>OX387429.1:42064540-43264540 GCA_947563755.1 Lochmaea crataegi
TTTATGCTAGTACGAATATTTTTACTCTGTGTGTCGATAGTTGGGTACCGTTTAACTCGTGGGAAAATATTTTTTTTTGGAATAATTGTTACCGGCTTTAGTAGATTCAAGGGTTAATCAGACTTGGAAGAGGCTTAGCCACAATTTGTTTGATTTCCTGGCAGATCTAACTCGTTCTTAAATTTTATTTTTTTTGGAATAATAGTTACCGGCTTTAGTAGATTCAAGGGTTAATCAGACTTGGAAGAGGCTTAGCCACAATTTGTTTGATTTCCCGGCAGATCTAATTAGTCTTAATTTTTATTTTTTTCGGAATAATAGTTATCGGTTTCCTTTAGATTCAAGGGTTAATCAGACTTGGAAGAGGCTTAGCCACAATTTGTTTGATTTCCCGGCAGATCTAAATCGTTCTTTTCCCGTTTCGTAGAATCATTATTTATATTTTTTCCCCGTCGGAATAATAGTTGCCGGTTTCATTTGGATTCAAGGGTTAATCAGACTTGGAAGAGGCTTAGCCACAATTTGTTTGATTTCCCGGCAGATCTAAATCGTTCTTTTCCCGTTTCGTAGAATCATTAGTTATATTTTTTTTCCCGTCGGAATAATAGTTACCGGTTTCATTTGGATTCAAGGGTTAATCAGACTTGGAAGAGGCTTAGCCACAATTTGTCTGCTTACCCGGTAGATCTAAATCGTACATTAGGGACCCCGTTAATAACTGACAAACTTACGGGGAGAAGAAAGGGGCGGACTTAACAGTCTGAGCCGATCAGGTTTTCTAATACGGGGCGAATCTGCCGGGTAAACGAACAAGCGTAACTGAGCCACCTCCAAGTTCGAATATCCCTTTGGATCCAAATGAATTCCGTAAAACTACCAAAAATATATATATCGGTTAATGAGTATAAGGAATAAAGTTATAAATCTGCCGGGTAAACGAACAAGCGTAAAAGAGCCACCTCCAAGGTTCGAATATCCCTTTGGATTCAACTGAATTCCGGAAAACCACCAAAAACATATATATATATATATATATATATCGGTTAATGAGTATAAGGAATAAAGTTATAAATCTGCCGGGTAAACGAACAAGCGTAACTGAGCCACCTCCAAGTTCGAATATCCCTTTGGATCTTAATGAAATATTGGAAACAAAAACTAGTTCAATCTACTAACCCGGAAATAAAATTCAAGAGGAAAAAAAAATAACTTATCGACGCACAGAGTATAAACAAAACTCGGGAATAAAACTAAAATATCACAATCCTAAACAGTATCAATTAGATATAAAAGTCCTGTAATTAAAACACATAAAATCTTACCCTCAATAGAGAGCCGGCGAATAATCAATACTAATTACTTATTTAGCAATAAAAAAAAACAATTTTCCTAGAACAAATTAACTTTTATTCAACGTGGGTGTTATAAAAAATTTAAAAAAACTAAAACGAGTTTCAACTCGTCAGCGAGTTTAATGAAAATCTAGAATGTATAAGTAAAATTAAACGTCTTTATCATCAATAACTAAATACTATCACAAAAACAATTCTTCCCAAGACAAATCGAACTAATTTTAATAAGGCCGGTTATGTAAAAAAAATGAACAAAGTGAAATAAAATAAAAAATCAACCGGTCAGGAAATTTAAAAGATATATATCCTAACTATTTCTAGTTTTACGGAGGTACGAAAATTTTGAATATACGGTGATTATTAAAATATTTTACCTTCTTGAATCGGCTTCGGTCTCGGACTACACTCTTTTACCACTTTCAAAAGAATTATTGTTTCTAAATTTTTAAACTCCGGGAAACGGATCGGAAAACACACTCTCGGACTAGCACGGTAAATGGAACTAATATATTCCGTTAACACAAGCAGAGAACCACTAGCAGAGCACACTAGCAGAGAGCCAAGAATCAAATTCTTCTCTCCTTTTATATTCTCATTAGTAAAATTTTATTTAGAAACTACAAAAAAGTTTGTCATATACCAGACGTCTTTCGGAATTAAATAAATTAAATTAAACGGTATATATACCACGCGTCCTTTTTGATTGAAAAATTTTAACTTCGGAAACGACTAAATTTTATGATTGAATACAAATTTGCGTACCTCCGGATTGATACTAAAAATACTAAAACTACAATATAACGGTTATAATATAAAAAAACAATATGAATCGGTAATATAAAGGGAATCGGAAAGTAAGTAACGAGTTATTTAAAACCAAAAGGTAAAATAAAATAGTAAAATGCGAAAAAAAAACTTTGAATCGGTGCAAAAAAAAACTCGTTACAATGTACTCAATAAGTTTGATGAACCTGGTTAATTATCTATCCTCAATATAGATTTAATTCTGATTTATTGTTAAACATCCTCATTTTTTAAAATACCTTGTTTTGAAAGATATTTCAATGGTGTTTTATTGTGTTGAATTACTGGTAATGTGTTTAGATGTACATCGAATAATGTAGACAAGGAAACTTTGATAATAGATCTCACAAGAGCCAAATAATAAGTTTGTATTGAGTATTATTCGGTTGGAAATATATGAGCTTGGTGCATAGTGTCAAAAAATATTCATCTAGTCTTATTAGTTTTTCTCATATTTATTATAAAATATATCTATTTTCAATGAAATTTAATTTTATTCAGACCGTAAAACCAGAAAATTATTCGCTACTAATAATCGAAAAAATAACTTACTTTTTCACACTTTATCTTATTGTTACACTATACAACTGATGGCTCAAATATTCAGCACCAGGAGAGCAAAAAACTGGCAAATGAACAAAAAATGATCTTTCTACTCTATTTATACCTATCATGTTTTCTGACAAAATATACTTATTTTAAAATAGCTTCCATGTGTCAGAAATCTAAATCACCTTGTTACATTGTATGCGATTGGGATGTATCCTTTATTTTTAAATGATAAATTAAAAAGAATAATTTACATTTGTGCTTCCACGTGTTGATATATACTTGTTAGTCACCTTATTACATTGTATGAATTTTGGGATGTATCTTTTATTTTAGGCGATAAATCTAAAAGCCTATTTTAGAAAATTCATTTCTTTCTACACGTGTCAGTATGTATTTGTATGTCGCTTTATTACATTGTAAGAATTTTGGAACGTATCTTTTATTTTTTTAAGTAATAAATTCAAAATATGTGTTTTAAAAATTCGTTTTAAATGCAGTAACTTTTTTTAAAATAATATGAACATGGAAATATTTTAAAGAGGAAAATTAACACCTTTTAAGAGATATCGAATAGTATGCGCAGAAAGGTTTTGAAATTTAAGAATAAAATTATGTTTTTTAATGTAATATATCCCTATAATCTTAAGTTTTGCTATCTTTCCATAATAATTTTTTAATTTGTATTATTATTATCATCCCTCAACAGATAAAAATATGATTTTTTTGAGAATGTTTGTAAATGCAGTTTGAAATCGCCCACAGAATGTAGAGCACGCAATACACTGTGATGAACAAATTATATCATTTTACTTTTTCTACATTTATTTTAGAGTAATATGATCATAATCTTAAGTTTCACTATTTTATTGGGATAATTTACAATTAGGCATGATTTTTTAATTTGTATCGTCACAACATATACAAATTATATTGTTTTACTTTTTTCCACATTTATTTAAAAATTGGCTATTTTGGTTTCGGTTAGAAAAAAATAAATCAAAAAAGAGCTCTCCTCAAGATGATATAATATAACTCTGACAATTCCACTAAATAGGAAGGAATAGAAAATGCAAGTGGATAAAAAATCAGATAAATGACGTCACCGTAGCAACGCTAGTATTTACTGTTCATTTATCAAGCATTGCGCGGCGCATCAGTTTGACAATTGTAAACGTGAAAAAACAGCAAATAATATTCCAGTCAGTATGTTGAAATTTGGAATTATTGGTGAGGTAGAAATAGTGAACATCTCCAGAATATACAAAAAAAGTCATTTCATTCATGGAATTGTCTTATCAAATACCACGCGAGCTCAGATTTAGCAGGATATTTTTTTGTGGTTGTTTTCTCATACTTACTTTCATATAGGTAGTTGAACTCGATCTGTTCTGACAAAATCTCTCGAGTTATACTCTCTCGTGATTTTGCCTGAACAGCTCTCGTTTAATTGCCAATGAAATTGAGTATTCGAGAACAACCAGAAACAATATCCGGCTAAATCTGAGCTCTTGTGGTATTAACCCGAATAAAAAAATAACAATTGCTGCACAATATATTCCAAAGTACTATAATCGATAATAAATTTAAAGATTTTGTCTTGAAAGGAAATTTCAAGGAAATATATATATATATATAAATAATAGACAACATAACTTTAAAAAATTTTTATTTTTCTTATTCTAGCTAAAATGTCACTAAACATTTTCCTTCCTAATTTTTTCCAGTCTTTTACGCTCGGCCATCCTCCATATTTTCTTCGCAGATTTACTCATCTTTGGTGGAACGTTTCGTTTCTTATCACATTCATTGCTTCAACATTTGGTATGTACGTTGGAGAATCAGGTTCATCATCCCAAGTTTCCTGTTCTTCTATATTCACCTCATTTACATTTTTATTCATTTTAAATTTTCTTAATAAAAATATTTTAAACTGCTTAGAATACAATAAATCTGAAAAGGTTGCCTAATCAAATCTAATCTAAAAGTGAGTTTAATATTCATATTTATATACAGTTTTCCCTCTCCGGTAAAATATATATCCTGATTTTAAAATAACGTTTCCACGTGTGTCGCTATGTTCATAAAAGTCACCTTATTACATTGTATGAATTTTTGGAGTGATGTGGAAAGCGTTTGACGTTGAATAGAACAGTAGAAATATTATAAATCTCTTGAATAAATTAAAAATATTTTATATTGATACAATTAGAACAGTCTTTATATTACTCACAGTACTTATATGAAGCCATGCAAAAAATCTTTCTGTATCAATTAACATTAAGCAGATATTCGTATTTTATCTATTAAAAAATGTAAAAACATTTTTCACCTTTGAAATTTATCAATGATAACATCAAACTAATTTTATAACTTTATAATAGTTAGGTCAGTAACTTGTAATATTTAAATGTTTATGCATTTAGATAATCACCTAACACAGTCGACTTCAATCAAAAGGTAAATACCAATAATATTATACTAAATTGACATATAGGGTTGCAATCATTAGCAAAGGTACTTCCTTCCATTTATAGTTCAAAAGGATTTAACTGTTTATAAATACTAATAATGGAGGTTATATAAATTATCATGAATGTCATACAAAGGTCATACAGCAGCACATTTTTTTTGCACACATGTGTTCCATTTTTAAAACAAATATATAGCGCATGCTTAATATTTTGGATATATATTTCCACATTCGGTTCAAGTTGGCAGTTTATAACTTCAATCCGATATAAGTTATAGTTAAAAATATGAAATTGGTTGTGGATATTCAGGGATTCAAGATCGAAAATAACAAATTTATTGTGAAGGAGTTTGCAGCTTTTAGTGGTTCAAAATTATGTCATTACATCTTCAAACCTCCATTTCCGCTGAAGATGTTATCTCCAAATCTACGCAAACAGGCTACTTGGTTAATAACGAATCATCATTACATCAATTGGAACGTTGGCTTTATACCTCTTCACCTGTTTGGTATTTTGTTTCAAGATCTGCTTACTAACGTTGAAGCGGTTTATGTGAAAGGTAAAGAAAAAGCGGAGTATCTAAGAAAATTCTCGACAGTTCCCGTTTGTGAATTTGATGAACAACCGGCATTGGAACGTATGGATCCATCATGTTTTTACCATATGAATGATAAATGTATATGTGCAGTAACAAATGTATATTTTTTATATAATAACTATTTAATGCATGAATAAAACAATGAAATTTTATTGATTTTTATATTAAAACTATATGATAATTTTTTTAACTTTAAATATATCATTTTGGAAAATTTTAGTTTTTTATCTATATCTTGAAAAGTCCTTCAATGATGAAAATCATTTTCCCATGCTACCTATGACATTTAAATATTCCATCTTTGATGAGTTCACAGATTTCTTCCTTTACAGATCATACGTATGCAAGTAAATAGCCGAATATGTTAGGTACATTACTTTAGACGCGCAGGTTGATGGTTCGCGTCGACACTCGGACGAAAAATTTTTAATTTCAATTAACGACGATGAGTAGAAGATGTGAATTTGAGACAAGTAGTTTTAAAAAAATCTGGAGGGTTGGAGGCATTGAGGGTGAATCAAAATTTGAATGCATAAAATTTGGGGGTCGGTAGGCGTAAAATTTAAGGGGAGATCTTAATTTGCAGACATGTGCAGTTCGGACGGTCCCTGTGAACCTCCCTTGAAAATAGATACAATTTCGCTATTTTTAACCTTAGCTTTTTCGACGATTTCCTTATGGAGATTCCCATGTTAGCGCCTCCGCCATGAGGCAGAACCGGTGCTGCCTATTTACAATCACAAGGATATTTTTTACCGTTATGTTTATTCAACTGACTCGATAATAGTCTAGAGAGATTCTTAATCCATACATAATGATATTTGATTTCTAAATGTTCATTGTCTTGAGAAGGGGGAGGGGGAGGGGGAGCATCAAAATCATTCAATTTAGGGAAATAATGATCCTGAATTAAAAGTAAATTCACATGTCTATCTAATTTCGACTTTGTCAACCTGACAGGTATTACTGAAAAAAATGTTTTTTCATTACTCCCTATCATTTCTAAAGCGTACACATTAACGGAAAGATTGTTGAGCTGCTCAAATTTTGAAATTTTACTAAGTTTCATTGGCATGTCCATTCCTTCACTATTTAAAACACGACTGTAATGCGGATATTTAGATAATCTCTCATTATGTCGTTCAGCAGGATACAACGCACTGACTATACTCCAAAAAAAGCATGCTAAATCATTGTTTTGAACATTGACACAAGCAAGCTTTCGAGCTATTTGTTTAGGTAATTTAATGAAAGATGAGCCGTTTCCCATTTCAAATTTGTTAATTGCTACCTCTAAGGAAATTATGTTGCTCAAAGCCCACCCTGAATTCATTTCATTAAATTCACTGAGTTCATTCAATAGAAAATCTATCACATTTTTATTATACCACCCCTCCAGATCCGTTCCCGCATCAATTACCGAATTAGGTGTACCAAAATGTTTTCGGGTTGCAATTTCTGAATCGCCCGATTGTTTGATAAAATCACCACAGAAAGTTACGTTAACTTTTAACATGTACATTTGCTTCAAAATTTCAGAAATTTTTTCACTGAAAAGTTTAAATGCATCTATAAAATTTTTTTTATTTCTTTATGCTTCAAGTTTATAATTAATCCCGTTCTTACTCTGCTCTTGAATACTGAATTTATGTTAATCCACCTAACTTTTTGTTTTAAGCCTCCACCTATATGTCCCCGCTTCATTGCTTTAATAAAATGACGCATTCTTTTCAGTTCCCCCATTTTTGATTGAATTTTTCTAACTTGACCCACGGAAAAATGTATTTTATTTAACGCTTAATTGCATTTCCTCAGATGCGAATTTATGGCTTTTAATGCAAACGTTTCTACATGTTTCGAAAAATTGTTTTTAATTTCCAACAAAGTTGCATCGATTTTACTCAGTGTATTTGGATAATTAAACATTATTGCTGTATTTGTAAAAAAAAAACTGTAACTCACCTAAATTTCCTTAATTTCAAATGATGCAGCTAAATGGGGGCGACCGCAATCGTAAGATCCTTGGTATGTCAAGCTGTATTTCCCTTCCTCGAAATGGCTAATATATGGCTCATATGTATCAGTCACCCTGTTAGGCAGGAACAGGACTTTATCGCTCAAGTCAAGTAGAACGCTTGTTCCAAATGTTGTTTTAGCTATTTTTGCAGCATAAATTGCTTGAGGAACTCCTATTTCCAGATCCTGCAGCTTCACTATAGGCTTCCGTGCTGTAATGGAGGAAACTTTGTTTATTTTCTCTAAATCCATCTAAAAAAATTTTAAAAATTTCATTTTCGAATATTTTGTGAGATAAACACACACACACATACGCATAACAATAATTGAAACTCACTTTTAATTTCTTCTTGTAGCACTCACGTACGCACTCTCAGCAAAATCTTGTTCATATGTGGATAGTCAAATGATACTTGATACTAAAACCTTATGACTTCTCCTTTTTATACCTTCAAGGCGGGATGTTTACAAAATTAGAAGTTTCCAAAAATATAGATATTTTCACACACAAAACCACAAATCAATAGACAAAAATATTAGTCGAAGGAAATCGAAAACAAAAACATATTTTCATTTAATTGGGAATTTACAATTTTTGCGGTTACCTGTGTGTTGTGAACCTATTGTTTACCGATATTGATTAAGACACAACGTCTCCGTCACTGGTTTTCTAATGTTGTATTACCATTATAATTATTTTAAATAAATGTTTAAGGAAAAATGGATTTTTTTTATTAAAACACTCTGTATATTCATCGACTTTTATATTGCGTGTAGATTTAAATTTCCGTTTTACAATTTTTAAGATAATTTTTAAAATTAAAACAAAAATAGATGCCAATATTATACATGTCATTGCAAAAACATTATCGACTTCATTTTTCATGCTCTCTTCGGTTCTGTTGGACATGGTGATAGCGGTGTGGGTTGAATACGTCTCAATGGATACGTTATTTGTGGTAATTGTCTAAAGACGTAATCCAAAGCTAGTGTTTGATCTACCTCTTCAGGTATCCAGTTAATACGAGCACTGCTCGCCCGCGTTTACTTCTTCTTCCTTTTTCTTATCAGACAAACAAAGATTTTTTGTCTTCATAAAAAGCAATGTCTTTATTTAATTTACCAATGCTCTCAATAAACTCTTCAATTCGACGTCTTTACTCTTTTGAGGACATATTACAATACAGGCTATATAAGAACCGGACACTATTTTTATTGTGACATGTAACGTTTGACGTGGCACGTCACGTTTAACGTGTCGCGTATAACGTGACACGTGAGTTTAACGTGACATTCGACATTTAACGTGACAAGTGACGATTAACGTGACACGTGACGCTTAACGTGACGTACTTTGCGTAACGCTGAATCGTTTGATGGGTCACATGTCAACATTCGTTAAGGTCCTTTTGACGTCTTAATTTGCGACATACCCCGTAATATCTCAAACTGGAGCTGTAACGTAATCGAGACCACTCCGGCACGCGCAGGTTAGATAACAAAAATCAATTATCTCCATATCTGACCACACGCCGGTTAGAAAAAATCTCCTTATCTAAACACACTCCTATCGGCACCGCGGCAATTAAAAATCACACAAATTCAATCAACACTACCTCATTTTAGTATACGTTAACTAAGTTATTTGGTAGCCCAGTGTGTAAGCAGCTTGAAGACAGCTTGAAGTCAACGACGGCGAGGCAGGTTTGAATCCTCCGAAAAATAATTTTTTTTCAAATATCACCATATAACCCGGCGCATGCGCATTTTTAAAACTTTGCGTCTACCTATGTAGGTACTCCTTTATTGGGGTGAAACTCTCTTAGTGCCTTCTACTTGAAACGCTTTTTTAGTTAGACGGAGTGATTGATTACTTTGAATACTCAAATATTGGATATCATGTTAGATATTAGAGTTTCAAAATGAAAGCTTACAATCAATATTCAAAAAATATTGCAGGTGAACATGAAACTAATGTGAAAATAAGTGTGAAAACCATTTAATCCGCCCTCGAAAATGCTGGTTTTTCAGCTAAAAATTGAACACGAGTCAGAGTAGCCAAACAGACAATAAAAAACCGGAGTAGCTAGTCATACAATTGATAATTTGATATAATGCACTTTTGAGTATCATGAAAATAAAAATAAAAATTAGTCAGAACATTACATTTAAAACTTATTGTTAAGACTCACATAAGTAATTCTACATCTAACCATCCTACAGAGCAGTCATGATGAAAATTTGCAAGCGCTGTTCTAATGAGCACCCTTTTACTATACATGAACTCTGCGACAAATGTTATATTATAGGCGCAGAAAATAGTGGAGAATGGATTCCATTTAATATGTATTCATGGTCGAGTTACGAAGATTTTAAAAAGTGGCAATTTTATTATGATCGGAGACAGCTACTTTGTGAGAAATGCGGAAAGTTTATGAATAGAACTGATATATATCGCCATATGAAAAACAGACATGATGTTGAAAACTTTTCAGTCAAGTTTGCGTAGAACTTATTTCTCCGCTAAAAAAATATAATTGTTTGAAATATGTATGTTCCTAACTTAATAAAATGTTGGATCAGGCAGGAATTTATTTAAGCAAACTAGGTACTCTAACTCTCTTCTACCAGAAATTTAAATATCTTATGAATTGACTAGAAATATGGTATATCTTCGATAGTACAAGTGGGCATAGCAAAAAAAAGTTATGCAAAAGGTATAGCATTTTTTGACAGACGGATTGAAATAAAAGAGCAGGGAACTTATTATTGAAGTAGCTCTTGAAGTGAGCAGTCATGGTTGTAGCTAATCCTATGCGAGAGCACATTTAACTGAACCTAATTAAATGTAGCATTGAACAAGAATTTATCCGGGGCAACTAATGTAGCGTTTGTCTCGCAGAAAGTTTAATTTTCTATGAAGTAGCTAAGAAATATGGTATAATAACTAAGGATTTGCTCGAATGAAATAAAAATTGCGTCTCATTTTTGGATTGAACATAACGCAGCACTACCTACCACATGATTTTGATATTTCACATAGAAAAGGCAAATTTGAATGTAAAACCCTTGAAGATATGAAAATGATTGGAGTTTTCGAGAATTTATGAAGAATGAGTCTACGGTTGAATACTTTTCTGAAGCTTCAGAACATCTATTGGAAATGTGTGAAAATATTCATCAAAAAAATGTAGCTGCAATAATAAGAAAATGAAATTTTAATTAACAATCGTATTTTATTTTTAATAATTCAAAGATACCTCTGTATTTGCAGATGCCATAGTGATAGTAACATAAAAATAATTTTACAAATATATTGTTAGTTACCTTAGTTATAGGGATACCTCTATATTTTCGGATACCTGGTATATTTTTATTCAGTTGAACGACGATTTGGGTCCAGCGACTCCGGAAGAGGAAAAAGACGTATACATGGAAGAATGGACTAAGGAGATGTTGAGGAAGAGATCGGAAAAGTTACAATTGATGTGTTTTATTTCAACGTTTCGGTAGCGTTCCAGCTACCGTTATCAAGAATAATTAGCTTTTTAAATTATGGTCCCTATGTGACACTACGAAAAAAAAATTGACAACTAGACAATGAATAATATTTTGAAGTTGAAGGAATTTAGGAAGCCTGTCACCCCCTGTTCTCCCTTTACTGGAGATGAGGTGACAAAAGGGGAGGGGGTTTCTTAAAAAATATATAACGTTGCCGGTTTCTCAACGGAGAGGGGTCGAGGTAAAATAAAAGACAATTATTTAACGGTTTCACCAAATTATTTTACGTTTACTAAATATTTGATAGTCACTCACTTTTATGTCCTACAACAGTTTTCTAAGTGTAGAGTAGGTCTAACAGAAGGTGGCTCACGCCGTTGACCTACTTTCAGCTGTCGCTGTCAAGTGACAATCGAAAGCACGTTGTTAAAGATTAAACTAACCTAATACAAAACTAAAATATAAAATGATTATGTTTAAAAGTAATATGTACAAGTGGGCACCGCTGATGGTTAAAATGTACAGTATAAATGACAATGTACTAATATACCAGATGGTAGAATGGCTTCCAAGAGTATACTTTTGGATTACACTGAGGGGTTAGTATTTCAATTATTAATTAGGAAATATCTATGAGCAGTTGTCACAATAGGTTACATTTATGTAGGTTCAACTTCCTAACGAATGGTGCAATGAAGTATAACAGTAAACCCTGATAGAGTTGTTGACAAACTATCTGAGACACCTACAAGCAGCAGGCACAGTACTATAAACGATCTTACTTGAATGTATCAGGTGGTGTGTTTCCAATATGTCGCAGGAGCTGGACGAAGGGGGCTGATCCTCTACTGGTAAGTTTTCTGCCACTCGTATTCCTTTTGCGTAACTTACACGGCTTTGTTACAGACTAGGAAGAGGTCTATGAAGAAAACTCTCACGCAGTCAGTGAAAAGGACTGAAGATGTTGTTGAAGACTGTTAACGAGAGGGTGGATAAGATGATGTACCAGACGGTGAATAATACGATGAATAAGACGATGAATAAAACGACGAATAAGATGATGTCTAAGACGATGAATAAGAGATCTGAAATACGAAACTCCCATGATGCCTAGGTCAATAAGAGAGAAGAGTGGGTACTTACCATGGATGGAGGGTGACCTCAAAGTAATATCCTTTTTCCTGTTAGGAGGAAATCCGCTAGATGCGTTTAAATAACCACTTAAGGTATCACTAAATTTTCCTAACAGATTACGATTGTAGCTGGGCTAAATCCGAAAAAAATTCGAAAGAGCACAATTCAGGTGACCTCTTGAAAAGCACCAGCACAAGAATGGAGGATTATGGACCAGTCCAAGCCTCACAAGGTCAAGGTCGGTCTTCTTCTATTTATTTACCCTTAGCAACAGGTGAGCAGGTCAAAGGTTAATCTAACAAGTAGCTGTATAGTTCATTGAACTTGACTTAATAGGTCGAAGGCCTCTTGAGAATGTATCAAAGATTCATTGTCAGAAAATGTAAACATAACCAAATAAAGTTTGGGCAATGATGTTGAACTATTGATTATTTTAGTAAATGGTATTAGAGCAATATATACAAGGTGAGTGGTGGATTTCATTTACATTCATAAATACTATTTATCTTAATACAATTGTATGGTCAAAGTTAAGAGATCTCTTCAATACCCAATGTTGAATTGAAACCGTTACAAGCCAGCAAAAAAACTTATAAATTTATTTATATATAGTAACATTTTGATCGTATTAATATTGAAAAGGACTTAAAACGAACTTTTAAATGTAGTATTATTTATCATACTATCCCATTTAAAATTATCAGACAAAATGATAACCATTTTTACGTCACAGAATACCATCAAAATGTCAATATCTTAAATATCTCTACCTCAGAAGTTTAGTAATATAAGTTTTATAGTTTAAATTTTAAATTGAAATACATGAGGAACTGACATAGGAATTAGAGCAGAGCAACAATAGTATATATTTTTTGAAATTGAAAAATATTTATGTTCTACAAAGATGTAAAAATATTTTCAAAACCGTAACCTTTCACTCAGATTAGGGAAAATATTGTAAATCTGCTTTATTCATAACAAAGAGGTTATTAAATGAATAAAACTATTTTGCAAAAATATAAACATTCTGATTTTATCATCAACACTAAGCGATGTTTATTATAAATTAGAATTTTTTTTTTCAATAATCACTCTGTAAAAATATACTCTAAAAGTGAAAAAATCGGTGGATTTTACGGATTGGAATTAAAAAACAAATACTTACTCACGCACTATAGATTCTCTCAACACAAAACTCTTGGTTGACACTTGAAATCACAAACATTAATAGCGCGAATTTGAGTATAAACTGGAGAATGAAAAATACTTCCAGTTTATAAATATATACATTTAATTCAGTACAAAACAACTTTCAATAAGGTCAGATATAAAATTCCCAGACGAACTACCGAATAAACTTGCTTAGGTAGGTGAACCTCTTTTTAAGAGAAACTTGATGTCGAAAAGTCGGTATAGACACATAAAGTGTAGTTTCCAATTTTTATTGTAAAGTAAACTAATAATTATGTGAGAAAGTTGTCTTGCAAATAGATGTCTCGAGGTCGTCGGTTTATTGCACTTTACAAAACTAAAGAAGTATAGTGAAAAGAATAATCAAATAAAAGAGTTTTTGAAGTTGAGGTTGAACCCAAGAAAAAATATTTGACAACCAAAATTCTATTAAAAAAATTGGATGCTAATCTCAAAAATTGTTAAATCAAGAAATTTTTAAACCATTAAATTTTCTATTTTCTGTCTTTTCACGTAATCTATGCGATAAAATAAACTATCATATTATAACTAATTGCGGCTTATTTTTCTCTTTCAGTAAAAGTATATTTAAGAAAATAAATTTAAAGTTGATCATAGAAATAAAAGAAAAATACATTACGCCTAAAAACTGTTTTGATTCAATAACAAGTTCTAAATCAATAAATCTCATACAAAAGAAGCGTGAAACGAGTTTCTTCTTTTTTTTCCGTTTCAGATGTGAGGTCATCATTTTAGTAAAACAGTTATGGAAGCAAAGGGTCGAAGAGACTTTTAGGTAATATAGGAGTGGAAATGAAAGATTTTTTATTACTGAATTATTTATTGATTAAACCCAAAGTGTAGTTAACTAAAAATAAACACTAATGGATATGTGACTAATTGTTTAAAATTTTGAAAAATACAAAAGAGATAATAAAACAGATTTTACAATAAATTTTAGTTATATTAATAACAAAAATAATAATCAACGAAAGTGATACGATTAAACCAAAATTGGAGTTAAATAAAATTCATACTACAGGATATGTGACTAAAGTTAAAAATTCATAAATTTTATGATGAAAAAATGAAAAAAAAAACCTTTTATATATTTAGAAAACTTAAAACTATGTACTTATTGAAAACAAAAATTAAAATAATAACACTAACACCAATCTACAAATAAATAAAAAAATCGCCTATAAAAGATTGAGAAGGAAGATAAAAATCTAAGAAATTTACTAATCAACTCTAATTACATTAATAACAAAAACAATAATCAACGAAGGTGATATAATAATAATAATAATAAAAATAATTATCCACATTGAGTATATAACAAGAACACAATATAGTGTAAGATGAACATTACAAAATATAGACAATTTTTTGAATGTTTCCAACTGATGTGGATAAATGGCTAGATTGGTTCAGGTTCAGACGAGTAGTTCTTTCCTGCTCTTCCACCAATGCCAGTAAAAATAAAAAATACTCAATAAAATATAAAACTAACTAACACTAATTGAACAACACATATCAACAAGAAAATGACAAATTTTAATCGAGGAGTAATTAAAATAATATATCAAAATAAAATATATATATATATATATATATATATATATATATATATATATATATATAAATTACTAGAAATATTTGCCAACTCAGTAACGGAGACGATTTATTTGGGGATGTGGCAATAAAATACCAGAGAGTACTCTTTTTAAAATATATTCCAAGCTTTCGAATATAACATATTCATTCTCAAGGACTGAAAATTATTAGGATGGTCAAATTATAAAATAAATTAATGTTAAAATTTACTTACATTATTTAAACGAGGATGTCGGTATAATTGTAAAAATAGATAAAAATTAAATTTTATAATTGACATAAACGTTCATTACATATTAAACTCAAAAAACAATATGACATTCAATATGACATTAAACAAAAATTTTAATCTATAAAGGTCTGTTCGAATAAAGTTAATTTTGATTGGAATTTGAATTTTGTAAAGATTGTTTTTCAAAATCTAAGAGATAGGCATACATCACACTAAGGTTATTCAGGTCTGTTTTTTTATTAATGCAATTATTTTCTTGTGAAATAAATGCGGTTTCTAAAAATAGACGTTTTTTATAATTTTTTTCTGTGATTAATACTTTGGCTGATTGATAATCAATTGAATGGTCTTCATAAAATGCGTGTTCAGCGAGGGCACATCTATCAGGATACAATTTACTATCGCTTTTGTGAGAGGAAATTCGATTGGTTAATGTCCTTTTAGTATGACCAATGTATTTTTTATCACAGTTCAAGCAAGGAATTTCATAAACTATGTTAGTTAATTTATTTATCGGTGTTTTATCTTTGATTTTACTGAAAATTGATTTGATTGTGAGGTGTTGTTTGTTTGCAATTTTGATATTATGTTTCTTAAAGATTCCTGAAATTTTAGGTGTGACTGTTTTTATATATGGTAAAGACAAATAAATTGGTGGGTTAATATTGTCAGTTCTAATATTTTGTGATATATTATCAGTAATGTCAGAATTTTTGTCAAATGTATTATATAATATTCGTTTCAGAAGATATGGAGGATATGAGTTTTCGTGAAAAAGATTATACAATATTTTTAGATTTTTTTGGTGGAACTTTTGATCTGAAATTTGAAGAACTCTACTTTTCATCTGTTTGATCAAGTTAATTTTGGTGTTGCGTGGATGATATGAATGATAATTAATATATCTTCCCGAACTTATCGGTTTTCTATACCAGTCGATCGAAATTTTATTATTATTGTCTCTTATGAATTTGGTGTCAAGAAAAGGTAAATATTGTTCTGAATTTTCTTTTTCAATAGTGAATTGTATATAAGGATCAAATGTATTAAAGTAGAATAGTATATTATCTATTTCATTGCATGGAAGAGATAAAATTATATCATCGACGTACTTTTTAATGAAAAACAACTTGAATGGTAAAACAGATATAACAAAGTCTAAGATATAATTCATTACATAGTCTGCTAGTATAGGTGATATTGAAGATCCCATGGGTGTTCCAAAAGTCTGTTGGTAATTTTTATTATTATAAGAAAAATATGTACTATTAAAGATAAATGATATTAATTCTAAAAAAGTTTCTTTGTTTAGTTTTCTAAAAATATTGTATAATCTTTTTCACGAAAACTCATATCCTCCATATCTTCTGAAACGAATATTATATAATACATTTGACAAAAATTCTGACATTACTGATAATATATCACAAAATATTAGAACTGACAATATTAACCCACCAATTTATTTGTCTTTACCATATATAAAAACAGTCACACCTAAAATTTCAGGAATCTTTAAGAAACATAATATCAAAATTGCAAACAAACAACACCTCACAATCAAATCAATTTTCAGTAAAATCAAAGATAAAACACCGATAAATAAATTAACTAACATAGTTTATGAAATTCCTTGCTTGAACTGTGATAAAAAATACATTGGTCATACTAAAAGGACATTAACCAATCGAATTTCCTCTCACAAAAGCGATAGTAAATTGTATCCTGATAGATGTGCCCTCGCTGAACACGCATTTTATGAAGACCATTCAATTGATTATCAATCAGCCAAAGTATTAATCACAGAAAAAAATTATAAAAAACGTCTATTTTTAGAAACCGCATTTATTTCACAAGAAAATAATTGCATTAATAAAAAAACAGACCTGAATAACCTTAGTGTGATGTATGCCTATCTCTTAGATTTTGAAAAACAATCTTTACAAAATTCAAATTCCAATCAAAATTAACTTTATTCGAACAGACCTTTATAGATTAAAATTTTTGTTTAATCTCATATTGAATGTCATATTGTTTTTTGAGTTTAATATGTAATGAACGTTTATGTCAATTATAAAATTTAATTTTTATCTATTTTTACAATTATACCGACATCCTCGTTTAAATAATGTAAGTAAATTTTAACATTAATGTATTTTATAATTTGACCATCCTAATAATTTTCAGTCCTTGAGAATGAATATGTTATATTCGAAAGCTTGGAATATATTTTAAAAAGAGTACTCTCTGGTATTTTATTGCCACATCCCCAAATAAATCGTCTCCTATATATATATATATATATATATATATATATATATATAAACCAGAAACTGGCAAATAGTCACGGCTGACTAGTCAAAAAATAAAATTAAGAAAGAAATCTTTTTAAGTAAAAAAATTCTTTCTTTCATTCACGGGGAAAGCAGCCAAAAAACACAAAATATATTACTTACTAAAGTGAACTCTTTTATACATTACCAAGCTTTCGGAAATCTTTGCTTCCATTTTCAAGGCTAAAATATTACAAAAAAGGAAAACCGGGTCAAATTTTTTTTTTAAATTTCATTAGACAAATGTTATAACTTACTTGTAAGTGATATTATAAACTAAAACTAAAGTAACACAAAAATACAAGAAAACAATTCATTTTTAAAACAATATTTAAAGTTGGTGTTATGAATTCATTATGACAACTAAATTATAATTCTATTTTAACTGAAAGTGTGGTTCTAATTCCTATCTACAATTGTAAAAACTGACATTTCGTTTTTTTAAAATACGATTCCATCTTGTGGTATTTCGACTGAAGGTCTTGAAAAATAATTTGTTTACGAGGGGAGTTTACAAATTACTATGATATTATTATATGTGAAATTGTTATTTTTGGTGCTAATTCACAAAATTATTATTGTTAAGGAAATGTCCATTCATTAATAACAAAGAAATTGTGAAAATTACAGTTATGTGACCATTATATTGTTGACAGCCGCCACCTGTCATTTGTAAAATTATTATGGGATGACGAAATAAATCAGTAGTCAAGTAACACTCCAAAACCTCTCACGTCAGGTATTCCCAAACTACCAACCCATTCCAGCATTATATTATTGTGATGAAAACAAGAAAAATCCCCGTAGTGATTCAAAAGATTTCCACTCATATCTGATTTATTGTTCTAATTTTATGAAAATAAAAGATTCTTCAAAGAATATGATCTGGTGTATGGACTTCAACCTCTCACATTGAGGCCCGATTGGATGGAAATCATTTGCACCCCCAAAAAGCTGTTCTTGTTAATTTGTAAATTTTGTTACTATAAAAATAATGTTTATCTTGTCAAAAAACAACAAATCTCTCACTATTTGCTATTCTTAAACTCAAAACATTAATTAAAAGAACAATCACCTTCATTACTTGATTGGACATTTTTGTAATGTATTAAATATGTGTAAATTTTACTGAGTGATTTAACGTCAGACTTTTTGTTCATTGGGTCCTTAGTATTATTAATGTGATACATTTCTAAACATTTTCGTTTACTATAATTCTTTTCAGTATCTAGGATTGTTATATTATCAAAATCAATGTCATGTACTTTGTCTATAACATGTTCTGTTAAAGCACATTTCCGTTTTTTTAATCGTGCATCACTTTTGTGTTGGGCACAACGAGATTTTAAATTCTGAGACGTCATTCCAATATATTTTTTATCACAATCTTTGCATGGAATACTATAGATTACATTTGTTTTCATTAATAACTCATCTGGCTGTTTCAATTTAGTGAAAAGAGACTGTAATGGTTTTGCTGTTCTTTGTGCAATTTTTACGTTGGCTATGCCTCTAAAATTATTAATGATTTTTTCAGATAAAGTTGCAATAGCTGTGATCTTTCTTATATTGGTCAAACTTCTCAAAAACTTGCTAGCCGTATATCTCTCCACAAGAGTGATATAAGATTACATCCTGAAAGATGTTCTCTTGCAAATCATGTTTCCTCTTTAGATCATAGAATAGATTTTGAAGGGATTAAGATCTTATCCCGTGAAAATAACTATAGTAAAAGATTATTTCTAGAAATGGCTTTCATTTTTCAGGAGGATGATCAGATTAATAAGAAAACAGACATTCAAAATTTAAGTAATCTTCACTCACTTTTATTAACTTTGGATAAACATAATTTTCATAAACAAATTGATATCAATTCAAATAATATTTCATCATAACTCCTTGTGACGTCTTTTTACCTACCCTTTTGATTTTACCAACAGGGCACGCCACTTTGACACCCTCGACAACTTACACTTTCTCGGGCGCCAGATTTTTAGCGTGGTTAACTCCACGGCCCCTTGACTTCAATCGTCAAGAGTTCGAGGTAGCCTCAGATGGAGGTACGGTAATTTCCAGGGGTCTAGTTATATCCCAATCCGGCCGGGGTAGCGGTCTTTGTTGTTCCTGAAACAAAAGGTTACCCTCCTGGTCCACGATGCGGGAAAGCTAAATTCGTGCAGCTAAGCGCCTACTCTACTTATAGGGAAACTCTACACTCTACAGCAGGTCAGAAAAAAACACACAGGTTCGGTTAAGTTTTATTACACCTACCCTCTATAAAATATACAATGGTTGTGGCTGCCTAAAGCCGTTATAATATTAATAATAAAAAAAAACACTATTATACAAGAAGAAGCGTCAATACTCTGGTATCCAAAAGCACAAATATATAAGCAAACTAGAGGTACAATTAACATGCGCAAGTTAGAGACGAAGCGGGCAGGACATAAGCAAGAGAGGTTTATAAGTTTAACAATGGTTTTATACAGAAAATAAACGGTGACATCAAACTTAAATGTTAGGGGTCTTTTCGCTAAACAGGTTGATAATTAAATAAATACACCGGATAATATGTTATTAAATGTGCCATCACTTTTGATGCACCCGGTAGGTAGAATAATTAGTAATACTAAAACTTTACATTTGGTGGGATCGGGAAAAAGAATACGAAAGGTTTTCCGGTTCGGGAATTATAAAAATGTCAAAGAAGCTTTATACGGGAATGCCACAGGATCCGGTCCTTGAATTAAAATATCAAAGGGCCCTGGCCAGACGCCTGGCACCCCTCAAGATTTCAACTAGGACGGCTTTACGAATCAAAAGATCAAGGAGCCCTGGCCAGACGCCTGGCACTCCTCAATATTTTAAATCGGGACGGGATTAGAAATCGGGAGTAAATATTAAAGGGGTTTGTTCTTAAACCAAAATATCGAAGGGCCCTGGCCAGACGCCTGGCACCCCTCAAGTTTTCAATTTAGAACGGCTTTATGAATTAAAAGATCAAGGAGCCCTGGCCAGACGCCTGGCACTCCTCAATATTTTAAATCGGGACGGGATTAGAAATCGGGAATAAATATTAAAGGGGTTTGTTCTTAAACCAAAATATCGAAGGGCCCTGGCCAGACGCCTGGCACCCCTCAAGTTTTCAATTTAGAACGGCTTTATGAATTAAAAGATCAAGGAGCCCTGGCCAGACGCCTGGCACTCCTCAATATTTTAAATCGGGACGGGATTGGAAATCGGGAATAAATATCAAAGGATTTTCAAGAGGAAATTATACTTGAGTTCGGAAATATTTGTTATGAAACGGAACTACTGATTCTTACTGTAAAATATAATTTTAATACAATGGAATAAACTTTATTTATTAAGGATTGAAAAGACCGCCTATTTTAAATGTAAATAGTTTCCAATTAATTCTTACCTTCGCAGCAACGGTTTCAACTTTTATCAAATAAAAGTAAATTACTAAAACAGAAAAATCAAAAAGGCAAACTGCAAAAAAAAAAATGAGAAGTATTAAAACAACAACAATAAAAAAAAACGGCAGACGGATCGTTGAACGGTAGCTAGCTTGCTTCAGCCGTGGCCAGGTAGAACTTAACTTTCGACTCTCTGACTCTCAGGGCTTCGTCTCCCTATCCCCCTCTCTCGATCAGCTTGACCTGCGCGCTACCTACTCTATAGTTAGTGGCAGTGGGGAAACATGAATTTTCGAACCGCAGCGCGGTGAACGTACAATTTTTATTACAATAAACCGGAGAAAATATTTAATATTTGAATTATTTTACACATATTCGGGGGGTATAACGGGTTATAAACAATATTTACTGGCTAATTATATTTAAAACAAAATAATTCTGAACGGATGAAAAAAAAACCTCGTTACATCCCCCCCTTACTTCGGTAAAAAAAAAAAATTAAAGGACGCAAGAATCGCTTTCGTGCTTTACATTATTTTTTTTTCCTATGACCTACTACCTATGAAACAAATATAATAGTATTACAAAATTTCTTAAAACTAAAAGCAGTCTATGTGCCGGAATTATCCGGACTTTATTTGATGTAGTCGTGGTTAGAGTCGGTAGCTTCTGCTACGAACTCCGGAGCTTGGTCCAAATCCTCGGACTCTGATATTTTGGTGCAGGCGGGAGTATCTTTCGGGTAGGCGGTTGGTTGCCGGTAGTGATGACATGGAACAACTACATAAGTCGCATTGTACACCCTTCTCCTGGGTTGCCCGTCGTGGACGGGAATTAGAACGGGATACTAGGTGAGCCTGAACGGCTACGGACTTCATCGGTCTCATTACTCGGGAACGGTCGGTAGTCCGGTCACATGGACAGTCTCGGGACATTTTCCCCACTCTCCCACATCGGGAGCAGAATATGATAGCTCGACGGGTACAATCATGTCGGTTGTGGCCAGATGTTCCACATCTCCAACAAAGGCCATTGGTGATGCATATGAAGCTCTCCGACTCCGGGTGGCTTCGCTTCCTTTTGGTTCGTGGAGAAGGGACATCGGATTGGGAATAGCAATCTGGGTGTTGCTGCTGTATTTGGGGAACTTCCACTGTTTCGGTAATTTCTTCTGAGACCCTTTTCACGGGCGGCAATGGTCCAATGATATCGGAACTAACGGTATCCCATGGTCGTTGGTTTGGAGATGGTTGCATTTTTCCTGGAGGTTTCTGTTGTGACGGTTTGTACTTCTGGCATTGTAAACACCGGCGAACGTACTTGGTGATGTCTCGAAACATTCCAGGCCAATAGTACGACTTAGCAATACGGGTGACAGTCTTAGCAATTCCCAGATGCCCTGCATTAGGAGCATCATGATTCTCTTGGAGGACTCGGGTTCTGTCGGATTTTGCTATGCACAGTTTCCATGGATCACTCATCTCAGGTTCTCTGAAATCATTTATATCCCAGAAATGACGGTACAAACGGCCTTCTTTGATGCAGTAGTCAGGGAGCTTGTCCGGTTCCTTCAGGACTTCTTCCTTTTTATTCCGGTACCATGAACATTCGGTGGGTACATCGGTCAGACAGAGTACAGATGGTGGGTCGGCCTCGGTGGTCATTGGAAGCGGATTTCTGGACAGGGCGTCGGCCACACGGTTTAGAGCACCTTTACGATACTGTATCTCGAAGTCATATTGTTGCAGAAAGATACTCCATCGCGCTAAACGTCCAGACGGACTAGCTATGGAATGTAACCATTTAAGGGACTGATGATCGGTAACAACCGTGAAATGGTAGCCCTCTAGATAAGGACGCATCTTTTCAATCCCCCATACAATGGCAAGACATTCGTTTTCCGTGACGGAGTAATTTTTCTCGGCAGGACTCAAAGTGCGGCTTGCATACGCTACGACGTGTTCATGTCCATCCTGTTGTTGGGTAAGGGCTATTCCTAACCCATACTCGGAGGCATCGGTCTGTAGAGTGAACGGTATACTGAAATTGGGACAGCTTAATACAGGAGCTTCCGACAAGCAGGTTTTAATTTTCGTGAAAGCGGTTTCTTGATCTTCAGTCCATTTCCATCGCTGAGATTTCCGGAGCAATTTTGTCAACGGAGCCACCTTTTGGGAAAACGATGGCACGAACCTCCTATACCAGGATGCAACTCCCAAAAACCTTCTTAGTTCTCGGATATTTCTCGGGGCTGCAAATTTAATTATACTCTCGACCTTTTCTGGATCGGTACGGATTCCATCTCCAGTGATTACATGGCCTAAGTATTTCATTGATGGTGAACAAAAATGACATTTTTCCGGATTTAGTTTCAGCCGTGTGTAACGTTAATTTCGTTCACTTTACTTCCCTCGATTGAATTAATAAATTATCGTATGGGCGGCGAATAGCCAGTCCTTTCTCATGCCCAACGCCGAGAAATGTTTCAAGGCTGAATATATTTACTGTCGACGAGAGTCGAAATCAACGTTTCTATGCGCGATGATCGAGGCCCGTCTGTCGGAAAATAGTCACGCCCATCTTGAAATTCCCACTTCGATTTCGTGTCTCTTCTTCTTCTACCAATTATAAATCAAATATGAATCAAGAATTCACTACTGAAAGGTAAATTCCTTTCCTGGTCAAATCGTATGAGCGTGACACGAACATGAGACGTAAGTCGGTTGTCGTTCACATGATTTAGTGTATTTAAACAAGTGGCAAAGGGGTTTCGTTCTTTCTTTCCTGCATACATGTGCTATTGAAGCCTTATGGCTTATATTATCTTATCTTAGAAGTGCATTCATTTGAGTGGTAAGTCATTTCGCTTAAATGTATAACTAACTCTCCTTTCTTAATAGCTTCTACCTTCCTATCTTTATTATGTAGCAATATCATTCCAGTGCCAGGAATAATATATATCGATATGAATTTGTTTTTCTTTCAGTTTTTTTATATTATCTATTTAAAAATATCTATTTAAAAATATATACGTATTTAAACAAATGTATGTATTTACCGGTGCAGAATCGGTTATTCTATTTTATCGTTTTTTTATTTGCTTTCTTTTTATCTAAAAATACAGGATGTATGAACCACGTTGTCAAATAATTTTCTTTAATATCATACTTGTAATATCATACTTCAGACATCCTGGATTTTGTTGAATTTGTGAAACTTTACCTGGGACGAAACTTTACCTGGGACTAAACTTTACCTGGGACGAAACTTTACCTGGGACGAAACTTTACCTGGGACGAAACTTTACCTGGGACTAAACTTTACCTGGGACTAAATTTTACCTGAGACACTTCCTGGAACTTTACCTGGGCCAGGACTTTTACCTGGAATACTCTACCTGGGAATATTATCTGGGACAAGATATGTAACTTCAAAAGGACACCAAGGACACCATCTCCTCACCATCACTCCAGGAAAGTAATATATATATTTCATCGCTTCTTCAACGACTTCAATAAAAACTAGTCAATTTTTTTTTACTTTGTTTGAAAATATACAACTTGTAAATTTAATAACGTTGTTCATATAGTTTTTTTTCCCTTCCAATCTTCCAGGATTTGTCGCTATAATGCAGAGGTGAATAACGAATAAACTAGTATTATTCAGAGTGGCGCCTACTTACCTTTCCTAATTTACATAAGTTATCTTTATTTCACCTTAATTGAATTTCAAGTAGAATTACCCGCGAACCGGTAAGACTACTCTCTGAATTTATACTAGTTTGGTCTCAGAATCTACACCTGAGGTGCTCTCTAACCTGAGCAGCCGTTGCAAATTGGCACCCGAACGTGTGTGGGCCTTGTTTTACACATCTGCTTTATATCAATAAATCTTGAAACTTGGAAGTTTGGACAGTAGTTGAAGTCAGAAGCAATATCTTTTCTTTCACTTATCGTATTATTTATCTTTCTATCTTTTACTTACCATATCGTTCATATGTTGAGTTGGTAATATCTATTTTTATTATCGTTTATCTAACATATCTTTATATTTGTATCGTATATCTTCACGTATCGTACCTATAAAATTTTCTTTTTCGTCAATATCAACAGTACTCGTTTTTTCTCTTTTATCTTATATTTTTAATACCGTCAATTAACGTATAAAAACATGGCTCGAATTTTCAAATTAAATGTTGATTATCTTTTATCTCATGAATTGGATTACGAACTTTCTTATCGTGGCTTGGAAATCCCTTCACTGGTTACAGAGAAGAGGAAATTATTACGCGGTGTTCTAACACAGGAAGTATCTATGAGGAGTTCGATTTCATATGTTGAACTTCCTTTTATTACCGAAATTACAGGTATTAAGATGTCTTTTGCCGACTTGGAGAAGAAGGTTCAAGATTTTGTTGGAACTTCTTCGGATGTCGAGTACAGAAGATTGACTTGCCGTCTAACTCACCTCACTCAACGTACTTCTCGTGTAACTTGCGAGGAGGACGAACAAGAACAAGTAAAGAGACATTTAACAACAGAAATATTTTGTTTAGAAGGTGAATTAGATAGCAAAATCAATGTTATCGATTCAGACAGACAATCCACTCCAGTAAATACAAGTCAAAGCTTTTCTTTTTCTAAACCTGTACCTGTACATAAATGGGGGATAAGATTCTCAGGAATAGATTCCAAAGAATCTGTACTTGGATTTTTAGAACGCGTAAATTGCCTCAAACTTTCGAGAGGTATCACAGATGCTGAATTGTTTTCTAGCTCAGCTGATTTATTTAGTGATCAGGCTTTTAATTGGTATCTTATTAACAGATGCAAAGTTCAGAATTGGGAACAATTAGTGACCAAATTAAAATCCGATTTCTTACCGTATAACTACCAAGATGATTTACTAGAGGAAATCAAGGCTAGAAAACAAGGTCAACATGAACGAGTTACCTTGTATATTAACGCCATGTGTGGTGTGTTCAACCGTCTTGATGACAAACCAAGTGAAAGTGCCATCATTCGCATTATTCGTAGAAATCTTTTACCTCATTATGCACAACCATTAGCTTTAATTGATATTGATACTGTTGATATTTTGACTGAAAAATGTAAACGACTAGAGGAAACATTAACTTGGGACCAACAGTTCACAGCTAATCATAAAAGCAGTCAATATTTACTTGAACCAGATTTGAGCATACCTAGTACCTCTTTTAAGGATAATTCTTGTTTTAAGCAAACACGAAAAAATCTATCTGTAGTATCTTCTACCTGGACTTGCTGGAATTGCAAACAAGCAGGTCATATGTATTATAACTGTCAAGTTCCTAGGAAACTGTTTTGTTTTGGTTGTGGACATCCTGATACAGTAAAAACGAAATGTCCAAAGTGTTCAAAAAACGAACAAAGCGGTGGTCGAACTTCCCACTCAACCACAGTCGCTCAGAAACCGGGAACATCAGGAAAATCCAGCACCAAAGTAAAACCAAAACCTCAGGAAAAACCTACAAAAGACAAAAATTGAGGCTATCTCAAATAAATCCTGTAAATTCCAGTTCTGCAAGGAAAATTTCTCCTTCTATCTTGAAAAAGGTTCCTACTGTAAGTCGCTCCGACTGGAATTCATGGCTTTTATTTGTCAAAAATTTCTATAAATTAAATTCAAGATCAAGTTCAATAGTTTCAAATTCGAAGCATAAGTCTTTAGCAAATGTAGGGTCACTGTTATATAACATGGAAAATGATAATCGACCTTATGTCGATATCATAATTTTTGATAAAACAATTTCTTGCCTTGTTGATACTGGTTCAAATATCTCATTGATTGGTTCTCGTGCACTAGATTTTATTCATAACTTATCGATACCTATCTTAGACGATGATAACTTAAAAATATCTACTGCAGATGGCAAGTTGCAGGACGTTCTTGGTTATATCGAAACATATGTCATCACAGACAAGATATCTAGGCTTATGAAATTTTATCTAATACCTTCTGTTAAACATGAAATTATTCTCGGTATGGACTTTCTTAAGATTTTTAATGTAAAAATAAATTTCTCTAAATTATCTTTAACTGTAAATTCTCTCTCGTTGGCTGTAGTCAATACAATTCGGGATGTATCTCATTTAACTCCTAATCAAACTGGTAAATTAAATCAAACAATTGATCTCTTCAAGACTATTAGTCCTTCAGATAAAATCGGCAAAACTCATTTGATAGAGCATTTCATTGATACCGGAAATTCCCCTCCCTTTAAACAAACCCAATATCCCTTACCTCAGGCAATGCAAGCTTACCTGGAAAAGGAAGTAGATACTTTGCGTGAATTAGTTGTAATTCAGGAAAGTAAATCTTCATATTGTAGCCCTATCTGGTTAGTTCAAAAGGGAGATGGTAAATACAGAATGTGTTTTGATGGACGTAAATTAAATAGTGTAACTTTAAATAAAGATGCTTATCCCTTACCTTCAATCGAAGTTATACTGAGTCAACTTCGAGATACTCGTTATATATCTAGTATCGATCTGAAGCAAGCATTTTATCAAATTCCGTTGGAGAAATCATCTCGGGAAAAAACAGCTTTTGCAGTTAAGGGTAAAGGTTTATTCGAGTATGTCACTACCCCTTTCGGTTTAGTCTCTGCTCCTGCTAGTATGTGTCGTTTGATCGATTTGGTCATTGGTCCTTCCTTAGAACCGTATTGTTTTTACTACCTGGATGACATCATCATTTGTACTCCTGATTTTGACAAACACATGGAAATTCTCCAGAGTGTTTTTGAGAGATTACGAGATGCCGGCTTGACGGTGAATTTAGATAAATGTCAGTTTTGTCGTTCTTCCCTTAGATATCTAGGTTATGTCGTGGATGAAAATGGTCTTCGTACCGATCCTGAAAAGGTTTCTGCTATTTGTGAGTATCCTGTTCCGAAAACTGCCACTCAGGTGCGTAGATTCTTGGGAATGGTTTCGTATTATCGACGGTTTCTTAAAGATTTTTCTTCCTTATCTGCTCCAATTTCTGATCTTCTAAGTGAGCGAAAGAAACACCAACCCATTACTTGGACACCCCAAGCAGATCAAGCTTTCGAAAAGGTGAAAACAGTCTTAACTACCGCTCCTATCTTAAGTAGTCCCGATTTCACCAAACCTTTCTTCCTTATGACAGATGCTAGTGATGTTGGGGTAGGAAGTGTTCTTTTTCAACTGGAAGATGGACTCGAACATCCCATAGCTTATATGAGTAAGAAACTCACAAAGGGTCAAAAGAAGTTCAGTACTACCGAAAAGGAACTGTTAGCAGTTTTGTTAGGGATCGATCATTTTAGGTATTATCTTATCGGTCGTCATTTCACCGTAATTACCGATCATTCTTCTCTGGTTTGGTTGAATAACATGAAAAACCCTTCTCCTCGCTTAGCTAGATGGATATTGCAATTGTCGCAATACAACTTTTCTATCGTACACCGTAGATCTACCGGAACTGTAGTTGCTGATGCTTTATCTCGTATACCTGAAGTT
This sequence comes from Lochmaea crataegi, assembly GCA_947563755.1. Taxonomy (NCBI): domain Eukaryota; kingdom Metazoa; phylum Arthropoda; class Insecta; order Coleoptera; family Chrysomelidae; genus Lochmaea; species Lochmaea crataegi. The sequence continues at coordinate 42,093,290 of OX387429.1, forward strand.
AGTATTTTAGACTTATCTACCTTGCATCCTGATAAATGGTATAATGACATGATTTCTCATGTTCAGGATTTTCCGGAAAAATACCCAAGTTTTCGAGTTGAGAATAACATATTATATAAACATGTCTTTAATAAATTTGGACCAATTAGTAATATTTCCGATTGGAAAATTGTCGTTCCTACTAAAAATAGAAATGAAATTCTACATTATTTTCATGATAGTCCAACTTCTTCTCACTTCGGTGTTTTTAAAACATTAGAGAGAATTTCTGAAATTTATTATTGGCCAAATCTTAGAAAATCGGTTTATAAATATGTCACTCGTTGTAAAATATGTGCATCGTGCAAACCCTCTAACTTACCCCAAGCAGGATTAATGGGACAATATCGTAATATTAACTTCCCTTTTCAATTAATATCGTGTGATCTTTTAGGGCCATATCCCCGATCTCGCAAAGGTAATCAGTTCGCACTTGTTGTAGTTGACTGGTTCACTAAGTTCGTATTGGTTCATCCCTTACGTCAGGCTACCGCTCGTTCTATAGTGGATTTCTTAGAAAATCATGTTTTTCTCATTTTTGGAATACCTCAAATTGTTTCGTGTGATAATGGTAAACAGTTCACGAGTCATCTTTTCAAAAATCTCATGGAAAAATATTCAGTACAAAAGATATGGTATAATGCTAACTTTCATCCTCAAATTAATCATACTGAGCGCGTAAACAAATCCATTGTCACAGCTATACGATCTTATAGTTATGAAGATCATAGAACATGGGATGAAGAAATATATAAAATTGCTCAAGCAATTCGGCTGTCGAAACATGAGGTTACCGACTTCACCCCTTCCTTCCTTACCTTTGCTCGAAATGTACCTGTCTCGGGAAATTTTTATGGTAGAATTGCAGAAAATGCAAATAATCAGGTTACCATTTCTGACAAAGTTCACCGAATTCAGGATACACAAGAAATGCCTAAATTTTTCGAAGTGGTGAGAAAGAACTTGCAAACAGCATATCGACAAAGTAGTCAACGTTATAATTTGCGCAAACGTGATCATAGGTTTTATGTAGGTGATCGGGTTTGGAAAAAGAACTACCCAAAATCGGACAAAGCCAGATATATTTCCGCAAAATTTTTACCCAAATATACACAATGTACCGTATATCGTGTTATCTCTCCCTTAGTGTATGAATTAAAAGATGAAACGGGAAAAAATATTGGTCGATGGCACATGAAAGACCTTAAAGCTGGTATCTTGTCTGATGATGAGTGTTCTGATATCGATGATTCCGAAGCGGCCCTAACGTAATCAGATAGATATATCTTTCCTAATTTTTCATTCTATTTGTGTTGTATGTTGGTGTCTCGAATATTTTTTTTATCTTTTTATCATAGAGATTTTCCTTTTCTTTGACTAGAAAGGATAATGACTTTCTTTCCCTACTACTGATTAGCAAATAACATTCGTGTTCTGGGATAAATGAGTAGTAGTAATAAATATTTTCCTAGCCGGATGGAATTCTAATCTAAGAATTATAATATAAAATCTGTTGAGAATTTTTTCGAATTTTTAAAATATTCAAATTTATTATAATTTTGAAAAAGTTTTTTTTGCACCGTCAAAAATCAAATTGAGTAATAAACCTGTTGCGTACATGCATAGAGGTTAATGAATTGGGTCTAATTGATTTGGAGAAATATCGGATATACCTTAAATGTTTTAGGGGTGATATTATATCTTCAGTACCTTATCTTATCTTAATTATCGTAGTTTACGATAAATATCTTATCTTATCTTATCTAAGTGGACAAGGGTAGTAACTTGTCTACTGTACTATATATTTTATAGTACTTATCTTATCTTATCGTTACGGACAAAGTGTCTTGTCTGTATTTATATACCGAAAGGGTATATAAAATTTTTTTTTTGAAGACCATTGACAATTTGACTTTGCAATTAACTTACATAGTTGCTGACATATCAGGGGATATCGAAGTTATTATCTTAGCTCTAAAGTTTTATTTCTTCAGTTATCTATAATTTCTATTATCTTAACTATCTTGAAATTTTAATATCTGAAATGTTTTAAAATTTCCTTTATCTTAATTATCTTAAAAATTTTCATTACCTTCATGTTGAAAATTTTTAGTATCTCAAGTGTTTTAAATTTTTTTTATTATCTATTTGTTAATATGTTCGAGATGTCAACTTACCTTACAGAAATTATTTTTGCCTATCTTCAGTCAATATCTTACCTAATATCTTGTTTACTTAAAATTTTTCTATTTTGCTCATTACATACCTCTATCTAGGATCATTCCGAAAGATTGATCTAGATATTTCACTTATAGACATGAATTCAATCTGTCTATATTTTATTGCATCACATTTTCCCTTTTGATTATATTTTTTTGTTGGATTTCTCAGCAGTGGGTGTTGAGGGAGCTCAGAGCGGTCTGGAATGTGTTTCAGGGTTCAGCGTCGGGGGGTTAATCAGCCTGGGAGGCAGAGGTGGCTAAGGTCTGCTGTCATTTAGTTAAATCTACTTGGGGGGTTAGCTACTGCGTTTGTGCCAACATGGCTCACATATCGCTCTGGGGATTTTCCAACAGTACTGTTGTGGGATGCCGTTGTCAATTTCTCTTTTCCCCAAATTTTAGCTTGACAGGAGCTACATTCTGTTAGGGAGTAATACAAACTTCCTTGGCATTGTTCCAAAACATTTTAGCTTGACAGGAGCTACATTCTGTTAGGGAGTAATACAAACTTCCTTGGCATTGTTCCAAAACATTTTAGCTTGACAGGAGCTACATTCTGTTAGGGAGTAATACAAACTTCCTTGGATTTCTTCCAAAAAATATTTTTTTTCTATTCATATGATAGTAGTTATTAAATAAAGAAACATTTCATAAATAATAACTCATCCATATTTTTTTTTATCTAACTGAGGGATAATCAATGTATCTGATGGGAGTCTCATTTCTTTCCTTATCTTATCTTATCTTAAGTCATTATCTTTGGGAACCCACTGATGCAGTGATTTATCTTACTATTAAATTTCTAAAATTATTGGTATGTAGATACCTGGTACTGGTTCCGCTTTCCTCAGAATTTACCGTTCAAAGTTTCAGCTGTGTTTGTGAGATGATTTTTTTTTCCTAGTTTTCTGCTTGCGCGATGACCAATGACTACTGTGGACGCTAACTGGCAACCTCCCTGGTAAGAGCCTAGGAAGAAAGAAAGTCACCTGGCGTACCGGTGAAGACTTTGGACCGTTCCCTTTCTTTCATTTTTTTTTCTTTATTTTTCTCTAAATTAATTATTCGGAAGAATCCTCAAATTCTTTTCCTTCAGTATCGCAGTGACTCGTTCCTTTCTTCTTAGTCTTCCTATCGTTCAATATCTTCTTAATATCTTCTTTATTTCAGTCTCGTAATAGCTCAATGATTTTCACTTATAAAAAATTTTTTTTTGAAAAAATTTTTTTTTCGGGTTGTAAGGGTGTGTAACGTTAATTTCGTTCACTTTACTTCCCTCGATTGAATTAATAAATTATCGTATGGGCGGCGAATAGCCAGTCCTTTCTCATGCCCAACGCCGAGAAATGTTTCAAGGCTGAATATATTTACTGTCGACGAGAGTCGAAATCAACGTTTCTATGCGCGATGATCGAGGCCCGTCTGTCGGAAAATAGTCACGCCCATCTTGAAATTCCCACTTCGATTTCGTGTCTCTTCTTCTTCTACCAATTATAAATCAAATATGAATCAAGAATTCACTACTGAAAGGTAAATTCCTTTCCTGGTCAAATCGTATGAGCGTGACACGAACATGAGACGTAAGTCGGTTGTCGTTCACATGATTTAGTGTATTTAAACAAGTGGCAAAGGGGTTTCGTTCTTTCTTTCCTGCATACATGTGCTATTGAAGCCTTATGGCTTATATTATCTTATCTTAGAAGTGCATTCATTTGAGTGGTAAGTCATTTCGCTTAAATGTATAACTAACTCTCCTTTCTTAATAGCTTCTACCTTCCTATCTTTATTATGTAGCAATATCATTCCAGTGCCAGGAATAATATATATCGATATGAATTTGTTTTTCTTTCAGTTTTTTTTATATTATCTATTTAAAAATATCTATTTAAAAATATATACGTATTTAAACAAATGTATGTATTTACCGGTGCAGAATCGGTTATTCTATTTTATCGTTTTTTTATTTGCTTTCTTTTTATCTAAAAATACAGGATGTATGAACCACGTTGTCAAATAATTTTCTTTAATATCATACTTGTAATATCATACTTCAGACATCCTGGATTTTGTTGAATTTGTGAAACTTTACCTGGGACGAAACTTTACCTGGGACTAAACTTTACCTGGGACGAAACTTTACCTGGGACGAAACTTTACCTGGGACGAAACTTTACCTGGGACTAAACTTTACCTGGGACTAAATTTTACCTGAGACACTTCCTGGAACTTTACCTGGGCCAGGACTTTTACCTGGAATACTCTACCTGGGAATATTATCTGGGACAAGATATGTAACTTCAAAAGGACACCAAGGACACCATCTCCTCACCATCACTCCAGGAAAGTAATATATATATTTCATCGCTTCTTCAACGACTTCAATAAAAACTAGTCAATTTTTTTTTACTTTGTTTGAAAATATACAACTTGTAAATTTAATAACGTTGTTCATATAGTTTTTTTTTCCCTTCCAATCTTCCAGGATTTGTCGCTATAATGCAGAGGTGAATAACGAATAAACTAGTATTATTCAGAGTGGCGCCCACTTACCTTTCCTAATTTACATAAGTTATCTTTATTTCACCTTAATTGAATTTCAAGTAGAATTACCCGCGAACCGGTAAGACTACTCTCTGAATTTATACTAGTTTGGTCTCAGAATCTACACCTGAGGTGCTCTCTAACCTGAGCAGCCGTTGCACGTGCTGCTCGTAATCGGCGGAACACTTCGGACAGCTTTTCCAAATGTTGCTCAAACGTTTCCCCCAGCACGATTATGTCATCCAGATATGCAAATGCGTAAGGGTCCAAATCCGGACCTATTAACTGATCAACCAGTCTCTGGAATGTGGCTGGTGCGGAGTGTAAGCCAAATGGAAGAACCGTGAATTGAAACAATCCACGTCCCGGTGCGGTGAAGGCGGTGATGGGTTTGCTTTCGGGTGTTAACGGAACTTGCCAATACCCACTCTTCAGATCCAAACTGGAAATATATTTGGCTTTTCGCAGCTTATCCAGGATAGCATTGATAAATGGAAGCGGGTAGGCATCCTTCATGGTAACCTCATTAACTTTACGAAAATCAATGCAGAAGCGGTTTTTCCCATCCTTTTTCTTCACGATTACTATCGGAGAACTCCACGGACTTGTAGAGGGCTCTATTACTCCTTCTTTCAGCATGGCGTCTATTTCAGTATTGCAAATTTCTTGCATTTTCGGATTTTGAGGTCGGTATCTCTGTTTGATCGGACGGGGTTGTAGCAGACGGATTTCATGCTCAACTAGTGTCGTTGGACCTTGAATCTTCTCAAACCTTGGCAACTCACGGCTTAGGAAAATGTTCAGTCTATCTGTCTGTTCTTTTGATAAATTCCTTTCCAAAATTGGCGTTATTGTTTCCAACGGACATCCTATATAACTAAAATTCTCGTCATCCCCTAAATCTTCCCGGGAGAACGCAGATAATTTAGAAACGGGTTGCTCCTCATCGACCCCTAACACCAGGGAGGACGCAGAGACTTCGGTAACAAATTGCTCCTTGTTAACCCCTAACTCCAGGGAAAACGCAGAGACTTCGGAAACAAGTTGCTCCTTGTCAACCCCTAACCCCAGGGAAGACGTAGAGACTTCAGAAACAGAGTTTTCTTCAACAACCCCTAACAGCACCGGGGAAGAATCAGAAGTTTTGACAACGGACTGCTCCTTGTCAACCCCTAACAACTCCGGGGTAGACGCAGAGACTTCAACAATAGATTCTTCTTCATTAACCCCTAACAGCACCGGGGAAAACTTAGAAATTTTAACAACAGATTGCTCCTTGTCCACCCCTAACAACTCCGGGGAAGACGCAGAGGCTTCAGAAACAAATTGCTCCTTGTTAACCCCTAACTCCAGGGAAAACGCAGAGACTTCGGAAACAAGTTGCTCCTTGTCAACCCCTAACACCAGGGAAGACGCGGAGACTTCAGAAACAAACAGGCTTCGAGAACAGTGGTCTTCAGCAAAACGATGGTTGGTTTCTTCCTTACATATTATCGGTACAGCGGCATCGATTTCTTTCATGGCTGTGTTCACTTTCTCCAATATTCCAACAGGACTTGCTAATGATGAACGCCTTACTAGTTCATTATTGATATATATATTTCCAGTTCCTAATTCTAAACGGAAATTATATTTTCGGAGAACATCGTGTCCTAAAACAATATCGGTTATCAGACCAGGGAAATGTTCGAACGGTCCTTCCATAATGACGTCATGGGTCTTCAATTTTAGCTCATAAGAGTCGGCGATAGAGACCAAATTTCCATTAGCTAAACGGGCCTTCGTAACTTGACGGGCGGTGGTTTGCTTTCTTTGGGAAAATGTCTTAGCTATCTGATCACCGATGTATGATTTCGCCGCTCCGGTATCTAACAATGCTTTAAACTTATAGTTTTCAATTTCGACGTCGATGTGCGGACGGAAATCGGTCATTTCTTCTGGTACTTCAGCATGAGAGGCAAATATTTGCGGAAGCTGTGTCGGCCTCTCCTCGGGACAGCTTCGCATTAGTTTTCCTGCCTCCCGCAGGAACAATCTCTGGAAAATACTCCTTCCTTATGGCAACGGGAACAGAATATCTTCTGAGGGTTCTGACAATTGTTTCGGTAGTGTCCAGATTCTCCGCAGCGGAAACAGATTGGTTGCCGGGAAGATGAGCCGGACGGTTGATTGGTAGTATCATGTGGCGGACGGCGAGGAGTACCGGATGATGTCGGTTGGCTGGTACCGGGAATGGGCTCTCTGTACGGACCAGGATTCGAGTTATGGGACGTTCCATATCTGGGTGTATTCATCGGCTGCGGACGGGTTGATCCACGGTTCGGTCCACTGTGGCTGGGTACATTCTGGAGTTCTTTTCTAAGAAGCTCATATTCCCTTACCACTTGACAAAATGTGGAGAAGTCATCAAAGTCCCCTTTTCGAATTTGCAGACGATATTCGGGCAAAAGGTTACGGTACAACCATGCTAACTGTTGTTCAGGAGTTAGCTTCCCATGTCTTCGCATGAGAGTTTGTAGTTCGGTCATGTAGGTAGCCACGGACTCATTTCTCCTTTGTAGACGTCGGCCAATCTCGGCTTCTAAGTCAACTTCATAGTTGACGGGATAGAAGAAAATTCGGAAATCGCTTTCAAAATCGTTCCAGCTGGTATATCTACTTCGGTTGTTTCGGTACCATAATGCGGGTTCGCCGGACAGCAATTCCGGCAAAACAGGAAGCAAATTGTCTTTCTGGACATTCTTTGCCGTACATATTTCTTCAATCCTTTCTATAAACGCGGCAGGATCTCCTCGATTTCCAAAGCACACCTTCCAATCGTGTACGTTTATCGGTGGAGTTGCCATCGCGGTCGGATATTCCACAGGTTCCTCTTGGTCTATAGCGGTTCGGGGAGCAATATTCCTTCGTCTCAAAAAGTTGACGAGTCTTTTCCGTTTGTTAGGAACGGTTCCAGCAACCTATAAATTTCTCTCTTTTAATTCGATCGTAAGACCCTCGTTTTTCAGTAAATATACCCAACTTACTCGATGGTCTGTAACTTCTTCCACGGAACTTACGGTCGGTAGTTGGGACGGTACCAAAATATCAGATTCGGAGTTTTCCGCTCCTCCTTGGTCAAACAGATGGGCCAAGTCAATATTTTCAGAGTTTTCTCCAGACATAAACGGCTATTTCGGCTAGACAGTGGTAACTAGTTCGGTTTGTATGTCTAACTCAACTCTCCTCTTCTTCTTCAATCTTCGCAGCTTCGCAAAACAGTCTTCGCAGCACAAGAAAACAGTTTTACCATAGTCCTTACACCTTCGCAAAAAAAAACAAAAAAAAATACAAATAAACAAGCTATAAATATAACAATCAGGTCCCTGCTCGGGCGCCAAATTTGTGACGCTGTTTTTACCTACCCTTTTGATTTTACCAACAGGGCACGCCACTTTGACACCCTCGACAACTTACACTTTCTCGGGCGCCAGATTTTTAGCGTGGTTAACTCCACGGCCCCTTGACTTCAATCGTCAAGAGTTCCAGGTAGCCTCAGATGGAGGTACGGTAATTTCCAGGGGTCTAGTTATATCCCAATCCGGCCGGGGTAGCGGTCTTTGTTGTTCCTGAAACAAAAGGTTACCCTCCTGGTCCACGATGCGGGAAAGCTAAATTCGTGCAGCTAAGCGCCTACTCTACTTATAGGGAAACTCTACACTCTACAGCAGGTCAGAAAAAAACACACAGGTTCGGTTAAGTTTTATTACACCTACCCTCTATAAAATATACAATGGTTGTGGCTGCCTAAAGCTGTTATAATATTAATAATAAAAAAAAACACTATTATACAAGAAGAAGCGTCAATACTCTGGTATCCAAAAGCACAAATATATAAGCAAACTAGAGGTACAATTAACATGCGCAAGTTAGAGACGAAGCGGGCAGGACATAAGCAAGAGAGGTTTATAAGTTTAACAATGGTTTTATACAGAAAATAAACGGTGACATCAAACTTAAATGTTAGGGGTCTTTTCGCTAAACAGGTTGATAATTAAATAAATACACCGGATAATATGTTATTAAATGTGCCATCACTTTTGATGCACCCGGTAGGTAGAATAATTAGTAATACTAAAACTTTACATTTGGTGGGATCGGGAAAAAGAATACGAAAGGTTTTCCGGTTCGGGAATTATAAAAATGTCAAAGAAGCTTTATACGGGAATGCCACAGGATCCGGTCCTTGAATTAAAATATCAAAGGGCCCTGGCCAGACGCCTGGCACCCCTCAAGATTTCAATTAGAACGGCTTTGCGAATTAAAAGATCAAGGAGCCCTGGCCAGACGCCTGGCACTCCTCAATATTTCAATCGGGACGGAATTTGGAAATCGGGAGTAAATATTAAAGGGATTTGTTCTCAAACTAAAATATCGAAGAAGCTTTATACGGGAAGGCTACAGGATCCGGTCCTTGAATTAAAATATCAAAGGGCCCTGGCCAGACGCCTGGCACCCCTCAAGATTTCAACTAGGACGGCTTTACGAATCAAAAGATCAAGGAGCCCTGGCCAGACGCCTGGCACTCCTCAATATTTTAAATCGGGACGGGATTAGAAATCGGGAGTAAATATTAAAGGGGTTTGTTCTTAAACCAAAATATCGAAGGGCCCTGGCCAGACGCCTGGCACCCCTCAAGTTTTCAATTTAGAACGGCTTTATGAATTAAAAGATCAAGGAGCCCTGGCCAGACGCCTGGCACTCCTCAATATTTTAAATCGGGACGGGATTAGAAATCGGGAATAAATATTAAAGGGGTTTGTTCTTAAACCAAAATATCGAAGGGCCCTGGCCAGACGCCTGGCACCCCTCAAGTTTTCAATTTAGAACGGCTTTATGAATTAAAAGATCAAGGAGCCCTGGCCAGACGCCTGGCACTCCTCAATATTTTAAATCGGGACGGGATTGGAAATCGGGAATAAATATCAAAGGATTTTCAAGAGGAAATTATACTTGAGTTCGGAAATATTTGTTATGAAACGGAACTACTGATTCTTACTGTAAAATATAATTTTAATACAATGGAATAAACTTTATTTATTAAGGATTGAAAAGACCGCCTATTTTAAATGTAAATAGTTTCCAATTAATTCTTACCTTCGCAGCAACGGTTTCAACTTTTATCAAATAAAAGTAAATTACTAAAACAGAAAAATCAAAAAGGCAAACTGCAAAAAAAAAATGAGAAGTATTAAAACAACAACAATAAAAAAAACGGCAGACGGATCGTTGAACGGTAGCTAGCTTGCTTCAGCCGTGGCCAGGTAGAACTTAACTTTCGACTCTCTGACTCTCAGGGCTTCGTCTCCCTATCCCCCTCTCTCGATCAGCTTGACCTGCGCGCTACCTACTCTATAGTTAGTGGCAGTGGGGAAACATGAATTTTCGAACCGCAGCGCGGTGAACGTACAATTTTTATTACAATAAACCGGAGAAAATATTTAATATTTGAATTATTTTACACATATTCGGGGGGTATAACGGGTTATAAACAATATTTACTGGCTAATTATATTTAAAACAAAATAATTCTGAACGGATGAAAAAAAAACCTCGTTACATCCTACCTAATTTTTGTACCTCCCTCGTATTTCAAATAATTTATATTTCTATTGTTTTTGGTTGATGTCATTATAGTCTTAGGATTTCTTCTTTTCTACTTCAAAGAAAAGAAGAACTTGTCCTTAACCTATTTCCAATCATTGTTTAATTAATAACATGTATAAATCCACGTGTTTGTGTGGATTCTTTCATTTTTAATATTTTAACTTTGTAATGATTTTAAATATATTTTATTATGTGACTGTTAGCTATTGCTTATAATGCAAGCTGGACTTGTCTCATTCCTCAGTGCTAACTGTTTAACACTTTTCCCAATGTTAAGATCAAGGAATCATTCTCGATTAACGTAAGTTATGAAACTGTTGTAGCGGACCGCTTTATAATTTATGTTTTTTCTCACTTTTGTAGTTCCCTGATGATGTAAATAAAGATTTACGAAAGCTTGGAAATTTAAAAAGAGTACACTTTTCCTTTTTTGCTGCTAACCTCAATAGTATTTGTCTGTTTGTGTCCTAATTGATCAGCAACGATCACATGCGTTTATCGCTTTTTAGTATATATATGTCTAACTATTATTGTGGGGGATGCGGCAATGTGAATAAGTGAACTCTTTTTAGTTTGTTCTGAGCTTTCGGTAATTTATTATCACCATTATCAAAGAACTACAAAAGATACATTTATATACCTGTTTGAAATATCTATAAATGTATCTTTTGTAGTTCTTTGATAATGGTGATAATAAATTACCGAAAGCTCAGAACAAACTAAAAAGAGTTCACTTATTCACATTGCCGCATCCCCCACAATAATAGTTAGACCTAACTAGTATCGGCAACGAACTATTTCCTATATATATATATATATAGAGACGATTTATGTGGGGATGTGGCAATAAAATACCAGAGAGTACTCTTTTTAAAATATATTCCAAGCTTTCGAATATAACATATTCATTCTCAAGGAATTATTTAAACGAGGATGTCACATCCCCACATAAATCGTCTCCGATCCTGAGTTGGCAAATATTTATAGTAATTTATATATATATATATAATTGTGATTTTTAAAGTTTCCTTCTCCTGCATTAGATCTCCATTATCCCCTTCTAGAAGATAAAGATCCGAATCTCTCGATTTGACCTTTTTTTCTAAAAAGGTTATGTTTCCCAAACAATCGGTATAATTTTTCGAAATCAGGCTAAAACTATTTTCTAGTAAAGAAATATTTTTACCCTGATCCGAAATTATATCTCTGTACATCTCTCATATATGTATATAAATCTTAAGATATAACAAGAGGAAAGAGAGGATGATGTGATGTGATTATGATATGATTAAACCAAAATTGCAGTGAAAGAAAATTCACACTACTGGATATGTGACTAATGTTTGAAATTCATAAATTTTATGTTGAAAAAATATGAAAATCCCTTTAAATTTTTAGAAAACTTAAAACTATGTAGGTAATTATTGAAAAACAAAACAAACGAAAATTAATAAAACTTAAAACTATGTACCTACTTATTAAAAACAATAAAATCAAAATATTAACACTATCACCTATCTACAAATAATTTAAAAAATCGCAAATAATAGATTGAGAAGGAAGATAAAAATCTAAAAAAATTTACTCAACAACTCTAATTTATTTTCTAATTTTTTATCTTTCTTCACAATCTTCTATTTGTGATTTTTAAAGTTTCCTTCTCCTGCATTAGATCTCCATTATCCCCTTCTAGAAGATAAAGATCCGAATCTCTCGATTTGACCTTTTTTTCTAAAAAGGTTATGTTTCCCAAACAATCGGTATAATTTTTCGAAATCAGGCTAAAACTATTTTCTAGTAAAGAAATATTTTTACCCTGATCCGAAATTATATCTCTGTACATCTCTCGCTGCTTCACGTTTAGGATGGCACAGTTCTCATTTAAGAAGGACAGCCTGTAAAGAATTAAAACCCTCATTAGCAATAATATTTAATAAAATTTAATTTCATATTTTACTACGTTACAGAATTGAAAACGTACCTGGCAATATCCTTGTTGCTATCATATTTCTGCTCACTCATCGCCTGCCGGTCCTCACAGAAGAAATTCATATCGCCCGCCATCGTTGAACGAAAAGTAATGAAAAGAAGAAATACAGAGAATAACCACATTTTTTTTTTTGGTTACTTATTATTTGCAGATGAAGTCTAACTAGTAGCAGAGAGGAAATAGATGTCTTTATATACCACCCTGAAAGGGGATTTATGCGTCTAGACAAAATTCATGAATATAAAAAATATCCAGATATTTATGCAACTACATCAAAATTTCTAGATTTTGATTAACATTAATTTAAAAACATCATACGTTTCAGATATCTAACAAAATCCTATTCTGAAATTATTGAACCACATTTGAAATAAAAAAGTACTGAAAATAAATTCATTAAAACAATGTAGTAGGTATACAAATAATATGTAAAGTCAGTAGGTTGTAGAAACGTGGGTATAACATTATACCTGTTCTTTTTTTTTGCAATGAAATTATGAAAAATTAATGCTGTTTAACTAATTTAGAGTAGGACTAATATTAAACTAGTAACTGAAAAGTCCATTTTTATCATAAAAATCACCGAAGCAGCAAGTGTTAATTTTAAATATTTTATAATAGAAGTGTTCTTAATTTTATTGTTTTTTGGTTTATGATCAACTACTTTCCAGATTGCAAATGTAAAAATATAATCTTTTTTTTTTCTTCTAATATATTTAGGTATATTTTCAATTTTAAACACTAACATATCAATATTTTATTTTATGGATATGTTGCAGTATAACATAAAGTTTGTTTAAATGTTAAACATATGGTCTGCTTCCTAAAATTACCATGACGTAATCTCTTAATAAATATTTAATGTTATTTTTGTTTGTTAAATATTAGAAAAAAATCACTTAATATTTTAACGATAAAATTATTGAAATTCTTCTGAAATTGAGGCAATATAATTAAAAATCATAAATCCACAGTCAATATAGGTATATTAATATTTTCTTCATATTATTAAAAAAAAATGTTTACCATACTTTTGTTAAAATTATTAAAAATTTTAGTAATACTTAAAATTTAATCAATAGATATTATTTAAAAATATTTAAAAATATTACTGACGTATATCAGTCGAAAATAAAATAATGTGCGCTTGTAGAAAAACATAATTTTAGATAAGAATAAATGCTGAGAGATGGTTGGCAACAGTAATCACAATTTACTTTTGAAATACAATAAATAAATTAATTTCTTTGTAGAGAAAATTTTAAAGATATACTAAATAAAATAAAGGAGTGGAAAAACAAAATTTATTAAAACTCAAATATATATATAAATACTACCTATTAAAATTTTTTTTAATTTAATATCGTAGTCGCAATCTTCAACTTTACTTCTTCGATCTTTCTAATTTATCCCTCCAGCATTTGGAAATTATCGTAGAGTTCCCTGATTTTCGCAGAACCAGCAGGAAACCATGTATAAAAAAAAATTTCAAAATCTCCGATAGACATTTTCTCCATCATTGAATTATATCCTCATAATTATAAGTGTACGTGTACGAACTCTTTTAGCGCCTTGGATCTCCAAACAATTATTCTTAACTATTTTAAAATATTGTAAAATTAATTTATTCATAATAAAAATTATAATTCTGCACTGTACATAATTATATCAGTTGCATGTCGTATGATTTAAAAACATGTGTTACACTCACCAAAACAATCTTTTACTCATCACGCCGCGTAATCCCTTCATTGTATTACATTTCAAAGTGATAAAAAGCTCATGCTACTAGGAATTTCATAGTTTTACACAAACACAAAAACGATACAATTTGATAAGATATAGGCGCATATATTTTATCTGATTTACTATCATTACTTTTAAAAAAATTCGAGTACAGACAGATAAAAGTTGAAACTGACGTATATAGAATTAAAGAACAAGGAAGGTGGCTCTTTCTTCAAAGCATGATAATAGGTACCTATGTAATACCGCATGAATATATTTTACATAGATCTTCGAGGGTAAATTAGTTATTTTATCTTGCGAATGAGCAGTCAACAAAATATATAACTGTATGAGATTTAATGATTCAGCACTTTTTATTAAATCAAAACAGTTTTTTGGGTGTAATATATTTTTCTTTTACTTCTATGTTGAACTTTAAATTTATTTTTCTCAAATATACTTTCACAGGGTGTATAGGGAAAAATAAGCCACAATTAGTTATAATATGATAGTTTATTTTTTCGCATAAATACGTGAAAAGACAGCAAAATATATAATTTAAAGGTTTAACAATTTTTGAGATTAGCATCCAATTTTCTAATATAATTTTGGTTGCCCAAATATTTTTTCTTATACTTTTCCTCTCTTCAACTTCGAAACTCTTTTATTTGATTAATGTTCTCACTCTATTTCTTTAACACTATCCTATAACTACACAGTAAAGATTTAAACAATTGATTGAATCTGCTATTTTGAGATTAACATATAATTTTTCTACCGCTGATTATCTAACTGAACATATTTTCAGAATTATCATTAAATCTTTTCAAAGATATGATTGATTTTCAATTTTCTGATATACTTTGTATGTGCACTCGAATTTTTTGATATACTTTGTTTAAATTTTTAATGTACCTGTGCATAGTTATCCAAAACCGACTGAATCATTTCTTAGAGTCAAATAAATTATTTTCTTCATCACAGTACGGATTCAGAAAAAACTGTTCTACCCAAGATGCCATTAAGATACTAACTAATAACCTATATAATAGTCTTGATAAATCCATGCCTTCTGTTGGTGTCTTTGTCGATCTAGCTAAGGCGTTTGATACAGTTGGTCATGGTATACTTATAAGCACTTTGGAAGATCTAGGCATACGTGGTATACCCCTCCAACTCTTACGAAGCTACCTATCAAATAGGCAACAAAAAGTAAAAATAGAAAATACGTTGAGTAATGAACGAACTGTCTCATGTGGTGTACCTCAAGGCACGGTATTAATTCCTATACTTTTTAATGTTTACCTAAACAATTTATTTTTATTAGAAACAAATTGCAAAATTATTAGTTTTGCTGATGACACCGTACTCTTTTGTGAAGACAGTAACTGGTTTAATTCAAAACAAAAACTAGAACAAGACTTGCAAAGCATTAAAGAATGGTTTGACAACAGATTGCTTTCAATAAACTTCAAAGAGACTGTTTATCTCCCATTTGGTTCATATAGTACCACTCTTCCGAATTTTAACCTTCAAGTAGGAACTCAATTTACTGTTTCAGCCCAAACTAGTGTAAAATATCTTGGTATGATATTAGATTCGAATTTAAGATGGGATCAACATATTGTGTATCTTCTAAAGAAGTTAAGGGTTATACTATTTAAATTCAAGCGAATATGTAGTATACTCAACTTCAAACAAAAAATAATAGTTTATAAGAATTTAGTTGAATCTCACTTAAATTTCGGTATTATAGGATGGGGTGGTTTAGCAAAAGGATATCTAACCCCTCTAGAAATATTTCAAAAAATATTCTTAAGAACAATACTCGTTAGGGGTTATGATTGTTCCAGCAATGCACTCTATTCAGAAACAGGTATGTATGATATAAGGCAATTGTATTTTCTAAATGTAAGTATTGATCAATATACACATAACAACGAATTACAAGTATTAGGGCATGCATATGCCACACGAAACAAATCCACATATATTCCTCCACACATGAAAAAACAATTGGTCAAAGAAGCTGTGCGTTCCTAAGACCCAGAATATTTAACTTCTTACCTGTTGATATCAGAGATGAGACAACATTTTTTACATACAAAAGTAAAGTTAAAACCTTTTTGTCAAACACACCACGCGATTCAGTGCGTGAACTATTTGACAATCAATGTTAAATCTAAAATCATAGAGAAACGATCCATATAATATGAAAGGTGTATATTAAACATGTACCTGTGTTTCTGTATTTGTATTTTAATAAGTAGAATTTATGTCTATGTGTTATGTTTGATTTTAAAATTTTAAATCGTAATTATCGCTGTATTTTCTAAAAATTTAATTTAATCTTATATGTTATACCACATACAAGTAACTTGTTTTACTTCGTGGTGTAACGGTATAAGTTGTACCTCACAGGGCACCAGCTCGAAGGGCTCCGGCTAGAGACTCCTTTCAAGGGTGATTCGACCCCAAGTTTATGTCACACAGGGATAACAGAAGGGTTGTAAAAATTGAGGGCGCCACTACCTTTTTAACGATTAAAACTACAAAAAACTAAGGCGGAAAAGGTAGAAACGCCTTGTAAAATTTAAATAAAAGTTAATAATTAAAAAAAAGTCACTAAAATTACCCCGGGCGATATCTCCCTCAACTTTTATAGTTGAGGATTTTAATAAAAAAAAGAATTAAAAACAAATTTACAGTTTATTCTGCCACAGGAAATGAACAACGGAATTTACTAAAGGAATTTGTACTTTTATAGGTACTTAGCTTAGATGAAGTGGTTTCCTGGAGAAGAAGTCAGGTCTTGATCCGAACTGATGAGTTCTGTTCTAGGGCGGTAGTTTGAGCTAGGGCTGTATCCTTGGCTATATTCTTGGGGTTATATTCTCCGGTTTATATCCTCAGCGTTATATTCTAGCCTAGGGTTATATTCTCGGCGTTAAATTCTTGGGTTATATTCTTGGCTTATATTCTCGCCTAGGGTTATATTCTTGGCTTATATTCTCGCCTATGGGCTGTGCTTACCTAGAAGTACAAGTGGATCAGGGATATGTAGGAACTTGAATGTAATGGCACATTATGTTGGTCAGCTTTTCAGGTTAAACAAAAGGAAGGCAGTTATTTGAAAGTCAAAAAATTGAATTAATTTACTGAAAGCTTTCCAACATTATATGTCCCATGTTAAGACAGTAAAAATAGCAATTTTCGGCTAAATAAAAAAATATACTAATGATCCGGAAGAAACTTATGATAGCAAAAAGTTATTTATTTAGTTATATGAAAAAATATCGTGCTTAGGAAATATATGAAACCGGCACTGGCGTTGCGAAAGAATATTTTATAGGTTAACGGTAATTTATAAAAAATGTTATTTTATAATTAAAAGAGTTATTTCGCAACTGAAAAAGCTTGAAAATGTTTGTATAAAAGTAAAACTGAATTATAAAAGAATATTTGGCTTAAAACTACCATATTAGTACAAAAGAACAGTTTATGACCACGTGTTGAATTTAATTTCGTCTATCTCTGTAAAAAAATAAAGAATGCATACGAAAATTATATCAGACAGTACTTTAGAAGAAGCTTATTAATTATAGATTATGATTTTGGACTTACCACAGCAAAATTCATAAGATAGGTACTTGAGATATGAAAGATAGCGAAAGACGATGTGCCTTCTTGGGCAGACGATAACAAAAGGGGTGTTTAACGAGGCGTTGTCCGTTGGCAGGCGTCAATTGTCTTACGTTTGGGGTAGAAGAGTTTGGGATCACAGAACTATAATTGAATGTGGCTAGTGACGACGAGCGCTAATTAAAAGGATTTATTCTGTAAAATCGAAACAGGTCGATAGACATGTTACACCCCCTCTCCTCCGGGAAAAAAATGATTCGAAGAATTATTTTTTTTGTGAAAAATGGGCTTAATAAGATAAAAGGAGGGGTGAAGTATCGTTGCAAAATCTATGTATCTTAGGTAAGGTAAGGCAATTGTCAAAGGCAATTGTCAAAGGTAAGGTAAGGCAATTGTCAAAGGTAAAGGTAAGGCAGTTTTGTCATCTTGTGATTATCATGTAGTTATGTCATCGTATAACACAAAGCACACACTGAGAACGAAAGGTAACGATAGGGTGCGATAATTTCTCAGTGCAGGCGAAACGATAAGATAAGGTACGGTAGGGTGTGTTTTGATAAAACGCTGGGATCTCAGATACGCAGAGCGAAAAATTCCAGGAAATACCAAACCAATGTCTCCGGGAGAGACACAAAAATGAACACGGTGAGTGATGTCAGCCTAAAATTGATTTAGAATGCAATTCCCTCGGAATTCTAATTAATTCATAAATCAGCCTAATTTTCACCGAGCAAAGAGTAAAGATTTGTCATAATGACGTCACTTATAGTGTTCCACAAGGAACGGTTCTAAAATATACGATAACGGTAGGTAGTTCACAAGTATCACAATACGGCAACGCAAAAGGTATGTTAAGGGAGAGAAAGAAATACATAGATACTTACTTTGAATGGTTTAGGGTAAAAGAGAATTGAAGATAAATAGGGTGATTCTGAAAGGTAAATCGTGGTCGAAATAATGGTATGTGTGGTTAGGAATAGTTTGTGGCGACATTATAAAAAGAAAGACGATAGATTCTTATCACGTGATCAGACAAAAAGGTATTCTGGTTTATACGCCGAGAGCACAGGAAGAGGGCAGAAACAATAGCGCCCGATCGACATTCGGTGAGGTTGCCAGTTAGCGTCCACAGTAGCCATTGGTCATCGATCCGAAAGTCAATCCAGCTACATGCATTCAGTCCGTTGATATGCTCTCTTTGTTAAATCGAACAAAGGTATTGTTACTAAAATTACACCCATGACTCTGTCAGGGAATACGGTATATCGGTCCAGAACTCTACAAGAGTGTGGCCAATCTGGTAAAATAAGGAAAAAACACTAAAAGCTACGGAAGTACTGCCATTGGAGGCAAAGAAAAGGAAGAGGTTGCTATAGAAGCCAGGGTGAAGATATAGAGCGACAAAGCAGTCATTTTTCAAACCTATTGTGTTTGTAAACCGAGCGCAATCCGCCACTCAGCAAAGGCCAACCCAGACCAATTGGGGCCTAACGTCTTACGGTACGTCAATCGAGACTCTACGTTAGTTATAAAAAGCAAAATTGACCGTTTATTTGTTTGAGAAACGGTAAGAAAACTCGGGGCAACAAAAAGACATATAACAAAAAGGGGGACCAAAAATTTGAATGACGTAAAATCCATTTCCGCAATGGAGAGCTCTCAAGGTGTCTAGCCGGTATTTTTATGTTTTGTAACAGAATGAATGAAATGCGGGATAAGAAAAGGATCCGTTTTGTTCGGAGAACGGTATAAACTCCAATGTAGCTTGGTCTACTTCCTTTTCTACGCGGAGGGTAAAAATGGTTGGGAACCAAGTTGAGTATGGGTTGAGTAATCGGGACGGTAAGTAACACAGTTGCCTAAAAGAAAGAAAACGGAAAGAGAAGAGAAAAAAAACTCTAGTGAATCGTTTTTGTAGGAGAACGATAGCGAAACTCCAAGAGAATGGCGCGGTTGCCTAAAGTAAGGAAGAAAACGAAAACGGAAACAATAAAAATAATGGTCAACTAAAACTCAATTGTACCGTTTTTTAGGAGAACGATAGCGAAACTCCAAGAGAATGGCGCGGTTGCCTAAAGTAAGAAAGAAAACGAAAACGATAATGAACTAAAAACACAATTGTACCGTTTTTTTAGGAGAACGATAGCGAAACTCCAGAGAATGGAACGGTTTCTGAAGTAAGTGACTCTACGTTAGTTATAAAAAGCAAAATTACCATTTGTTTGTGAAACGGTAAAAAAACTCAGGTAGCAAAAAGTTAGGTACTTGACAACAGGAGCCAAAAATTTGAATGACGTAAAATCCATTTCGAACAGAATGAATGAAATGCGGGATAGGAAAAGGAATTAGTGGGCAATAGGGTTATACTAGATTGACTGTGTCAATATTATTGTCTTGTTCATTGTCTAAGTCATCTGGAAGGTTTTCGTCAACGTCAATAAATTGGTTTTTTAGATCTGAAACATGCCAATTTCCAAGATCATTACCTGAAAGGTCTCTCAGATTATAAACTAGTCTAGAAATTACTTTATGGACAATACATGGAATAAATTTAGGGGCAAATTTTGCTGCAAAGTTATCATTTTTGGATGAAAGTACATAATTCTTTTTCCATAGGCGGTCACCGACATGATATTCTACATCTCTTTTTCGTAGATTATAATACTTTGTATTTCTGTCATGGGCTTGCTTGAGTTTTTTGCGTACATCAATAAAAAGTTTCGGGAGGGTTTGTAGGTCGTCAATGAGTTGTAATTTGTCTGCATTATTGATTAAATTGTTAGCATTTTCGGAAATTGCACCATAAAAATCTCCACTTAACGGTACGTTTCTGGCAAAATTCAAGAAAGCGGGAGAGTAACCTGTAACGTCATGTTTTGCGGTTCTTATTGCTTGCGCAACTTTATGCAAAGATGCATCCCAATTTTTGTGAGAGGAATTGTCATGAATGTAACAACGTAAGGCAGTGACTATAACTTTATTGGTCCGTTCGGTATGGTTAGCTTGTGGGTGATAGCGTGCGTTGTAGAAAATTTTTTGTACTTTATATTGATCCATCAAATTTTTAAAGAGGGAAGAGGTAAAGACTGTGCCATTGTCGACGGAAAATATTTGTGGGACTCCAAAAATAAGAAAAACTTGATTTTCGATAAATTTAACAATACCAGCAGCTGTGGCATTTTGCATGGGATGGACGAGACAAAATTTAGTAAACCAGTCTGTTATAACGAGAACAAATCTATTGCCATTTTTGGATCTGGGGTATGGACCTATTAAGTCAGCTGAGATCCATTGCCAAGGGAAATTAATGTCTTTATACTGGCCCATTATACCAGCTTTAGGTAAATTTTGGGTTTTGCAGGAAGAGCAAACGGAACATTTATTGATATAACGAGATACAGTGCTTCTAAGTTTTGGCCAATAGTAGATTTCAGAAATTCGAGCGATGGTTTTGGAAATTCCGAGATGTGCGCTAGTTTGATCGTCATGAAAAGTCTTTAGGACATCAATCCTGTTTGGGGTAGGGACTACAATTTTCCAATTGGATAAATTACTAGATATAGGGTTTGGGGAGAAGACATGTTTGTAGAGGACATTATTTTCTACTTTAAAAGTGGGGAATGACTCGGGGTTATTATTGACTTTATCAATCATAGCGGTATACCAAGTATCTGGCTTGAAGGTAGTGACATCAATCACTGAAATATCTGGAAATGAACGGGAAAGTGCATCACTGACAACCATAGTGGTTCCTTTTCTATGTTTGATTTCAAAATCAAACTGCGATAGTCTGAGTGAAAGACGAGCTAAACGTCCAGAGGGGTTAGAAAGTTTTGATAGATACTGTAAGGATGAATGGTCAGTTTCGAGTGTGAAATGAGTTCCTTCCACATAACCTCTAAATTTTTCTACACCAAAAATTACACCTAAAAGTTCTTTTTCAGTGGTACTGTACTTTCTTTCGGTTTTGTTCAATGTACGGCTTGCATATGCGATAGGGTGTTCGATACCATCACATTGTTGATATAAGATTGCACCAAGTCCGGTGTCACTAGCGTCAGTCTGTATAATGAATTCTTTAGAAAAGTCAGGGCTTGCAAGAATGGGGCTAGAAGTAAGTCGTTTTTTGACTTCGATAAAAGCATTTTCAGCCTCAGGGGTCCAAGAAATTGGTTGTCCTTTTTTTCTGCCATGAAGAAGGTCAGTTATTGGGGAGCAAACGGTAGAGAAATCTTTGATGAATCGGCGATACCAGCCAATTAAGCCAATAAGTCTTTTGACTTCGGTAGTGTTTTTGGGAGCAGGGTAGTTAAGGATAGCGGAAACTTTGTCCTCATCTGTTCGAAGACCAGCTTTGTCGACTACAAAACCAAGAAATTTAAGGGAATCTCGACAGAATTCACATTTTTGAAAATTTACGGTAAGGTTTGCCTCTTTAAGACGAAGATATAACTTATTAAGTATTTCTAAATGAAGTTCGAAGGTAGGAGTAGCAATAATGATGTCATCCAAATAACAAAAACAGTAGGGCCTTAAAGAAGGGTCTATAACAATGTCCATTAGACGTGCCATAGTTTTGGGGGCGTTAATTAGACCATAAGGAGTGGTCGTAAATTCAAATAAACCTAAGCCATAGACAGCGAAAGCAGTTTTGGGACGAGAAGATTCAGTAAGGGGTATTTGCAGAAAGGCCTTTTTCAAATCAATGGAAGTAAGAAATTTAGCGTCTCGGAGTTTGCTAAGAATGACGTCTACTTGAGCCATGGGATAGGAGTCAGGAGTGGTTACTTTATTTAGCTTTCGGCCATCGAAGCAGACGCGGCATTCTCCAGACTTTTTTGGGACTACCCAAAGGGGTGAACACCAAGGGGAGTTCGAAGGTTGTATGACATTTAATCGTAGCATCTCGTCGACTTCTTTTACTAAAAGTCCTTGCATGACTGGGGATAGAGGATATTGGCGTTGTGCAATCGGTTTTGCATCACCAGTGTCGATATCGTGTTCGACAAAATTCGTTCGACCAATTCGGTCAGGAGGGGCAAGAGAAGAGAATAAGCTTACAGTTTGCTCAAGTTTGTTTTTTTCTTCAATCCTCTCTATTGAAGCAGATCGTATTGTGTTAATAACACAAGTGGAAGATAATAAGGAGTATGACAAATCATGAAAACTCATGTCTATTTTGAATAAGCTCAAAAAGTCCATTCCTAAGATAAGGTTATGAGTTATTGACGGTATTATCAAGATTTTGATTGTCTTGGTAATGTTATTCACTGTCATTGGTGCGGAAATATAGCCCATATATTGTTGAGGTACACCGTCAGCGGTGGTAATATTTAAACAAGAATCATATTGTATAGGTAAATGTAAGGAATGCAACAAAGAGAAACCCTGATTTCCAAGAACAGTAGAGTTACTGCCTGTGTCGACCATAGCTAAAACGGGTAGGTCTAAAATTTTCACGGTAAGGTAAGGTCTGTTATCATTAGGTTTTTTTGCAAATAAGGGACAAGTATTACTGGAGATTGAAACATTACTTGGCTGTATTGAAGGTAAGGCAACTGGCATGTCACAGACAGGTACGGGAGTTGTATTGTCAGTAATCGAGAAGTTTTTGTCATTGTCTTCAGTTTTCTGGATGTCGCTAGTGTTCGGTACGGTATTTGTAATTCGTTCGATAGGTAAAGGTAATGGTTTGTCTGTATTTTTAGAATGATTGGACGCTAGGAAACCTTTAACGAAAATAAGATAATTTTGCCATTCAGCAGCAGAAGTTGAAAAAGTTAGTTTTGGTTTGTTGGGGGGTTGTGATTGTTTGAAGATCTGTTTGGAGGTCTGTTCTGTCTTCTGGGGTTTTCTGGCTGGGATGTAGTTGATTGTGCTTGACTGGACACAGTGGCCAGATTCCGTGGGCCAGTCTGCCTCGAGTTTTTTTGAATGCATTTACGACATTTTGGTTTTGTAGTGTTTTTTGCACCACATCCCTAGCAAAAGATAGATTTGGGCGAGAAACATTGAGAGTATGAGTGACCAGTTTTGTTACAATTCCAACAAACCAAGGAAGTTAATACTGAAACGTTTGCGGGAGTTCTTTGTCTTTGATTCGACGAGGAGGAAACATAAAGGCACGATAAATCTGGTTCGAGCAGTCTAGGATTATTATAAGATGGTGATCTATATCTGTCTGACCAAACACGGGATTCCTCAATTCTTTTGCACAACTCGGTTAGTTCGTCAACTGTTTGGGGGTCATGAAGTGCTAATGACGATATAAAGGAAGGTAAAAGGTTTCTACGAATCTTTGCAACACGAGTACGTTCGTCAACAACACTAGACAAGCGATTGAATAATCCTATCATTGAAGATATGTATACAGCAACCGGTTCGTTAGCACCCATAGTGCGATTAGAAATCTCTAACTCTAAATCAGTCTCATAACTATATGGCAGAAAATCAGCTTTTAATTTGGCAACAATGTCTTTCCAGGATTGAAATTTACTACGATTATTAAGATACCATGTGAAGGCATTGTCTTTAAAAATTTCACATGACTGCAAAAAGAGCTCATTTTCTGTAACTCCTCTAGAAAGTCTAAGGACTTCAACTTTTTCCAAAAATAAATGAAGTGATTCATTTTTACCAGTGAAGGAAACATTCCATTTGTAAACTGGATCGTGTTTTTGATGGGGGATTTCAGAAAGAGTGGGGGAAGGAAATGTGTTTGAAGGTAAAGTGTCTTCTGTTCTATTGTTGGTGGGAGTTGTTTTTGTCGCAAGGTCAGCTTCTAAAAGTATCAGCGTATTTGTCAAGGCTTGTTGTGTAAGTAATTGTTCATTACTTTCGGCATTTAATCTATCAATTCTACTTGTCAAATGTGTCAGTCTTGAATTGATTCTGGAAAATACTGGTTCATGTTTATTTCCACTAAATTGATTGATAATGTCTGTTAAGTCATTGATTGTTTCTGTAACTTCCACTATATCGTCCTCAAAAGAATATGAATTGACTGGGGACGAAAAACTTCTATTAGCATTTTCCCTAGCAAGAAGACCTGTTAAAACTTTACGTTTCTGTTCGACAGTATCCGGGACAGGAATATTTCTAATTTGAATTTCATATGAAAGTTCAAAAGACTTCAAATGATTGGCCTGCATCTTGAAAATATTTAAAAGGAGAGAAAAAGAATAAAAGACGGTATCTAAATCAACAGTACTAATCAAATAGCACTAGCGGAAGCAAAGGATCTAAAATCCGAATGAACATAAATGCCTGGCAACGAGGTATAGATATGGAAACTGTATGTACGTGAATGACTGTAGATATAAAAACAACAAATATTTATTGCCGATAGATGTCAATTAAAATAAACAAAACCGTACTATATTTTCAACAAGTCATACGTAGTAATGAAAATGTTGCATAATAACTCCATAAAAATTATCAGTATATAAATGTATAGCTAATCAAGATCAAAAATGTATCATAAATTGATATTAAAATTTTTGTAGCACATCACAATCTCTCTGTCGTCAAAAAAACTGAACTGCAAAATATTTATAGTAAACGATAAATTGTTAATTTGGCAACACTGCACTTTATATTAACAATATTAGACAAGAAAAAGTAAGAGAGTTTAAAGATAAATTGTTACTTTGGCAACACTGCACTTGGTTAACAATAGGTAAGATAAGATATTTCAGTTTGTGTAACTCGACACAATTCAACTGAACAAGATACAAACGGCAAGATATTTCAGTTTGTGTAACCAGACACAATTCAACTGAAAAAGATAATTTTACTATGCAGCTACATAAAATATAACAACTTATCAGAAAACAGACACCTTAAGAATTTACTTAAAACGTGGCAACATTGCAAACAAATCAGATGTAATTCACCTTTCCTGAAAAAATCAATAACAAAATTCCGTTTCGGGACAACAAAAGATTGTTCTATACTTCGTGATCTCTTAAAAAAATAAACCCAGAGAATATTCGTTATCGTAGACCAAAATATATATTGTAAATAAGGCAGGTAGTTAGGATAAAATTAAAAAAACGTCCAGGGTCGGTACAAGATAGTAACTTGAAAAAGTGAAATTTTTTTTTTTAAAAAGTTAGTTGGAAGCAAAAATTCTAAATTGAACGATAAGAAAAATTTTAAAGAGAATATGCAAAAATAAAAAAACTAAAATCCTTCCAACCCAACTGTTAACGCCGTGCAACAAAAACAATGGGCGCCAATTTGTAACGGTATAAGTTGTACCTCACAGGGCACCAGCTCGAAGGGCTCCGGCTAGAGACTCCTCTCAAGGGTGATTCGACCCCAAGTTTATGCCACACAGGGATAACAGAAGGGTTGTAAAAATTGAGGGCGCCACTACCTTTTTAACGATGAAAACTACAAAAAACTAAGGCGGAAAAGGTAGAAACGCCTTGTAAAATTTAAATAAAAGTTAATAATTAAAAAAAAGTCACTAAAATTACCCCGGGCGATATCTCCCTCAACTTTTATAGTTGAGGATTTTAATAAAAAAAAGAATTAAAAACAAATTTACAGTTTATTCTGCCACAGGAAATGAACAACGGAATTTACTAAAGGAATTTGTACTTTTATAGGTACTTAGCTTAGATGAAGTGGTTTCCTGGAGAATAAGTCAGGTCTTGATCCGAACTGATGAGTTCTGTTCTAGGGCGGTAGTTTGAGCTAGGGCTGTATCCTTGGCTATATTCTTGGGGTTATATTCTCCGGTTTATATCCTCAGCGTTATATTCTAGCCTAGGGTTATATTCTCGGCGTTAAATTCTTGGGTTATATTCTCGCCTAGGGGCTGTGCTTACCTAGAAGTACAAGTGGATCAGGGATATGTAGGAACTTGAATGTAATGGCACATTATGTTGGTCAGCTTTTCAGGTTAAACAAAAGGAAGGCAGTTATTTGAAAGTCAAAAAATTGAATTAATTTACTGAAAGCTTTCCAACATTATATGTCCCATGTTAAGACAGTAAAAATAGCAATTTTCGGCTAAATAAAAAAATATACTAATGATCCGGAAGAAACTTATGATAGCAAAAAGTTATTTATTTAGTTATATGAAAAAATATCGTGCTTAGGAAATATATGAAACCGGCACTGGCGTTGCGAAAGAATATTTTATAGGTTAACGGTAATTTATAAAAAATGTTATTTTATAATTAAAAGAGTTATTTCGCAACTGAAAAAGCTTGAAAATGTTTGTATAAAAGTAAAACTGAATTATAAAAGAATATTTGGCTTAAAACTACCATATTAGTACAAAAGAACAGTTTATGACCACGTGTTGAATTTAATTTCGTCTATCTCTGTAAAAAAAATAAAGAATGCATACGAAAATTATATCAGACAGTACTTTAGAAGAAGCTTATTAATTATAGATTATGATTTTGGACTTACCACAGCAAAATTCATAAGATAGGTACTTGAGATATGAAAGATAGCGAAAGACGATGTGCCTTCTTGGGCAGACGATAACAAAAGGGGTGTTTAACGAGGCGTTGTCCGTTGGCAGGCGTCAATTGTCTTACGTTTGGGGTAGAAGAGTTTGGGATCACAGAACTATAATTGAATGTGGCTAGTGACGACGAGCGCTAATTAAAAGGATTTATTCTGTAAAATCGAAACAGGTCGATAGACATGTTACAGTGGTTTGCTAGGGTATATTTGTGAAAAAAAAGTTATTTATACAAAATTCTTGTATTATATCTTGTACAAATAAACATTATTATTATTATACTAGACTTATCCTGAAGTGTATTTTACTTCATACCAATCTGAACACATGAATGCACTCAGATTTTTTTTTATCTTTCCTTGCATCTTACACATATGAGTGTGAATAGCCATGTCCGTTAGACGCAATTTAAAGGATTGATCAGGTAATTAGCAATCATAAGAACCAAAAAAAGTCCCATTCTTGTGAAAGAGGCAAAACCAAACGAATTAATGAACCGTTTCTATTAGCTTAGAGACTAGTGTTCGTGCTGTTTGAAAAAATTTAAAAAAGAGCCATAAAATATTACTTAATCACTTCTTTACGAAGTGGCTTAGTAGGCCTACAGGGGATGTATTTGTCACTTTAAATATTCAATACAACGCGCCACGATTCTATCTCCTCATATCATTATTTTATTGTGATATATAAGATGGTGTGGAAATGAACCGTATTAATATCATTGTATCAATTTAATAAAATTAAAAAACTATTTATTATTTTATTCGACTTAATAGATGAAAATGGTTTTTAGATTGTGGATTACCACAAATAAAAAAGGCTACGCGCCGGTATCTTACCTCATAAGTCTTTTGAATAAGTCTTCATGGTGGTGTGTAAATAGACAAAATCTTTTCACAATCAAGGAAATTCAGCAACCATAATTGATAGTACGTTCTATTTAACATCTGGATGCTAGTATTAATACTATATTACCTATGTAGGTTTAATGAAAATTTATTTTGGGGTAATTGGTTTTCATTGAAACACCTTGTATATTTCCCAACATTTATATCACAAGAATAGTAGAATTTTCTCTTGTATCACATGACGTTTAACGTATACGTTTTTCGTTATTTTTTTTTTAGTTACTGTATATGTTAAAAGAATGTTTCGCATACTGAACGTTAAGGCTTTTCAAACGATACGTTGTTTGCTATGATTGGTTGACTTCTAGTATGAGGGGTGCTGCTTGGGGGATGAGCGGGAGCAGGTAGAATTTTTTCATTATCTTAAGTATATACTAGACGTTAAGACCTTTCAAACGATACGTCGTTTTGAACATTCTGTATATTCATCAACTTTTATATAACATGAAGATTCAAATTCTCGTTTCACAATTTTTGAAATTGAAGCAAAGACAGATACTAATATTACACATGTCATGACAAAACTAGACGGACAATGTCACCTGATTTTTTCTATGTACTCTAATGATACACCCTGTATATGTGAGACGTATCTAGATACCCTTTTTAACGATATGTCACTTGTCCTTGTACTCTAATGATACACCCTATATATGTTGAAAGAATGTTTCATGAGGTGTTTTTCAACGATATGTCACTCGTTGTCATAACGTTACTGGACGTTAATGTCTTTTCAGCGATACATCAGTTGATTAACTTCGCGAACTATTATTTTGCAACACTCTGTATATGTTAAAAGAATGTTTCGTATACTAGAGAATAAGGTCAACGATATACCACTTGTCATGATGTGTTTTTTGATATACTTTGTTTAAATTTTTAATGTACCTGTGCATACTAGACTTATCCTGAAGTCTATTTTACTTCAAACCAAGCTGAACACATGAATGCACTCAAATTATTACTTTTTTTATACCTCTCCTTGCATCTTTCACATATGAGTGCGAATAGCCATGTTCGTTAGAGGCATTGTTTCAGACGCGAAGGTTGATGGTTCGCGCCCAGACTCCGGCGAAAGTTTTTTTAACTTAAAATAAATCGACGAGTATTTTTCAAAGGTGGCTGAGTGTAAATTTGGAGAGTGGGTTGAAGATTGGGGTGGGTGGTTGAATTTGGGGGTGCTAAACATTTGGGGGTGGGCCTAGACTCTGAGGTACTAGGTGGGTATTGGAATTTGGGGAATGGAGCTAAAATTTTAAAATCATTTCAAGTATATACTAGACGTTAAGGCATTTCAAAGGAGACGTCGTTTGCTTTGATTAGTTAACTTTTAGTACGAGGGGTGCTGCGAGGGGGATGAAAGGGGGTAGCTAGAATTTTTTCATTATTTTTATCGTTGATCTTATGACATAGCCTGTTCAATGACGCATGCGCAATATTACCATCTAACCACTCCTTCAGTCCGGTTGCCGGTGTGAACCCACCTTAGAATCCAATTTTTCCAGAACGAACCTTGGCTTTTTTCGCGATTTTCTTATGGAGATTCCCATGTTAGCGCCTCCGCCAATAGGCGGAACTCTCCTAGCTCATTTCCTCTGAATCTTCTCGCCCGAAAACAGCTTTCGCTGTATACGGTGTAGGACTTTTTGAATTCGTTACTACTCCTTATGGTTTAGTTAACGCTCCCAAAACTATGGCTCGTCTAATGGACATGGTTATAGATCCTTCTCTTCGACCGTATTGTTTTTGCTATTTAGATGACATTATCATTGCTACCTCTACTTTTGAGTTACATATGGAAACTCTCAACAAATTGTATCTCAGGCTAAAAACAGCCAATCTTACTGTCAATCTTGAAAAATGTGAATTTTGTCGTGATTCCCTTAAATTTTTAGGTTTTGTTGTTTGATAAAAATGGTTTACGTACAGATGACCAGAAAGTCTCTGCTATTTTGAATTATTCTACCCCAAAAAATACTACAGAGATAAAACGTCTCATAGGTCTTATTGGTTGGTACCGTCGTTTTATTAGAGATTTTTCTACTATTTGTTCCCCAATAACTGATCTTCTTCATGGCAGGAAAAAAGGTCAATCCATTTCTTGGACTACCGAAGCCGAAAATGCCTTTATTGAAGTTAAGAAACGTCTTACTTCTAGTCCTATTCTTGCAAGCCCTGATTTTTCTAAACCTTTTATTATGCAAACTGATGCTAGTGAAACTGGAATTGGAGCAATCCTTTATCAAGATTGCGTTGGTTTCGATCATCCAATTGCTTATGCAAGTCGTACTTTAAATAAAACTGAAAGAAAATATAGCACAACAGAAAAAGAACTTTTAGGAGTTATTTTTGGTGTTGAAAAGTTCCGAGGTTATGTTGAAGGTACCCATTTTACTCTTGAGACAATATCTATCGAAACTTTCGAATCCCTCAGGTCGCTTAGCTTGTCTTTCTCTTAGGCTTTCTCAGTTTGATTTTGAAATTAAGCACAGAAAAGGAGTCACTATGGTGGTCAGTGATGCTTTATCGCGTTCTTTCTCAGAAATTTCTATTATTGATGTGAATACTTTCAAGCCAGATGCTTGGTATACTTCTATGATTCAGAAGGTCACCAATAATCCTGATTTATATCCCACATTTAAGGTTGACAATAATGTTTTGTACAAACATGTTTTCTCGTCAAATCCAATTTCTAGTAATTTATCTAATTGGAAAATTGTTGTTCCTACCCCAAATAGAATTTACGTATTGAAATTATTTCATGATAATGATTTGAGTGCCCATTTAGGCATATCTAAAACTGTTTTTCGTATTTCTGAAATTTACTATTGGCCAAAACTTAGAAGTTCTGTATCTCGCTACGTTAATAAATGTTCAGTTTGTGGTTCTTGTAAAACCCAAAACCTTCCTAAAGCTGGTGTTATGGGCCAGTATAAAGATATAAATTTTCCATGGCAATGGATTTCTGCTGATTTGATAGGTCCTTATCCCAAATCAAAATCTGGTAACAGATTTGTCTTAGTAATTACCGATTGGTTCACCAAATTTTGTCTTGTTCATCCAATGCATCACGCAACTGCTAAGGGCATTGTGAAATGTATAGAAAACCAAGTTCTTCTTGTTTTTGGTGTTCCACAAATTTTTTCTGTTGACAATGGTACTGTTTTTACGTCCTTTCTTTTTAAGAATTCAATGTCGCAATATAAGGTGCAAAAAATATTCTATAACGCTTGTTATCATCCCCAAGCGAATCACACAGAACGAACTAACAAAACAATTCTTTGAGGTGTTATATTCATGAAAATTCGTCTCATAATAATAATAATAATAATAATAATAATAATAATAATAAATGTCTTTATTTGGTATAGCATTACAAATCTGAATACATTCATATTATGTAAAACTAGTATTGGGCGAGATTCAGTTTGCACATTGTTATATGACATAACAATATGCATCTGCTCTTCCACCTAACCCAGAAAACAAAAAAGTATAAGAATACTACAAATACTTAAATTGAATCAATAAACTTAAACTTAAAACTAAACAAAAAGCATACAAGATAATCTTGATAAGTATAATTTTTATCTTTTTTGTAATTGTTGGTTCATCATAGTTTCAAACATTTGTATTTTAAATTTATTTTGACCCACTACTCTAAAAACCTGGGACAAGCTGTTAATTTGGTCGGCTATACAAAATGAAAAAGACCGTCTAAAAGTTTGAGTTCTGTGTCTAGGTACAGTAAGCAGACTTTAGTATCTCAAATTTAATGTGTGCACGTCCGTTCGGTATTTAATTTTGTTATATAGATATGGTGGCGTCTGTTTGCGTATCATATTATAGTAAAAACATAAAGAATGCAACTTACGACGATGTTTCATGTTTAACCAGCTTATTAATTCAAAAGTATGGCTTATACTATCAAATTTACGAATACCAAAAACTAAACGCAGGCAACAATTTTGTAGCCTCTGGATTCTATTAGAATCAAACTCAGTTAAGCAAGAATTGTACACGATGTCACAGTAGTTTAATTGAGATAACACTAATGCCTCGCACAACATAGACTTAGTGGATTTATCCAAAACACCACGACTTTGGTACAGAAGCTTCAGTGAGTAATAACTGGGATAATTCACTACATAGAGTTGCACAAGCAATCAGAACCGCGAAACATGACGTTACGGGTTACTCCCCAGCTTCTCTAAATTTTGCTCGAAACGTTCCGTTAAGTGGTGATTTTTATGGTACAATTTCTGAAAACGCGAATAACATAATTAACACTGGAGATAAATTGCAATTGATTAACGATGTTCAAACTCTTCCTAAACTTTTTGTAGATATTCGGAAAAATATAAAAAACGCATACGAAAAAAATGCAAAACGTTACAATTTGAAAAAGAGAGATTTGCAATTTCATGTTGGTGTCAGGTTATGGAAAAAGAATTATGTTCTTTCGTCCAAGTCTAATAATTTTGCAGCTAAATTTGCTCCTAAATATATACCCTGTGTTGTCAACAGAGTTATTTCTAAATTAGTTTACAATTTAAAAGATCTATCTGGTAATGATTTAGGTAACTGGCAGGTTACAGATTTAAAGAACCAATTTATTGATGTAGATGAAAATCTTCCTAATGATGAGCCTCCTGCTCAACTTTCTGATGATTTAGATTTGTCTAATAATGGTTATAATTTGAGAGTCAGATCTAATAATGATTCTGATTAATTTAGTATTTTTTTATATATAACTAATTAAGTAGTTGTATTAACGTGACTATCTTCATTTTTTTCAAAATAAAAAGATCTTGAGTATACATTGGAATATCTGTATTGTTTTGTTGTCAACAATGATCTTTGATTACAGATACATTTTGTATCTATTTATTTATCTGGACGTTCTGTCCTTGTATATGTCATAATACCTCTATACGATATTTGTGTGGTTTACTATTTACCGTTAACTTCTATATGCCCTTTCGTTATCTCTTGATTTTGTATCATAAGTACATATTTATTAGTATCTTTTTGAAGTTATCAATAATACAGTTGGTGTATTATGTTTGTGGTTTATCGTATCTTTTTGTTTTTTGGTTTTTGGAATGCCAAAAACGCTGTTCTTCAGAGAACAATCTTCCGTGAATGTTTCAAATTATCTAGGATTTTCTTGCTTCATGCACCTTTACAATTCAGCATATTTTGAAACAACCATCACGCTCAAACATTTTCCGAAATCCTTGCTTTGGCAAATTTAGGATTCAGTTTATTTTGTAGCAGTCCCTTATCGTGTGTATATTGAGAAATTATTGTTTTGCTTGGTAGCGCTTTTGTTCTCAATATACGCTTTATTTTGGTCCCCTTATATTTTGATACGAGCACAAACAACACATTGTCTTTTTCACGACAATTTACGGATTATTTAGTTATCTGTGTACTGACTGATACATACTATAGTTTTTTTCTGGCATATTTGTTCACTTTAGTTGATGACAAAACTATATTTTTTCGAGACACGTATCTATCTGTAGTTTGAAACTCCACATTTTTAAATTAATTTAGTTGCATGTTTAGATTCTGATTGATTAATAATATATAATTAAATAATTTCTTTTAGTTTTTACTGTTATGTGTGCTATCGCTACATTGTTAGCATTTGGTTCCGTCTTGGTGGGTTTCTTCCTTCCAAACTTTCCGATTGGAGGAAAGGGGGGGGAAAGCCATGCCTTGTTTAGTTTTATCTTCATTATTATGTTCCCTATCGTATTGTACCTGCACACATATCTATTTTTTGGTTACGTTAAATAATTATCTTATTCTAGTTTTACCGTGTTTACTTTCATACAATATCTCGCAATAGTATTCCCATTACGTAATTTTTGGAGGTTTTCGCTTTCCTGTTAAAAAATGCTTACCGTGAATCTTTTTTGTTAAGGCCTAGATCTTTGATGGGCGTGTTACTAGTCTTGTGACAACCTTAAGTGGAAGACAAACTTTCAGAGGTGTGTCATGGTGGGTCATGATCTCAGACGAATGTTACCTACGGGACGCCGTCGTCCGAAAGGATGGATTTATGACTTGTCATGTCATCACACTGGAGGGATGTGTCGCATGGACACTGCAACACGGTGTCATAGATTTAGAGATCCAGTAATTCTTTCTGTCTCTTGGATTTTTTCCATTTCAGTTGTGGCGTTTCTAAATAACGCCGGGTTCGTTAATAACCCGAGCTTGCTCAAAAATTTATTAGGTATGTTTATTCTTTTTTAAACCTTTTCGTTTCTCCCTCAGCAAGGACTTGGTTGTCATAAGACCCATGCCTGCACTTCGGTAGTTGCTAATCGATGTGGAAATTGATTGTGGGAAAAGATAACCACGACGCGTTTAACATCATCTGCGAGGCTTTTCCAACGCAATTGATAACCCCGTCAATTCATAATTCCGGAATGACACTTCCCTTATATTTTATATTTTCTTATTACCGTTTTTCGTTTAATATGGTTTATTTTATTATCATTTTTTGAGTTTAAGGTACTAGAGATCATGCTTACCCATATCACAACAGGTGATTTTTGTTTTTCGTTGAGAAATTAGGATTTCTCTATCTATCGTTTTTTATTGTACTTATAATAATTTTTGTATTGAGATGTTTGACATTTCATGTTATAATAGAGGCAAACCCTCTAAATACCGTTTTATAGTACAGTAAAATTTTGTGATCTCTGTACAATTTTTTTTTAACCATTTATTTTATTATAATTTTGTCTGACGTTATTTCCCTATTAATTTTTTTGGATTCAATATATTCACTTTTGTTTTTCAATATATTTGAATTTCCTTTACTTTTGTTTGAGCTTTTGAATTAAAAAAAGAGTAAGTCAGTAAATTAGTATAATTTCTCTGTAGTGGGGTAATAAATATATTCATACATCGTCACAATTCTTGCTGTGTTTGTGTGATCATTATTTCGAATGTTCTACTTGCGAGATGACCAATGGTTACTGGCAACATCCCTGGTATGAACTTAGAAATATCATTTCACTTTCCGGTGTAAATTTTAGACATTCACCTCTACCAAATTTCGCCACTTCTCTTCTCTTTTTATTCAATATTAGTTTCTTCTCTTCCGTTCATTAATTCTGTTGAGTCATATGTAAGCACTACGTTTTGTTTTGATGTTCACCACAGTTTTTTGGTTTTTGCTTCCATTCTGCGTAGACTGTTATGTTTACAAAAAAAAAGTAATTCTTTGAATTCCTTTTTTTCTCCCGAGGAGAGGGGATGTTACATGCTGTTCAGCTTGTTACATTTTTTGTTTTTAAACTATTTTATTTAGTTAATTTTTGTGGCTCATTAGTCACTTCCTCCCAAATTTCTATTACATTTCTAAACATGCCGTTTCCTTGTCGCATTAGCCACTCCAAACTAAAACATTCATTTTTATCAAATTCCCCTTCCATTTTTGTCTTTAGATATTCGAAATTCAAAATTGTCGATTGGAACTCTTTCTTTTCTCTAACTGCCACCTTAAAGGCAACAATATATTTCTTAATTTTTGTTGGTGAACAATTTTTATCGCCTGGTTGGTAGGTTAATTCTTGGATTTTCTCTCAGGTTATTTTCTTGTGTAGTGCTTACTGCTTATTCATGTTTATTGCTTATTTGATAATTTGCATTTTTTGTATATTTAAGGAACAAAACGAATAGAATAAAACAGATCACTGTTAAGTTGCATTTTAACACGTGGAGTTCGGGTTTTGTATGCGCTATAGCATAAGCTCCTTTTTACCTGATCTGTTCTATTTATTCATTCCTTCCCTAATGTTTTTTCTAGTTCCTTGTCCTTGTTTTTCTTTTTTTCCGCAGCTCTGCAGCCCTTAAGTTCGGCACTTAAGTTACACTCAAGTTTAGCTCAAGTCTAGTACTCAAGTTCAGCACTCAAGTTTGCTAGTTTTCAAGTTTCTTTCCGATTCCTGTTCCTGTGCCGTTGGAGTCATCGCCGCCATCGCTAAGAGCTGCAAACAACCCAGCCCTTTAAGATAAGTTCCTTCGTCTTATCTTTATCGTATATAAGATTTGAATTTGGCTTGCTATTATAACTTGTTATGCTCCTCGTTTGGTTTTTTTAGTATCCAATTTAGGTGGAATTTTTAAATTTCAATAAATAGTTATTGTTTTCATTCTTTGTATATAATAATTATTAAATTGGATAAACGGGTTCAGGAATAAATAATTTTATTTTATTTTTTATTGAAATTAACGTTAATTTTTACAAGGTGTTTCCAGCTTTCCACCTTTTGCTTTTGTTTTTCTTTTGCTTTTGTCTCGATTCAAAGATGGTGGCGTCCAATTTAATATTAATTGTACACCCCATCCCAGTGATAGCAGATAAAACAATTTAATTGGTGCCGAATTCCACTCCCTGATGAGAGTGCTCTAGCCAGGGGCGTTTATCGTTGCAGTGGATATGTGCTAATAATAGCTGCAGTCTGTCATTGTTGTAAAAATTTCAAGCACAAATGACCGCAATTTATTTGATTGTAGTTTTGATATTGAGTATTAAACGATGAAATAAAACAATTTAATTTGTTTATATCTTCATTTTATTTTGAACCAATGTTCAAATTAAATTAGTGGCGCGTTTCGCTACACACTAGCTTTTTCAAACTAGTGAAGATACAATGAAAAAATTTTAATTTATATAGTGCCTTAATACGGAATTCTAAGATATTGACAAAAGTATTATATAGTATATAATATATATAAAAGTTTTTCATTGTATCTTCACTAGTTTGAAAAAGCTACTGTGTAGCGAAACGTGTCACTAATTTAATTTGAACATTAGTTCAAAATAAAATGAAGATTTAAACAAATTAAATTGTTTTATTTCATCGTTTAGTATGGATCTTCATCAAGTAAAAGCCTCATCTATTCAATATTGAGTATTGTTGTAGAAAATTCGCACACTTTTTCCGAGATATTTAACAACTTCTTTCGGTGGCTTCAAGTTACCGAATGAATCAAAGTACTCCACATCGTTTTTTATCTTTCTGTAAGCTACCCAATGGCTGCCAGGCTGCCAGTATTTTGAGAGGAATCCAAATTAACTATTGCACATTCTTGTTTTCGAGGACCATCTTTAGGCAAAGTGTCTCGCATAAAAACCCCTCGAAAATTTGGTATTTTAAGCAATTTTGCGCAGTGTCTTATGTCAATGTCAAACAGGGCGTGATTGGGTAGCTTTATTGGTTTTTTTGCTTCTGTAAATACAATCCAAAACCACCTTTTGGATACTTTTTCAGGTATATTCCGGATCCTACGCGTTCCATGCACCAGCACCACCTGACAAAGCTCCAAGTGCCGAAAGACCAGCAAACAAAGGTATGAGTGGAAGGAAACCTACAGATTTAACTGGTATTACGCGAGGAACATCAACTGGCTTTGATCAACCAAATTGTTTAATTAGCGCTTTGGCCGCTCGTAAGGCAAACACTGCTGTGTCTTTCAAAGATGATTCGTTTTTCATAGTTTTTCCCACCTTCAGCACTACATCTCGATGAAAGGAACGACGTTTCTGAGAACGACGACGACGACACCCTATCCCCATTTTTCTATTCACCACTCGTCACAAGTAATGCTGCAGTATTTTCCCCCAAAGAAGCGTTTTTTGACTTGACACGAGACCAAGCTTTATCTTCCAACTCCTTGTCTGCTTTATGTCGTTCGTCGAGAGACTTATTTTGGTCTATGGAGTATATTTATTGGGACGATCCCAATGAATTAGTCGATCGTTTAAAGTTATTGATTGCTTCAAAAGAGGCATGCAATACGTCACACGACAATGAAATAGTAGCCATTATCAATGAGCTCAAGGAAGCGGATATAATAAAATAACAAGTCGAATCCCATTCATTTATAAGATGTCCGATGATAAATTCGGTCATCGCTCTCAGGGTGTTCAAAAAAAGTTGCAGCTACCTAAACTCACATTTCCACATACCTCTGACGGCAATATTGATGCTGACAATTTGAAAATTTGTAATGTGAGAGAGCCGACGAACGACAATGATGCTGCTACTAGAAAATATGTGGATTCAACAATAATCCCACTGAATGTAGTAGGGGATAATGTAAAAAACTTGCTTAAACAAGTAGACGAAATTTCACAATTTATATCAAGGGATCCTCCAACCGCTAGTAAACATGTATTGACTAAAAGATATGTTGATGATGCTATTGTTACTGTGAAAACTTTTTTGCGAAAAGATATTCAGAATGCCAAATCCGAGGTAATTACACAAATAATGAATAGTTTGAAAGAGGAGGTGGATAATATCAATACAAACACCCCTCGAATAGATTTAAACCCATTAATGAAAAACATACATGAAATTACTGATCGACTAACAGTTATAGAAGGTGAATTATCATTTATAGAACACTTCTAGAAGGTAAATCAACAAAAGACGTTCACCAATTGATTAACACATCCAAATTGCATAGACTGCTTAACTAGAAATTAAATATAAAACAATACATTCAAGTTATATGGTTATTTTTATTAAAAGCTTCAACGAGTTTGGTCACTACTGAAATAACTACAAATATACATATTTAGATGCAATGACTAACTGAAATATGTCATCCAAAGAAAAAATTCAACTGGTGAACGAACTTCACAAGCCAATTAGAAAAAATGACCCACGTAGACGTACCATTATTAAGGGGTTAGATGACCTTTGGCATATGGACTTGGCGGAAATGCGTAATTTTGCACATCAAAATAGGAATCATAAAATGATACTAGTTGTGTTTGTGGACGTGTCCACTAAAGACGAAGACTGGTGAGGAGATTACTCGAGCATTCTCGGACATTCTCGCTCACACTCGTAGAGCTCCTCGAAATATCCAATCCGATCAAGGAAAGGAATTTTACAACAGCAAGTTTCAAAATTTAATGAAAAAACATAATATACATCATTATAGCGTTTTTAGTACAATGAAAGCTTCTATGGGTGAACGTGTTATAAGAACGTTGAAATCGAAACTCTACAAGTATTTCAGTTTAAATGGCACCTATAAATGGTGGATGTCCTACCGAAAATCACTCAAGAATATAACAATACAAAGCATTCAACAACAAAGTATAAACCTTCTCAAATTAACAAATCCAACGAAAAAGCAATTTTAAATAAAATCTATTATCGTATAAAGATAGCTGGTCCACGAAAATTCAAAGTTGGTGATATAGTGCGGATAAGCAAGTCGAAGCATGTCTTTGAAAAAGGTTACACTCCAAATTATACAACAGAACTCTTCAAGGTCATTAAAATTATAATAACTAATCCCACAACGTACTTGCTTGAAGACATGAATGGCACACAAATAAGTAGAGGCTTTTACGAAGAATAATTACAGAAAACATCAAATCCTGATATATACTTGGTTGAAAAAATACTTAGACGCAAAGGTAAAAAACTGTACGTCAAATGGCTCGTCTTAGACAAAAAACATAACAGTTGGATAGAAAACGTAGATGTTTTGTAGCGCTACTTTTTGCTCCGCTGCGTATGAATACAGTGGGGCTGGCGTTGACCTTAAAAGTTCGAATATAAATTGAGTGCTTTGATGACCATTAGCAGATATTGTTGTTGTTGTCGTTATTGAGTTATTCTTCTTATTCTCAAGATAGTAGTGAATCCGATTCAATGGATTATAGCACTAAATTAGATCAAATTTTGGAGAAATATGAAATGGTTGCCAAGCAGGAAATGCATTACTTGCTACCTAGCACATATCCTGCAGGCGCACTTCAAATTCAGTGTGGTATAAGTCCAGCAAAAAGCTTTGGTTCTGCCGTTATTTTGTCACCAGGGAAAAAATTTGAAAGAATATCCTTCAGCACCTTTGAATGGTCAACGCTAATTGATATATTAGGAAATAATACGTTTTTTAATGATCCAATGTCTGAATTTACTGATGAATACGAACCCGTAGTAATTCAATGTGGAGACTACTGACAAGTTCGACAATTAATTTACGATGACACAAAATTTTTGGATATCGGCAAGCATGTTATTACTTTCGGGTGTACTCAAGAGGATGTTCGGCAAATAATTCAAGTTGATCAGAGCCTCCTTTCACATCACCTAGCATACTTAGACTCTCTAAGTTTTTGTGAATACTACAAAAATGTAATAGAAACTATTAGGAATTTCAATCAAAATAATGGTCATTTCAGTAAATTGGAATTATTGTATGCTATTTGCGATTGTAGTAATAGCATACTCTCAATTGCACTTAGAGAATTCATATATTACTATAAGTTTAAAGTTGTAAACGACATAGAATTTCAATAAACTGATAAATAATTATTTTTTATTATTTTATTTTTATATCACTGAAACAAGCACCTAGGGCTTTTATTAAAGTGAATGTTGAAGAGTGAAGACATGCTACCGCTGCTGCTGCTGCTACCAACGCTGTTGATTCTTCCTTTAGTTGCACTTGAGGAAATTAACCTAAATTATACAACAAAATATTTGGATGAAATTAACCTTGATTATGCAACAAAATATTTAGAACGATATGGATATGTTTCATCTCATGTTATAGCCAATCAGGAAGATACAATTTACCTGTAGATGGGACCCTTAATCCTGATACAGTTCACCAATTGCAGCGACCTCGATGTTTCGTAAGAGAAAACGATCACAGCGATCACTCTTACACAGTTATAACCAAATGGACTAAAACTAACATTACTTGGTATTTTCCTCAGGCAACACAAAAATACGCTGATGCTGCTACAAAGGCTTTTGATGTATGGCAACAACATTCCAAGTTTACATTCAAACGAGTTATATTACCTTCACCTACACCAGATATCTTAATAATTGTTGTACGCAAAAAACATCAATTTCGAGCCAACTGTCAGGGTACTCATAATTGTGAACTTGATTTTGATGGTCCTTGAAAGGTATTAGCACATGCTTATTTTCCCTCAGAAGATGGATATATAGAAATTCATATGGATGCTGATGAGATGTGGAATACTAATATAGATGAGGATATACCGGACGGTGATGTTAGCTTCCTCATGGTGCTAACTCATGAAATCGGTCATGCTTTGGGAATTGGTCACAGCTCCGTTTCGTCTGCAGTAATGTTTCCATGGTATCAAACAAATATTACAACTCTAGATAAAGATGACAAGATGGCGCTCGAATCTCTTTACGGACCAATCAATACATATGTAAATAATCGATTCAAACCAACATCTTCACTAAAACCACCACCCCCAACACCACCCCCACCACCCCCAACACCACCCCCACCACCACCGCCTTCAACACCTCCACCCAATAATATATGTGATACTAAATCACCGGATTTTATGTTTCTCGCAACAGCTAGATCTTTTCCTAATTTTCGGCTATATGTCGGATATAAATCCTTCTTATGGAAGTTTGATTTAAAAGATATTCACATACCTTTAAATATAGGTTATGTTGATGATTATCTTCCACAACAACTCAGAACACATAAAATGTCAAACATTTTTCAGAATTCTGCAGGTAATTTATTTGCATTTAACACAACTACCAACATCTACTATACTGTTTCCTTCCCGGAATTAAATATTTTGGAAACAAGGAAGATACCAATACCAATCAATTCCAAAGTTGATTTCATTTTTCAAACAAATAGTGGACAAATTTACATGTTTTATGACAAGATGACTCGCTTTACTGAATTTAACGATGGTTTTCAGCAAGTCATAAACAGAGGTTATGTTAGGGATCAATTTGAACTCCCTAAAGGTATCACTTCCGCTTTCAGGCACAAGGATGGTTATATATATATTTTTTCACCAAAGATACCTACTACAAATTTAGCGAATATACAAAAAATGTTATAACTTCTGGACCATTTGACTGGAATATCTTCGGCATTCCATGTCCCAATACAAGTTTGAAAGAGCAGCTCAAATCGCTACTTACACATGTACTTTCTAATTATGAATAATAAACTTTATTTTTTATTTGTTTATTTGAATTCCTATATACATACATGGCTACATCATTATTAAAAAACATTCAACATCATTATTAAAAAACATTTAATATCATCATTAAAAAACATTTACATCATGAGTTATATTATTAGTATATGAAAAGTGATACGTTTTTTTTATAAGTCAATATCGCTGTCATCCTCCTCGCTATGAACAGAAATAAATCGATTTGGGTGTCGTCGTTCATATAATTCCTCTCTAGGTGATAGAGATAGTTTTGGATGAAGATCTTCACCACATTCTGATCTAGTTTTCAATTCAAACAATACTTTTGTGAATTCATTTTGACACCACATATCCCGCGATTTGTAAATAAAGGGAATACTGTCATAGTCATATACTGCATGCCAATGATCTCGTGAAACATTAAGCTTTATATCAATTTTTTTGCTTTCCAAAATATAAACCAGCTGCTTATAACATTGCTGGCATAAAATAATATTCTAGTTTTTAATGAAATACTGTTGGAACCAGACACAATATGGATCTTCTTCTTCCAATCTAAATTTGTAGGCCAATTCTGAACTAGGGTGTGCTGAAAGAGTATCCCTAATCTTTGAGGTAACA
Source organism: Lochmaea crataegi (assembly GCA_947563755.1). Classification (NCBI taxonomy): domain Eukaryota; kingdom Metazoa; phylum Arthropoda; class Insecta; order Coleoptera; family Chrysomelidae; genus Lochmaea; species Lochmaea crataegi. The sequence continues at coordinate 42,136,137 of OX387429.1, forward strand.
TACCGTGATGACCTATCATGTACCCAATAACATTTAATTTCATTATTTGATTTTGCTATTTTAGTCAAGACATTCCATCTATTTTCTTCATAATTATTAATTATTTTTAATAATAAAGTATGTGGTACATTATGAACGTGAGAATTGGAGTTATGTTTTTACAAATGTTTTTAATGCAAATGACTTCTAGTGTAGCCATTCCTAAAACAAAAAATTATTCTGAAACACTATAATGTCCCCAAGGAAGCGTATCAAATGAATTTGGAAGTAATTTCCTTTTATCATCATGAAGACTTAACGCTATTTTGGTTTGTTCAATGCACAATCCACATAATCATCAAAAGTTAGTTTATTTTTTACAATACATTTTAATACCCTTTGATTTTTTGAACTTTGTAGCCATAGATTTTGGATCTCAAGCCAACGAAATGAGTAATTATTTGACCACAAGCCTCACCCAGGTAGCACATGTCGTCTAAATGACGTCAATGAGACGGCACGTTATTGGTCCACATGACGTCAATTGACCACATAAATTGACGCCTAAAAGACGAAAGTAAGACACAGCTAAAAGACGTCAGTTTCTGGACGTCGAAAAGACGTCCAAATTTTAAACCATATGACGTCTTTTGTGCAGTAAAATGGACGTGTTTCACAGCAGAATGACGTCACTTGTGGACGTCCACACGACGTCCTAATTTGAACGTAGTTTGGATGTAACATATGAGGCTGTGAGAGCAAAAATAATATCCAAAATTTTGTAAATCTCCAACTATCTTGTCACCTAGTATGAATAGCTATGTTAATATTTAAATGTTTGTAATAGTCTACTTTTGCCGTTATTTTTTCTAGGGCATGTATATGTTCCTCATTGAAACACTTTTTTTCTAGATACTAATGAAAATGTGTCTTGAAAAGAACATATTGGAATGCTTGAAAGTAAACAGATTTGTAGAAACACATGAATTTATTACTTAAATAATATAACAAAAAAACAGAATGTTCACAGAAAAATAATTACATTCCATCACTGTGCATTTCAATGAAAATTATTCATCTTATATAATTTTGAAACCGCAACTTGGTTGAAAAGATATAAACATAGATCAAAGATCATATACGCTCTATAACTTTAACCCCCTCATCACTCCCTAGAATCACCTTATTTTTTTAATGGAATCTAAAAAAGCAAAACAATTTCCCAACTATTAAATTATTTAGATGCTGTGGAAGTGAGAAATACAAATCCAGAACTATCAAGCAGGGCTATATAAAAAAAGTGGGGTTATCATAAAGAGGGGGATTAAGGTTATAGGGAGTACATAAGAGCAAAGAGATTTCCCCATTTATATAATTTTTGACAAACTTTTGTATTTTTTTTAAATCGCGCCTTTAAAATGATATACAATGGATAGTTTTCAATGAAATGCACTGTATACTACAATCTATGCAGTAGAGGAAAAGATACATAACTTAAATTATCTGGTTTATTGGGAAAAACTATACATTTTAAACTTATATCTAAAATATTCCAAGCCTGTAAATCGGACAAATCATTAACTATGTAAATACTTAAATCTCTAGAATCTATTGGATAAGTGTACAATGGTTTATACATCATAAATTGTTTACCAACAACTATAGTTTCTCCATTTTTATTCATACAAATATTATGTATTTCGACAACTAAATTATTTTTCATCATGCAGTATGCATCAGCAAATGCATAGCTGCTAATGCAAAAAGTTAAATTTTTATACAACATATTTTTGTACTGTTTTACTACTATTAAATTGATAGTAGGCCCATCATTCTCTTTTCCAAATGATAAATTACTTGTACTAAATTCTGGCTTTAAATAAACAAAATTTCTTTCACTTGATCTACGATAAATCTGTTGTAAAGGATTTTCAAATGGGAACGCAGAGAAACAATCCAGAGTACCAAACTGCTCAGCTTCCTGAGCCAAGTGACACAAGACATGCGTGTTATATACATAAAATTCAGATCCATAAATAAACTCACAGTGCTTTATGAAAGTATTCAATAAGTTGCCAGCATTCCTGGTACCAAAAACTGACAAATGATTTGGTGAGACTAGCAATGAGATGCCAACATGCAATAATAAAAAATGTTCAATCACTGAAATATCAATATTGCCCTTCAAAACAAATGGTCCAAAATACAATAAAAAATTACGGAATTCAGTAGCTTTCCAATAGGATAATTCTTGTAGGCTTCGAGGTTTCCGATTAATTTCAGATGGAATATATGGTCTCAGAAATAACATATGCTCACTCAAAATATCAATATTTGCAGCTCTTAACCTAACATGTAAGCCACCCGAGATCCAACACATGAGAAGTTTTTTCATGACTCCCAAACATACAGCATGCATGTAATCAATTGTAAAACTTGAAACTAGGCCTATATTTAAGTCGAGCAAAGGTGAATTTCCTTTATGATGTTCATCGTCCAATCCTAACCTAAACTGCTCATCTGTTCTCAAAGAACTAGTTATACCATTCAAAATTACTTTTCCTGATATATTGTGCCATTCACCAGACTCCCAGCATTTGTCACATGTAGAGTAGCCTCCATGAGATTTTATGGACTTCAAATATGCCTTAGCCGGCGCATCACAAATGAAATTAACTATTTCCACAAAATAAACTCTACCATGTAATGTGAATCCAGTTTCTTTCAAATAATTCATTTCTTTTTAAAAATCTTCCAGATATGAATATAAAGGATACGGTTTAGATTTTCCGCAGAATATGCCTATAGCAAAAGGAAAACTCTCAAAATTTCTCAACATTCCTAAAATTGGCCAAAATTGCAAATTTGTACTAGAAAATAAGGGTAATCCGTCAATATTAATACTGCATTTAAATTTTTCATCAACACAATTATAAGGAATAATTTGTTTAAGGACATTTTCAATACCAAAGTGACAATATTCACCATTATCCAATTTTTTTAAATTTACTGATCTCTGAGTTTTTAGTAATGTTCTACTATCTAATGGAATCTCAGGATGAAATGGTGCCAACATTTTTGAAAGAGCCGTTACAGAGTGATAAGGCACATTCAACCTGATTGCCCAATTTCTTAGGTTAGAAACTAAGTCAACAGCATTAGAGCATGTTTAAATTCATTTAAGTGCACTGTTGGAAGATAAGTATCATATGAATTTGATGTATCCTGAACATTTTCCAAAAAGTCAGTCTGTAAATTTTCCTCAGTTTCATGTGTTTCAAGTTGAACTTTATTCTCATAAATATATGCATTAACAGAATCATGATCAGTTTGACATAACTCATTAACCATATCATTTGGATTGCTACATGTATCACCAGTTTCAAATTTTTTTATGTTATTGACAGTTGTTGTCCGTATGTAATTTGCAAATACTTTTTTATTTTCTTCTGCTACTCTACGATAGAATTGACTTTTCCTTACAACAGGCTCTAAATATTTTCGTTTGTACATAATTGAAAATTAATACTAAAAATCAACAACTGTACATCCTATATATAGGTTACAGGATTATATACAAATTTTCTTTAGTAAAAATTTAACACATTTTTTTTATACCGTTTGATCTGATTTTCTCATATTTCTGGATTTGATCCTATCCGGCGCATGTTTTATCCAAAGCTTAATTGTTTCTTTAATCTCTGTTCTGTTAATCGGCTTGGACTGAACTGCTTCTAAAGAGGAAAACTTAATAAGTACTGCAAAACATGTATACAATATTTTTTAAATAGTATTAGAATGTGTCAAACACTTCACAGACTCCAAACCTCTAAATGTTTTTACTAGAAACAAACACTTCGACTTCACTATAGTAGAAGATCCAAAGTAAGGTTGACCTTCACCGAGCTGGTAATAGAATGAAACATGTTTTATAATAAATTTAGTATATTAGAAAATATATTAAAAATGGGTTGCCTTAAAAAATCCTGGATAGACTATTTTCAATTATTTAAAATAAAAAATTAAGTTTTTTTACGAAAAGCAATTTTTAAAAGTTTCATCAGTAAAATAATTTAAAGAATCGTCCAAGCCACACAAAAACACTTTTTAGCCATTTTTTTATCACAACGATACAGAATAACACGTGTTTTCGATGCAATAATAATAATAATATTATAAGTCATTAGTTACTCCAAAATGTCAAAATGTCATTCAAAAATAATATACACAAAATGTCATTCTCTGCTGTCGTATAAATACCGAGCATGCGTCCTTTCATTTTTTTTAATAATTAAAAATAGTCTGTCCAGGATTTTTTAAGGCAACCCATTTTTAATATATTTTCTAATATACTAAATTTATTATAAAACATGTTTCATTCTATTATCAGCTCGGTGAAGGTCGACCTTACTTCGGATCTTAGACTAATAACATTGTAACAATTATCTAAACATTTGATCAAATGATTTATTACTTACCTATTATAGCTTCATTAACACATAAAATGTGGAATGGTTATTTTCCTATTTTTCCATAATAGCTAAATAAAGATGCTACTTCATCTGTTAAAATTCTTCTTAGAATATTATGGATGATCAATTTATTGTTTTTCCCTCCGAGTGAATTAAAGTGGAAAATCTAAAATTAAAAAAAATAACACTTTTTAAAATACACTGAAACTCAATTAAAATCAGAATATATACCTGCTACAAAATAAAACCATTGTGTATGTCATTCATAACACAGATCATCCAACAATTCCACCCATAGAAATGAAATAAATTTTAATACATCTGTTATATAATGACTTAGTGTTTTTATAGTAATTATCAACAATATAGAAACTCTTTGAACTATTTTTTGTTTCTATGACCAAATGAAAAAATAACTGAAAATATTTTTCACAAAACAACTCACCAACTGTTCCACATGTCTCTTTTCCTTTAGATGATCTTCGAAGATTTTTAGATCTTCCTTTGTTTTCAATGCGAGATCCGTTGGGAAACAAATCTCTGTAACATTTGTCTGGTCAATTTCACTTCTGTTTCCCAACTTTTTGTCAATATTTTCCAACTTTGCCCATATTTGTTTATTTTGTTCTTTAACTTGATTGAGCAAGTTTACTAAGGTCTTGAAAGCTACAAGAAAAAAATATGCATTTTGTATTCACCAAGAGGTAGTTGGCACAGTATATGTTTTTAATACCATTTGTTGTATTTATGAACTATACTCGTTAAGCTGTAAAAGTTGATTCTTAACTGTCATAACTAGAGTATGTCTAGATTCCCAGTAAGAAAAAACTAGATACTAACATAAGTTAATTGATATTTCAGGCCCAGATGTTTTTCAATACAATATATTACATTTTCATAAAAAAATATTCCTATAACATATTGCTTGAAACTATTGTAATTTTTGTGTAATATACACAAAAATGTAAATGAAACTTTTTTTTAAGCAATATTTTATATGTTTAGTAGAGACTGTAGCCACAGAATAATTCAATGAGAATACTGCACATACCTGATATTTTTTTTATTGTTATTTTTGGAGGTCTTCTATATTGGCTTTCTTCATCATCATCAGAGGACAACTGTAAAATTCTCTTTTTAATTTTTCTATTTGGCCTTATATCAGGCTCCTGATCATGTATGTCAGTGTCTGCTAAATCACTTGTCAACTCTGCCTCCCTTTCTTTTGTTAAAGCTTTCTCTAAATCACCTAAAATAATGTAAGGAATTATTGTTAGTTATTTCAACAGCTCAAGAGAGTAAAATATTTATCAAGTTTAAACATATATCCTATATATAGTTTTGTACACTGTTTAAACAAAAATAGGTAATCCTCTGTCTTTTTCTCTGACTTATGGTGAGTTTATAAAAAAAACTTAGTCGTATCTTAACCCTAGTCTTAAAACCGATGTACTAAATACTTAGGTGAATAACTTATGTATGTTCCTTGTGGTACATTCATTATTATTTTTGTTATTTATTCAGGGAAATCAGACCACAATATTTTTTATGTTTCTATTTCAACGTTTTGGAACCGTTCCTGCTAAGATAGGACTAAGTTTTTTTTATAAACTCACCATTACACTTTATACCACTCAACAAAATAAACCGCCAAATTCGGCGTGCTTACATCTGAAAAGTGCGGGATAGAAACTAAAATGAAAGATATGCACTTGTTTGATAAAAAACTCGATTTACACCATATAGTGTCCAACTTTCCCCAATACATTCTCCCTCCACAAGAGCTCTCCTATATGTCCTGGAATCTTTGTAAGGGGGCCAAAATACCTCTCGTTTTATGGGAGTCAGCCATTTTTCATTTACAGTGGCGAGGGTATTGTTGCCAGACTCATCCAACCGAACGACGTAGAACATCATGAAGCATAAAATACTATGATTATGAACAGATGAGATGATATAAACATTATGAAGAACTAGAAACCATAGGTAACAATACTAAAAATTAAACTTTGTGAACTATACACGACATTGCACACTGCACACCATTTATATCGTGCCTTGGCGCAAGAGAATATGGCGCCGAGCGCGGTTATGTTACGACTTAATCCGAATCAGACTCGGGGTACACCTTCGTCGTGCTGGTTCACCGTAAAGGGCGGTAAATTTGAATTTAGTAGTAATATTAATAAAATCTATTTTTTGGATTTTAAATTTAAAACAATTTTTTTAAATTTCTTCGAACACTAAATATAGTTTTTAGCTTTGACTTGGAGAATACTGCTTGCGCCGAGAGAATGAAATTATATTTTTTACAAGTGTTATTAATGCATAAAATACCAGAAAATGAAATTATATTTTTTACAAGTGTTATTAATGCATGAAATATGTTCTTTTGACACCAAAAACAGAATAAAAAGCTCTTTAAGGATTTTCTGTTTCTGAAGTATAGGTTACACTTTCTATATTATTTATTCATTGGTACAGCAAGAAAAGGCGTCAAATAGACGTCAATAAGACGTCTTGATTGACTTGTCACAAACAATCGAAGCTTTTAGGAAAATAAAAAGTGCTTTCAAACAGACAATTTTTCGTTTCAGGCAACAAAACTGTTATTCAGAACATTTCGAAATTTACAGATACGGTAGAGACGTTAAGAAGACGTCAAAAAGACGTATTTTAATTCGTCGAAAAGACGCCTATAATCTGACGTCTTTAAGACGTCAACGTTTCGTCAGTTGACGTACGAGACCAAAGTTGACCAAAAATAGACTGACCTTCGTCAGTATGGCTACCTGGGCATCTTTCATTAAACCCAACACTTTTTTATTAACTCTCGGTATGTTGTAGGGGTTATTAGCGGGGTAGTCTGATGTGTCAAATTTATCAATATTTGCATCAATTAGCTGTTTGTATAAATCGTCACAAGTGAGTTCGTAGATAAAGCTGTCGGTGTCTGTGTACATTAGCTTACAATTGTCTACCCCCATCGCTGGAAGCATAAAATTGTAATGAAAGTCATACATAACGGTTTTGGAAATGTCGAGAATAGCCATACCCACATACATCAGATTTTTTCAATTCGATTGCCATTAAAGGTGATAGTGGATTATCATAGAAAATTGTTTTATTTTGATAACGCGGACTAGCAATTAGATTTTTGGCTCCATAACGGCCTTCATAGGAAGACACCAATTTACAAATTCTATGTTTACGTTTGCATTCAATACATTTCCCAAAAACAACATTATTAATGAGTTTCCTCAAATCTTTCTCAAAGTCGCTGGTAGCTACAGTTCGCAATCGGTTGTTAAATTAAATGTAGGACTTTAGCCACACAGACTGTTTAAATTTCAATACTTTGTGTACTTTTTTCGATACTAGACCATGTTCTAAAGCCTGCTTTAAATTTCTATAATGTAAAGTGTAATGACTTTCATCATGTAGAGTGGTCATTAACTTTGATAATTTCGGACCGGTGTTCGGGGTACAAAGGAAAGTCTTTATGCAAATTATGCAAACCGTCAGGGTATTCCAAATCAACTTGGAGGATATAACCTTTGGGGTAATCGTCTGCAATGGATGTTATGAAGTCAACATCAAATTTATCGATATTATTTTCGACCCATTCGAAGCCTCCGTAGGGCAAAGGCTCGCACATTGCTTTCCCATACAAATTGTTTATATCTGTAAAGAGTATGTACTTTGAGGGCTTCTCAGTATCATATTCTGACATGTATTTGTTGTTCGATTCGCTGTATCTGTTGCAGCACTGTGATATTCCACCTCTAATAGCATTTTCAACAAACATTATCATATCAACATCTATTAATATTTTCCTTATTGACGGGCAAAAGACTAACTACCCCACGTTTGGCGATGTCTCTAATAATTAGATGGCTATCATAACCAGACAGATTTTGAAACGCCAATGGCACAACAAACAGTTTTTTGAAGTTTAAATTGCATGATTGGTGCGCAAAATTTCGAAACTCCCCGGTAAAATGATCATGATCAAGTACAACTACGAGGGTTGTTTTTTTTCAACCTCCGATAGACTATAAAGAAAAACGGGTGAATATACAAAAAAGATTTTATTATCAGAAGTAATGTACAATGCAGGCTCCTTCTCTACATAATCACCTTGACGATTGAGACATTTATCATATCTGTGAATAAGCTTTGCAATACCCTCCTCATAAAATGTTGCCGCTAATGATTGGAAGTGAGTTGTAACGGTGTTTTTGAGTTCCACGTCATTTTTGAAGCGCTGGCCCCCAAGCCACTGCTTCAGTTCAGGGAAAAGATGAAAGTCACTCGGGGCTAGGTCGGGACTATATGGTGGGCGTCCTTGACCCCCTTCATCATGAACATCAGTTCGGCCATCTTTAAACTTTCGACACCATTCACGAACAACACCATCACTCATAAAGCTTTCTCCATACACTCGTCTCATTCTGCATGCAAGAAACGAATAACACTTCGCAATTCACACTTGGCGGGAGAATCAATAGTGACAGCCATGTTTACCTGACTGCAGCTCAACAGAAAATGCCGTGTTGGAATCGCCAGTGACAGAATGTATAGAAGAGGAGATGTGCAGTCGCCTACTACGCAGACTAGCCTCCTCGCGCATGCCTGGCCTTCGTACTATGCGATCGGAGGTTGAAGAAAAAACAACCCTTGTATATCTTTGACCTTAAACTGTTTTTCACAAATGTGACAAACAGTTGCACCAACAACACTCGGATTCTCTACCATCGGTATAATTTTTTTAATTTTCGATTCTACAAATTTAGCTATACCGGACATTTCGTTAGCGAACCAATCCATACAATCATCACCTCTGTAGCTTTTGTAAAACGATAGAGAGTCATCGAATGAACATTTGATGTAGTAGCCTGCACTGTATGCCTTATGATGCTGATACTTGCGTGCTGTTTCTGACATTTTTTTGTCACATTTCGCCAATTGAGATTCGAAGTCAGCATAAATTATGAATGGACATTTTTGCTTATATGTGAAATTTTTAAATTCCACAAAGTCATATTTGGGAATGAAATTTTTTCATTATTTAAATTCTCGCAAAGTTCAGAGTGATCATTGAGCTTTTCTTCTGATGAAAAATAATTGAGGCATCTATCACAAATAGACTTTTTATTTTTAACTTTATTTAACTGTGAACCAACTAAACGACATAAATTATTAATCGAACAATAATGATATTTAATATCGACATTTTCATCTTCGATGGGAGGAGCATTGTAATAATCTAATTTTGGAAAATATTGGTTTTGAATAAGTAATAAGTTAACGTGACGGTCCAATTTTTTTTCAGTTAATCGTGTTGGCACTACTGTATAAAATGATTTTTCGTTCACTACATTGTACTCTAACATGTAAACATTTACAGAAATTTCATTAAGTTTTTAAAATTTTTTAATTTGAGGTAATTTCATTGGCATGTCAAATCCTTGAGTTTTCAAGATGGTAGAATAATGTGGATATGATGATGTCCGATACCCATGTTTTACTTTGCTGGGATATGAACTAGCAGTAACACTCCAGAAAAAGCAAGCATTGTCATCGTTCTGGATGTTCATGCAAGCTTTTTTACGTATTTGATCAGGCAATTCAATGAAAGATGAGCCATTACCCATTTCGTATTTGTTAATAGCTACCTCTAAAGATATAATTTTGCTTAGGCCCACCCACTTTTTTCCTCATGAAACTCGGACATTTTATTCAAAATTTGATCTACAACATTATTTTTAAACCATTCTTCTAAATCTGTTCCTTCGTCAATGATTGCATTAGCTGTACTAAAATGTTTTTGATCAACTTCCTCCAAATCATTTAATTGCTTTACATAATCCCCAATAAGAGTAGTGTTAACTTTTATCATTCTTAATTGCTTCAATATTTTTGAAATTTTAACTTTGAATAATTAAAGCGCATCTTTGAAAAAATCACTAATCTCTTTATGTTTTAAATTTACAATAAGTCCCGTTCTAATTCTTCTATTAAAATAAGCTCCAATGTTTAACCATTTTACCCTACTACTTCTTTTCACCCCATAACCCACATGTTTTTGAAATGATTTAATTTGGTAACGCATCCGCTTAAGTGCCCCAATTTTTGTTTGAATTTTCCGTTTCTCGCCAACAGAAAAGCACATTTTTTAACATGATTTGACGATAAATTTGATTGTTAAATTTGCTAATGGTTCTGAATAATGTTGTTTTAGGAGATTTAATGTTTCGTCTACTTTATTCAATACTGCCTTATTCATTGTATCACTTTTCATATAACAAAAATATAACTCACAAAAAAAATTAGTTCTCTACAATCTCAAATAGCACAGCAGGTGATGCCTTCCCCACTTCTTTAAACCCCTTGAAAACGACTGCGTATTTATTCGGTTGAAATAAATGTATATTTGGGATGAAAATCTCCGTCACTCTTGTTGGTAAACACACCACTTTTTCATCCAGCTCTAACAAGATGTTTCTTCCAAATCTCCCATTCGCCACTTTCGCTTGCAATATAGGGTGACTCTTATTTATCCCAAGTTCATGTAATTTCACAATCGTTTTTGAAGGATTTCCTTCAAGCAAAGTAATTTGATTAATTTCTGATAGATTCATCTACAAACAAAACAACTATTACAAAATGAATACTTCAAGAAATCTTTTTAAATTGACAAAAAAGTATATTTCAAGAAATCCTTTTTTAAATTGGTAAGAGGATGATTTAAAAGAAACGGCACATCAGAAAATAAATGAAAGATAGCAAAAAAGAATATTTCCAGGAATCTTCTTTCAAATTGGTAATGATGATGATTAAAAAGAAACGGCGCAGTAGAAAATAAAAATGTTTTAGCACAATTAAACTATTTCACGCAAAGAAACTACTTACAATAATTATCAAAGACAATAAAAAGAATATTTCTAAAAATCTTCTTTTCAATTTGTAATTGGATGATTAAAATAGAAATATTTTAGCACAATCAAACTATTTCACGCAGAGAAAGTACTAACAAAAAATAAATAAAATAAAACAACTACTAAATTCTAAAGTATACTTACTATTAAGCTTTTATTTTTTTTATATTATTACTCAAACTAGACACACTTTACTTGATTTTACGATGTACTGATTTAGAATGAAGATCTGCTGCTTCTTTTATATCTCACTAGAAATGTGTGGGTAGGTGAGTGGGGTGAGGACGCGTTTGTATGGCGTCACTTACAAGGTGTGTGTGTGTGTGGTGTGTGGTGTGTGGTGTGTGTGGTGTGTGTGGTGTGTGTGGTGTGTGGTGTGTGGTGTGTGGTGTGTGGTGTGTGGTGTGTGGTGTGTGGTGTGTGGTGTGTGGTGTGTGGTGTGTGGTGTGTGGTGTGTGGTGTGTGGTGTGTGGTGTGTGGTGTGTGGTGTGTGGTGTGTGGTGTGTGGTGTGTGGTGTGTGGTGTGTGGTGTGTGGTGTGTGGTGTGTGGTGTGTGGTGTGTGGTGTGTGGTGTGTGGTGTGTGGTGTGTGGTGTGTGGTGTGTGGTGTGTGGTGTGTGGTGTGTGGTGTGTGTGTGTGTGTGTGTGTGTGTGTGTGTGTGTGTGTGTGTGTGTGTGTGTGTGTGTGTGTGTGTGTGTGTGTGTGTGTGTGTGTGTATGCGCGTGTAGGTGTGGGTGTGTGTGGGTGTGTGTGTGTGTGTGGGTGTGTGTGTGGGTGTGTGTGTGGGTGTGGGTGTGGGTGTGTGGGTGTGTGGGTGTGTAATTTTCAGCTGAGCCTTGGCACATGTTTTTCAGACATCCTGTAATTAAATACCGGCACCTGTCACATAACATTTTTTTTAAACCTTTCCCATTACTCGGTGCAAAAAAAGCCATCCTTGGATATTCCAAATCAGTACAAAAATAATATTAGTAACTATATAAAATAGTAATTGTATACAAAAAATACTTTTTTATCAAAATGTTATTACTCACCACTTTTGTATAATTCATGTGCTATTGTTTTCATATATTTTCTTTTAATTCTATGTCCCTGTAACTTTTGTTTTTGACACCATACAAAGGAGGGTTTCTTTCACCAGATCTATCAATTTCTCCTCATCTTATTATGAAAGATGGAAACCCAAGCCAAGCGACATGAAATAATGACAAATGACAAGTATGATGTTGAAACGAGACGCCACGCCAACTGTCCCATGCAGCGCCTCTCACCGTAGTTCGCTAAACCAAAAACATAGAACTATCAATGCATATTTAACTTACACTTCTAAGGGGGTATGTTTTGTGGTGGCATAACCCACATAATTGTTGGTTAGGCCGTACTGGTCCTACATTGAGTGTAGCTTTTTAGAATACCAAAACATACTTGTGGTGCCATCCATCACCTAATAGCGAAAGGTGGGTTAGGTTAATTGGGACCTAATAAATTACTCCTTTTGGTAGTTGAATCTGTATCTAACTCATTTTTCGTTGATTTGTGGCTTAGGCTGTTCTGGTTCTAGGTGCCTCATATAGCCTTAGTGGGTCAAGAACCTGTTAATCGGCATACTCTGTGAGAGTCCCTTATATAGGATTTATCTCAGAATTATGTAAAGCTATAGAGTTATCTGAATTAGTCTTACTGACCATAGTCGACCAAATAATATTTGCGTAATAATTCTGAAGTGCACAAACAAAAAACTAAATTACTAAAATCCAATCCACCGTATATAATAGTTACACTAAAGAAGTGAACCTAGAACCATTTGTTTTTTTATATATGTTACAGTAAAGAAGTGAAATTAGAACCATTTGTTCTTTTATACAGAGTGAGGCAAAAGTCCGGGACCGGACAAGTATTGAAGAAAATTTAAAATTTTTGAAAAATCTTTTTATACCACAAATTTTACTTATATAATTATTTTCAAGTGTCCCACAAAATTAATTAAACAACTCTCAGTTGAGACAAAAATTGTATAAGGTACCTTACGTTCCTAGGGAAACTAAACAACACCCCATCAACTTCAAAAGTTACTATAAAACAAGCTGAGCTTAATATACTGTAACGAGTTATTTTTTTTGCAAATTTGATTTTTATTTATTTTTCGTAATATATTTTATTTTACCACTAGGGTGTATATAATTCGTTACTTTACAACCCTTTCTACTACCTTTTCTTTTACCGTTATATATTTTAGTATAAGTCCCAGTTACGCAAATCCAAATTCTACCATACACAATTTATTCCTTTCCGATATTTAAATTTTTCAACTGAAGGGACGCCCGGTATATACACCATTTTAATTAAAACCGAAGCCGTTCAGTATAGGTTGAAAGTAGATAAATTTCACGTTTAATTCCCTCACCGCGACTACGGCCGAAAAATGTAACTAGGATTTTAAGTATAAATTGGCGAACTATTGATAGAAGAGGCTCTCAATCAATCATTCGCTCTGATTCATTCCGTCTCTGATTCATTCCGGTTCTCAATTATTCAGAAAAATTATTCTTTCGTGACTCTTCTCTCAACTTTCTTCCGATAACCGATAAACCGAAAAGTATTGTGAAAATTTAGTCCATTACGATTGTGTGTGGAAGCTGTATTTTATAAGGTAAATCATTTTTACAAATAAACTGTGCAACGTTAAACGCCCCTGGCTAGAGCACTCTCCTCAGGGAGTGGAATTCGGCACCAATTAAATTATTTTATCGGCTATCACTGGGATGGGGTGTACAATTAATATTAAATTGGACGCCACCAGCTTTTTATCGAGACGAAAACAAAGAAAAACGAAAGCAAAAGGTGGAAAGATGGAAACACCTTGTAAAATTTAACGTTAACTTAAATAAAAAATCAAATCAAATTATTTATTCCTGAACCCGTTTATCCAATTTAATAATTATTGAATAATAAATACAAAGAATGAAACCAATAATTATTTATTGAAATTTAAAAATTCAACACAAATTGGATATAAAAAACCAAACGAGGAGAATAACAAGTTGTTATAATAAAACGCCAAATTCAAATCTTATAAACGCTAAAGATAAGACGAAGGAACTTACCTTAAAGGGCTGGGATGTTTGCAGCTCTTAGCGATGGCGGTGATGACTCCAACGGCGCAGGAACAGGAACAGGAACGAAAACTTGACGGTACTTGCCGGAAACTTGAGTGCCGAACTTGAGGGGGAATCTTGAGGACTGCAGAGCTGCGGAAAAAAGAAAAACAGGGATAAGGAACTAGAAAAAACATTAGGGAAGGAACGAATAGATAGAACAGATCAGGTAAAAAGGAGCTTATGCTATAGCGCATACAAAACCCGAACTCCACGTGTTAAAATACAACTTAACAGTGATCTGTTTTATTCTATTCGTTTTGTTCCTTAAATATACAAAAAATGCAAATTAGCAAATAAGCAATAAACATAAATAAGCAGTAAGCACTACACAAGAAAATAACCTGGGGGAAAATACAAGAATTAACTTACCAACCAGACGATATAAATTGTTCACCAACTGACAAAAATTAAAATATATAATATTACACTGTTGCCTTTAAGGTGGCAGTTAGAGGAAAGAAAGAGTTCCAATCGACAATTTAAAATTTCGAATATCGAAAGACAAAAATGGAAGGGGAATTCGATAAAAATGAATGTTTTAGTTTGGAGTGGCTAATGCGACAAGGAAATGGCATGTTTAGAAATGTATTAGAAATTTAGGGGGAAGTGACTAATGAGCCACAAAAATTGACTAAATAAAATAGTTTAAAAACAAAAAACGTAACAAGCTGAACAGCATGTTACATCCCCTTGTAACGTTAATTTCGTTCACTTTACTTCCCTCGATTGAATTAATAAATTATCGCATGGGCGGCGAATAGCCAGTCCTTTCTCATACCCAACACCGAGAAATGTTTCAAGGCTGAATATATTTACTGTCGACGAGAGTCGAAATCAACGTTTCTATGCGCGCTGATCGAGGTCCGTCTGTCGGGAAGATAGTCACGTCTATATTGAAATTCCCACTTCGATCTCGTGTCTCTTCTTCTACCAATTATAAATCAAATATGAATCAAGAATTCACTACTGAAAGGTAAATTCCTTTCCTGGTCAAAGCGTATGAGCGTGACACGAACATGAGACGTAAGTCGGTGGTCGTTCACATGATTTCGTGTATTCAAACAAGTGGCAAAGGGGTTTCGTTCTTCTTTTCCGGCGAACATGTGCTATTGAAGCCTTTCTGGCTTAACTTATCTTATCTTAGAAGTGCATTCATTTGAGTGGTAAGTCATTTCGCTTAAATGTATAACTAACTCTCCTTTCTTAATAGCTTCTACCTTCCTATCTTTATTATGCAGCAATGTCATTCCGGTGCCAGGAATAATATATATCGATATGAATTTGTTTTTTTTCTTTCAGGTTTTTTTTTATATTATCTCTTTAAAAATATCTATTTAAAAATATATACGTATTTAAACAAATGTATGTATTTACCGGTGCACAATCGGTTATTCGATTTTATCGTTTTCATTTATTTATTTCATTTATTGCTTTCTTTGAGTATTTCTTTTATCTAAAAAAATACAGGATGTATGAACCACGTTGTCAAATAATTTTCTTCAACATTAAATATTATCTGTACTGTAATATCATACTTCAATACTTCAGACATCCTGGATTTTAGTTAAATTGGAAAATTGTTCCTGATACTATATTTGTTCCCCAGCACTTTACCTGGGATACTTTACCTGGGACACTTTACCTGGAGCACTTTACCTGGGATACTTTATCCGGGATACTTTACCTGGGACACTTTACCTGGAGCACTTTACCTGGGATACTTTATCCGGGATACTTTACCTGGAGCACTTTACCTGGAGCACTTTACCTGGAGCACTTTACCTGGGACACTTTACCTGGGACACTTTACCTGGAATACTTTACCTGGAATACTTTATCCGGGACTTCAAGTTTTCCGACAACTTCTCTACAAGTGTATCTACAACTACAACAAGAACAGGAAAGTACAATAGTTCTTGCTCTCCAACACAACATATGTCGTCATCCAATAACTAGTCAATTTTTTTATTTTTTTTATTTCATATTTTTTTTGAAAATATACAACTTGTAAATTTAATAACGTCGTTCATATAGTATTTTTTCCCTTCCAATCTTCCAGGATTTGTCGCTATAATGCAGATGTGAATAACAAATAGGCTAGTATTATTCAGAGTGGCGCCCACTTACCTTTCCTAATTTTCATAATTTATCTTTATTTCACCTTAAATAAATTTCAAGTAGAATTACCCGAGAACCGGTAAGACTACTCTCTGAATTTGTACTAGTTTGGTCTCAGAATCTACACCTGAGGTGCTCTCTAAACTGAGTAGCCGTAACACCCTCTCCTCGGAAGAAAAAAAAAGGAATTCAAAGAATGTGGCGAAATTTGGTAGAGGTGAATGTCTAAAATTTTTAACGGAAAGTGAAATGATATTTCTAAGTTCATACCAGGGATGTTGCCAGTTAGTATCCACGGTAACCATTGGTCATCGCGCAAGTAGAACATTTGAAATAATCATCACACAAACACAGCAAGAATTGTGACGATGTATGAATATATTTGTTACCTCACTGCAGAGAAATTATACTAATTTACTGACTTACTCTCTTTTTAATTCAAAAGCTTGAACAAAAGTAAAGAAAATTCAAATATATTGAATAACAAAAGTGAATATATTGAATCAAAAAAATTAATAGGAAAATACTCCTATTAACGTCAGACAAAATTATAATCGAATAAATGGTTCAAAAAAACTGTACAGAGATCACAAAATTTTACTGTACTATAAAACGGTATTTAGAGGGTTAGCCTCTATTATAACATGAAATGTCAAACATCTCAATAGAAAAATCAATATAAGTACAGTAAAAAATTCAAGATGCTAAACATCTTAACGATAAATCGAGAAATCCTAATATCTCAACGAAAAACAAAATCACCTGTTGTGATAAGGGTAAGAATGATCTCTAGTACCTTAACTCAAAAAAACTATAATAAAATAAACCAATATTAAACGAAAAACGGGAATAAGAAAAGAGAAAAATATAAGTGAAGTGTCATTCCGGAGTTATAAATTGACGGGGCTATTAATTGCGTTGGAAAAGCCTCGCAGATGATGTTAAACGCGTCGTGGTTATCTTTTCCCACAATCAATTTCCACATCAATTAGGAACTACCGAAGTGCAGGCATGGGTCTTATGACAACCAAGTCCTTGCTGAGGGAGAAACGAAAAGGTTTAAAAAAGAATAAACATACCTAATAAATTTTTAAGCAAGCTCGGGTTATTAACGAACCCAGCGTTATTTAGAAACGCCACAACTGAAATGGAAAAAAAAATCCAAGAGATAGAAAGAATTACTGTATCTCTAAATCTATGATACCGTGTTGCAGTGTCCATGCGACACATCCCTCCAGTGTGATGACATGACAAGTCATAAATCCATCCTTTCGGACGACGGCGTCCCGTAGGTAACATTCGTCTGAGATCATGACCCACCATGACACACCTCTGAAAGTTTGTCTTCCACTTAAGGTTGTCACAAGACTAGTAACACGCCCATCAAAGATCTAGGCCTTAACAAAAAAACAAAAAAGATTCACGGTAAGCATTTTTTAACAGGAAAGCGAAAACCTCCAAAAATTCCGTCATGGGAATACTATTGCGAGATATTGTATGAAAGTAAACACGGTAAAACTAGAATAAGATAATTATTTAACGTAACCAAAAAATAGATATGTGTGCAGGTACAATACGATAGGGAACATAATAATGAAGATAAAACTAAACAAGGCATGGCTTTTCCCCCCCTTTCCTCCAATCGGAAAGTTTGGTAGGAAGAAACCCACCAAGACGGAACCAAATGCTAACAATGTAGCAATAGCACACATAACAGCAAAAACTAGAATAAATTATTCAATTATATATTATTAATCAATCAGAATCTAAACGTGTTGCGATATGCAACTAAATTAATTAAAAAATGTGGAGTTTTAAACCACAGATAGATAGGTGTCTCGAAAAAAAATAGTTCTGTCATCAACTAACGTAAACAAATATGCCAGAATAAAATACTATAGTATGTATCAGTCAGTACACAGATAACTAAATAATCCGTAAATTGTCGTGAAAAAGACAATGTGTTGTTTGTGCTCGTATCAAAATATAAGGGGACCAAAATAAAGCGTATATTGAGAACAAAAGCGCTACCAAGCAAAAAAATAATTTCTCAATATACACACGATAAGGGACTGCTACAAAATAAACTGAATCCTAAATTTGCACAAAGCAAGAATTTCAGAAAATGTTTGAGCGTAATGGTTGTTCCAAAATATGCTGGATTGTAAAGGTGCATGAAGCAAGAAAATCCTAGAAAATTTGAAACATTCACGGAAGATTGTTCTCTGAAGAACAGGGTTTTTTGGTATTTCAAAAACCAAACAAAAAGATACGATAAAACACAAACATAATACACCAACTGTATTATGGACAACGTCAAAAAGATACTAATAAATATGTACTTATGATACAAAATCAAGAGATAACAAAAGGGCATATAGAAGGTAACGGTAAATAGTAAACCACAAAAATATCGTATAGAGGTTGTTAACGCCTCAAAGACTTTTTTCAAAATAGCAGTGCGCTTGTAGCGAACCTAGTCTGGTTAAACTCGGACTATCGCGATATCTTTATTTTTAGTTTTGTTTCATTTAAAAAACGTTGTTATATTTTGACAGTAGTTTTGACTTTGGTAATATTTCTCAAGTCAATGTTATATTCTAATGATATAATAAAATACTATCTAAAAGCAAGAAAAATTACTGGTTTATATTACTTATTAAGTTAAATAATAACATAATGGTCCTTCGAGAGTCGGATATTTTCCAGTAAATTGTATAAAAGTACGACAATATTACGCAATTTGTCGCTGCCTGCAAGAGACAGCCTGTTTTGGTGCATGGTTTTGACGATCGCTATCACTGAAGTTCTACTCCATTTACAATAGGAATACAAACAGGAACATTACGCGGTAAAGTCCGCTAAGAAGTTGAGTATCTTTTTATGATTCCCAGGTAAGGTCTTTGATTGATTACTGTTTCGATTTGTATCAGAGTGTATCAAGCTTGTGTAAAATAGTAAAATACCTTTGGTTACGGTTTTAATTTCTATTGAAAATACTTATATTACCACTTCTGACAAATCAAACATAACATAAAGTACAAAATGACTACCGAGGAACTCAAACGTAAAAGACGTGGGATAAAAAGCAAACTAACAATTTTTTCTAAATTCATTTCGCCGTTTTTAACTAAAAATATTAGGGATATTACAGGTATTGAGGCTATAAATATCAAAGAGAGATTAGAGAAATATCAAACGCTTATTCATGAATTTGACGAGATTCAACTGCAAATTGAATATAATATTACTGGTGAGGATGTAGATGAAGAATTAGAAGTAGAATTCAATGAAAGGTCACAGTTTGAAAGTAACTTTTATGATCAGTTGAGTTTGGTAAAGAATTTAATGTCACAGTTAACTATAAATAATGATAGTTCATCTCCATCCATCCATAGTGGTCATTGTCAACAAAAAAACTTGACTAACTTGGTAAAATTGCCTAAAATTTCTCTACCGACGTTTCGGGGTAAAAATCTAGAGTGGTTAGAATATCGTGACACGTACGAATCATTGATTCATAATAATGAAACTCTTAGTGATATTCAAAAATTTCATTATTTACGCGCATCTTTGGAAGGTGCTCCCGCCGACATTCTCAAAACCATGGAGTTTAGTGCTCTAAATTATGCCACGGCATGGAAGTGCATTACTGAACGGTACAACTGTCCTCGATTGTTAATAGATTTCCATGTCAAAGCATTATTTAATATCGAACAGGTAAAAAGAGACTCTTCGGTTGAACTTAGAGCTTTAAGTGATACACTTATGAAAAACTTAAGAGCTTTGAAACAGTTGGGACAGCCTACAGAAAATTGGGATGTATTAATAATTGCCTTAGCTTCAGAAAAATTGGACAAATCGTCTAAATTTGTATGGGAAAAATTAAAAACGAGTAAAGGTATTGTTCCAACGTTTGAAGACTTTAAAGTTTTTCTAAAATCGAGAGCAGAATTTTTAGAATCGCTTGAGCATAATATTTCTACAGATATACGCTCTACGGACAAACCAACCGAAAAGCGTAAGACACATATAACTCGAGGTTTTTTGTCTACAGACAAAGTCGATATGAAAGGTTCTAATGCTCAGTCTCGTTCCCCTGTTTGTCAGTTATGCAAGGGCTCACATTGCATTCAAAATTGCTCGGAGTTTTTGAGGTTATCTAATGAGGAAAGGAGCAAGAAGGTTATTTCTCTTAGAATGTGTTTAAATTGCTTGCGTTTTGGACACATATCCAAAAACTGTAGAAATTCCTTGTGTAGAAAGTGTCACAGAAAACATCACACTTTACTACATTCTGAAAGTAGCTCAGGTTTGAATCAAAATTACTCAAATTCAGAAAATATTACTCATGTCAATAATACAGCCAATAATGTACATTCAGACCCAGTAACTACAAATCAGAATCCTGGTACCAATGCTCTTTCGGCAAGTGGTTCAGTTGATGGTGTACTATTGTCCACGGCATTTATAGACATAGCAGACGCAAATGAAAAATTGCATGCCATTAGAGTACTTCTTGACAGCGGTTCCCAGTCGAGCTTCATTTCAAAGGCGTTATGTGATAAGTTGGGTTTAAAAGTGGAAAAAACTAACATTTTCGTAAAAGGTCTTAATGGTACTCTATCTAGCATCGATTTAAAATGCAAGGTTTCATTGAAGTCGCAATATTATAACTTTTCAGAAAATATTACTTGTTTTGTTTTGCCTCAAATTACTGAAAATATTCCTAGTATGAAAATCGATGTGAGTAAGTTGGATATTCCTGTAAACATAAAACTAGCCGATCCAACTTTTTATGTGGAGTCCGGTCCTGGTACTAGCGATCAGACGTGTTTTATTTCAAGTGCGATTAATTAATTAAATTTCGGTGGAATCTTGTGTCAAAAAATATTATAAGTGGTTTAAATGAGTAGTCACAGTGATGGAGATCCCCCTGATAAAGGGGATAATAGTTTTCACGGATTTACGCAAGAAGAACAACTTGAGGCAATGGAAACGATGGAAAATAGCATTGGTAAAGTAATTAAAAAAACAAATGGAAATCATGTAAGTCAAGTTGATCCAAGTATAAATATGTTCTTTGGAAGTTTATCAAAAAAGTATAAAAATAACGTCAATGATAAGGATTCAATTCATAATACAAATTCAAATAAAAACCAAAACATTAGTGGTAATGGGCAAAAAAACTCACCATATGATAAATCAACTAATTCGTCTAGCTTTAAAAGAGAAAACTATTTGTTTAGTTCAAATGATACTGGGCCGTATTCAGTATACTTCGAAAATAACACGGAAAATTTTACAGGTAAATTAAGAGCTATGAAAATAGGAGAAATTATTTATAATACTCATCCAGAACTTGATAATCATATTAAAAGTATCGACTCAGTAGGTCGAAATAAGATTAGGGTAAAATGCAAGGATTACAAAACTGCTAATTCGTTAATCCAATCTCTCCATCTTAAAAACAAAAATTTTAATGTCTATATTCCACGATTCGCAATACATAGACGTGGAATTGTTAGGTACGTCGATCTGGAATATTCCGATGATTATTTAAAACAAAATATCAAAGAACACAATTTACATTGCAAATTTAGCGTAGACTCGGCAAAGCGTTTTTCAAGAAAAATTATAGAAAATGATACAGTCAAATTTATCCCCACTCAAACAGTTTTAGTCACATTTAAATCCCAAATTTTACCGAAGTATATAGAAATCAACCATGTCAGGTTTGAGGTAGAATCATACATTGAGAGAGTGGTATTGTGCTATAACTGTTTTAGGTTTGGCCATGTAGGCAAACAATGCAAAAGCTCAAAGAGGTGTTTAAAATGTAAAAAAGATCATGAAACAACTGAATGTCAAGAGAATAACGCTATCCCGCTTTGTTTTCACTGCAATGGCGCTCACTATTCTAATGCTGTTAAAGAATGCCCAGAATTTACTCGTCAGAAAGAAATAAAAAAACTTATGTCCGAAACAAACCTCTCATATAAAGATGCCAGTGAGAAAACTCCTAGAAATAGTTATGCCTCAGTTTTATCCAATTCAAATAAAAATCATCAATCAGGATCTACCCATTTCACCCAGACTATATATAGAACAAACAAACGACATTGTCCACAAACTCCGGATCCCATAATAGACTTACATAAACAAATTGTATCACCAATTAGGCTGCCATCTACTTCAGGTGGTATTTTTGATAATCCAAACTATAACTCTAATTTAAATAGCGATAAGTCAGATAGTGCAAATAACATAAATACTAATTTAATATTAGATATAATTCACACTATTGTCAACACACTTAAATATAAAAATTCATTTGATATACAAGAACAAGATATTTTAGATACCATATATACTAAGCTAAGACAAAAACAACAAACTTAACACTTTCTTCTAGTTCAGTTTAGCTCGTTTTTTTACCAGTTTTATATTTTTTTCCTTTTTTTTTCTCTCTTTCGGAAAAGGAATGGACCATTTGAAGATTTTACAATGGAATTGTCGCTCTGCTAGAGCAAATAGAGTAAACTTAATTAACCTTTTAGAAAGCAACAGAATAGATATAGCCCTATTATCAGAAACCTGGTTTAAATTGGGTACTTACGAAAATTTTATCACCTATAATACAATTCGTTGTGACAGACCAGACGGCTACGGCGGAGTCGCTATTCTCATTAAAAATAAAATAAAGTATAAGGTAAATCAATTACCCGCCTTCCCAGAATTACCTAATGTATGTATTTCAGTAACACTAAATGATAGTAATGAAACACTGACTTTTTTGACCACATACATCACACCAAGATCAAGGATAAATGTAGAGAGATTTAACTCATTTCTATCAAGCATACCATCACCTTTCTTCATTGGAGGAGACTTCAATGCACATCACCGTAGCTGGGGATGTACAACCGATGATGTACTGGGAAGAAACCTATTAGAATCAATAGAAGACAATAACCTCATAATATTAAATGATGGGTCACCTACTATAGTTAACTATTCCCTAAACGGAAATCCGAGTGCAATCGATGTGACCTTATGTACCCCAACAATCAGTCATCTAATGGATTGGGAGATATTGGATGATCCCCATGGTTCAAATCATCTCCCAATAATCATATCTTGTTATCTGACACCACAGACATTTTCTTTCCAAAACCAAGGAAAATGGAATATTGACAAAGCAAATTGGAGATTATACGAAGAAAATAGTACAGAACTGTGTAACAACGTTCAACGGGAAACTATTTCATACAAAGAAATAATAGATCACATTTATGAAATCTCGAAAACGTCTATTCCTCGGTACAAATCTAATAATAAATCTAGAGGACAACCTTGGTGGAATCAACAATGCCAAGAAGCTGTTAATGACAGAAAAGAAGCTTACAATATGTATAAGATAAATCCGAATTTAAATAATTTATTAAACTTTAAACAAAAAGACGCCAAAGCTAAAAGGGTAACGAAATTAGCTAAACGTAATGCATGGAAAGACTATTGCTCTACTCTCAATAACAACACCCCTATAAAAGACGTATGGAACCGGTTAAATTCATTTAAAAACCGAAGAAAAGAAAATAGACACTTGGTAGACCAAGAAGCACAATGGCTACAGGAATTTCAGGGAAAACTCTCTCCATACTGGGTCTGCCCGCAACCTCTATCAATAGACCATGAACAACATGATTTACCACAAGATATTCAAAATATGTGTAAACCATTTACTTTGAAAGAACTTAATACATCACTTCTAAATCGCAAAAACTCATCTCCAGGAAAGGATCAGATTCACTATAGTATGATTGCAAATCTATGTAAAGAAGGGAAAAGAAATCTACTGCAAGTGTACAACAATATATGGATGAATAAATCCAGTATTCCTCAAGAATGGCAAGAATATATTATAATACCCCTCTTAAAAAGTGGTAAAACGCCGGAACACTATACATCGTATCGACCCATTGCGCTTGCTTCCTGTATTCTTAAAACATACGAACGTTTAATAAAAACTAGATTAGAGTTTTACCTTGAAAGGAATAATTTATTACCCGGTTCACAGTATGGATTCAGAAAAGGCAGATCCACTCAAGAAAACTTAACAAACATAATTACCGATATACAAACAGCCTTCACAAAAAATCATAGCATTTCTGCTGCATTCATAGACATAGAAGGTGCTTATGACAATGTTAACCTGCACATCCTAGAGGACAAAATGTTAAGTCTGAACATACCAATTAACATCGCTCACAATATATTCAAGCTTTACTCAACAAGACAAATATACATTAGAACGTGTAATGGATTAGTAGGACCTAGACCAACTCATCACGGTTTACCTCAAGGTGGTATTCTTAGTCCACTTCTGTATATTATTTACACCCATGAGTTGGAAAACCTTATTACTCCAGAAATTAAAATACTTCAATTTGCAGATGATATATGTGTGTATGTAGAGTCAAAAACAATTCAAAGTTGTAATGAAAAATTATCAGATGCGGTGAGCTCCCTTTATGCTTGTACTGAGAAACTTGGATTCACTATTTCTGAACCTAAATCGAGTGTGTGTACATTCACCAGAAGAAGATTCTTACCTCCACCGCAAATCAATATTGCTTCGTTCAACTTCAAATACAACTCTTATGTCAAATTTCTTGGCGTTTTCCTTGACATGAAACTCAACTGGAAACAGCATATTAATTTCATAATAGGTCGCGCAGAAAATGCTACAAACATCTTAAGGGCTGTCTGCGGCAGTAATTGGGGCGCAGACCCAAATACTGCTATGCTTTTTTATAAATGTCTTGTCAGATCCATTTTAGACTATGGTTCTATATTTTACCACAATGCATCAAATACTCTTTTGGATAAAATAGAAAAAATTAAAAATAAGTGTATACGTATCAGTAGTGGTTTATTAAAGAGCACCCCAATATTAGTCCTAGAAGCTGAATTTGGAGAACCCGCATTTCACCTAAGAAGAGACTTCATGGGCCAAAAGTTTTTGCTGAAACTACTATTTAAAGAGAGTCCTTTAATTACTAAAATCAATAAACTAGCTTTGGCATGTTCAAATCACAGATTTTGGAGACATAAAAAAATACCAAATCTCATCGAAAATTACAATAAAATTTTACCCTATACAGAGAACATGTATACCTCCAACAACCTATTAAGTAATATACCGACATATAATTATTTTGAAAACATACCGAATGTCATTATTGAGATAGTAACCAACTCACTTTATGATCCTAGGCACAGCAGAATAGTAGAAAGAGAAATTAACACTCGCTGGAATAACTATCAACAAATTTACACAGACGGGTCATTATTAAATAAAGCAGCTGGTTGTGCATACATACATAAAAACTCCAAGGAAAATAAAATGTTTAAACTCCCAGAACACTCCTCAATCTTTACAGCAGAGTTAACAGCTATAAGGGAAGCAATGAAATTGTGTCTGAACCTCGAACAGACAAAGTTCGTTATTTTTTCTGATAGCAGAAGTGCACTAGAGAACATTAAATCAGTTTCACCTAATTGTCTAAAAAACTATTTAATCATTGATATTCTCAAACTTTACAATGAAATTAAAAG
The DNA here is from genome assembly GCA_947563755.1 of Lochmaea crataegi. Classification (NCBI taxonomy): domain Eukaryota; kingdom Metazoa; phylum Arthropoda; class Insecta; order Coleoptera; family Chrysomelidae; genus Lochmaea; species Lochmaea crataegi. Next base: position 42,162,426 of record OX387429.1, read on the forward strand.
TAAAAATAAATGTCTCTCTCTGGTATGGATCAAGTCTCACGCAGGAATCAAGATGAATGAAGAAGTAGATCTACTAGCAAAAATGGCTACAACTCAAGGTAGCTCCCTTGAAGGATGTAAATTTCCATATACTGATTTGTACAACGTACTTAAAAATGAATTGAGGGAAAAATGGCAAACCATATATGACAATACAGAAAAGGGACTATTTTATAAAACTATTCAACCAAAAATCCCAAATAAACCGTGGTTTAGAGATATATCCAACAGATACCTTGTAAAAATAATTTGTCGAATGAGGTGCAATAAGGCATTATATCCAGAATACCTTCATAGAATAAAGCAAACTGATTCTCCAAATTGTTCCTGTGGGGAGTATGGTGATCTAGAACATGTTATCCTTGAATGTCCAATTAATCTTATTCATCTAAATAACTTTTTTCGTCAGTTATATCTTAATAACATAGAGCAACCAATAAATTTGAATATTTTATTAACAAAAAGTCAGTGTTTTCAACTACTATATGATTATATTAGAAAAGCTGGTATAAAATTGTAATGAAACAATTATTGTAATTTATGTATCCCTCTCTACTGTTTACCTATCCATGGATTAACACCTGTTTGTTTAAACCCGCCTGGGTGGTCCTCTGGGCAAAAAAAAAAAAAAAAAAAAAAAAAAAAAAAGAAATAATTGAATAAAATAAATATAAATAGAAGAGATTGTTAAGGAAAAGCGAATAATTGATTTACGTTAAAAAGATTGAGCGTATTGAACTAGAAAGACTGTACAAATACGTACATACGAAGATATTGGCCAGTTGGTTTACTCCAGTGCCAAAAAAAAAAAAAAAAAAAAAAAAAAAAAAAAAAAAACTTTTTATGTGCCTGGAAAGGTCGATATGTTGATAGGTGCGGACCTATTTTGGCGTTTATTAAGTAACGGTCAGCATATACTAGGTAACAACAAACCAATATTACAGAAAACTCGACTTGGATGGATCGTATCCGGTCCAGTAGCCAAACCTCAGATTTCGTCTATTTCATGTAATTTTTCACATAATTTTGAAACAAATATTCAAAATCAACTATCTCGGTTCTGGGAAATTGAGGAATTACCTGATGTAAAACCTTTGTCCCAGGAAGATTCTTTATGCGAAAGGCATTTTGTGGAAACTTTTAAGCGTTTACCTAGCGGTCGTTTCGTTGTTTCGTTACCATTGAAGGATTCTGTTTCAAAACTTGGTGAGTCGTACAGTCGAGCTAAAATTCGTTTTCTAAACCAAGAAAAAAATAAATTACAAACAGATCCAGTTTTTAGAAAATTGTATTGCGATTTCATGGAAGAATATATTACAATGGGACACATGAAAAGGGTTACAGATAATGAGCAAGATAATGAAATTACATATTACATGCCACATCACGGTGTCCTCCGGGAGGACAGTCTAACAACAAAATTACGCACTGTTTTTGATGCATCTGCACCTTCATCCTCTGGATATTCTTTGAATAATTTACAGCCTATTGGCCCTACATTACAAGTCACTCTGTTTTCAATTCTAATCCGATTTCGAAAGCATAGTATTGTGGTCTCTGCTGACATCGAAAAGATGTACAGAAACGTGAATATTTCTAACGAGTACTTGCCTCTGCAACGAATTCTGTGGAGATTTAGTCCTAACGATACTCTTGAAAAATATGAACTCCAGACGGTTACTTACGGTACTACTTCCGGATCATTTTTAGCAATTCGTTGTCTTTACCAGCTTGCATTAGAAAATGAAAAGCTGGCACCAGAGTTTTCAGAAATTATCAAGTCCGATTTTTATGTGGACGATTTGCTTACTGGTTGTGAGTCAGTTGAAGAAGCGGGGCGCATATGCATTGGCATATCCAATATTTTGGATCAGGGCTGCTTTAATCTTCGAAAATTTATGTCAAATAGTCCTGAAGTTTTGAAACAGATTCCCGGAAGTAATGAAAATGCTAAAGTAGTGAACCTAAGTGAAAATGAAAATTCTAAAACATTAGGCTTAATTTGGAAGCCGTCCTTAGATAAGTTAATGTATAAAATAAGTGAACAACAAAATAACGTGCCTGTAACGAAACGGGAAATCTTATCACGAATTTCTCAAGTATTTGATCCGCTTGGACTCTTAAGTCCATGCATAATTATTGGAAAAATTCGAATGCAAAAGTTATGGTTGGAGAGAATCTCTTGGGACGAGGGTATTCCATTACATTTGCATACAGCTTGGGCAATCTTCAACGAAGAACTTCCTTTACTGAATAGTCTAGAAATTGATAGACATGTTATTTGTGACAATCCTCAATGGATAGAGCTGCATGGTTTCGCGGATTCCAGCGAGCGTGCTTATGGTGGATGTATTTATATCCGATCAATCGATCAATATGGCAATGTGACCATAAAATTGTTGTGCGCTAAAACGAAAGTTGCTCCGCTAAAAACAATAACTATTCCCAGATTAGAGCTTTGTGGGTGTTTAGTAGTTTCAAGGTTGGCAGAGCAGGTGGTTAAATCAGTTAAATTATCATTTAATGCAAAATATTTGTGGTCAGATTCGACGGTAGCACTGGGATGGTTAAAGACAGAGCCAAGTATGTTAAAACCTTTTGTGAGCAGTCGCATTGCAGAAATACAAGATATTACTTCGTCCTATTCTTGGAACCATATTTCGGGCGACATTAATCCTGCAGATATTTTGACACGTGGGATCAAACCCAGTGAAATCAAAAGTCTAAGTTTATGGTGGCTCGGCCCAAAGTTCTTAATGCACGAAAAATCATCCTGGCCCAGCACTACTGTTAAATCAAACAATCTTCCGGATATGCGCAAGTCTAATACTTTTTCATTTCAACAAATAACTGAATGTACTTTCATAAATAATTTCTCTTCATTACTTAAATTAAAAAGAGTGGTTGCCTATATGTTAAGATGGAAGAATAACTATAGACAGTCGAAAGAAAGTCGCTCAACAGGCCCCCTTAGTGTTTTAGAATTAAATAACTCATTCAATGTCATAATAAAAATTTCTCAAAATGAAACCTTCTTTAAGGAAATTAAGAAACTTAAAGATAAAAAGTTTGTCCCTCATGATAGTAAAATTCTTTCCTTAAATCCTTTTTTGGATGAAATCGGTATTTTGAGGGTTGGAGGTCGCCTTAGATTTTCCAATTTCAAGTATGAAAAGAAGCATCCTATTATTTTATCAGAAAACCATCATTTAACAAAATTAATTTTGAAAAATGAACACATATTGTCATTACATTGTGGTCCACAGCAGTTGCTAGCAAATGTTCGAAATAAGTTCTGGCCAGTAAATGGCAGATCATTGGCTCGTAGAATTGTGCATGAGTGTATTAGATGTTTTAGGTATAATGCAAAACCTTCTGCACCTATAATGGGCGAATTGCCTCGTGAGCGGTTAGAATCAAGGCAACCATTTGAGGTTATTGGGGTAGACTATGCGGGTCCAGTGTTAATAAAAAATAAAATTGGTCGTTCTTCTCGGTTATCTAAATCTTACATTTGTTTGTTCGTCTGTTTTGTTACTAAAGCGATCCATTTGGAGTTGGTGTCAGACCTCTCTAAAGAATCCTTTTTAATGTCATTTCGCAGGTTTTGTGGACGTCGCGGAAAGCCTTCCATGGTATTTTCTGATAACGGAAAAAACTTTGTAGCAGCTAGTTCAGAGCTGCGTGAATTTGGTAATTTTATCAAGTTAAATCAAGAATTTATTGTAAATAAAATGTCAAATGATGGTATCACTTGGAAATTTATTCCTCCGTACTCACCACATTTCGGTGGGCTGTGATAGTCGGGTGTTCGCTGTACCAAACATCACTTGAAACGGGTAATCGGTGAAACGCCTTTAACATTTGAATGCTTGTACACACTTTTGGTACAGATCGAAGCTGTACTCAATTCAAGACCCCTATCTCCCTTATCTACTGAGCCCAGTGACCTTTTACCTTTGACGCCAGCTCACTTCTTAGTCGGCAAGCCGCTAAACTCAATACCAGAACACGACGTTAGTATAATTCCTGTAAATCGCCTCTCCGTATTTCAACACATACAGCAAATGAAGTTTCATTTTTGGAAAAGATGGAGCAAAGAGTTCGTTTCAGAACTTCAGAAACGTGTGAAATGGAAAACTAACCAAAGTTCATTGAAGGAAAATGCTCTTGTTATCATAAAAGAAGAACATCTGCCGCCTTGTCGATGGAAACTTGGGAGAGTCCTAGAAATTCATCGTGGAAAGGATGAAATACCGCGAGTGGCAACCATTAAGATTGATTCTGGGATAATAAAACGCGGTTTTCAAAAGCTTTGCCCATTACCTTTAGAATGAACAGTAAACTTGATTATTTCGTGTTGTTTTAGGTTGAAGCCTAGTGACTTCAAGTTGGGGGGTATGTTAACGCCTCAAAGACTTTTTTCAAAATAGCAGTGCGCTTGTAGCGGACCTAGTCTGGTTAAACTCGGACTATCGCGATATCTTTATTTTTAGTTTTGTTTCATTTAAAAAACGTTGTTATATTTTGACAGTAGTTTTGACTTTGGTAATATTTCTCAAGTCAATGTTATATTCTAATGATATAATAAAATACTATCTAAAAGCAAGAAAAATTACTGGTTTATATTACTTATTAAGTTAAATAATAACAGAGGTATTATGACATATACGAGGACAGAACGATAAGTTCCAGATAAATAAATAGATACAAAATGTATCTGTAATCAAAGATCATTTTTTGACAACTAAACAATATCTACAGATATTCCACTGTATACTCAAGATCTTTTTATCTTGAAAAAAAATGAAGATAGTCACGTTAATAAAATTACTTAATTAGTTATATATATAAAAATACTAAATTAATCAGAATCACTATTAGATCTGACTCTCAAATTATAACCACTATTAGACAAATCTAAATTATCAGAAAGTTGAGCAGGAGGCTCATCATTAGGAAGATTTTCATCTACATCAATAAATTGGTTCTTTAAATCTGTAACATGCCAGTTACCTAAATCATTACCAGATAGATCTTTTAAATTGTAAACTAATTTAGAAATAACTCTGTTGACAACACATGGTATATATTTAGGAGCAAATTTAGCTGCAAAATTATTAGACTTGGACGAAAGAACATAATTCTTTTTCCATAACCTGTCACCAACATGAAATTGCAAATCTCTCTTTCTCAAATTGTAATGTTTTGCATTTTTTTCGTATGCGTTTTTTAACTTTTTCCGAATATCTACAAAAAGTTTAGGAAGAGTTTGAACATCGTTAATCAATTGCAATTTATCTCCAGTGTTAATTATGTTATTCGCGTTTTCAGAAATTGCACCATAAAAATCACCACTTAACGGAACGTTTCGAGCAAAATTTAGAAAAGCTGGGGAGTAACCCGTAACGTCATGTTTCGCGGTTCTGATTGCTTGTGCAACTCTATGTAGTGAATTATCCCAGTTATTATGAGACGAATTTTCATGAATATAACACCTCAAAGCTGTAACAATTGTTTTGTTAGTTCGTTCTGTGTGATTCGCTTGGGGATGATAACGAGCGTTATAGAATATTTTTTGCACCTTATATTGCGACATTAAATTCTTAAAAAGAAAGGACGTAAAAACAGTACCATTGTCAACAGAAAAAATTTGTGGAACACCGAAAACAAGAAAAACTTGGTTTTCTATAAATTTCACAATGCCCTTAGCAGTTGCGTGCTGCATTGGATGAACAAGACAAAATTTGGTGAACCAATCGGTAATTACTAAGACAAATCTGTTACCAGATTTTGATTTGGGATAAGGACCTATCAAATCAGCAGAAATCCATTGCCATGGAAAATTTATATCTTTATACTGGCCCATAACACCAGCTTTAGGAAGGTTTTGGGTTTTACAAGAACCACAAACTGAACATTCATTAACGTAGCGAGAAACAGAACTTCTAAGTTTTGGCCAATAGTAAATTTCAGAAATACGAGAAATAGTTTTAGATATGCCTAAATGGGCACTTAAATCATTATCATGAAATAATTTCAATACGTCAATTCTATTAGGGGTAGGAACAACAATTTTCCAATTAGATAAATTACTAGAAATTGGATTTGACGAGAAAACATGTTTGTACAAAACATTATTGTCAACCTTAAATGTGGGATATAAATCAGGATTATTGGTGACCTTCTGAATCATAGAAGTATACCAAGCATCTGGCTTGAAAGTATTCACATCAATAATAGAAATTTCTGAGAAAGAACGCGATAAAGCATCACTGACCACCATAGTGACTCCTTTTCTGTGCTTAATTTCAAAATCAAACTGAGAAAGCCTAAGAGAAAGACGAGCTAAGCGACCTGAGGGATTCGAAAGTTTCGATAGATATTGCAACGATGAGTGATCTGTCTCAAGAGTAAAATGGGTACCTTCAACATAACCTCGGAACTTTTCAACACCAAAAATAACTCCTAAAAGTTCTTTTTCTGTTGTGCTATATTTTCTTTCAGTTTTATTTAAAGTACGACTTGCATAAGCAATTGGATGATCGAAACCATCACAAACTTGATAAAGGATTGCTCCAAGACCAGTTTCACTAGCATCAGTCTATATAATAAAAGGTTTAGAAAAATCAGGGCTTGCAAGAATAGGACTAGAAGTAAGACGTTTCTTAACTTCAATAAAGGCATTTTCGGCTTCGGTAGTCCAAGAAATGGATTGACCTTTTTTCCTGCCATGAAGAAGATCAGTGATTGGGGAACAAACAGTAGAAAAATCTCTAATAAAACGACGATACCAACCAATAAGACCTATGAGACGTTTTATCTCTGTACTATTTTTTGGGGCAGAATAATTCAAAATAGCAGAGACTTTCTCATCATCTGTACGTAAACCATTTTTATCAACAACAAAACCTAAAAATTTAAGGGAATCACGACAAAATTCACATTTTTTAAGATTGACTGTAAGATTGGCTGTTTTTAGCCTGAGATACAATTTGTTGAGAGTTTCCATATGTAACTCAAAAGTAGAGGTAGCAATGATAATGTCATCTAAATAACAAAAACAATACGGTCAAAGAGAAGGATCTATAACCATGTCCATTAGACGAGCCATAGTTTTGGGAGCGTTAACTAAACCATAAGGAGTAGTAACGAATTCAAAAAGTCCTACACCGTATACAGCGAAAGCTGTTTTCGGGCGAGAAGATTCAGACAAAGGTATTTGTAGACAAGCCTTTTTTAAATCGATAGACTTCAGAAATTTTGCGTCTCGGAGTTTACTAAGAATAATATCGACTTGCGCCATAGGATATGAATCTGAAACAGTAACCTTATTCAATTTCCGACCATCAAAACATACACGACATTCTCCGGACTTCTTAGGGACAATCCAGAGAGGTGAACACCAAGGGGAGTTCGAAGGTTGAATGACTTTGAGATCTAGCATCTCTTCCACTTCTTTTACAAGAAGTTTTTGCATAGCCGGAGACAAGGGATATTGACGCTGCACAATTGGTTTTGCATTACCAGTATCGATATTGTGCTCTATGAAATTAGTTCGACCAATTCGGTCAGAAGGGGCAAGTGTAGCAAACAAATTGATGACCTTGTCTAGTTCATCTTTTTCAAAAGAGGTGAGACTAGAAACGGAATGAATTGTGTTGATGACACAAGTAGAAGACAAAAGAGAATACGACAAATTATGACAATTAATGTCTATCTTATATAGACTCAAAAAATCCATACCTAAAATAAGAGAATGATTAATAGAAGGTATAATTAAAATTTTAATTGTTTTAGTGACATTTTTCACGGTAACGGGAACAGTAATAAAACCCACAAATTGCTGCGGAACACCATCAGCAGTAGTGATACTTATTGAAGCATCATATTCGATAGGTACATGAAGAGAATTAATAAGTGAAAACCCTTGGTTTCCAATAACACTAGAATTGCTTCCAGTATCAACCATAGCTACCACATCAGTATCTAAAATTTTGACAATCATATAAGGACGATTATCATTTGGTTTCTTAACAAACAAAGGACAAACATCGGTAGAAATAGAATTGACAATATTTTCACATAAAACTACATTTACCGTAGGCGGCGGTAAAGTATGTAAGACAGATAAAACAGCTACATTCAAATTAGAAATATTTTGTGTTTCCTTAGATATTTCAACATCCTGTACAGAATTGACAAGTGAAACGGTACGAGAACATAATTGTTTGTCAAGATTTTCCAAACGATAAGAAGTAACGGAAGATAAAAAATCCTTGACAAAACTAAGATAAGCTTGCCATTCGGTAGCAGAAGGTGAAAAACATGAAATTAGTTTCGACTTGTTGATGGTTTGTGATTTTGATTTTCTGACTTTATTTCTGAAGTAATTTGCACATAACTGGAATCTGTTGTCAGATTTACAGGACCAGCTCGAACCTCGTTTTTTGGAATACAAGAACGACATTTGGGCTTTGTAGTGTTTTTAGCACCACAACCATAACAAAAGATTAACTTAGGAGAACGACACTTTGTAAAACTATGACCAGATCTGCCACAATTCCAACACACGGAAGAAGTTAAAACAGAAACGTTATCAGAAGATTTTCTCTTTGACGAAGATGTATGTGAAACATAAAGACAGGCGAGATCAGGTTCGAGTAAACGAGAATTATTTGAAGATGGTGGTCGATAACGATCAGACCAAACTCTAGATTCTTCAATTCTTTTACAAAGCTCAGTTAATTCATCAACAGTATTGGGAGTATGCAATGCTAATGCAGAAACAAAAAAAGGTAAAAGATTCCTACGAATCTTTGCAACACGGGACTGCTCATCCACAACATTCGTTAAACGGTTAAAAAGACCTACCATAGAAGAAATATAAACAGTAACGGGCTCATTTGCACCCATAGTTCGATTTAAAATCTCCAACTCTAAATCTGTTTCATAGCTGTACGAAAGGAAATCTGCTTTCAGTTTTGCAACAATATCTGACCAAGAACTAAATTTGCCACGATTATTGAGATACCAAGTAAAAGCGCTGCCTCGGAATAACTCACAAGACTGTAGAAATAACTCACTATCAGAAATACCTCGTGATACTCTAAGTAATTCGACTTTTTCTAAAAAAAGATGGAGCGATTCATTCTTTCCAGAAAAAGAAACATTCCATTTATACACTGGATCGTGTCGAGAATGCGGTAATGTGGGAGAAGATAAAGATGAAGAAGATGCAAGAGGTACATGATTACCGTTTGACTCTATACTATCTACAGAAATAACTGGAGTTGTCTTTGTATCTAAATCAGATTCAAGTATAATTACTTCTCTATCTAAAGAAATTTTTATTTGTTCCTCATCATCGGAATCAACATTCATTCTATTTATCCTATTGGTCAAATGAATTAATCGTGAATTTATTCTTTGAAACACGGGTTCGCGTTTATTACCGCTAAAGTTGTTAATGACATCAGTCAAATCCTCAATAGTACTACGAATTTCAAAATGATCCTCCTGAAATGTATAATTATTTACCGGTAATGAAAAACTACGGTTTGCTTTCTCACGAGCTAATAAACCAGTAAGAACTTTGCGTTTTTCGTCAACTGTATCGGGTACAGTAACACATCTAATTTTAATTTCATATGAAAGTTCATGTACTTTTAAATGATTTGCCTGCATCTTGAATTTATTTTGAAAATAAATTAAAATGAAAAACCCGATAGATACTAGCAACAAATATATCCAAATACAAATTTACCAAAGTTAAATTTAAGAGAATCAAAAATTATTAAGAAAAAACGTTAAGAAACGGCAGATTTGCAACTATTTGTATAAATTTACGTGTTATAGAAAAATTAAATTATTAAATTTGCTTCTATAAAATTTCAAAAAAAAAACTTTATCAAGTCAGAAAATATTCAAACTATTAAAAAACTGAAAAAAAAATAAAAACCAAACAACCAATTACCTAAATCGATGTTCACAAAATAGTAATATGCACAAAATGTAAAGATTATTAATGAAATAAGCAATACCATGTATTAAAAATCATGGACCAAATAACTTTTAATGTACCTGTAAAAATTTCCTCTACTGAAATAATTAAAGTGATGGTAAAAAATAACAATCAATATTTCAACAGTTGAACCAAGCTAAAAAGACACTTAATAAAAAAAGGTGAACCCAAAAAAATTAAACTATAAATAGCAAGTGGCAAAACTACCTAAAAATGCGGAATACTGAAAATCAAAACTTACGGGGAGTAATCAGAATAAGTAACTTGAAAAACCTTACTAGAAAAAATCAACAAATCTTAATATTGATTAAACACACCAACTCAGCAATTAGCTAAAAACCATTTAATTGGGCGCCAATTTGCAACGTTAAACGCCCCTGGCTAGAGCACTCTCCTCAGGGAGTGGAATTCGGCACCAATTAAATTATTTTATCGGCTATCACTGGGATGGGGTGTACAATTAATATTAAATTGGACGCCACCAGCTTTTTATCGAGACGAAAACAAAGAAAAGCAAAAGGTGGAAAGATGGAAACACCTTGTAAAATTTAACGTTAACTTAAATAAAAAATCAAATCAAATTATTTATTCGTGAACCCGTTTATCCAATTTAATAATTATTGAATAATCAATACAAAGAATGAAACCAATAATTATTTATTGAAATTTAAAAATTCAACACAAATTGGATATAAAAAACCAAACGAGGAGAATAACAAGTAGTTATAATAAAACGCCAAATTCAAATCTTATAAACGCTAAAGATAAGACGAAGGAACTTATCTTAAAGGGCTGGGATGTTTGCAGCTCTTAGCGATGGCGGTGATGACTCCAACGGCGCGGGACCTGGAACGAAAACTTGACGGTACTTGCCGGAAACTTGAGTGCCGAACTTGAGGGGGAATCTTGAGGGCTGCAGAGCTGCGAAAAAAAGAAAAACAGGGATAAGGAACTAGAAAAAACATTAGGGAAGGAACGAATAGATAGAACAGATCAGGTAAAAAGGAGCTTATACTATAGCGCATACAAAACCCGAACTCCACGTGTTAAAATACAACTTAACAGTGATCTGTTTTATTCTATTCGTTTTGTTCCTTAAATATACAAAAAATGCAAATTAGCAAATAAGCAATAAACATAAATAAGCAGTAAGCACTACACAAGAAAATAACCTGAGGGAAAATACAAGAATTAACTTACCAACCAGACGATATAAATTGTTCACCAACTGACAAAAATTAAAATATATAATATTATACTGTTGCCTTTAAGGTGGCAGTTAGAGGAAAGAAAGAGTTCCAATCGACAATTTAAAATTTCGAATATCGAAAGACAAAAATGGAAGGGGAATTCGATAAAAATGAATGTTTTAGTTTGGAGTGGCTAATGCGACAAGGAAACGGCTTGTTTAGAAATGTATTAGAAATTTAGGGGGAAGTAACTAATGAGCCACAAAAATTGACTAAATAAAATAGTTTAAAAACAAAAAACGTAACAAGCTGAACAGCATGTTACAACTGTGTATGCGAAACTTTCCGTACCGCCGCTTAATATTAAATTGTTAAATGTATGGTTTTGAAAATTTTCCGACCGGCTATTTTTTTCTTTTGTTGTTGAATTGAAATTGGGTTTTTTTAAATTGTTTCTTTTATACGGAAATAAGGATTTGTGAACTGTAATTTGATTTCGAATTTTATTTACAGCGTTTAATATATATTAATTAACTGATATAAATTATTAGTGGATTCTCGAATTATTTTATGCTTTTGGTTCTAAGTAGTTTTATATTAAATTGATATTCAAGTGGATTATAATATTTTAATTTTATGGTAGTCCTAATATTTTTACTCTGTGTGTCGATAGCTGGGTACTGTTTAACTCGTGGGAAAATTTTTTTTTGTAATAATAGTTACCGGCTTTATTTAGATTCAAGGGTTAATCAGACTTGGAAGAGGCTTAGCCACAATTTGTTTGATTTCCCGGCAGATCTAATTCGTTCTTGAATTTTTTTTTTCGGAATAATAGTTACCGGTTTCCTTTAGATTCAAGGGTTAATCAGACTTGGAAGAGGCTTAGCCACAATTTGTTTGATTTCCCGGCAGATCTAATTCGTTCTTTAATTTTATTTTTTTTGGAATAATAGTTACCGGTTTCATTTGGATTCAAGGGTTAATCAGACTTGGAAGAGGCTTAGCCACAATTTGTCTGATTACCCGGCAGATCTAAATCGCGCATTAGGGACCCCGTTAAACCCGGTAGATTTGAACCGTATTTGATAACCTGACCGTTATGTCCGTCAAAGTACCAAGTATATGGTAAAGATAGCTTATTTTATTTTCCCTGTTATTTTGATTGTCACTATAGAATTATCCATAAAATAGACCACAGAGTATTGATAGACTAAAAGTTTCTTTTTGATTATTTTGTTATATACCGACCTATTGTGTGATCGTAGGTATACACTAAACCGTAGGTAGTATACAACTCTGCTGAACCCCCTGTTTCCTTCATTAACCCGTAATTTATAAATTGGAGGATTCATATTTGATTGTAATTAGGTAAATAAAGTTAGTTCAACAAGACCCCTGGAATTTTCCGTAACCTCCATCTGAGGTTATCTGGAACTCTTGACGCTAAGGGTCAAGGGGCCGTGGAGCAAACCACGTTAATAATCTGGCGCCCGAGATTTAAAACCGAATTTTGCATCAAGGGTGTCCATAGTGACGTGTTCTTGTGGCAGGAGCCACGTGTAAGAAGGAAGGCACGTTACAAAATGGCGCCCGAGCAGGGACCCAATTGTTGATTACTGTAGGATCAGTTTAATACCGTTTTCGATTTTTTCAAGCGTTTTTTTCGCTTGGACCGGTTAAGTCTGTGTTGACTGTTTTTACCGTATTATTGCAGAGAGTTGATTATTGATTAGAGCAGGAACCGTTATTCCGTTTCCGTTCTTTTACCGTATTGTTGAAGAGACCTGATTATAGCAGGAACTGTTCTATACCGCTGTGGATATTTTTTTTAGCGTATTGTTGCTGGACCGTTTATACTGTTTTACGGTTTTTTTGCCCAGTGTTGATTTGAACAGGGACCGTTATTTCAGTATAATATATTTTTTTTCCGTATTGTAAATTTCAATAGTGACCGTTTTGCCGGTGCTAGTTTTTTCTTCTTTCCGCCTTTATTGCTTTTTCATTTTGGAAGAAGAAGAAGAAGACGTCTGAGCTGGAGTTAAAAGGCTAATGTCCAGAAGAAACTCCGAAGATCTTGACTTATCCGTTTTGTTTGATCAAGAAGAAGCTGAAGAAACCGAATCCGTTCCTCCAGTACCGACTGTACGTTCCGTGGGAGAAATAACCGACAATCCAGTAAGCTGGGTATACTTACTGAAGAACGAGGGACTTAATACCGAGCTAGTAAAGAGGAATTTATCGGTTGCTGGAACCGTTCCCAACAAACGGAAAAGACTCGACAACTTTTTGAGACGAAGAAATACTGCTTCGCGATCCGCCATAGACCAAGAGGAATATCCGACCGTTATGGCAAATCCACCGATAAACGTACACGATTGGAAGGTGTCTTTTGGAAACCGGGGAGATCCTGCTGCATTCATCGAACGAATTGAAGAAATCTGTACCGCAAGGAATGTCCAGAAAGACAATCTGCTTCCTGTGTTACCTGAACTACTGTCAGGTGAACCGGCATTTTGGTACCGCAACAACCGGAGTAGGTACACGACCTGGGATGAATTTGAGGCAGACTTCTGAATTTTCTTCTATTCCGTTATCTACGAAGTCGACTTAGAAGCTGAGATAGGCCGTCGTCTACAAAGAAGGAATGAGTCCGCCGCCACATACATTACCGAACTCCAGACTTTGATGCGGAGACATGGAAAGCTAACTCCCGAACAGCAGTTAGCATGGCTGTACCGTAACCTGTTGCCCGAATACCGTCTGCAAATCCGAAAAGGGGACTTTGACGATTTTTCCTCCTTTTGTCAGGTGGTCAGGGAATATGAGCTCCTCAGGAAGGAACTTCAGTCTGTACCCAACCACAGTGGACCGAACCGGGGACCGAATCCCCGTCCGCAGCCAATGAATTCGCCGAGATATGGACCTTCCCATAACACGATGCCTGGGCCATCCAGAGAGCCCATCGCCGGTCCCAGCCAACCGTCACCGACCAATACTCCTCGCCGTCCACCGCCTGATACTACTCGTCAACCGTCTGGATCATCTTCCCGGCCACCCATCTGTTTCCGTTGTGGTGAGTCTGGACATTATAGGAATAACTGTGAAAACCCGCCGAAAATATTCTGTTCTCGTTGCCAGAAGGAAGGAGTATTTTCCCGAGACTGTTCCTGCAGGAGGCAGGAAAACTAAACCGAAGTTGTACCGAAGAGAGGCCGAACGACCCCCGACCGCACATAGACGTCGAAATAGAAAATCATATGTTTAGAGCATTATTGGATACCGGAGCAGCAAAGTCGTATATTGGTGATCAAGGAGCTACGACTTTTTCCCAAAGAAAGCAAACTACCTCCCGTCCATCTACGAAGGCCCGTTTAGCTGATGAAAATTTGGTCTCTATCACCGATACGTATGAATTGAAATGGAAAATCAATGACGTCACTATGGAGGGTTCGTTAGAGCATTTCCCTGGACTAATCACCGATATTGTGTTAGGACATGATGTCCTCCGAAAGTATAATTTCCGGCTGGAGTTAGGAACCGGAGAGATATACGTTAACGATAAACTAGTGAGGCGTTCACAATTGGCCAGTCCTGTTGGAGTATTGGAGTCCGTGAACCCGTCTAAGAAAATCGATGATGCTGTCCCGATAATATGTAAGGAAGAAACCAACCATCGTCTGACTGAAGACCGCTGTTCCAGAAATATGTCTGATTCCCAAGTCTCTGCGTCTTCCCTGGTGTTAGGGGTTGACAAGGAGCAAATTGTTTCCGAAGTCTCTGCGTCCTCCCTGGAGTTAGGGGTTGACAAAGAGCAGTCCGTTCTTGAAGTCTCTGCGACCTCCCTGGAGTTAGGGGTTGTCAAGGAGCAAATTGTTTCCGAAGTCTCTGCGTCTTCCCTGGAGTTAGGGGTTGACAAGGAGCAATCTAGTTCCGAAGTCTCTACGTCTTCTCCCTGGAGTTAGGGGTTGATAAGGAGCAGTCTGTTTCCGAAGTCTCTGCGTCTTCCCTGGAGTAAGGGGTTGACAAGGAGCAATCTGTTTCCGAAGTCTGTTCATCGTCTCTCGTAGAGTAGGGAGATAGTGATGCAGCCCCAAGGAATATCCGAGAGTTGAGAAGGTTTTTGGGAGTTGCATCCTGGTATAGGAGATTCGTGCCATCATTTTCGCAAAAGGTGGCTCCGTTAACGAAGTTACTCCGTAAGTCTCAGCGATGGAAATGGGCTGAAGAGCAAGAAGCTGCTTTCGCTAAGATTAAAACCTGTCTATCAGAAGCATCAGTTTTAAGTTGCCTTGATTTTACCGTACCGTTTACCTTACAGACCGATGCCTCCGAATATGGTTTGGGAATAGCCCTTACCCAGCAGAAGGATGGTCATGAACACGTAGTAGCGTATGCAAGTCGCACCCTGAGTCCTACCGAGAAAAATTACTCCGTAACCGAAAAAGAATGTCTTGCCATTGTTTGGGGGATTGAAAAGATGCGTCTTTATTTAGAGGGCTACCATTTCACGGTTGTTACCGATCATCAATCTCTTAGATGGCTGCATTCCATATCTAGTCCGTCCGGACGTTCAGCCAGGTGGAGTATTTTTCTACAACAGTATGATTTCGAGATACAGTACCGTGAAGGTGCTCTAAATCATGTGGCCGACTCTTTGTCAAGAAACCCGCTACCAATGACCGCCGAGACAGATTCACCGTCCTCAATCTGTTTGACCGATGTAACCGCCGAATGTTCGTGGTACCGGAACAGGAAGGAAGAGGTCCTGAAGGATCCAGAGAAGTTTTCGGACTACTGCATCAAAGAAGACCGTCTATACCGTCATTTCTGGGATATCAATGATTTCAGAGAGCCAGAAATGTCCGATCCCTGGAAACTGTGTATAGCAAAGCCCGACCGAACCCGGGTGTTGCAAGAAAACCATGATAATCCGAATGCTGGTCATCTGGGAATTGCTAAAACCATCACCCGGATTGCAAAATTGTACTATTGGCCAGGAATGTTCAGGGACATCACCAAGTACGTAAAGAGGTGTCTGCGATGTCAACAATACAAACCGTCACAGCAAAAACCGCCAGAGACCCACCTGCCACGAGAAAGGACGATATCCGGAAAGTTCATCACCCTGACGGATGATCTCTGTTGGAGGTGTGGAATCACAGGACACCGCCGAGAGAACTGCAACAGGCCGTTTATTTTGTTTTGTTCCCGATGTGGACAAGTGGGACGGATGTCCCGAGAATGCCCGTGTGATCGACGTGGCCCCCGTACCCGATCGGTGGCAGTACAAGCGCACCTGGTCTCCAGTAGCGACGAACCCCGACGAATGCAGGATGCTTCCATCCAGTGTAGCATCGGCACCGAACGACCCCGCCCCGCTCTGGAAGCAGCCGGACACCGCTCCAGGTCATACCGAACACAGTCGTCCCGTGGAAGAGGATCGCCCCATCCAGACCAATCGACCCTACGCCGACGTTCCAGGCTGTGAGACGCTACACCCTGGATCACAGTTTTGTTTTCTCATATTTTTTATAGTTAGGTATAAGGTGGTGTTTTAAAAAAAATGTAATGTCCGAAAGTTGCACTTTCGATCATTCATTTTTTTTTACCGAAGTAAAGGGGGTGTTATTTTTTGATTTTTATTTTCAAGTGTCCCACAAAATTAATTAAACAACTCTCAGTTAAGACAAAAATTGTACAAGGTACCTTACCTTCCTAGGGAAACTAAGTTATTTTTTTGCAACAGTGATTTTTATTTATTTTTCGTAATATATTTTATTTTACCACTAGGGTGTATATAATTCGTTACTCTTCAACCCTTTCTACTACCGCATTGATTTTTTTTTTGTTATTACCGTTATATATTTTCGTATAAGTCCGAGTTACGCAAACCCAAATTCTACCATACACAATTTATTCCTTTCCGATATTTAAATTTTTCAACTGAAGGGACGCCCGGTATATACACCATTTTAATTAAAACCGAAGCCGTTCAGTATAGGTACAACTTTTTGTTGAAAGTAGATAAATTTCACGTTTAATTCCCTCACCGCGACTACGGCCGAAAAATGTAACTAGGATTTTAAGTATAAATTGGCGAACAATTGATAGAAGAGGCTCTCAATCATTCGCTCTGATTCATTCCGTCTCTGATTCATTCCGGCTCTCAATTATTCAGAAAAATTATTCTTTCGTGACTTCTCTCAACTTTCTTCCGATAACCGATAAACCGTGTGTGGAAGCTGTATTTTATAGGGTAAATCATTTTTACAAATAAACTGTGTATGCGAAACTTTCCGTACCGCCGCATAATATTAAATTGTTGAATGTATTCTTTGAAAAATTTTCCGACCGGATATTTTTTTTTGTTGTTGAATTGAAATTGGTTTTTTTTATTTGTTTCTTTTATACGGAAATAGAGATTTGTGAACTGTAATTTGATTTCGAATTTTATTTACAGCGTTTAATATATATTAATTAACTGATATAAATTATTAGTGGATTCTCGAATTATTTTATGCTTTTGGTTCTAAGTAGTTTTATATTAAATTGATTTCCAAGTGGATTATAATATTTCAATTTTATGCTAGTTCTAATATTTTTACTCTGTGTGTCGATAGCTGGGTACCGTTTAACTTGTGGGAAAATTTTTTTTTGGAATAATAGTTACCGGCTTTATTTAGATTCAAGGGTTAATCAGACTTGGAAGAGGCTTAGCCACAATTTGTTTGATTTCCCGGCAGATCTAATTCGTTCTTTAATTTTTTTTTTTTTCGGAATAATAGTTACCGGTTTCATTTGGATTCAAGGGTTAATCAGACTTGGAAGAGGCTTAGCCACAATTTGTCTGATTACCCGGCAGATCTAAATCGCGCATTAGGGACCCCGTTAAACCCGGTAGATTTGAACCGTATTTGATAACCTGACCGTTATGTCCGTCAAAGTACCAAGTATATGGTAAAGATAGCTTATTTTATTTTCCCTGTTATTTTGATTGTCACTATAGAATTATCCATAAAATAGACCACAGAGTATTAATAGACTAAAAGTTTCTTTTTGATTATTTTGTTATATACCGACCTATTGTGTGATCGTAGGTATACACTAAACCGTAGGTAGTATTCAACTCTGCTGAACCCCCTGTTTCCTTCATTAACCCGTAATTTATAAATTGGAGGATCCATATTTGATTGTAATTAGGTAAATAAAGTTAGTTCAACAAGACCCCTGGAATTTTCCGTAACCTCCATCTGAGGCTATCTGGAACTCTTGACGCTAAGGGTCAAGGGGCCGTGGAGCAAACCACGTTAAGAATCTGGCGCCCGAGATTTAAAACCGAATTTTGCATCAAGGGTGTCCATAGTGACGTGTTCTTGTGGCAGGAGCCACGTGTAAGAAGGAAGGCACGTTACAATACTAGCTAACCCACTTGATTGTTCCGATTTACACGAATAATAAAGTAAACGTATACACCCTAAAATATGAATTTCGGTTAAATAATAAACGTAGCCTATACTGATCCTTTTGTTAAATACCTTGTATGCTAAAGAAAATTCTGTCGTAGGACTGTGGACTATGAGTCTTTACAAGTCCCTATCTGAAAGTAAGCACATACCAAAAATATTAGCTAATATTTACTAAGTAATTGTCTTATTTGTTGCGTAATAATTAGTTGCAATAATGAAACTGTTGGAAATAAATGCTAAAATTCATAAAAAACAGTATAGGTACTATAACGACTATTTACTACCAATACCACCTATCTACAGCAATCAAAATTTTACAGGAGGGACAAAAAACGTGTTATAAACTTAATGAGTAGTTTATTTCGGTAAATTTGTATCTATAATCAGTGATTATTCATAGTTTGTCATTTTTAAAGCTAATTATAACAATATATTAAACAGAACCCATATTTTCAGAAAGGAGGTACTGGTATAAGTTTACTGCAGATAGGAGGATTGGTTAACAAAATGTGTATAAGTCTATACATTAAAATTTTAACAAAACATAATACATAGAAATGATGATGTCCGATACCCATGTTTTACTTTGCTGGGATATAAACTAGCAGTAACACTCCAGAAAAAGCAAGCATTATCATTGTTCTGGATGTTCATGCAAGCTTTTTTTTACGTGTTTGATCAGGCAATTCTATGAAAGATGAGCCATTACCCATTTCGTATTTGTTAATAGCTACCTCTAAAGATATAATTTTGCTTAAGGCCCACCCACTTTTTTCCTCTTGAAACTCGGACATTTTATTCAAAATTTGATCTACAACATTATTTTTAAACCATTCTTCTAAATCTGTTCATTCGTCAATGATTGCATTAGCTGTACTAAAATGTTTTTGATCAACTTCCTCCAAATCATTTAATTGCTTTACATAATCCCCAATAAGAGTAGTGTTAACTTTTATCATTCTTAATTGCTTCAATATTTTTGAAATTTTAACTTTGAATTAATAAAGCGCATCTTTGAAAAAATCACTAATCTCTTTGTTTTAAATTTACAATAAGTCCCGTCCTAATTCTTCTATTAAAATAAGCTCCAATGTTTAACCATTTTACCCTACTACTTCTTTTCACCCCATATCCCACATGTTTTTGAAATGATTTAATTTGGTAACGCATCCGCTTAAGTTCCCCAATTTTTGTTTGAATTTTCCTTTTTTCGCCAATAGAAAATTTGATTTTCTTTAACGCTAACGCACATTTTTTAACATGACCATCGATACATTTAATTGTTAAATTTGCTAATGGTTCTGAATAATGTTGTTTTAGGAGATTCAATGTTTCGTCTACTTTATTCAATACTGCCTTATTCATTGTATCACTTTTCATATAACAAAAATATAACTCACAAAAAAAAATTAGTTCTCTACAATCTCAAATAGCTCAGCAGGCGATGGCTTTCCCTCTTCTTCAAACCCCTTGAAAACGACTGCGTATTTATTCGGTTGAAATAAATGTATATTTGGGATGAAAATCTCCGTCACTCTTGTTGGTAAAAACACCACTTTTTCATCCAGCTCTAACAAGATGTTTCTTCCAAATCTCCCATTCGCCACTTTCGCTTGCAATATAGGGTGACTCTTATTTATCCCAAGTTCATGTAATTTCACAATCGTTTTTGAAGGATTTCCTTCAAGCAAAGTAATTTGATTAATTTCTGATAGATTCATCTACAAACAAAACAACTATTACAAAATGAATAATAAAGTGAACGCATACACCCTAAAATATGAATTTCGGTTAAATAATAAACGTAGCCTATACTGATCCTTTTGTTGAATACCTTGTATGCTAAAGAAAGTTCTGTCGTAGGACTGTGGAATATGAGTCTTTACAAGTCCCTATCTGAAAGTAATCACATACCAAAAATATTAGCTAAGTTTTACTAAGTAATTGTCTTATTAGTTGCAATAATTAAACTGTTGGAAATCATTACTAAAATTCATAAAAAAAAGTATAGGTACTATAACGACTATTTACTACCAATACCACCTATCTACAGCAATCAAAATTTTACAGGAGGGACAAAAAACGTGTTATAAACTTAATGAGTAATTTATTCCGGTAAATTTGTATCTATAATCAGTGATTATTCATAGTTTGTCATTTTTGAAGCAAATTATAACAATATATTAAACAGAACCCATATTTTCAGAGAGGAGGTACCAGTATAAGTTTACTGCAGATAGGAGGATTGGTTAACAAAATGTGTATAAGTCTATGCATTAGAATTTTAACAAAACATAATACATAGAAATCTTTATAAAGTTTTATTCGTCATTGCTACATGACAGAGAATCATAAAAATTAGGACAATCATCAGGTAACACACTTTCAAGTTCCTGCAGATGTTTAAATTTAGATTTATTGATAGGTATTTTGATAATGTTTTTGGTCGCGCAGGAATCTCTTTCCAATTGTCATCAAATAGCAACTTGTACTTTACTGTTCCTTCTATATTATAACGCATAGCGCGAATAACCGTGACAGTCGGTCATTGGTCTTTCTATCTGGGCGAATGCTTCTATACCATAAATTAGAATTGATTGTGTAATCTTTAAAAAAGTCATACCCCAATTTGATTGCTTCGTATGGAATTGGCTTCTTTGCTTGCTGATATGTAGTCACTTGGCAGATTAATGTTGCGGTTCTTTAATTTTCGTTCAATGCAACTATGAGTGTGACCCCGTTCAAGGAATTTCTGAGTCACATAAATCTTATTTTTAAGGCATATGTTAGTAATGCATTGGCCAAAATAGTATTGCGGTTTTGGTACGTGCAGCCGACCGAATAAATAACAATTGGTGGTTTTTTGGTAGTGCAGTGTCTCTCCAAGTAATCTAATATACAAGATGTGAACGCAGAAGCAACCAATCCGCTTTGTTGTCTTCTCTTGAGTTGATGTAATCAGTTTGTAGATCACTCTTGTATTCTTGAGTACTTAATTGTTCGGTAGTACGTACTATTGGAGATAGATTATCATTATAAACACGAAGACCGCTACTGCACTGCGTTTCAATTAGTAATGACAACAGTTTCGTTCGTAAGGCGGAGATCATCAAGATAACATCCGATAAATGAAATTAACACATTTTTATCGGCAACATAGTTTGGAGCACTTTGATCGTCGCAATTATTAGAATCCACTGGACTTTCTCTATTGTCGGGTAAGTGCATCAGTTGCAACGAAGGCGAGGGTGCTGATGAAATAGATTTTTGTTGTTGATCGCTTACATCACTAGACGTGTCTTTCTTTAATTTACACATGGACATAATTTTGTCTTTTCTACTAGTCATTTTCTCCTGAAATAAAACAAACTAATTGAGATTAAGTTCACTCGGACATGACTAGTCATTCTTTGAATAATAATATTTATTTAGTTACCTACAGTAAGTTGGTTCTGCAAATTGAACGCTCCTACCTATTAACCAAAAGTAAAACTGAAAAATAGAAAAATCTCTTATCTACAAAATGACTCTAATATACGATTTTTTTCAATTAAAAAGGGTTTTCAATCAAGTACAATGTATATTTACAATGTATAATTAAACCAACTTGAACTATTAATTAAAACAATGAACGAGACAAATGTCCGTACAAACACATTCAAAATAAATGAAAAACTTTCCAGCAAATGAAGACCTGCTACCGGTTCATAAGAAACTGCAAGATAGGAGGTATTTCTTTTACAGTCTTTTTTTGTCCTAGATTGGTGGTATTGGCTCTTGGAAGTTGGCGCCAGAACTCAGATATATCTAATTAGGAGGTATTTCTATTCCAAAGATTTAAAAATTCTGCATCCGATAGTGTAAAAATCATATTTTATGAAAAGGTGGTAGATAGGAGGTATTGGAAGTAAACAGTCGATAAGTGCAATGATAAATGTATTTCCACAAAACTATCTACAACGTTATGCACTGGGCAACTTTTATATAAATACAAATAACGAAATTTAGTCATGTAGGCAATGTTACTAACCTTCTATCGCGAAGGGTTCCAATAGACTAACAAACGCAGACCCCAAACCTACTTCAGTAGCCTTACCTACTCCAGTGACCTCACCTACTCGGCCTACTTCAATAGCCTCACCTACTCCAATAGCAACAATTACCACCAAAATGACTATTCCCATCTAGAAATATAGACGGCACTATAAAAAGGGTCTTGAAATAAGACTACCTTTACTTACCAATTGGTACCAGATCCCGGAGTTTTGGGCGCACCGGGGTCTCCTCTAACCTAACTAATTTTTACACTCCGGTTTATCACCCCTTGTTGCACATTGATCTATCAAGTGTATTTAATACCCAACGCATCTCTGTAACAGACAGTAGATGTTTCGATGCTTACATTATCAGTACGGTTCGCGTACATTGGGTATACCAGCGCCTCAGACGTTGACAGATTGCCCAAAACAGATAGAGCGCCGGCTAACTGTTCCTCACTGGTCAGTCTTTGCAAATTATACAAATTTTCAATGTCCCCTTCAATTTTTATACGTGCATGATAATTTTTTGTCATCACGCAAGGTAGTATTGTTATAGTTAAGTTAGCAGGGATAATCTCGTCAGTGTTTA
Source organism: Lochmaea crataegi (assembly GCA_947563755.1). Classification (NCBI taxonomy): domain Eukaryota; kingdom Metazoa; phylum Arthropoda; class Insecta; order Coleoptera; family Chrysomelidae; genus Lochmaea; species Lochmaea crataegi. The sequence continues at coordinate 42,185,774 of OX387429.1, forward strand.
TTAAACTAGGTGAATTTGGCTGATCACGTCAAATAGCACCAGGTATCGGGTTATTTCGATAGAATCTCCTCCGATATTCCACTGCTAATGCTTCGACGGTCAATCTTAAATTAGATAAAGTAATTTGACCGGTTTGGGGAATGAACCTCTGTTGTCGGGTCACTTGTTTCTTGCACAGTCTTGGAACATAAAGAAAATCACCCACTTTCACTTGACCAATATTGTTTATAACACTCGTTATCTGGTCACGCACCATTGTTAGTGATTTAGTAGTACCTATCATTCTTTCGTCACTTTCGAAAAAATAAAAGTAATTATAATGCAATTGCACGGCTTGCACGCCACGTCTCGTTGCACTATTATCATTTCAGCTTCAAGCAAAGCTAAACTCACACGATATAAACTATAAATGTCTCGGTTCACTGAGGTATTATTGAATTGTCTTAGTGTCATGGAAACGTGAGTCCTATACCTGAAGTTGTGATGCATAACGTTATTGCTTTGAAGGTATTCATTGCATCTTCCCATAACTTTATGCCTGGATATAATTGTTTCTTTAAATCATCTGCTAAGTCCCGTTGAGTAGTATTCGATCTCTCTTTTCTAAATGATACAACATTATTTGATTGATAGTATCTCCTACTTGCGTTGGACTTTCCGCGTGACCGTCCTCTTCCACGAGCTACAACCTGTCTCATTCTATTATAGTCGATATCGTTGAAACTTCGTCTAAATTCGTATCTATCTTCTTCGAATCTCCGTTGCATGGTGATTCTGGTAATAATATCTTACACTGTAAAATGTAAGCAATTCCTCCTCTCTAGTGTCACCATGGCGAAGAGCCATGGTGAGACTAGTGCGCATCTCTTCAATCGTACCAGTTTTACACCCCCATACTTTTGCTCCTATTCCACCTCATCCTTCTCCAAACGATTCACGACAATTTTACGTGACATTTTAAATACAGATTTAGAATATGCTCAATATACAAATATCACTAAATTTTCAGTTTTGGAAATCAAATGTGTTACGCTGTGAGTAAAAATATGCAATTTTTAACTATGAAATCCTAATTTCATCCGAAGACTATATACTCGATCATGCTACGGGCGACGAAAGACCCTATTTAAAAGTTCAAGTTTTAGGTTATGATTTTTTGGGTTTATTGGATTCAGGTGCTTCGAGGTCTATTGTTGGTATTACTGGTTGAAAGTATTTACGGGAACTTAACGTAGCCTATACTCAGCCTTTTGTTGAATACCTTGTATGCTAAAGAAAATTCTGTTGCAGTCTTTGCGAATTATAAAAATTTTCAAAGCCCCCTTCAATTTTAATACGTGCATAGTAATCTTTTAAAGTTTCGGCTGCTTGCCGATCAACTATTCTCAGCGTTTCCTGTTTCGATCCACCTGGTTCGTGAGATATAATTTTTGAAAAATACTTAGGCCCATTACGGCTTAAGAAGCTGAGCTTATCAGTCATCAAGTCTATGTCATCACGTAAGGCAGCATTGTTATAGTTAGCACGGATAATCTCGTCAGTGTTTATTAAAAAGGTGAATTTGGCTGATCACGCCAAATAGAACCAGGTATCGGGCTTCAAGCAGAGCTAAACTTACACGATATAAACTATAAATGTCTCCGTTCACTGGGGTGTTATTGAATAGTCTTAGTGTCGTGAAAACTAGTTGTGATGCACAACTATTTTGCTTTGAAGGTATTAATTGCTTCCAAATTATTCATTGCATCTTCCGCTGACTTTATGTCTGGATATAATTGTTTTTTTAAATCATCTGCTAAGTCACGTTGAGTAGTATTCGATCTATTTTTTCTAAATGATACAACTCTATTTGATTGATAGTTACTTCTACTTGCGTTGGACTTTCCGCGCGACCATCCTCTCGGTCTGCCTCTTCCACGAGTTACAACCTGTCTTATTCAATTATAGTCGTTATCGTTGAAACTTCGTCTAAATTCGTCTCTATCTTCTTCGAATCTCCGTTGCATGGTGATTCTGGTAATAATATCTTCCACTGTAAAATGTAAGCAGTTCCTCCTCCCCTCTAGTGTCGCCATGGCGAAGAGCCATGGTGAGTCTAGTGCGCATCTCTTCAACCGTACTCAATTTGCTCTAAAAAGCGTTATATCCAGTATCTATTATTTACAATCAATCGATTTTCTTTAACCATTCAGGAATAACCAGTTTACGCGACATTTTCAATAATACGCTTTTAACGATGGGCCCCACGTTGGGCGCCAAAAAATGTAACCTCTCCCTTTCTCCTTCAAGACAAATATTAGTTTACGGGGTTACATGTAAGTCCAGTTGTCCCGGTGTCAACCTTTAGGGCCTTCGGCTCAACGGCTCAACGATGGCAGGGTGAGAGTATAAAATTTACCAGGAAATATTTCAATATTTATGGGCGCCAGGGAAGTTTAAAGGACCTCAAGAACTGTTTTCATTAACAGCAACCAACTTAGCGACAAAAATTTATTAACGAAAAAAATGCAGAGTATAAGTATCTTCGAGCTGAAGAACCAAACTCCATTGAGTACTTAAAATTCAATATGATTTTACAAAGTGAACTGTTATTCCTGAATTGAGATTAATACAAATCCCCTTTAGAACCCCTACTATTATTAACCCAAAATATACATATATTTACTTGCACATATCAGATACAATCAACTTATATATGTACGCAATATCAAAGATCAATTATAACAATTAGTAAGACTCTAAAAAAACCGTGGCGCACGCCTATGTTGGATCCAAAACATCCTCACGCTACGCAAATAGATGTCTGAAAGGCGGTAAATAGAATCCACAATAATATATAGCCTTAGTGGGCCAAGAACCTGTTAATCGGCATACTCTGTGAGAGTCCCTTATATGACATTTATCTCATAATGATGTAAAGCTATATAGTTATCTGAATTAGTCTTACTGACCATAGACGACCAAATAATATTTGCGTAATAATTCTGAAGTACGCAAACAAGAAACTAAATTACTAAAATCCAACAACCCACCGTATATAATAGTTACACTAAAGAAGTGAACCTAGAACCATTTGTTTTTTTATATATGTTACAGTCAATATATGAAATTGAGCATTATATTGTTATAATTATTGCTTGATTAGACACAATAATTATCTAATTATTTTTAACTCTATATCTCTTGGGGCGGCTCTTTCGAAGATTAAAGAAATAGACAAATGAATTTATGTTGAATTTTGATAAACTTTATTTGAACAAATTTAAATTTATTTTATTTATTGAACAAAAGATATTTATTTAATTGTTTTTCAAATATTAAAAAGAAACAACTATTATTATTAATATTAATATTCAAATACTAACAATTGTAATTGGAAGCTTGTAACGGTAAATGGCTGTAACCTCAAAGGGCACCAGCTCGAAGGGCTCCGGCTAGAGACTCCTCTCAAGGGTGATTCGACCCCAAGTTTATGCTGCACGAGTGTTACAGAAAGGTTGTAAAAGTTGAGGGCGCCACTATCTTTTTGACGATAAAAAGTACCAAAAAAACTAAGGCGGAAAAGGTAGAAAAGCCTTGTAAAATTTAAATGAAAGTTAATAATAAAAGTGACCACGGGCGATATCTCCCTCAACTTTTATAGTTGAGGATTTAGAAAAAAAATAAAAATAGAATTAACACAAATTTATTCTGCCACAGGAAATGAACACTGGAATTTGTACTTTGATAGGTACTTAGCTTATATGGAGTGGTTTCCTGAAGTAGGTAGGCAGGTATTGATCTGAACTGATGTGTTCTGTTCTAGGGCGGTATTTTGATCTAGGGCTGTATCCTGGGGTTCTATCCTTGGCTAGGGCTCATATTATAGCCTAGGTCTTGGGGTTATATCCTTGGGTTATATTCTTGGGTTATATCCTCGGGTTATATCCTTGGGTTATATTCTTGGGGCTGTGCTTACCACAGCAAAATTCATAAGATAGGTACTTAAGATATGAAAGATAGCGAAAGATGATCTTTCTCCGTAGTCGGTCGATAACGGAAAAGGAAGGGGTGTCTCTCGTGGTGTTGGAAAAAATGGAAGCGTCCGTTGGCGGACGTCAATTGTCTTATGGTCAGGGTTGAAGAATTTGGGATCACAGAACTATAATTGTAAGTGGCTAGTGACGACGAGCGCTAATTAAAAGGATTTATTCTGTAAAATCGAAACAGGTCGATAGACATGTTACAAGCTTCCTCAAATATCCATTCATTCATGAATAATCTTATTAATTTTAAATTGTCTTGAAAAAATATTTATTTAACTCTAAACAATGTACTAATGAATAAACTAAATTTTAATATTAAATTTTTACTAAATATTCATGAAAAAATGTCTTAATCATATCCTTTTACAAACTAACTCTAATCACAGTCCTATCGATTCTTATTTGGACTCGATTCTTGGCTATCGATATACGTGCACCGTGAAACATAACCTTTAACAGTTAATCTCACCATAATAGACAACATGATGGACAAGATTAGATATATACAATTATTTGATACAATTTTAGTACATAAAGGTAAATATAACTATTAATTTCCTAAACACAACTTGTTATTGAACATTTTGTTGATAATTATTACTGCAAATGGTTATTTCAACAGCCTGTTCAATAGATATGTTTTAAAAACGAAATTGTTTGTTACTCTAGGTGATAAAATACCACAATGGCGGTTCTCTCTCGAAATCAGAGATGGATTTTGAAATCTCCAATATCAAAATACAGCTATGAACATAACAATATTATGTTTCTGGATCTAGTCTATGTCTTGGAATATGAATTAATCATTCCATGTGTTATTTTATACAAGGTAATAAAATTGTCTTACCAGGAATATAACTTTACGTGTTATAAATGAACAGGTAAGTGTTAATTGTCCTTTACCATGCTTTCCATGTATATTCTTCTCTTATTTCAATAATTTTTTCAACATTTCACTAACTTTAATTTTAATTTTCAAAATTTTCAATCTTCACACACCAACCCTTTTTCTTTTCTTCTCGTTACTAATCAATAATCTCTTCATTTTTCCTTATCTGTCCTTAGTTACCTGTATCCAAGTTCCTAGTTGCTTGATTTTTTTTATAATTGTATTATCCAATTATTTCGCGCTTGTCACTGTCACTTTAACTAAATATATAAAAGCAATTTTTCTCGATTTCAAACGAGCTTTTGAGACAATAGATCGTAAAATTTTGATTAATAAATTGAAATATTATGGTTAGGTCCTGACCTGGTTTGAACAATATATGACTGATAGATTACAATATGAAATTCTACGTACACACGGGACACTAAAATGTCGACACTTGTGTCTAGAGCGCTCTACTGCCTGTTCACACGTCGGTGTAAATTTTTGTGTAGAGTAATGTCTAGAGCAGTTTACTAGATTGAAGTTGCTACACTTCTCTAGCATGTGTTCACACACAACATTTGAGAATTGTGTAGACACCACTGTGCAACTGTGTCTATACACTTCACGATGACGAGAGTAAGGCGTCGGTTTGCGGCCGCAGTTATCATTAATTATGTTGTAAGAAAGCGCACCAGGAACAGGAAAAAGCGAAGGTGTTGGGTGAAAGAGTGGATTGCAAAGAGAGACAAATTTGGTGCATTTTCCCAACTACTATGCGAATTAAAATTGCAAGATTCAGAAATTTTCTTCGAATGTCTGATACGGATTTCAATTTTCTATTACAAAAGGTTACGCCAAAAATAGAAAAACAAAATACAGTAATGCGTTCGGCAATATCTGCTGCTGAGAGACTAGCCCTAACTTTGAAATTTTTAGCAGGAGGTAAGTTTCTTACATGATACAAAATGTTTTAAATACCTATTTCTTTTTTATTTTTATACAATCAGGTGAAAACTATCATAGATTAATGTATTTGTTCCGAATACCCGTTTCAACAATTTCGATAATAATTCCAGAGTGTTGTCAAGCCATCTATGACGTTTTAAAAGAAGATTATTTAAAGGTAGGTTCTTCTACATATACCTTGAATTTGAATAGTAAAATGTTAAAATTAAATTGAAACTCTAACGTACAAAACAGTAAATAAACACGTTTATTCGGCAAAGAAATACAAAAAGTCTTTAAAATCCTATTACACAACAGACACAATACAAACAGACATTTCATTTAATATTCATCCACATTATGGTCAAAATTCTCATAGTAACTCGCCGTTGACGGACATCTTGATGTTGATATGTCCAGAAGATCTTGCTGTGAGCTTGAAGATAATGACATGGAAGGCGAAGTAAAATTAAGAATAGGAGTATCACTTATTAAATTATTTGGTTTGGGTTTATTTATTGTAACTCCCTGAAACAATTCTTCATCATAATCTGTAACTTCTAAAATGATGCCTTGGATTTTTCTTTCCAAATGTGAATTTCGCAAAGCGGCAGCGACAAAGTCGCCAAAAATTTGTTCGTCATCATTTTGCTTGCTCATCTCCATTAAAGCCCTGTTAAGTAGATCATCTTCTTTATTTGATGTCTGTTTTTTACCTTTGCCCTTGGAGGCGGTACGAGACGTGCTTGGTGCACCAATTATTTGGCTCATTGTTTCTGTTGTTTGTTCAGGACTAGTTTCTGTTTGACTTTGTGTGTCATCCAATTCCTATAATAATAAAAAATGTTTTGATATTGTTTTTCATAATTTACAAATGCCTAATTCAAGGAGAGAATGGCTAGAGTGTGCGCGGCAGTTTCAATACAAATGGAATTTTCCAAACTGCATTGGGGCTCTAGATGGAAAACATATTGTCATACAGGCGCCACAAAATAGTGGCAGTCACTATTTCAATTACAAGGGTAATCACAGTATTGTTTTAATGGCTTTAGTAGATGCCAACTATAAATTTCTTTACATTGATGTTGGCTGCAATGGTCGTGTATCTGATGGAGGCGTATTTACAAATTGTACATTATCGAAAGCATTGGAGGAAAATCGTTTAGATATTCCTCCTGCAAGGACACTCCAAGAAAGAACTAAACAAGTACCGTTTGTGATAGTAGCTGATGATGCCTTTGCAATGAAATCATATATCATGAAACCTTATGCATATAGACACCAACCAAGCCCAAATCGTGTGTTCAACTATAGGCTCTCAAGAGCAAGAAGAGTAGTCGAAAATGCATTTGGACACATTGCAAACAGATTTCGAATTTTGAGAAAACCTATAGAACTATGCCCTACAAAAGTAATCAAAATTATTTCGGCTATATGTGTCCTGCATAATTTGCTCCTAACGCGAAATACTAAACAAATATACGCAGGCCCAGGCAGCTTTGACAACGAATCTGAAGAAGGTATTGTTATTAATGGTAATTGGCGCCAGGAAGGAATGCCTTCTGGAACTTTGTTTCCATTGCAGCCACTTCAAGCTCATAATTATAGCCAATATTGTAAAGATATAAGATCTGAATTTACGGAATATTTTTGTACGCCAATAGGAGAAGTGTCTTGGCAATACAAATATATATAAAATATTGTATTATTAAAAATATACAAATAAATAAAATTGACTCACCAAACTTCCTTGGGTTTTATTGCACGTCATGGACCCTACCAAAAATTTTAGTGCACTAAAAAACTCCCAATTTGACGTAAAAACCACATCATCTATCCCATCTCCAGACCTTTTTTTTCTTTATTTTTCTCATTTCATTATTCATTTGTGTTCTTAAATTGTGTAATTTTCTGGTAACCTCGGAACAAGGAGCACCAAAGTATTCTGCAATTTTTGCAATAGCAGCATTTTTTTTTGTTCTATCTTTATAGATAGTGGATGAGGTATCCCACAACTCGGGACTTGCTTCTAATAATTCAATCAGTTTTTTCGTATTTTCTCTAGTCCACAAAGCCGACTGGATATTATTATTACTACTCATTTTAATAATAAAAAATGATAATCTCTATTATTAAATTATTATTGGTAATAAAAATACTACTACAAGTGCACCGCGATCTAGCAACTAGTTTCAACTCGTTGGCAGATCGACACCTTGTCTCGACACTTAGGAAATATCGTGTTCAGACCGTAGTGTATCATATGTCTAGAGCGATGTAGCGACATCAAGTGTATGATCTAGCGACATTGCTCTAGGTGGTGTAAATACGAAGACACTCAATCTATAGATCTAGTCTAGACACAAGTGTCGACATTTTAGTATCCCGTGTGTACGTAGCATAAAGCTAGGTAAATCAACATCTGAAGTGTTAGAAAATAACTTAGGAGTACATCAAGGAAGTATATTAGGACCGCTTCTATATATCATATATTTAAATGACATTAATTATATTGAGTGTGATTTTATTAATCTATTTGCAGATGATACACTGTTAGCAGGTTATGGGTATAACCTTGAGGAAATTTTAAATAAACTGAATAATATATTGAAAGTCAACCCAGTTTTTAAATAAGAATAAACTTGAACTTAATACTAAAAAAACGAAAGCAATGATATACTAAGATATAAGCTAAGCTAAGCTAAGCTAAGATATACTAAGCCGGTTCTAGGACAGTTTGGTAACCTGTCCATCCGGTTCTCCAAACTCGATGGTCATGTATCCGAAGAAGTGGTGGACAATGGCCAGAGGGGTTGTACAAAAAGTGGTCGACAATGACCAGAGGGTGTACAAAAATTGAGAAAGAAAAAGAGATCAAGAGATACGTATTACAATTATACAGGGGAGTATTGAAAGTGTGATCTGAAGAGATCGCCAATGACCAGAAGGTTTTCGTACAAGAAGTTGCCGACAATGACCAGAGGGTGTACAAGAATTAAGAAAGAAGAAGATATAACCGTTTTTACAGAATATACAAGGAGTATCTAAAGTATCATCCGAAGAAGAAGTCGACAATGACCAGAAGATCTGTTCGAAGAAGTCGACAATGTCCAGAAGATCAGTCCGAAGAAGTCGACAATGACCAGAAGGTGTAACCGATAAGTTTTACTCATCCATAGAAATTTACCAGAAGTTTTTAAATTATTATTTTTTAATTAAAATCTGTGGGTATTTGAACCCGGGACTTCTGTTCCCAAGTCAGGCATACATTCCACTGTGCTACCAAAGTATCTTATATGACACATCTAGGATATGTAAGACAAGAAGCGAAACATGTGTGTTGTCTACCCAAGCGGTGTTACGAGTAGAGACGAGCCTCGCCTAGCCTCAATATTAAAAAACTTTGACATTTTAAAAAGCATTTTATCAATTTTTACAATTATTTAATTATTCCAAAAAAATAAAATGAACAAGCTTTTTTCTGTACCGACCTTTATCGATATTACAATCCTTAAATATCGATATAAAACCATATGGAGATTTCCAACATAAATAACACAAATTTTTAAATTGTTCAAAAGTCATATTTGTACCAATATGGTCATTGTAGATATATTTCAAATGCATGTCGACTTGCTTAAAAACAATCAAAACACTGGAATTGTCTCTAATTAAGTGTTTGGGAATTTTTGCATAACTTTGATTTAGATAAAAAGGATCCACTATGGAATGCCGAGACATACTAAAATATTCTCTAATCACATCTTGATTATCACAGGCGACATCATCGAAAATAAATATTGAATTTGGCTTAGCCTCAGAAGGATGCATTTTATTTGTACTACCACTAAAAATGAAGAATCCAATTCCTTTAATAGGTGTTAATAAATTTTCCAAATACTTATACTTTGATTGACAAAGAGACTTTGAGTAAACGTAAATATTTTCAAATTTCAGTCCATTATTGTGTTCAATAAGATTTACCATTAGATTTGCTTTACCGCGATTTGATGGTCCTACAATTATGCATCTTATTGTTGAAGGAAACAATTCACCATGTTTTTTAAATTTACTCGTATTAAATTCTTCAAGCATATTATTTTCAACATCCAGCGTAGTTTTTTGCTTTATTTCCTTCATTGTCGTCTTGTTAACAACTGTGTGTCTTATATGTAATAAAAGTCGATATAAATGAAAAAATAATATTTTATTCTACAATATTTATACCAATAATATAAATAATAAACATTTTCCAAAGCACAATGATTCTGACTAGATGTATGATTACAACATTAATGTGATTGAAAAATACTCTGCTTTATGATAAGATAACATCGTTTGATCTTCTTCCAGATTGATAATTTTATTGGCAATGAAAGCTTCTTAATATTTTTTGACAGCACCATTTCTCACTAAAATGTCATCATCAAAGACATAACTTTGAATATATTTGGAAATTTGTTCATAAGGCAACTCATCATCGTCATTCCAGGATGTTAAATCTAACCCATGATCATTTTCTGTTCGAAACTGTTTAAGAAAATACGAATTGAGAATTTTTTCTGTTACAGGCAGTTTAACCAGTCTATGTATATGTTCATCACTTTCAACACAAATAATTGCAATTTCTCTGCATAAAAAAATATTCTCTTCAGGAGAAGTAAAACCAACTACATCAACAATAAACATTGTGAATGAATGCATTTATCTTCTGCTTTTACTCTCTCTTTCTCTCTATATCTCTCTCCATTGTCTAGATAACATTATTTTTACCAGTCCAGCTATTATGTGAATGATCAAATCCCAACCATTTCACAAAAACCTGATTTCCTTTTCTCTTTAATACTTTTTCCACTAGGTATGTGTCTAGATATTTTACTTTTTGCAATTGTTCATTGTAAAAACCTACAAGAATATCTTTTCCCTGATAATATTTTAATAAATAAGTAACTGGATTAGTGTACATCACCTGTCTTGTAACTGCCATTTACACCAAATTCTTTCCACAATTTTCCTTTCAGTGTACGAATAACTCTTTCTGCAATTGCAGCTTTTTTCTCACTAAATACACTATAATGATTAATGTTGTATCTTTCAGTTATTGTTTATTAAAAAACTCTGAACCCATATCAGTTTGTAAATTTTTGGGATGTTGTTTTTCAAATATTTCCTTCATAGCTTCTGTTATTGTTGATCCATTTTTGTTTTTTAAAGGTAACGCCCATACATATTTGGAAAAACAATTGATAACAACAAGAATATATTTATATCCTTTGTTATAATTTGCAAACTTTTGCATATCAGCGAGGTCAGCTTGAAAAAGATCATGCAACGATCTAATAGAAATTTTACGTCTCTTATTATTAATTCTAGTAGGTTTATTAATTTCGTTGATTATTTCACGTTTGATGGTCGACATTGAATTAAAAAAATAACATGAAAAAACTTTATTTGTTCACTATCTATGAATATTATTGCACATGTGCAGAAGTCTCTGGGGGCATATTTTAGTTACTCAATGTTTCTTCTCGAACCCACTGGTGATTTGATATAGATTTCTTACAAAAACAAAACATCTTTTTACAATCAAAACAAGGTTGAGTTCCTTCTACAGGAATACAAATTAATTTTTCTTCCCGCCTTGACGTCTGATTTTGGGTTTTAAATCGCTTTGTTGATGAAAACACAGAATTTCACTGTCTTTTTTTTGTCTGAAAGTGAGCAAAGATATTTTTCATTTAAGAAATTTTGGGGAACATATACTTACATTAAGAAGATTTGTCATTCAAACGAAGCAGAGTATCTTAACTTATATAATTAACCATTCGTTTATCATCAAATGGACTAAGCGCTATTTTTATTTGTGAGAAAGTATGAACATTGTGTTTTTTAGATGCTATGAAATTTGGTTCAATCTCTACTTGAGTTTTATCAAATTAACATTTCCGATAATCATCAAATGTTATATCTTTCAAGGCTGATTTTTTTATCCCTTTTGCTTTTTAACTACATTACAATCACTATAGTCATTAGTTAACACCTTTATTGAGTACATTTTTGATCGTAATCCAATGAAGTTTGTCATTATACAACCGTTATTTTCATCCTTCATAAGACCCAACACTTTTTTGTTTTTTCTTTGTATTCCATAGGGATTGTTCTCCAAAAAGTCTGACGTATTAAATTTGTTTAGGTCCTCTTTTATATGTTTATATATGTCATCAACAAAAAAATGGTAGATCAGACTATCTGTATCACAATAAAGCAATTTTGCTTGATCATTGAATTTATTTTTTATATAATTGTAATGAAAATCGTATAGAAAAGTTTTGGAAGTATCAAGTATAGCCATACCAACAAAAATTGGTTTATTAAATTCAACTTTAAGCCGTTTCATTTGGATTATAACAACATCTTTTTCAAGAATTGTGCTGCTGTGAAAATTTGGTTGGGCAATGTAATAACGTGCACCATACCTTCCTGGCCATTTATTCACTAGCTTAATATCTTTATATTTTTTTACGTTTTCAATTGTTTTACCATAAGGAGCGTTATTCATTAATTTGAATTTCAAATCCATTCTTACTATTCTTACACAATTCAGTATTCAGATCAATATAAGGTTATATCCAATTAGCTTGTTTAAATTTTAAACAGCGATGTATTTTTTTAATTTCAATCCCAATTCAAGAGCTTGTTTTAAATCTCTGTAATGAATAACATATTTGTTTTTGTCATAAAGAGTTGTTGATAATTTTTACAATTCAGTGCTAGAAGTTGGCGGAGTTAAATGTTCAGGACATATTGGTAGGTCTTTATGCAAATTAAATAATAATTTAGGGTAATGCAAATCCACCTCAAAAATAACTCCATATTCACTATCGTCAGGTATGTTTAATATGTTTTCATTGTAAAAAGACTCACAAGAAATCCATTCAAGACCTCCGTACGGTAAATATGTAGTCATTGCTGTCCCATAGAGATTATTTATGTCAAGGTACATTAGAAAAGAGCTAGATTCATTGGGATTGTAATTAGGCATATATTTGTTATTAGCCTCTCCATATCTAATGGAGCACTGAGAAATTCCACCTCGAATTTCCTTTTGAATAAACAAAGAAATTTCATTATCTGTTATTAACTACAATTCTACCTGTGTCATCTTAAGCATGGCATCAAAAGCTAACACAGGTGCTGTATAATAATGAAGAGCGTCCAGTTTATTCAGATTGATTCATAAAACTAGATTCTTGTCTAAAATGATTTAAACATCTATCACAAAACCAAGTTTTATGATTTGTTTCACTCACTTGCTTACTAATTAAACGAGACAAATTTTTTTATATAAACAAAGTGATGAAAAATAGGATTGCAATCAGAGAAATCACTGTTACAGGAAATTAATTCTAGGAGAATAATTTTCCTTGCTAAGTAATAGAGGTAAAACTTCTTTATCGACCACAGTAAAAACATTTATAGCAATTTTGTTCAATTTTTCAAATAATGGAATGTTTTCTTTTATATTGTCATATTTTAATACTTTACTAAAATGAGGGTAAAATGAAACTCTAGATACATGTTTATCAGTAGGATATAAAGCACTTACAATTGACAACAAAAAACAATAGGGATCGTTGTTTTTTATATTAATAATACTTTTTTTATTTTTAATAAATGTTGGTATTTCAGCATATGTTGAAATACCAACAGTTATAGGTTTATATTCATTTATATTAATTTCTAAATATAATATTTCCAATTAAGCCCACCAACTATCTTTTTGTACAAACTCTTCAAAATTCACCAACATTTTATCACTCACATACGATTTGTACAAATCTTTTAAATTTGTGTTATTGTAAATAATTTGATTTTTTGTATTAAAATGTTTAATTAAAGTTTCACCATTGAAGGGTTTGATAAAGACACCAGTGAAAATTACATTTACCTCCAACATAGATTTTTTAATTGTTTATTTATTTGAATTCAAAAATTTCTAAATGCCTTTTTAAGAAACAACACTGGATCTTTAATATTAACATTAGTTATAATACCAGATATAATTCTTTCATTTAAACACGACTCTACATCTTGCCAAACTAACTGTCTTTTGTTATTTTCTTTATTTAATTTAATTTTCAATTTTATGAGATATGATTTAAGCATAGCTAAATTTGATTCGACTTTGGAAAAGTTTTTTATACAGTCTAGTTTATTCTTTAGTCCTCTTTTTAATAAAAAAAAATGGTTTTCTTCAGCAATGAAATATTTCTTTGCAAATCATTTCTAGTTGTTTTAACTAATCTACTCACCACATCCATTTTACTGATGACTTCACTGGAAATGTCATCAATAACTTTTTGTGAAGAACTTGCTGTACTATTTGACATTTTGGAGTGTCTACATACAAATGATTCGATTTTGGCTCGTTTTTTCGGCTTAGCCCCCAAGTTTGAAGTATTTACTAAAAGTTGTTCTTCAATATTACGTTTCCTTTTTGTATTTGACACACCATCATCATCAAAATTAAGTTCTCTTTTGGCTCGTCACTCGTGGAAGTTTTGCTCATTGGATAATCGTCTGCAATATCAACATCCATATTTTTAATTTTTCTATAGTTTTTTAGAATGTTGGACACTTTTTGATGTTTTCTTCTGCGATTTTTGGTTAGGATGGCTCCTTTAAGAATCATTGTGCATTTATTTATACCACCTGTAACTTTTTCTAAAGACTTACTGATCTTGTTTATTTCTTTGACACAGTTGTTTATTGTCAACTTATAATTATTAAATTTTAAACCTTTACCCAATTTTACTTTTGCCTTCATAGCAGCCAGCTTCTCGGAAAATGCACTGTTTTTTGATCGAAATTGATTTAGCGCTTTCAGCTAAAATCTTGTCGTTGCGTGTCGTTGTTGTAGGTTGCTATTTTGTGAATAAGCAATATCATGTTCCCGACATTCTTCATCTAATCCATTGATTCTTCTATCCCCTCTTGATAATCGTTTATTTAACTTTGTTCCCGGATCACTAAATTTTTAACCCGGTATATGCATTTCAAACCTTTATTGATACATTTTGTTTTCTCAATCCCTTAGCATTATACTGGTGAACAGCAATGTCTTCACTTCTTCTTGTTTTTTTCTGCAAAGCTTGGGCACATTATCCAAATTTTACTGCGGTTTGGTCCCTCTATTTCTCGTACTGTTGTAAAAAAACTTAAGTGACATATAAGTTTGATGTAACCCATTTTTTTTCCTGCAGCTTACGGAGTATTTGTCTTATTGACTTTAACAGCAAAATGATAACTTGAAATGTTTTTATCGCCCCCTTCCTTTCTGTAAACTTCTTTTAGTTCACAATTTAAACACTTTGAATTAGGTTCTTCATTATCCCCACCACATATTATACATTTGTATTGAACTCGTACTGGCATAGCAGCAGCAGCAATGTTATTTGGCAGGTTCACATTTTATCTTTTAAATAGTTGTTGCGTGGCCTCGAAAAGGTTACAAGATAATCCTTATAACAATGCTGTTTGGTTGTTTATCAACACTTTTGGTAGTCAAAACTTAATATGAAAATAGTTAAGCAAAAAACAACTTTTGATGTTGAAAATAATATATTTGAAGAGTTGAAAAAATGTTCCATTAAATAAAACTAAAAAATATGAAAAAAAGTTTTTCAATATTCGTCTAATTGACTTCAAATCGGGAAATCAAATTTATCGATATCACCTTCCTTGTTGTCGTCGTCGTCATCGTTGTCATCAATATTTATTTCCTCTTTTTTTCTGCTGATGCTCCTCCTGTTCCTCTTCAACCTCCTCCACGGCCGGTCCGTCCAAATAAAATTTCCTTTTACTTAAACAGGAGGGTGCCTGGATTCTATTTTTCTTAAGGTCCTCTTGGTCTTCGTCCAACATATATTTGTATCTTGATTATAGTCTCCAGAATTTTAAATTCTTCTTTACTCTCCAGCTTGGACCACAAGTACATTAGGGGCAAATTTCCAAATTTTCTTTTCATCTTGCTCGTCTTAGGGGAATATGACAATGATATAAACACCTTGTCTCCTTTTAACTCCATTTTTTTCACACCATATCTGTTATGAGGAAAAGTAATTTTTAAAATTTGAAGTATACCAAAAATAAAAATAAAATGAAAAAAATACTTACTGAAATAACTGCTCCATAACAACCAATACACGGTTGATCGGAAGATGGAGTGGGTCTTCCGTAAATACAATCAATGTTGTTGGTGTACTAGCCATCATCACTTTAACAAATAACTGAATGCACTGAATACGAAAATTGTTGGTGAATATATTTGAAAATTTGGTTAAAAAAATTCTAAATTGTAAACACTATGATTATTGCTAGCTCCCCTTTTCTGATTAGTAGGGGAGAAGTGGCATGAAAGGGATATTTTTAGCATATTTGTAGGAATACCTCATTTCTAATTCATTAATATGTTCCTCTTTATCCAGATGAATGGTTGATTGAAATATTACAAACTGCGAGTCAAAACGTACAAAAAAAATCTCATCACTTTTTAGAAGTCAATATGTGATATAATACCATTGTCCCTTCCAATACACGCAGGTGTAATGAAAGGGACACTTCAAGTGATGAAAGGGACATATTCAAAACAGTGAAACAAACTCTGGATGAATGAGAAAAACACAATGTAACTAATTTATTTTTCATTCAACATGTTGAAATATATATACCTGAGTGTATTGAAATGTTCACATCATTCCAATAATATTGGAGAAGTCGACAGGAAAATAGTAAAAACCTTGGACTCTTTTCGTTCCATCCATTTGTGATGGTTGAGGGAGTTTCATAATAATATCCTCTTCATTGACGTCGCTTATATCTTCGCCGGTAAATGTGAAATTGTCGGTTTTGTTAGACTTTTTCATGAATTGAACAGTGTATTCTTTTTTTTGCGATATTCTTGATAACTTTCCCAACGGCATGCCTGGATTTATTCTTTTCTTTTGTTTCGAATTTTACTACGACAAAATCATTTTTTTGTATATTAAGACATTCATTTTCATTATCAGCTGTGATTTCTTCGAAATCTTCACTATCCTCGCTATCGTCATACTCTACACTATCTTCTTTTTCATTGCTGCTGCTACTACTACTTTCTGTTAGGATCTTTCTCTTCACTTTCGAATCCTTATTAACAGGACGTTTCTTACTCTTATTATCTTGTTGATTCTTCAATAATGCCATTTCAGGTGTGTCTGTGATAACTCGTGAATATCCTCTTTTTCTTCCTCCTGTTTTATCTTGCCTGCTGGGAGCTTTTGGAAAAGGTCTCACACATTCAGGAGATATAATGTTTGACTTGGGCGAAGTTTCTTCTCGTTCTCGGAAGCTATTCGATATACGAAAAATATCCTCATGCTCCTGAGTATCAGCCACATTACTGCAACTTGCCACAGAAGTAGCAGTGTTGACATCATTTCCTACGGACGGTGGTGGACGATCTGTTACTGATGAACATAGGAAGTCTTCTTCTGAGAAGTTATGTGAATTGAATGGATATATTCCTGACTTGGAAAATCCTGCTACAATGTTCTTTATTGTGAATGATTTCTCATACGATATTTTCGCAAGCTTCGGAAGCGTATAAATTGTCGCTGTCCTACCCGGATTACTTATCATCCAATCGTTGAGAGCTGACTTGAAGAAGCTCTTAAAAGGACCAAACACAGATATGTCTAAAGGCTGAAGCCTATGACTACAATGCGGTGGGAAAGTCAATATAATGACGTTATTCTGCCTTGCATGCATCGCCACATTTATGCTCAAATGGCTATCGTGATTATCCATCAAGAGTAGAACTGGTTTATCTTTTGTTGGTTTCGCGTACGTGACAAAGTGTTGAAAAGATTTGAAGAAATTGTCACTAGTCATCCAACCTGATTGGTTGGCTAAACCCAAACTTCCAACTGGACAATCTTCTGTCATGAATGGTTTGAAATTTACCCGGGGGAAAATGAAAGCAGAAGGTATGCTATTACCAGTCGCCGATACAAATGCCAGCATAGTTACAAGTTGCCCACGTTCTTGAGAACAAACTTGACCTACTTGCTTCACGCCTTCCTGAGCAATCACATTAGGCATTTCTGTTACAGTAAGCAGACCTGTTTCAACTGCATTAAAAATATTCTCAGGTGTGAATTTGTATCTCTGAAGAACGTGTTCTAAATTACTGTAGAACTTTTCAACTGTGTTTTTGTTGAAAGCCGTGGCACGAGCCAAACTCGTTTTTTCTGGCTTCCTTAATGACAGATCTTGATGTCGTTTGACAAATCCTTTGTATCAGTCGATGCCAGCGATTTGATTCCTATTCCAACAATTTGGAAATTCTTTTCCCAGTTTTTTCGCGTATTGGAATGCTAATTCCCGCATTTGTATACGTGTTAAGCCATAGCACATTTTTGATGCTGTTTTCACGTAATCAGCAAGTAACACCTCTTCTTGTATAGAAAATATTTTTCGGTTACCTATATTTGGACAATATACAAATGTATCCTCTTGTTCCCTCGCTCTTTTGACTAACCTGGCTAGCAACGATTTTGCTATCCCGAAAGATTTAGCTATTGACCTAATGGACTGACGATTATCAATAACCTCCAAAACTGCTTGTTGTATTTCATTGGCACTTTTTCTTATGCGTTTGTTCTTTATAGGACGTTCGTTTTCCATGATACTAGAAAGAGTGAGAAATCTCATGTG
Organism: Lochmaea crataegi; assembly: GCA_947563755.1. Classification (NCBI taxonomy): domain Eukaryota; kingdom Metazoa; phylum Arthropoda; class Insecta; order Coleoptera; family Chrysomelidae; genus Lochmaea; species Lochmaea crataegi. The sequence continues at coordinate 42,204,374 of OX387429.1, forward strand.
AAACTATGGATAAAAATCAGAAGTCATGAAAGGGACATGTCCCTTTCATCAACCAATCTGCTGTCCCTTTCAATACTGGCATATTTTTTTTGCTAATAATAAACACTTTTCTCAAACAATTTTTTTGACATTTGGCAATGCCGTATTGAAGCCTGAACCTCACGTATCTTGTGATATCGAAAATGATTCTACTCACTTGATTTGTTCAGCAATTACATGGATTTGAACGCCGACTGAATATTCCACTTATGAGGCTCATAAACAGACTGAATGAAATATTTTTGCCCAACAAGGAATTACGTCGCTGTCGATAAAGTAGAACACGTTTAACTATTAGAGACATCTAATGTGCACCGTTTGAACTACCTGTGATGTTCAAATTGCTTACAGTGACCAGTGTCCCTTTCAACACATGTCCCTTTCATGCCACCTCTCCCCTATGTGCGATTTTGCACAATTTATAAAATAGTTGTTTTTCACAGTTGACTTTTTCTTGATACTAAGGTCTTGACCTTTTCTGATTAGGATGTGCGATTTTGCACAATTGACAAAATAGTTGTTTTTCACAGTTGACTTTTTCTTGATACTAAGGTCTTGACCTTTTCTGATTATGATGTGCGATTTTGCACAATTGACAAAATAGTTGTTTTTCTCAGTTGACTTTTTCTTGATACTAAGGTCTTGACCTTTTCTGATTAGGATGTTATTTGTAAAACTAAAATAGATACTGATTGCATTTGTTTTTCTCATGACGTATGTAGTACCAATGTATTAAAAACACACCAAACTCTCCTTCGAATCATTTCTAAGTAGACAAGTGCAACACCACAAATTATTGATAGTGATGGAAATTTCAATGTTTGTTTGCCTTAAAAACTTTTATTGGGATTTTTCGAAGATTTCACAAAAATAATCATCAATATACGTCAAGAGCTTGTTCTAATCAGAGCGTCAAGTGATGTTAATGCTGTGATTTCTACGAAGGCAGGAGAAAAAGTTAAAGTTAATTTAACAAAAATTGTTTGGAAAATACCACACATTCAAGTATCAGATAGTGAAAAATTACGGTTATTTAAATTCATTGAAAATGGAAAGAACTTGGAACTTGCATTTCGCAGTTGGGAGTGTCATGAATTACCTTTGATACCACAAACAATGAGATATAATTGGAATAATAAAACAACCAGTCTGTTGGAAAAACCCCGTTATGTTTTAGTTGGATTTCAATCTAACAAAAAAAAGATATTGTGAAGAATTTGAGCCGATTTGACGTTGTTACAAACATGAAATTATACCTAAATTCAGAAATGTATCCCTAGGATAATTTGAATTTAAATTTTGATAAAAACTACTACGCTGTATTGTATGAAATGTATGCACAATTTCAAGAATCATATTATAACAAGTATGTTGGTGATCCGTGTCTTAATATGTTGAAATCCTAGGAACTTGCAACAATTTTTGCCATTGATTGTAGCAGACAAAATGAATCATTAAAATCTGGTAGTGTGGATATCAGATTAGAATTTGAAACAAGTAAGAATATACCAACAAATACATGTGCTTATTGTGTCATTATTCAGGACCGTATGGTGAATTATAATCCTTTACCAAATGTAGTGAAAATGTTTTAAAAATAACCTCCAAATATTGCTGAATATGCATATTTTATAATATATAAGCTAATGAGCGTCAATCATTCATTCAATCCCTAAACATGTATACAGGGTGTTTCATTAAGAATTGTCCATATAGTAACTGGAGAAACCTTAGCACGAAATATGAAGATTTACGCCAAAACACTTGAATAAAATATTCCTCCTAACCGAGATATAGGGTGTTTTATTTTAAATATTCTAAATGATTTTAGCCCATAGTTTTGACACCATCCACTACTTTTTGTTCATACTTGGCAAATAGTTTACACATATTAGGTTACTTTAAAAAGTGGTAAAATATAGTTTTCCTCTATTACCAGAGGCGTGCGGTAGGGATGGATACTTTCTTTTATCCCCCTACAATCTACGCCACTGTCGTAATAATCGTTTCAGCATGTTTTTGTGATTCTTCGTCACTTTCTACGTAAATATCTTCCTCCTATCTCAATGCGATAGAATGAGTAGTTTTCGAGTTATTTGCATTTAAAGGTAATGTTTAAAATATCCAATTTTGTTTTATTGCTTATTTCACATGAGTGTCGTTAATAATTTAACCACCTTGATGATAAAATTTGTTAATTATAATCGTATATTCACATGAGTCAATGACAATTTTTAACTGAATAAATAAAATTCATTAGTTTCAGTAAATTCAATTTCAAATGATTTTTTCAATTTTAAATTTATGAAAACTCAGAAATATGATTTTTATTATAACCTGATGATTGCATAAGATAAAATTCGCAGCATTTTCATTTGTTACCATAATTCTTGTTGGGTATTATCAACCTTACAATGATGGGTTGTAGGGCCTATTTATTGACAAAGGTTTATACAACTAAGAAGGCTGATGTCACTTGTTTGCGTTACAACTGTCAGACAGATAATTTTAATTGAAAAGCGTAAAAATAGTTACTGTTATAAAAGAGTTTTTTGTGAAAATGCCACGTCATAATAATTTCTCAAATGCAGAAATGCGTGACGTGGTTTGTGTTTATGAACAAGCAAATTATACAGGGCGTGGTGCTGCTCAAAGATACTTACAATTATATCCTAACAGAAGACAACCCCATTACGTGACTCTTAAAAATATTTACGACAGGAATCTGGTCAATTCCATCCAAAGCGAGATCTAGGACGTCCAAAAATAATTACAGTAGAACAGGAGGATGATATGTTAGTAAGAATTGATAATGATCCTGAATTAAGTACCAGCCGTTTGTCAGCAATAACTGGAATAAGCCATGCTTCAGTTTTCAGAATATTAAAAAAAGAAGGCTTTTAAGACCTTACCATTTCACTCCAGTGCAGAACTTGCTACCCACAAATCTTCCTCGATCAATGGAGTTTGCACAATTTATTATGGATAGGACAAATGCAAATAACAATTTTGTTAGCAGGATCCTTTTTAGTGATGAAGCCACCTTCACAAGTAGAGGCGTTTTTAACTGGAGAAATTGCCATATTTGGGATATCGAAAATCCACATTCCGTCAAAGAGGCACATTTTCAACATGAACTGAGATTAAATGTTTGGTGTGGAATTTTTAGAGATAATTTAATAGGTCCTTTTCAATTACCTGCAAATTTCAATTGCAATTCATATCTGGAATTCCTTAAAAATACACTTTTTCATGAGCTGGAACAGTTACCATTAAACTAAAGAAAAAGTATGTGGTTTTTGCAAGACGGCGACCCACCACATTTTCCCTTAGTGGTGCGAAATTATCTAAACAATCAATTTCCTTATAGATGGATAGGGCGAGGGAGTGAATTTCAATAGCCTGCTCGGAGTCCCGATTTTAATCCCCTAGATTTTCATTTTTGGGGACACGTGTGTACTCTCAAGAAATTAATACCCGACAGGAACTTTGGCAGAAAATAGAAAATGCTGCAAATTTTATTAGGAATCAACCCAACATATTTCTAAAGGTTAGGAGAAATGTTTCCAATAGGATTAATAAATGTATTGATGTCAATGGAGGCAACTTCGAAAATTTACTATAATGTTAACTAACTTGATTTTTTTGTTACAGTAGTCTAAATAAATAATTGTTTCAGTACGTTTATCTTATGTATTCATCATGTTATTTCATAATAAAAATCATAGTTCTGATTTGTCATAAATTTAAAACTGAAATTTTGATAATATTAATATGAAAAAATCATTTGAAACTAATACATTTTATTTATTTAGTTAAAATTGTCATTGACTCATGTGAATTTACGATTAGAATTAACAAATTTTATCATCAAAGTGGTTAAATTATTAACGACACTCATGTGAAATAAGGAATAAAACAAAATTGGTTATTTAACGTTACCTTTAAATGCAAATAACTCAAAAACTACTCTCTCTATCGCATTGAGACAAGAGGATGATATTTACGGATAAAGTGACGAAGAATAAAAAAATCATGCTGAAACGATTATTACGACAGAGGCGTAGATTGTAGGGGGATAAAAGAAAGTATCCATCCCTACCGCACGCCTCTGGTAATAGAGGAAAACTATCTTTTACCACTGTTCAAAGTAACCTAACATGTGTAAACTCTTTGCCAAGTATGAACAAAAAAATGAAAAAAATAATGGATGGTGTCAAAACTATGGGCTAAAATCATTTAGAATATTTAAAATAAAACACCCTATATATCGGTTTGGAGGAATATTTTATTCAAGTGTTTTGGCTTAAATCTTCACATTTCCTGCTAAAGTTTCTCCAGTTACTATATGGACAATTCTTAATGAAACACCCTGTATTTTACACATAATTAATTTTTTTGTGTTGGTGGTGAGTGAGGGTCTTTTTTACAATGTATATCGAAAACCATTTGCAAAACAAGCGATAACTTGGTGTGCAATGAATGCTAGTCCAGCTAAAATGAAAGTTTTGTGAAATTTATTGTTTTACGAAGAGACCGTTGCTAACCTTTGTTTTTGACACACATGCACATCGTTTGAGTGGTACGTGTTTACCTGATTATGAATGTAAACTCTTTTTCGACATTCGAAATGATATCAATGAAGTTGCTCATACAATAGTACCGAGATCAAGAATATTGAATCACATACAATGTGGTGAAATACACATAATGAAAACTGTTGTATGGGATATGAATATAAAAAATTTCACCTCAAATGATTATAATCTGAAGTTGGTTATTGTTCATCAAATAGGACATTTCCTAGGATTACTTGACAATAATAATTATAACTCAGAAATGAATAAACATTACATGGATAAATTGGGTTAACAACCTAGTTATGATGTCATCATTGGAGTTGAATACCTTTATAAAGATGGAACCATCAAACCACAACATCAACTAAATGCAACTTATATTCCATACAACCAACAACACAGTGAATACGGAATTGGTAGATTACGTTCCAGTACCCTGAAATTATAATCACTCTTGTAAGATTTGTTTTTTGTTTAAATAAAATGTGTAAAAGAAATTTTGTTTTTCATTCCAGTTTTAATTGTGAACTTACTTAAAACCTGTTTCATACCTGTTTAGACCTGTTTAATACCTGTTCTAGATTAAATTTTGATAAAAACTACTACGATGTATTGTATGAAATGTATTGTAGCATTTAAAAATTCACTTACCTAATTTTGATATGTAAATAAAGAAACAAGTTAATTAAGGATTCATTTCCAGCTTTATTTGTTCAGTACTTATGTATTTACAACAACATATAAATAGTAATTAGATTCGAAACTTTAATCATCTATATTTTCATGCACTTCAAAAGAATTCTAGTAATACTGGAATATTTGTAGAAGTTGATTTAATTATAAGAACCTAAAAGCAATAAACAAAATTAGTCATCTATAAAATCAATGAAATGTATGCTTACCTCCTTTTGATTTTTCTTTGTATATATGTATAATTAATATAATAAATTAGTTTGTTTATCATATTGACAACTGTCAGTTGTAGGAAGGCACATGCATCTTAATAATTGTAGGTTAGTATTGATGTTTGTTCGATTAGTAGTCGTGTAGAGTTCTGTCATCGAATTGAGTTAGATCTATGATGCAGTAGCTGGAATGTTAAGCAGGCACAGGCAGAGTCTTAGAAGTTGGTTAGGTGTCGTTGTCGAGTCTCTTCAGTCGGCAACCATGATTAATATCACCTATCTATCTAGTTGGGTTAGTTTTTTCTTCAATTCCTTCTTTTATATGTGAGCATGATGGAAGAAATAATGCTATTTTGCGTTCTGCTGTTAGGCTTAATTGCCTTCCTGTTTTTGGTGTCCCCTTCATTGAGAGAGGGTAAGTTTGTTCAAGGAATATCTAGTTCGCAGTTAATAGAATAATTTTCTATTAGGGATCACCGCCAGGGCTGAAAACCAGCCATCCACGCGGCTGAGGCTGACCCTTGTAGGGAAGCCATTTTGGCTAGTTGCCATAGTTGTCTGGCTCAAGAATATTTTGGTTGGTCCAGATCAAGGTCCGGGATTTGAGAAAGACAGGAGTCAACAGTTCTGTTACCTCCAGAATAATGTTCCTCCGGCCCAAGAAATTCTGTTGAAGGAGCCATATCTCCGATCCTTGTTGAAGCCCACGTGTGTCCTGTTTGCTTGGTAGTTCGAGAACTCCGAAGATGTTATAACTCCACTCTACTTCTACACCACCATTAGCAGTCCTGAGGGTAGTGTTTAGAAGGATCCTTTTCCGATCCTGAGATGCAGGTTTCATTTTTTTATAGTATGAATTTTCAGTTGTATTCAACCAATGGTTGACAACCATAGTTTTAATGTATTTGCTTTGACACTGGTAATTTTCGCATTAGTACATTTATTAAAAGTTAATATTTCAAATTTAGTTTTAACATTCGAGTACAATAAAGTTAAAACATTTATTTCAAGTACTTTACTTTTCAAGTTAATTTTTGATAAACAAGTTGCATATGCCTTGATACATTTATTGTTAAAGGTATATTACCATTCCAATTTCATATTTTTTTTTTTGATATTCAAGTACTATAGGCTTGGATATATTTTTTGTAAGTACTTTACCATCCAAACTTAATTTAGTGTTGAGTTATATATAAATATCGGTGTGAACATATTATAGCTATAATTTGTGGTATATTTTTATATTATATGTTGAGTAGGGTTATCAATATATAAATGTTTTAAAAAAACTTCATTTGGCTCTAATAGCCCAGGTATTTCACATATTTTTTTTAGAATAGGTATTCTATTTTCTTGTTAAACTAATAAATTTGTTTATTGTACTATCACATGTCGAGTGGGGTTATCGACACATTTTCTTTTGATTTAATAAATGTAATTGAAGACAACTAACTTGTGTTTATTCTTTCCGGTCTACACTTTTAATATTTTCATATTTTTTTTGGTAAATTTACTAAGATATATTTTCGACATTACTTCATTTTTTCTTTATTTTGATGAGATTAATCACTCTACTGTTTAAAATAAAGTGGCGCTCATGGGTAGACTACTTTTTATTCAAAACTTTTTCATTCATATAAAATTACAAATATAAGCAACAGTTCCTACGACTTATGCTCACTGACGAAAAGCTGCCGTTCGCATTTATGTAAGAACTTTCCAGTTGCTAAACAACATCAATAGTTATTAATAAAATTATTACATAAAGAAAATGGCGACCAACGTGTGGGGCCCGAGTAATATAGAGTCTTTTGTTTGTTAAATAGTAGTCATAAATTAAAATTGTAGACCAAAGTTTAACACTTTAGTTGTATGTCTGAAGGAGAATCAAAGGTAAAGCATAAATTTTGAATACAATAATATATATATCATTGGTATGGAGTAAATACATCTTTGGAAAAGCAAATAAAGTATGAACTTTTAGGTAATTTTGAGTAAACTTGTTGTAATTTGATACAACTATATTCAACCGATTAAAGGTTGTTAATTTGAGTAAATTTGGAGTACTAAGTATTTTGAGTATTCAACATAATATTTTTTCTTACTGATTTAGAGTTTCAGTAAATTTTTAGTAATTTTAGATTTTTGGTAATTTAATTTTGTCTGTCTAACTATAATAATGGATTCGCGTTTCAAGTCTATTCATTTATTGTCTAAAGAGTTGGACTATGAATTAAAAATAAGAGGTGTTATCACAAATAGGCCAGCTGCAGATAAAAGAAAAACTTTAAATAAAATTTTAGATAAAGAAAGGAAACAGGGTTTTGATATTCTAACTTTAGTAGATCCTGATTTTTCATTTGATATAGAAAAGGTCGAAATAGAATCAACTATTGATTCTATTCAAGCTGTGATAGATGAATTTGAAGGTCCTGAGTCAGATTCAGTTTATAAAATGGTAGAGTCTAGATTAATACACATTATTAATAGAATCAAACGTTTAAAGTTCGATAATGATGATGAAGATATTTTGGCGAAGACTGAATTCAAAAATGAATCATATGCTACAGTTTTACTTATGGAGGCAAATTTCCAAGAGAAAGCCACTAACGTAGATGTTAACGTTAATAATGCTGCTAGTTTAAATTATACTAATGTAAATAATACACCAACACATTTGAATTCCACTATGTTTCATTCTCAACAGCCTAAACGTGTACCAGTTTATAAGTTAGGAATTAGTTTTGATGGCAACCCCAAATTGCTTTTATCATTTTTAGAAAATTTAGAGGAGATGGCTCAATCTAGAGATATCTCGAAACAACAGCTTTTTGAATCTGCTAGTGATTTATTTTCTGATAAGGCTAAATATTGGTACAGGCATATTAAACATTTTGTTCATGATTGGAATAGTTTAGTAGTAAGATTGAAACAAGATTTTTTGAAGTCAAATATTGATGATGATCTTTGGGAAACTATTAAGAGACGTAGTCAAGCTAGAAATGAACCTGTAATTTTATATATTGCGTATATGGAAACATTATTTTCTAGATTATCGAGAGGTCCTTCTGAGTCAACTAAAGTTAAACATATTCGAAATGGCCTTCAGCCTGAATATCGAAAACGATTAGCACTCCATGATATAGTATCTGTGGAAGAATTGAGTTCTTTGTGTAAAAAATTAGAAGAAGCAGATATTTTAAGCTTATCTTCATGTAGTAAATCTACTAATTATTTTTTAGAATCAGAATTAGCATATGTTGCAGATTCCACTGCCTCAGAAACTTCACAGGTAGCTGGACATAGTAATAATAACAAATATCAGAGTAAATTTAATAAAAATCATGGGAGAAATAATGTTGTCAAAAATGTCAAAGGTAAAAGTAATTCTTTTAGTAGTGAACCGAAAAATATAGTTTGTTGGAAATGTAATCTACCTAATCACACTTATGTAAATTGTAGGGCTCTTGTCAAAAAGAAATTTTGTTTTAAATGTGGAAAAGATAATGTTACAATTAAAGATTGTCCAGTGTGCTCAAAAAACGAAAAGTAGGTGTTCGTGTAGTTGGCACTCGAACATTTAGCCGTTTTAATTTTGAAGCCAGCAATAAAGATTTGCATTTTAGTAAAAAGATAACTTCATTTTTTGATCAAAAAGATTGGGAAAATTGGAAATCTAAAGTTAGGGAATTTTATAAGAAAAACTTAAAGGTTAATGAAATTTCACCTTTGTGTATTAGAAAGGAAAAAGATAATAGACCTTATATACAAGTGAAATTGCTAGAAATGCCTATCATTGCTTTACTTGATAGTGGTGCAAATATTTCAGTAGTTGGAATTCAAAGAATTGAACTTTTGGAAAATTTAGGAATTTCAATTGAGACAAATGTCAATGTTAAAAATATTTCTACAGCTGATGGACATTCTCAATTAGTTTCAGGCAAAGTAGATTTACCTATTTTGATTAATAATACATATAAAATAGTACCAGCTTTAGTAGTTCCTTCAATATCTCATTCTATAATTTTTGGTATGAATTTTTGTGAAATATTTCAAGTGAAAGTAGACTTTCATGATTTCAAATGGGACATTCAGTGTAATCTGACTGATTCTATAATATGTACAGTTTCAGATGTTAATTCAATTAAACATCCAACAGGAGTAAAAGATTTTGAAAATTTAGACAAATCCCAAAAAATTATAGCTCAACAAGTGGTGGATTATTTTAAAGAAATCAGTAATGAAAACAAGTTAGGCAGAACAGACAAAATTAAATTATGTATTGAAACAGCTGATGCAAAACCATTTAAAGTGCCTCAGTATTTAATGTCACCATATATGTTGGATATTTTAAACAAAGAATTAGACGATATGATTAAGCTTGGAGTAGTAGAACCTTCTTTTAGTCCTTGGAATAGTCCAGTTTTGTTAGTGAAGAAAAAGACAGGTGAATATCGTTTTTGTTTTGATGGTAGAAAGTTAAATGAAATAACCAAACATGATTCTTATCCCTTGCCACGAATTGATCGTATTCTTAGTTTATTGGGCAAAGCTAAATATGTCTCTAGTATAGACTTGAGAAAAGCTTTTTGGCAGATTCCTTTAGATGAACAGTCCAAAGAGAAAACTGCGTTTAGTATACCAGGCAGAGGCCTTTTTCAATTTTCAGTAATGCCATTTGGACTGTGTAATTCCGCACAAACACAGCAGAGACTGTGTGATTCTATTTTTGGTCCTAAATATGAACCTTATCTTTTCTGTTATTTAGATGATATAATAATAGTATCCGAAACTTTTGAAGAACATGTTAGATTACTATCTGATGTGAAAACAAAATTAGCTGAAGCTAATTTAACTATAAATCTGAAAAAATGTGAATTTTTCAAAACTTCACTAAAGTATCTTGGTTTTGTAATTGATGTAGAAGGTCTGCGGACAGACCCAGACAAAATTTCAGTAATGGTAAATTATCCTCGTCCTAAAACTTATACGGACGTTAAGCGATTTCTAGGATTATGTTCTTGGTATCGGCGTTTTATAAATAATTTTTCAGCTCTAGTTTCACCTCTTAATGATCTTCTGAAAGGTAAAAAGAAAAATCATAATATAGTTTGGAATGATACTGCAGAAAAATCTTTTTGTCAGATTAAGGAAGCTCTTGTGAGCGCTCCTATTTTAGTTTCTCCAGATTTTTCTAAGAAATTTACAATCCACTGTGATGCATCTCAATTTGCTTTAGGAGGAGCTTTGACCCAAGTAATTGAGGGCCAAGAGCGTGTCATAGCGTATGCTTCTAGAACTTTATCTAGAGCAGAAAGAAATTATACTGTGACTGAAAAAGAGTTATTAGCTTTATTATTTTTAATTAAAAAATTTAGAGGTTATGTAGAGGGTACTAAATTTTGTTGTATAACAGACCATTCAGCACTTTTATTTATAAATAATTTAAAAGAACCCCAGGGTAGATTAGCTCGATGGGCTATTACTTTAAGACAGTATGACTTCGAATTAATACATAAGAAAGGAAAATCTAATGTTTTACCAGATGCTTTGAGTAGAATACCTAGTGACACTATAGAAATTTCAATTTTAGAAATAAAACCTAAAATTTCAGATAGTTGGTACCTCTCACTCAAAAGTAATATTCTAGAATTACCTAAGTCTTATCCTCAGTGGAAAATTTTTGAAGAAAATATCTATAAATATGTACCTAACACTTTGCCAGTGACCACTAACTGTCAAGAGTGGAAAAGATTAGTTCCAAAATCACAAATAAAAGAAGTCATAGCAAGTTGCCATGATCCTTCTACTGCAGGTCACTTCGGATTTTATAAGACTCTTGGTAGAGTTCAGGAACTATATTATTGGCCAAAACAACGGGCAGATGTTTTAAAATTTGTAAAATCCTGTGAAATTTGTCAATCTCAAAAGATGCCGAATAGTACTCGAGTAGGGTTAATGGGTAATAAGAAAACAGTAAACTTTCCTTTTGAAATTTTATCTTTAGACCTTCAGGGACCTTTTCCTAGAAGCACTAAAGGAAACTGTTATTTATTAGTAATTGGTGATTGGTTTTCTAAATATACTTTTCTGTTTCCGCTTAAAGCAGCTATAGCTCCTACTATTACTAAAATAGTAGAAAATCAAATATTTTTGAAATACGGTGTACCCAGGGTGGTAATTTGTGACAATGGTAGTCAATTTGCAGGAAAAGTTTTCAAAAAACTCATTGACAAATATGAAATTCAGAAAATATGGTTCACGCCTCGTTATAGTCCACATTGTAATTTTGTAGAACGAAATAACAAAACAGTAGGTACTGTTGTTCGTAGTTATGTTAATGAACATAAATATTGGGATGTAGAAATTAATCAATTTCAGTTTGCAATTAATTCAGCTAAACATGAAGTTCATGGTTATTCGCCAAATTTTTTAGTTTTTGGGAGAAATATTCCTACTTCAGGAAAATACTATGGTGAGCTCAAAAGTACTCAAAATTTTGAATTATCGTCTGGTAGTAGAGATAATTATGTTAATGATTTAGAAGGTCTTAAACCTGTGTTTGAAGATGTCAAGAAGAAACTTGACTTAGCTCATAAAAGGTATGAGAAAAATTATAATTTGCGAAGAAGAGATCACTCTTATAAAGTGGGTGATGAAGTTTGGAAACGGAACAAAGTTCTTTCCAAAGCTGTGATGCAATATTCTGCTAAGCTTGTACCCAAATATGTTTTGTGTACTGTAAGACGGAGAATTTCTAAATTAGTGTATGCTTTGGATCATCATGATGGATCTGATGCAGGTAATTGGCATATATCTAATTTAAAACCATATTTTGGTTCTAATTCTGATGTCTCGGTGGGGTAAAGAATAACAGAAAATTTGTCAGTATCTTTTAGTTGAAATTCTCAAAATTTTAGGAACTGAACTACAGTAGAGAATTGAATAAGTTTATATTTGGAATTTGAGAACTTTAGAATCTCAAATGAATTTTGTGTGTAAATAGATGGAGTAAACTGATATACTCACAGTATATACTTGTACATTTGTAAATAAATTTTTTAGTACTATATCTTCAATAGGTGACAATATCTATAGTAAGATTTTTTTTTAGAAAATAATTCTTTGACTTTAATACAAAGAATAATAATGTCTTTGAGAAGAAAACTATTATAGATAGTTGTTAGAATTTATGAGCAAATAACATAGATTATTTTTTTGTTTTATTGAAAGCGACTTACCTATTTTGACTATTTACCCGATTATGACTATTTACCTTATTATGACTTCTCGATAGTGTCTCCGTTTAGGACGTGTGGTACACGCAGTTACCAAATCAATAAAACAAGCTCAATTATTATTTCATTGTGATTTGAATTTAAGTATGATAAGACAAGCTCAATTATTATTTCATTGTGATTTGAATTTAAGTAGATAAGACAAGCTCAATTATTATTTCATTGTGATTTGAATTTAAGTAGATAAGACAAGCTCAATTATTATTTCATATGTGACTTGAATTTAAGTAGATAAGACAAGCTCAAATGAAAGTTTAATGATAGAGATTGAGTAATGCACTAGCTTAAGAATCATTTAATGTTTAGAAAAGAGAACTAGACAAAGTTCAAATATCAATATCAATGTTTAAAATTGAGTGAAATATTTTTTGGAAATTTAGTTAGCTATAAATTACTCTTAATTTTTGGATGAAGTAATTTATACCATTTTTATTTAAAGGGGAGTAAATTTGTAAATAGAAATTCTTCTTTCTACTGGAGATTGGTAAAAAATATATTGACAAGTCAACATATTTTTTTGTGAGGGAGAAAGGGTGTGTAGCATTTAAAAATTCACTTACCTAATTTTGATATGTAAATAAAGAAACAAGTTAATTAAGGATTCATTTCCATGCTTTATTTGTTCAGTACTTATGTATTTACAACAACATAAATAGTAATTAGATTCGAAACTTTAATCATCTATATTTTCATGCACTTCAAAAGAATTTTAGTAATACTGGAATATTTGTAGAAGTTGATTTAATTATAAGAACCTAAAAGCAATAAACAAAATTAGTCATCTATAAAATCAATGAAATGTATGCTTACCTCCTTTTGATTTTTCTTTGTATATATGTATAATTAATATAATAAATTAGTTTGTTTATCATATTGACAACTGTCAGTTGTAGGAAGGCACATGCATCTTAATAATTGTAGGTTAGTATTGATGTTTGTTCGATTAGTAGTCGTGTAGAGTTCTGTCATCGAATTGAGTTAGTTCTATGATGCAGTAGCTGGAATGTTAAGCAGGCACAGGCAGAGTCTTAGAAGTTGGTTAGGTGTCGTTGTCGAGTCTCTTCAGTTGGCAACCATGATTAATATCACCTATCTATCTAGTTGGGTTAGTTTTTTCTTCAATTCCTTCTTTTATATGTGAGCATGATGGAAGAAATAATGCTATTTTGCGTTCTGCTGTTAGGCTTAATTGCCTTCCTGTTTTTGGTGTCCCCTTCATTGAGAGAGGGTAAGTTTGTTCAAGGAATATCTAGTTCGCAGATAATAGAATAATTTTCTATTAGGGATCACCGCCAGGGCTGAAAACCAGCCATCCACGCGGCTGAGGCTGACCCTTGTAGGGAAGCCATTTTGGCTAGTTGCCATAGTTGTCTGGCTCAAGAATATTTTGGTTGGTCCAGATCAAGGTCCGGGATTTGAGAAAGACAGGAGTCAACAGTTCTGTTACCTCCAGAATAATGTTCCTCCGGCCCAAGAAATTCTGTTGAAGGAGCCATATCTCCGATCCTTGTTGAAGCCCACGTGTGTCCTGTTTGCTTGGTAGTTCGAGAACTCCGAAGATGTTATAACTCCACTCCACTTCTACACCACCATTAGCAGTCCTGAGGGTAGTGTTTAGAAGGATCCTTTTCCGATCCTGAGATGCAGGTTTCATTTTTTTATTTTTCCATTTTTTTATAGTATGAATTTTCAGTTGTATTCAACCAATGGTTGACAACCATAGTTTTAATGTATTTGCTTTGACACTGGTAATTTTCGCATTAGTACATTTATTAAAAGTGATTATTTCAAATTTAGTTTTAACATTCGAGTACAATAAAGTTAAAACATTTATTTCAAGTACTTTACTTTTCAAGTTAATTTTTGATAAACAAGTTGCATATGCCCTGATACATTTATTGTTAAAGGTATATTACCATTCCAATTTCATATTTTTTTTTTGATATTCAAGTACTATAGGCTTGGATATATTTTTTGTAAGTACTTTACCATCCAAACTTAATTTAGTGTTGAGTTATATATAAATATTGGTGTGAACATATTACAGCTATAATTTGTGGTATATTTTTATATTATATGTTGAGTAGGGTTATCAATATATAAATGTTTTAAAAAAACTTCATTTGGCTCTAATAGCCCAGGTATTTCACATATTTTTTTTAGAATAGGTATTCTATTTTCTTGTTAAACTAATAAATTTGTTTATTGTACTATCACATGTCGAGTGGGGTCATCGACACATTTTCTTTTGATTTAATAAATGTAATTGAAGACAACTAACTTGTGTTTATTCTTTCCGGTCTACACTTTTAATATTTTCATATTTTTTTTGGTAAATTTACTAAGATATATTTTCGACATTACTTCATTTTTTCTTTATTTTGATGAGGTTAATCACTCTACTGTTTAAAATAAAGTGGCGCTCATGGGTAGACTACTTTTTATTCAAAACTTTTTCATTCATATAAAATTACAAATATAAGCAACAGTTCCTACGACTTATGCTCACTGACGAAAAGCTGCCGTTCGCATTTATGTAAGAACTTTCCAGTTGCTAAACAACATCAATAGTTATTAATAAAATTGTTACAGTATGTACAATTTCAAGAATCATCTTATAACAAGAATGATGGTGATCCGTGTCTTAATATGTTGAAATTTAAGGAACTTGCAACAATTTTTGCTATTGATTGTAGCAGACAAAATGAATAATTAAAATCTGGTAGTGTCGGATATCGGATTAGAATTTGAAAGAAGTAAGAATATATCAGCAAATACTTGTGCTTATTGTGTCATTATACATAACCGTATAGTCAATTATAATCCTTTAACAAATGTAGTGAAAATGTTTTAAAATAACTTCCAAATATTGCTGAATATGCATATTTTATCATATATAAGCTGATGAGCGACAATCATTCATTCAATCCATAAACATATATATGTTACACTCAATTTATTTTCTTGTGTTGGTGAGTGAAGGTCTTTTTTACAATGTATATAGAAAACCATTTACAAAACAAGTGATAACTTGGTGTGCAATGAATGCTATGCTTTTTACATACTTGAATTGTACTGTCCTGAGCTTTCATGGAATATTTAAAAGAATATTGCCTACGAGAAGCCCCTTCTTTAGTTTTACGGTTTTTGAGCAGTTTCTGGGTATTTTCTTTTAAATACACATATTTTTCATTTTGGCTAAGGCCATAATAATAAGTGAAAAGCGCCTTTCGGGTACTGTCTCCAATTTTTCTTGCACAGTGGAATTTACATCCGTCTAAACAATCCTTAACGGTTTTAATCTCGCTTGCTTTTACTTTCGTACCTCTTACATTAACGTATTCTCCTCCAGCTTGGTGCAGTTTGCTTCTGATATTAACTTTCCACTCATTAGCTTGTCGAATTCGTTTTCTAACATTTGTTCGTTCTTTCCGTTTTGCATTTCCATGCACTTCTTTAGATGTTTCATCTTCACCACCTGTTGCGGTTTCAATAACTGGTTCATTTTCAGTTTTGTTTTCCTCAGCTTCTGTTACTTGACACAATCTCCTTAACTCTGTAAATGAATGAACGTTGCGAATAGCTTGTCTAGGAAAACCTCTATATCTAACATCACATACACCATGCTATAATAGCAATTAAATCACCTGCTTCTACACGACGAGCCTCATTAAGAATCACAGAGTCATCTGGATTGTCCAGGTTATTTATTTCACGAGTTACTTCAGTAATTTTGCTCTCGTCTCTTATTTCCTGTTCGATACCACTTTTGGCTTCACTCATTTGGCTTACATTCTGCAGTATCTCTCCATTGCCGTATTCAATTTCATTTTGTTCTCTCAATTGGTTTTGTTTGTACCGTTCTTGTTCAGTATCACCTTCAAATTTGTTGACTTCATTAATTTGGTTTTCTTCCGGCGTTTTTTCTTCAGTAGTACTATGATCAATTCTATTGGCTTCATTCATTTGGTTTTCTTTCGTGCTTTTAATTTCACCTTACTGGTTTTCCTGGTAAACATTCTGTTCAGTACCCCCCGTATTTGGTATGGGTACAGGAGTCAACGCTATAAACAATCAAAATATCACAGTTCAGTGGTTGTGAAAACATTATAGTTTTGTTGGTTTTAAATATTTTCAAATAAAACATACTACATTATTACATCGAGTCCGATAAAATATATAATACGTAAAACCGCGAATAACAATAATATTTATTAATAGAGTGTAAATAATACTTATCCATATTTAATATTTAAACGACATTCCAGACATTATTCTCGTTAAAACTAATATTTTCCAAAAATCACAGGTTATATATATACAATGTGTTCATTTGAAAAGGACCCACCCTTAATATTTCAAAAATGGGACATATTAGAAAGAAATGCCGAAACACGTCAACTTTTAACTTGAGGGGGGCACTTTTTGGCGCTAATGTCATAAACGTCAGATTCACCCCCTCCCTACTGGAGACACCCCTTACATTTTTTCAAATGGCATTAGGTATCAAGTCATACCTCATTTAAAAGGTCTGGTAAATCTCTATTCAATCATTTTGTTTTGCCTTGATACCTGCCTGCCATTGTTATGTAATCGTTGTTTAAAATTGGCTTTTTTTCAACTTTGATTGCCTGAATGTTAACGGTGGTCACTTTGAATATGTCCCATTTTTGAAATATTAAGGGTGGGTCCTTTTCAAATGAACACAGTGTATATATATATATATATATATATATATATATATATATATATATGATAGTCTTTGCCGACTAATTAGGTATAAAACGAGAAATATTGGGGAAACGGCAAGTTTATAAAAGTGAACTCATCTTACTAATTTAACAAGCTTTCGGAAACATGTCTCACGATAAAATCTATTTTTACAAAATTGAAAGACAAAACTCCGATTCTCAATCTATCAAATGTAATATATTGTATACCATGTAAAAACTGTAATAATAAATACTTTGGCCACACCAGTCAAAAATTAAAAAGTTGTTTAAGTTTACATAAAAGTGATTGTAGATTACATCCTGAAAGATGTGCATTAGCAGAACATGTAATTGATAAAGACCACGTTATGGATTTTGAATCTGTTAATATTTTAGACATACAAACAAATACTAAAAAAAGACTTTTCTTAGAAATGGCTCACATATCTCAAGAACCTTATACTATTAACAAGAAGAGTGAACATAAGAATCTCAGTGATATTTATCACTACTTACTATCTATTGATCACAATAATAAGATTTCAAATTTTAATTCTTAATCAAAAATTAATTTAAAAAAAAATTTTTATAATAGTTTGACATTATCATAACCTACACTCTCCATTTTTTGACATAATTTTTATAACTTATTAGAAAGAAAAAAATGAAATTGTTTATCTGTCATAATGACAATATTTCAATATTTTTTAAAAAATTCAAATACCAATTTTAGCATTTAATATATATTTACCATTTTATATCAATCCTCAATTTACTGTAACTTGATAATGGAAATAAAAGTTTCCGAAAGCTTGTTAAATTAGTAAGAAGAGTTCACTTTTATAAACTTGCCGTTTCCCCAATATTTCTGGTTTTATATATATTTATCTTTACGCCTTTGTGCGTCCGTACATTGTCCGCAATTTTGAGAATTAAGTGACTATATTTCTGAATATTTCTTCGGTGGTGGTTTCATAGGAAACTTTTATAAACTTACATAATTTACTAGGACTCTGGGCCCATAGCAGAATAATGACATAATTTTGTTTTCTTGTTGATTGACGTTTCATTCAGCTTATGTCGGTGGTAAGATAAAACACTGCAAATTTTACGATCCATAAAAGATAAAACGTAAACGTAAGTCAACTAATAACAATACAATGAATTAGTAACTAATGTCAAATATATAAAAATTTTATCACTAAGCGCTTACACAATAATTCTCAAAATATATAGGAAGTGTCATTTAAAATTTGAAAGTTGAGACACGTGATAAAAAATGACGTCATTAAATTAAAGATGTTTATCGTGGTTGTATGGCTGGTTTAATTTTTTATCTACCCGCAAAGTCTCATTTTATTATTTCGGAGATACAGGATGCATGAACTTCGTGACCAGTGATTTTAAGGAAGCCATCGTTAAAATTAGACACCAAGTATTATAGCATTTTTTAATTGGTTATTTTTGTATAATTTAAAATTTTCAAATTGCACAGGTTGTATCTTTAATGTAAATGCTATGTAAACGCTATGGTCGGTACTTTATAGCCCTTCTCATTATTAGACATGTTTTGTTGACGCAACTTATAATATTAACAAACATTCACTTTCCCTTGAAATAGTTATTTTCCCAACTTCACGCATATGTTAGAAACAACATTTTTTCTACGAGCGGACGGATACAAACTAACAGGTTCATTAGTTACCTTCTGGGTATTGATGTAATCAATAATACTTATCAACGCAAAATTAAACAAAATTTCAACAAAACGAAAAAAATTATTATAAAATGCAATAAATGATACCTTGCGTGCGGTAAAGTAGAAACGTGCGCCATAGTATACTTTTCCGCGCGCTCGTAGAAAAAAATATTGGATAGTTTTTTCAAGTTAGGAAAACTGAAAATTGAACTATTGAACTAGTGAAATTTAAAAAGATTATGTAAATTAAAGTGTATTCAGTACAATATCCGTTATTCGTAACCAAACACAAACTTCACTCCGTCATATTTGCACCTCGTTACCAAATAGATAAATAATTGGGTTTTGTAGTGAATATATTTTTGTGTGAAATTGGAGATTGTACTTAAATTAATTAGTTTATTGAGAGAAAAATAATGAACCCTGTACATAATGTTAAAAGTGTTGTAAAATTACTTAACATAATCCAGCAATCAGTGTGTGTTTGAAGTTTGTTGTCATCTTGTCAGTTGAGTTGTCCATGTTACTTTTAGATTCAAGTTGATTTGTAGTCTTACTAATTATAATAAATTCATTGAAGAGCCTGCACAAACGTCATTATAGAAGAAACGAATATTACAACAAAAAGATTGGTCCTCGGTGAAAGCAGATGCAAATTGTGTACAGGGTAATTCATTACTACTGGAGGATTGTTTTCCATTCACTTCTCTCCTCCATTTGGGAAATGAGCTAAGTGGACTGTATATTTTTCCTGAAGCTGGTTTGGTTTTTTACTTACTTTCTATACCAGCGGCCTATGGATTACAGGCTTAGTAGCGGAGGAAGAGGATTGTGTTTTTTATTGTGGATGGTTCTACGATGAGTTTTAATGGAACATTAATCCATTTTATATTAAAAATAGTCGGGAACTCAAAAAACATATTTTATCTTTGTCAAACTTGACAGACAACTGGAAAATTCCTAACTAACTTTTTGTTTCTATATCGACGGTTACGTTATAGTGAGTTTTGAAATAATTATAACTGCTCACTTACTGGAACACTGGTAGATTTTTTAGTTACTTTTATAACTGATGACAAACTTATTTCGGATATGAGAGAAGGGGGTAGGGTGAAGGCATGCAAGTTCAAATACAAATGGTTTGTTTTCGAACATACTGCCCGCGCGGCAGGTGAGACTATGAAAGCCTAGATTCGGAAATATATGTAAATGTATTTTGCTGTCACTCAACGCCACAAAACATACACGTACCAGTTGATTAACAACAATATTATTCTATGTATAAATAATGATAAAACAATTAGCGTAAACAAAATCCTAAAACGAACTATACAATTACCTACTAGTAGTGGCCGGTGATGTGCCAAACATTCTAAGGTGAAAGGGAGGTAGAGATTGAAGGGGTATCCTCGTTAGGGAGTAATACCACCTTTGTGATGGGGCGAGTGAGATATCCAGATTGTGAAAATACTTGGACTGAGCGCACTTTTGAATCTTTTCCAGTGGAAACTTGTGTAATGCGAGCTTGTGGCCATTTCATGATGGGATTATCTTCGTCTTTGAGAAGAACCAAATCGTTTACTTTGAGATTTGGTTGGGGATGCTGTTACCTTGATTAAAAGGTCCTGTTAATCTCAGGGTGGGATTCGTAATAAAAAACTGATACAGATGTAATGTTGATTTAATATAAAATATTGTTGGTTGTCATATGGATAACCAAAAAACACAAGGCCTTGCCTAAAAAGTGGTAACGCTAAAAACTCCCTAAAGTAGTTCCGCTGTACCTCACGATTTATATGAAGTTGGCTTTCACAAATTATTTAGGTTATTCTAAGTTAATAGAAAGCATGAGGAGATTTATAAAAAAAAGGAAAGTTTTACACTATCCAATCTTACCTTAGGGGTGGTTGGATACAGAATTATATCATGAACTACCTTGTATGCATACATTGGCTTACAAACTCTAGTGATTGTGCAATTGTTATTAAATTCTATACAAGTTGTCCTCCACAGAGGGTAAAGACACCAGGAAACTAAGTTCCTCAGTAGGTATGGCAAAATACTCTACTTACAATACTTTTCCATAAAGATAATTGTTATTTCAGCCAAATGGTTTCTACTCAAACCCCTGGATTCCTTGTTAAGAGTAAGGTATGAAGGTTACCTGTTTACAATCGGGTGCTGTGGGGTGTCCCTCCAAAAGGACTGATGGTGGCTTACTATATCCTGTAGGTAGAGGTGTATCCGATATGATGACTGGGTGTAGATGATGTCGATGCAGGAACGAAATGAAGATATCGATGTATAATATAAAGCCAAAGAAAGAAGATAGATCGAAGAAAAGAAAGAAAGAAAGGAAGAAAGGAAGAGACCTAAAAAGGAGCTTGTGTAAGTATTTGGTAATAATAATTAAATGTTATGAGGGTTGAGTATAGTACACTGACAAATTAAACTCACCGTAGAAGTTGTGTGGCCTCAAAGTGGTTTCGCCTACGGATGTGGAAACAGGAACTTAAGATGAGCGAAAATAAATATCCACTTATACAGAGTGGTAGAGCTCCAACAGGATCACTCTAATAAAATCTAAGCTCACTTAAATATATTTGCAAAAATTAGCAAAATTGCTAAACCATGTGGTCTATCACGAACCTCACATGGAAGAAAAAATAAAACCCATCTCCTATCTACGTATGGATGGTCTTAGAAAAAAAGGTATGTTCCTTTCATTTACTTCTTTATTACCAAAGTACTTAACACCAGAGATAAGCTCTGATAACAGAAATTAAAAGAAGAAGCTATCAATTGATAAGGAAGGTCAATGATCTTTAATCAGTAGATCTATGAATAGAAAAGTGACATTATGATGAAAGATTGAAATCACTTTGAGAATATTTATTTTTAAGATTGACAGATATGACAAGATTGTCATCTACTTTGTACACCATGTAAACAAAATAACCTTTAAGCCTTTTACATTTTCCAATTACTAACTTTTATGATCTGGTGATCATCCTATGTTCAAATAAGATATTCTGTAAATTTAGAATATAAATATTTGACCTATTATATCTCATACTGTTCTAAAAAATAAGTGGTAAATACTTATTTATTATTATTATTTTTTTTTAGGTGCCCTTCATGGAGACGCTTGAGAAAATTGAAAGGATTCCTGAGACATTAATTGTATTAATCCTACTTAAAACAATCAGGATCTGTTTTTAATAAAATAGCAGTTGGTAGGTACAGAGTTTATTTTTGGATGTTTGAAAGAGAGGCACAAATAATTCTTTGTCCCGTAACACACCCCTCTTTCCCGAAAAGAAGTTTCACTTTGTCAAAAGGGAAACTTCATATAACATTCCTAACTTTTAACAAAACATATAGCCTTAGTTAGCATACATCTGAAATTCGGTTATAATCTTAAGTTGCTTATCCTATTACTTTATATATAAAACTTTATACAAAACGACAAAAAAATTTTGAGGACTTATTCTTCATCACTATCATCTGGAGGATGATGCTTTAGGTCTTTTGCATGCCATATGCCACACTCTTTACCATTTATATCTCTCAATTGGTAACTCCATGGAGAAAGAATTTTGGAAATTACAAAAGGGCCAGTGAATTTTGGTGCAAATTTTGCGGTGATGTTATTCGCTTTATTTGACAGGGAATAGTTTCGCTTCCATACTTGCTGACCAACAGGAAACTTATCTGGTCTTCTTCTCAAGTCATACCCCTTTCGACTTTGGTCATATGCTCTTCGGAGACGTTTGTTGACATCCTCATAGACCTTCTTCAGGGCTTCGGAACGGTCTTCAGGAGTCGGCAAATCTTCTTGGGGAACATCCGATGGAGATCGACCACGAACAGTGACTTCTCTTCCATACATTATGAAATTCGGAGCCATGTCGGTAACTTCATGTTTTGCCGAACGCAAAGCCCATGCAAGCTTTGGCAGATATTTCTCCCACATCTTGTGATTATCCCTCACATAGGAACTTATCATCGTTTTGAGGACGCGGTGCATTCTCTCAACAGGGGATGCCTGTGGGTGGTAATTTGCAAGATAGCATAACTTGACATTATACTCGTTCATTTTAGATATGAATGTTTTATTTTTAAACTGAGAACCACTGTCTAAAATAATTCTAGACGGAGTACCAAACACCAAGAAAACTTGATCTTCCAGAATCTGGGCGATTTTATCTCCAGTCGCAGTGCGCATAGGAAATAACAAAACGAACTTAGAGAAGCTGTCACAAATTGAAAAAATATAAGTATATCCTGAAGAACTACGGGGAAGTGGTCCGACGAGGTCAATGGACAACAAGTTCCATGGACGAGTCACAGTAGGGGTTTGGCTAAGCATTTTTCCTGCAGGTTTCGTCTGTAGTGGCTTAATGCTAAGGCAAATGTGACACCTTCTAATGTACTTGGCGACATCTGTTCTCATTTTCGGCCAGTAAAACCGTTCTATAATGCGTCCCATGGTCTTGAAAACACCTAGATGACCACATGTAGGGGGATCATGGTGATTTCTTATTATGTCTTTCCGTTTCTCCCTAGGAACTACTTCTAACCAGCTTTCTAAATTATGTACAAGATTAGGGTAGTTTGTCTTCGTCAGTCGATAGAGACGTTGGTTTTCAACTCTCCATAATGGATATTTCACCGGGTCGTGTTCAACTTTCTCCATCATGGTATTGTACCATTTGTCCAAGGAGGGGGTAGAACTTAAATCTAGAAGACTATCTGGATGATGATCTATGGATTCAATGGCAGGTACTGATCTAGATAATGTATCAGCAATGACTTGATCCTTACCATTTCGGTGTACGATCGTAAAATCAAATTGTTGAAGGCGCATACTCCATCTAGCAATTCTACCAATTGGATCCTTGATCTTGTACAGCCACTGTAAGGCATGGTGATCGGTCCACACAGTAAAGTGTGCTCCTTCAAGGTAAGGACGAAGCTTTTCCACTGCCCAAATAACGGCCAAACACTCTTTTTCTGTGGTGGTATATTTCCTTTCGGCTTTTGTCAGCGAGCGGCTTAAATAGCAGACGACTTTTTCTTTTCCATCCTGGATCTGAAACAATACCGCACCAAGACCAAAATCTGAGGCATCCGTTTGAACTATAAATGGGAGGTCGAACTGTGGACAAGACAAGATTGGAGCTGATACAAGATGATTCTTTATAGTATCCATAGCCTTTTGACAATCTACATCCCAGAGAAACTTTTTATTTTTATGCAGAAGTGCTGATAGAGGTGCTGTAAGGGACGAAAAATCCGGAATAAAGCGTCGATACCATGAAGCTACTCCAATCAGACGACGAACCTCGGTCACCGTTTTTGGTACAGGTATCTGAAGGACGGCTTCTACTTTGTCTGGGTCCACCAACAAACCAGCTACATTCAACACGTAACCCAAGTAACGTAACTCGGACTTACAAAAGTTACATTTATCCCTGTTAAGGGTTAAACCTGCATCCGCAAGTCTTCGCAAAACTTCTCCCAAAACGTATAAATGCTGGTCAAAGGTAGAGGTGCAAATGATGATATCATCTAAATAAACGAAAACATAGTTTTCAAGGTCGTAACCAAGTACCTTTTCCACGAAACGTTGCCACGTGGCTGGAGCGTTATGCAAACCGAACGGCATGCGTTTAAATTGAAACAACCCGCGAGTTGGGACTACAAATGCGGTATAGGGTCGGGAAGATTCCGCGACAGGAATCTGCCAATAAGCTGACTTGATGTCTAGGGTAGTGAGGAACCTAGCATCTCTTAGTTTATCTAAGGTTGCAGAAACAAATGGCAGTGGGTATGCGTCACGTTCACTGACTTCGTTCAACTTTTTATAATTTACACAGAATCTGAATGTATTATCAGGCTTTTTAACTAGTACTATTGGTGACGCCCAAGGAGAACTAGATGGTTCGATTATATCCTTGGCGAGCATGTCATCAAGTTCCTTATTCACCTGCTTTTGTAATGCTGGAGAAAGAGGGTAATGTCTTTGTTTTATGGGTGGATGAGAAGTTTTTATGACGTGTTCCACTAAGTGAGTACATCCGTAGCCTGACCCCATTTTACCAAACGTAGAGTTGATGAGACAATCGAGTTCATTCCTTTGATCACCTGGAAGTTGGTCAAGGGAATTGATAGCAGAGATTTCGGGTAGTACTTTGTCATCATGTGGTACAAAAGACCATTGACCAGAGTACAAGTCTGGAACGATTCCCATCTGCATCCAAAAATCTTTCCCCAAAATAAGATGATGCGAAATTGACGGTACTACAAGGGCTTCAAATATTTTTATTCTGTCTTGTAATTGGATAGGGATTGTGAGCGAACCCACGACCTTACACTTAGCTCCATTCGCTACTGTGCACTCCGTCGACAAACCATGGTTCAGTTTACAAATAGACTTCAACACATCCCAACCAGGACCACCAATAACTGTCTTTGAGCAACCGCTATCTAACAGAGCTAAAAACATCTTATTATAAATACACACCTTAAGAAACGGGCGTCTGTCATCTTTGGCATGAGCTAAAACGAAATCTAAAACGACAGATACAGACGACACCGGATTGGTCGGAGTTTTCGAGTTCGGGGTTTTTGACCGACCTATTGCTGGCCCCGACTCACATTTTTTTGACAATGAGGACAATTGATACGGGTGACATTCGGTTTTCCACACTTCCAACAAAATAGTTTACGTTCTTCACGACATTTTTTAAATTTGTGGCCGGCCTGTTGCCAATTCCAGCAGGCTGGTTGACCTGAAGCGTTGACTGCTTCCACGGAGGCGGAGGGTATCGGATGCGAGACCATCTCTGACATACGCGCGGTAGGTGAGACTTGCGTAGCATTAACCGACGTTGAATGAGCGGGACGATGGTATGCCAAATCGGGTTCGAGTAGCGTTCGATGTGAGGCTGGAGGAGGAAGGAATTTCTTGACTCTTTCTTCAGTTTCTTCCACGCTCCTGCATAATTTAAGCAATTCCCTTACCGAGTGTACCTCTCGAAGAGACAACTGGGTTTGAAGGTAGGGGAGTAGGTTTCTTCGGATTAGTTGTACCCTAACTTCCTCTGAGGGTGGTTGATCCAATCTTCTAAAAAGGTTTTCCATGGCAGTAATGAATGTTAGTACCTTTTCTTGCGACCCTTGTGTTCTTCGTCTGATTTCATCCCATAGGTTATACTCATAATCATGCGGCCTGAAATCCTCTTTAAGTTGTGTCACAAGATCATCCCACGAGGTAAAACTTCCCGTTCGATACCAGTATAACGCGTCTTCCTCGAATAATTCCGGAGCAGAGCGTAATAATTGTTCCTTGGAAACGCCCCGTGATAAACGAACTTCCTCAATACGTTCTAGGAAATCGTTGACGCTAGTACGCCCGTTAAATTTGACATTCCACCTATGAATGAAGGGGTTGAAAGCTGACTTACTTGGTTCACTTGGCCGTTGGGTAGGAATCGGAGACATATTTAAATTGTTCAGACAGTCAGCAAGGTATCTAAGTTGGTTCAAATCCTGGAACGAGGTTCTTCTCGTATCGTCGTCGAAAGTTGCCATTCTAGATGTTGATGATGCGAGCCTTCCCTGTGACGTGTAATTTTCACAACGTTCGTCTGGGCTCCTATGACTTCGTCCATCATATTCAGGTTCTCGGCGACTAGACGGTATCCCATGAGTCTGATGTTCGATTGGACCATCTTCTGGCAAATCGATTAGATCTCCTATTATTGGAAGACTTCTGGAAACTCTGGGTGTCGGTGGAATTGGAGCGTCGATGAGAGAATATGCATCCCGTGGATTCGAAAAATTCTCTTGTTCCCTTCCTGACCTCAATCCTCTAGGTACACAACCTTGATTGATAGCTGCTGACGGGTATAGACTGAATCTATCTTCCCTTTTCGCTCGGACAGATATCCCATCCATTCGAGGGACAGCATGCTCTGCAGGGTTGACGAGACGACGTCCAGGCTTCGGCGATGTTGCTTCGTACGCTAAGTTGAGGTTACCAAATAGTTGACGACAGTCACTTTCCAGACTAATCCGCTTATCCTCTTCCATTTCGGTGGGACCATCTATCCTATTTAACCGTTCCATGAGGTGTGTTAGACGAGAGTATAATCGACGGAAGTCATTTTCACGATTTTCAGGATCGAAAGATTCGATTTCCATGACCAATTCCTCTAGCTTACCACTGCAAATTTCGAGTTCTGAGTGAAAATCCCAATGAACTTGCACGTTAGGAGTGAGTCCAGTTTCCTTCTCCTTCCTCATAGCTTGACGCAACGCTGCTCGTTTCTCATCTACCGTGTTGTAATTCGGTAAGCCGCGAACTTTTAATTCGTAAGTGAGTTCATCGCTTTTTAGTCTGTTCACCTCCATGTTAGAATAATGCACGTAGTAGATAATAGGTTAAAATAGTTTAGTTAGTCTAGTTTAAGTTAGGCTAGGATGTAGTTATATTGTATATATATTAGGTTCCGGTATTTTGTATTTCCTAGAATTTCAACTTTTATTTTGTGTATTTCTAGAATTCTATTTTGATTTTGTTATAGAAAATCGTTTTTGTTTTGTTTCTAGAGTTATATTTTTATTTTACCTTTGGTGTGGGGTATGTAAAAAAACAATGTTCTGTCTAGGTTATTACTAATCTCAACATAATCTACCTTAATAAATTGGTTTTAAGAATCCCTAACTAACGAAATGGGCTGCTTAAATTTACTTTACGGTATGTTTACTAATATACCACTAATGCGAGTAGAATAAATGTACCTCAGCTTTATTTGTCTAACCAGGGTAAGTATACCTTCTTACTAACCATATGTAACAAACCTATCAATGCATCCAAATTAACTCTTCCACTGATTGGGCAAGAATAAAGTATCAATCTAAAGATGAAAAAACTGTGTTTACAATATCTACTATCTTTGAAACAGTTATTTAACCTGTTTAATTTAAATATATTTCCCTAAGAACTATATTTACACCTTAAACTATAAATAACCCTAATAAAACACAATATACAGTGAACCGAATTACCCTGTATATGTATATTTGACTATCTCTCAAATAGACTGTATTCAAATTCTAATCCGATAAAATTTGAACTGCTTATATTGTACCAACACAAACTTTCAAAAAAATGTTTCGCCACACCCTGTATGCAAAAAATAATTTATCTACTTCTCCTCAAACATCCCAAAACAACTCATGTGCCCTTGGAACTGAATTACACATACAAGTTACTACACCTTAATGTTACCTCTATGTTTATCTATTACTGTTGAATAGAATAAGTTTGATGTTATAAGAATATTTATTTTTAGTTTTAATTAATTGTAAGATTTATTAATTAGTTGTGATGTAAATACTGTACTAGAATAATTTAGGTATTTTTATTTAGTTTCTATGTAAATAGTTTATCGATTTACCTATTAGTTCTAGCAAAATGAAATAAAAATACGTTTTTACCGTGTCGTGTGAACCTATCCTAATGTAATTTACAAACGATTGAATTAATGTGAAGTGTCACATCTATATCTCGAAAAATATACAATCGATTGCTTGAAATATTAATAATCGATTCTTTGAAAATCATTCACTAATGAACAGTGTAGAGGCAAGTCGTCTAACAAATAAGTGAATTTGAAAAAAATAATCCAGTTGCAATAAAAATAACTCAACCAACAATAAAATATTAAATAAACCAACATTAACCAAGTTGAGGCGCCATTTTGTTACCTTGATTAAAAGGTCCTGTTAATCTCAGGGTGGGATTCGTAATAAAAAACTGATACAGATGTAATGTTGATTTAATATAAAATATTGTTGGTTGTCATATGGATAACCAAAAAACACAAGGCCTTGCCTAAAAAGTGGTAACGCTAAAAACTCCCTAAAGTAGTTCCGCTGTACCTCACGATTTATATGAAGTTGGCTTTCACAAATTATTTAGGTTATTCTAAGTTAATAGAAAGCATGAGGAGATTTATAAAAAAAAGGAAAGTTT
Source organism: Lochmaea crataegi (assembly GCA_947563755.1). Lineage (NCBI taxonomy): Eukaryota > Metazoa > Arthropoda > Insecta > Coleoptera > Chrysomelidae > Lochmaea > Lochmaea crataegi. The sequence goes on from OX387429.1 coordinate 42,233,655, forward strand.
TACACTATCCAATCTTACCTTAGGGGTGGTTGGATACAGAATTATATTATGAACTACCTTGTATGCATACATTGGCTTACAAACTCTAGTGATTGTGCAATTGTTATTAAATTCTATACAAGTTGTCCTCCACAGAGGGTAAAGACACCAGGAAACTAAGTTCCTCAGTAGGTATGGCAAAATACTCTACTTACAATACTTTTCCATAAAGATAATTGTTATTTCAGCCAAATGGTTTCTACTCAAACCCCTGGATTCCTTGTTAAGAGTAAGGTATGAAGGTTACCTGTTCACAATCGGGTGCTGTGGGGTGTCCCTCCAAAAGGACTGATGGTGGCTTACTATATCCTGTAGGTAGAGGTGTATCCGATATGATGACTGGGTGTAGATGATGTCGATGCAGGAACGAAATGAAGATATCGATGTATGATATAAAGCAAAAGAAAGAAGATAGATCGAAGAAAAGAAAGAAAGAAAGAAAGGAAGAAAGGAAGAGACCTAAAAAGGAGCTTGTGTAAGTATTTGGTAATAATAATTAAATGTTATGAGGGTTGAGTATAGTACACTGACAAATTAAACTCACCGTAGAAGTTGTGTGGCCTCAAAGTGGTTTCGCCTACGGATGTGGAAACAGGAACTTAAGCTGAGCGAAAATAAATATCCACTTATACAGAGTGGTAGAGCTCCAACAGGATCACTCTAATAAAATCTAAGCTCACTTAAATATATTTGCAAAAATTAGCAAAATTGCTAAACCATGTGGTCTATCACGAACCTCACATGGAAGAAAAAAGAAAACCCATCTCCTATCTACGTATGGATGGTCTTAGAAAAAAAGGTATGTTCTTTTCATTTACTTCTTTATTACCAAAGTACTTAACACCAGAGATAAGCTCTGATAACAGAAATTAAAAGAAGAAGCTATCAATTGATAAGGAAGGTCAATGATCTTTGATCAGTAGATCTATGAATAGAAAAGTGACATTATGATGAAAGATTGAAATCACTTTGAGAAGATTTATTTTTAAGATTGACAGATATGACAAGATTGTCATCTACTTTGTACACCATGTAAACAAAATAACCTTCAAGCCTTTTACATTTTCCAATTACTAACTTTTATTATCTGGTGATCATCCTATGTTCAAATAAGATATTCTGTAAATTTAGAATATAAATATTTGACCTATTATATCTCATACTGTTCTAAAAAATAAGTGGTAAATACTTATTTATTATTATTATTTTTTTTAGGTGCCCTTCATGGAGACGCTTGAGAAAATTGAAAGGATTCCTGAGACATTAATTGTATTAATCCTACTTAAAACAATCAGGATCTGTTTTTAATAAAATAGCAGTTGGTAGGTACAGAGTTTATTTTTGGATGTTTGAAAGAGAGGCACAAATAATTCTTTGTCCCGTAACAATGCATCCATTTCGGACGGTTCTGCAAACGGTTTAAGTAGTCTGTTGACCAGCGTCTCCAGAATTGTTGTTGCGCCTGAGTACAGAGCTGCCAGTGCTTGTGATTGAGAGAGAAAATCTCCCAATTGAGGAGCATTATCAAGTAGGTATTGATTAACTTCTTTCAAGTAATTGTCAGCTCCTACAAAATTTGTGGCATTGTCACTGTATATTATTGATGGCAGTCCCCTATGTGCTATGAATCGCTTTAAACAAGCTAAGAAAGAGTCGGCAGATAAGTCAGAAACTAACTCTATATGAACAGCCTTAGTGGATAAACATACAAATACTGCTATATAGCTTTTCATTAAGGGAGCTTTCTTTAGTGATGAGGACTTGGTGAAGAATGGGCCACCGAAATCTACTCCGGTGTTGGTAAAAGCACGCAAAGGAGTAACCCTTTCTTTGGGAAAATTAGCCATGATTTGGCTGGAAGCAATAGCATTGAAGCGTTTGCATGTGGGACATGAATAAATAATTTTCTTCAGAGATCTGAGGCCATCTATGGGCCAATAATGTAATCGTACATTATTTAATACATTTTGAGGGCTTGCGTGACCTAATCGTTTATGCTCATGACGTAAGATCAGGATCGTGAGATGATGTTTGGAAGGTAACAATATTGGGTATTTTTGGTCAAAGGGCAAGTCAGCATTGGACAATCGTCCACCTGCTCTGAGGTATTTATTGTCATCTAGAAACGGGTTAAGAGAAGCGATATGCTTGTTATGAATGGGTTTATCTAATTTGAGAGATTTAATTTCCATAACAAACGAGATTGTCTGGATTTGTTTTATTATGAAAGAATTAGATTGTTCTAGTTCTCTTGGGCTCAGGAGACCTGTCACTTTTTCCCTATTTCTGAGAATATAGATGAATCGTAGAACATAAGCAGTTGTCCGTTGCAGCTTGTTTAGAGAGGAACATTTTGAGACAAGACATTCCCAGAGGTGATGGTTTAGTATTCAAGGCAGAGTGCTTTCTTTCTTCGGGAGGATTGGATATTGGAGAAAAAGAATCGAAAGAGTCTAAATTGGATTCTGGGTTGGAGAGAAAAGAGGGGCCTGATTTCCACAGGTGAATAGAATCAGGTTGAAATTTTCCTCTGGACAGCATATCGGCGGGGTTTTGGACAGATGATATGTGTCTCCAGGTTGCTTGTTTCGTAGCAGTTTGAATGAGGGAGGCTCTATTACACACAAAGGTGCTCCATTGGGTGGGAGAGCCTTTGACCCAAAATAGTGCTATCCCAGAGTCTGACCATAGGGAAGATTCATCTATAGTCAGTACAGGTTGGAGAACTGAGTGAATTCTAGTAAATAGTTGAGATAAGAGAGTCATAGAGCATAGTTCCAGCTTGGGTATGGTGAGCGGTTTCTTTATGGGAGCTACTCTAGATTTGGCGGCTATCAAAGAGGACGTTACAGAGTTATTAGAGTAAAAAGTGCGTAAGTACAAACAGCATCCGTAAGCTGTGGTGCTGGCATCGCAAAATCCGTGCAATTCGTATCTTGTCACGGTTTTGTGCAATATAAGGCAGCGAGGAATTACATAAGAAGATAAATTCGAGATATTAGACAGAAAATTGTTCCAGTCATTTACTATATCGGATTCAGTGATGGGCTGGTCACATTCAATACCTTTGTACCACAGTTTTTGCATGAGCATTTTTCCCAGTACTATTACAGGATTTACTAATCCTAAGGGATCATAGCACTTGGCCACATGTGACAATATTTTTCTCTTAGTGATAGGGTATATTTCTTGCAATTTAGGGAGAGATATCTGAAAATTATCAGAAATAGGCTGCCAGAGAAGTCCTAGCACTTTACAAGGGGCTTTGTCGGGATTGAATTCTTTGACGATTGGTTCACATGGAGAGGTAGAGCTACAGAAATTTTCTGAGTTGGATCTCAGCTTGTGTAATTTGAAATGAGCAGGAGATAAAAGAGTAACCAGAGACTTGTATAAAACGTTTAAGTCTTGTTCTGAATCTGCTCCTGATAGAATATCGTCTACCTGGTATTTTCCATTAGGGAGAATTTGGGTAGTGCCTTGAAATATTTGTTCCGCCAGGTCATCCTGTTCGGAATTTGTTAAGTGGTAAGAACCATTTTCTTGGTTTACAAATTTTTTTAAAATTTCGTCTAGCTTCTCTTCTTGAGTGAAGCTAGTTGTGTGGAAAGAGTAGCTGGGGTGAGCAAAGCGAGGCAGAGCAGATAGACACTGGGGAGGCACGGCTCCCGAAAGAATCCAGCCCAATCGGGTCTGAACTAGAGTAGGGTAACCTTTTCCCAAGGATTCGACACCAGGGAGTAATATATCATATTAAATATCAGCTCCTAATAGAAGCGATATTTCTCCTGGAGAGTCAAATTCTTCGTCTGCTAACTTGGCCTTGATATCATGAGGTATGAGCAGTTTGGAAGAATTTATGGGCACTTGAGGAAGATGAGAGGGGATTTTTGGCACCACGGCACAGGAAACAGTAAACTTCTGAGATGAAGAGCGATGAGAGTATATGTCTACATCCATCACTTCCCTAATAACACGATGTTCATTAGGAATACCTGCCACTTTCAGATGAGATGGTTTTAAGATTCCTTTCGCATTTGCAGCTAAAGAGGAAATTATGAATTAAGTTTGGCTTCCAGGATCCTATAGTGCTCTTGCTACTATTGGCCTTCCGTTTTCAGGATATAATTGTACTTTAGCGGTAGCTAATAGTATGTGAGAACCAGCAGTGTTCAGCGCAGACAAGGCTGTAGCCTGCTGGGGTTGAGCGTTCAAATTTTCTTGGGAACTTGAAGCTGGGTTTTGCGTCGGATGCTGATTAGAGGGTATAGAATTTTGGAGACTATGTCTTGAATGAGTATTAGTGAGGTGAAGAAGAGTGTAATGCTTGTTATTGCAAGTAGCACATGTACCTTTGGAGGTACAATCTTGAATAGAATGCTGCAAACCTAAGCAGTTGTAACATCTTTTGTTGATTTTGACGAAATTTATTCTATCAGGAACAGGGATATTTCGAAAACCATTGCAACTATAAATGCGATGACCACTGGTTTTGCAATAATCACAGTTTTTGTTAACAGAGACACTAGAGCTTTGTTGAGAGTGAGAAATGGAGACTGGCTTAAAGTACGAAAGTGTAGAACGATTGTCGGTAGAACTAGAGTGAAGAACCACCTGAGGAGTGTGGATTTTAGGAGCGTTACCTTTTGAAGTATGGTGAGAGTATTTGGTAACATTTTTGTTATCTGGCTGTAAATCTGGATTTATGTTTTCCAAGACTACACAACGTTTTTGCAAAAAATCGAAAAATTGTTTAGAGGTTGATAATTTATTCACCTCAGCTTGTTCTTCAAAAACGCGAGTGTTAAAATCGAGTCAAATAGTGTTTCCTTATTAGGTTCAACTGAATCCAAAGCATCTAGTATAGCTTTGGAGCTAGCACAAAACTGTCGCATATTTTGAGAACTACACTTTTGTATAGTGGGAAGAGCCAATAACTGCTGATAATGATTTATGACGATTTGTTTCTTGTTTCTATACCGATCTTCAAGAAGGTTCAAAGCTATCGCGTAACTATCATCAGTTACCTGTATTTTTTCCACTATTTGTAACGCTTCGCCCCGTAAGTACGATTTAAGATAGTAGAATTTCTCAGATCTAGAAGCTAATTTAGAATTATCTCCAATTAATGCATTGAAAAGATCAATGAATGATGGATATTCCACGCAATTACCAGAGAATGTTGGTAAATGTATGTTAGGTAGCTTTATGTTACGATCATGAAAAGTAGAAGGATCGGCTTTAGGAGTCAATACAGTAACGGATTCTATGATTCGTTTGAAGTTACTTATTACATTCACAATGCGATTTTCAAATTCTTCCCTATTTTCATCTTCATCTTTGTAATCTTTGTGATTTTCTATCTGATCTTGGGTATCAATATAAGTTTCTAGAGTTCGAGTGAGCATGTCAACTCGAGTCTGCAATTCGAATTTATCGCGACAATCCTTGTTGGCCGCGTACCAATTTACTATGCGTTCGAGTTGAGATGTACATTTGCGTCTTTTCTTTTTACGAGATTCCATGTTTGTTTTTTATTTGTACTAGTGAATCAACAATTAGTAGCCCCGACAGATAAGGTTATCAGAGCAATGTTAAAGTTCGGGTGTAAGCTCCCGAACTATAAGAGCAATAGATTACAACTAACAAATTATTGCATGAGCCCCCGAACTATAAGAGCGTCAGAGAACGAATCACAAACTATGAATAACCCCGAGATATAAGGTTATCAGATTACAGTGATAGTTCGGGTGTAAGCTCCCGAACTATAAGAGCAATAGAGTTAAACTAACAAGTTATTGCGTTAGCCCCCGAACTATAAGGGCGTCAGAGAACAAATCACAAACTATGAATAACCCCGAGATATAAGGTTATCAGATTAGAGTGAAAGTTCGGGTGTAAGCTCCCGAACTATAAGAGCAATAGAGTTAAATGAGCAAACTTTTTGTGTTTCTAGCTTCTAGATCTCAGAAACCACCACCTGTAGTATTATTAAACCTAAAACTTAAACAGAATTGCTGTGGCCCAACTCATGCGAACAATAAAATTAACAGTGTAAATCAATAGCAAATTCAATAAATTTAAATCAGAAAGAAAGTAAATCAATAATCGCGTATATTAAAACAGACGACGACTTGACGTTTTAATATAAGACTTCTTCTAATCTCCCAGTATCTGAAACGTATTAAAGCAGAACACAAACAAAATATACTATTTTGGCCACAGCTGGTTTTCTATAAAGACTTATCTACTTTTCTTATAATCTAAGCACTGATTCAATTTTATTCTTGGGAAATGCAGAATTCAATAGCGGCACTTCACTATAGTTTTGACACTATTTTTATTAGATAGTTTACGTGAAATTGAACAGAGTTTTATTAAAAGATACTACCTTTCGGTTTCAATATGGTGTGCAGTAGAGAAGGGACTTGACTGGCATCACTTGAAGAATGACCATAACTGGCATCACTTGAAGAATCACCATAACTGGCATCACTTGGAGAATGACCATAACTGGCATCCGGCTTGAATTAGACCATAACTGGCATCCGGCTCGAAGGATCATAAAATGGAGGATTGTTTTCCATTCACTTCTCTCCTCCATTTGGGAAATGAGCTGAGTGGACTGTATATTTTTCCTGAAGCTGGTTTGGTTTTTTACTTACTTTCTATACCAGCGGCCTATGGATTACAGGCTTAGTAGCGGAGGAAGAGGATTGTGCTTTTTATTGTGGATGGTACTACGATGAGTTTTAATGGAACATTAATCCATTTTATATTAAAAAATAGTCGGGAACTCAAAAAACATATTTTATTTTTGTCAAACTTGACAGACAACTGGAAAATTCCTAACTAACTTTTTGTTTCTATATCGACGGTTACGTTATAGTGAGTTTTGAAATAATTATAACTGCTCACTTACTGGAACACTGGTAGATTTTTTAGTTACTTTTATAACTGATTACAAACTTATTTCGGATATGAGAGAAGGGGGTAGGGTGAAGGCATGCAAGTTCGAATACAAATGGTTTGTTTTCGAACAACTACCATAGAGTCCAATATATTGTAAATCATCGAAGATATTCGAATAAAAGTTTAACCGGTGCTAGCCACCCTGAAGGTTCATATTTTAAAATTGGTTGCAATTGTACAATGTGTTCCAGAACGCTGTGCCAGATGAAAGCTACAGTTTTTTTAAATGGGACACCCTGTATTCTACTTCTAATTTGAATTCTGCTTGATTTCTCTATTGCAATGATATAAGATTGTAATAGGTTATACAGTGTATTCAAGAAGTTCTGACCACTTGTTCCTGAAAATCGTAATGAGCTCAATGCTCATGTATACTTTAAACTGCACAATTTGAAATTAATATGTTACAGCCATACGCCTGTGATTGTTTTCTAAAGTTTATTCCAACAAGTACATAGAGTACTGGAATGCAGTAATCCCCTAACCAACAGGTGTTTATCGGAGTTTTACTCAAAATTGACGAATTATTTTACAACAATTTAATAGTAACTGTTTGAAAATATATTATTTTACTAAAATGATTGAGTGATAAATGTAATCGCATAATAATGTAAAAAGCAACATAGATACTGTAGGAAAAATTTCTTTATTAAAAAACGAAAAATACACACCATATAAGCAGAAAGTTACTGGTCGTCATCGTTATCAGTGTCACTTGTACTTGATTCACTATCACTTGTGTTAGAACTATCCACATTAATAATTAAAGGATTTACTTTCACACTTTTAATAACATTATGATCCATATTCCACATGCCATTTTCACTTTTTTCAACGTGATTAATGCACTTTTTCCACGTTTCTCCGGTAATATTTCCAACTGCACTTAATAATTTCTTTACATATTCTAATTTGTTTGTAAGATTGTTTCTCGCAGCGATCTGTTCAATTTCTGCCCAAACCAACTCTATTGGGTTTAACTCGCAGTGGTGAGTGGGGAGCCGTAAAACACTGACAAGTCCATCTATCACATATTTTTTATATTTTCACTTATGTTGCTTAGCAATCTCATAGAGGCGTTCAATTCTTAGCATATGCCATTGATTATAATTTTGAGGTTGAGTGTAAAATAACATTCAACTAATATAAGACAATCGTAAAACAGCAGAATACGTCACCGATTATGACGTAACGGCAAAAAGTGGTTAAACAAAGTCTACCAATAACTTTGTTTGCAAATATTGCTGATCATTAGCAAACTTTAGAAAATGTACCTTTTTCTCGAACTTTTAAAATGAAATTTTCACACGAAAACCGCAAACTCCTAAACAGACAGCGAATACCGTAGAGCAACCTTCAATTGTTTGCCACCAGTGGTAGTATCTTGATCTCTCCACTTTAGAATAACCTTGACCAGCGACAGTGACAATAATTTTTCACTCACCGATATACGAATCAGTTCAATTAATCAAGTTACAACCACCATCACTATAATGCAGTACATCATTGCAAAAAATGTTTAATCTCTCTAATAAGATTCGCACATGACCTAAATTGTTTTCGGTCTGTGGGTAGTATGTAGGGCAGACGTATACCGCCTTTTTCTATACGATTCAATCAAATTCAATACTGGGTTAATGTTTAATTTAAACTGTTTTTATTTTATGATGAAAATCAAGGAAAAGGTCAAACGAGAGACAACAAATCGAAGCAAATTAAAATAGCAAAAAAAGTATGTGAATGCGGAGATCAATTTGGAGTAATTTTGTTGTTGATTAATGGTACGACCCGGAATTTACAAGGTCGTATCTCGTTGCAATTATCGAACATATAAGAGTTTCATGTTTTTATGTAAGTATCTGCAATTAGTTGCAATAAATACGATTGTGTAATGTGTATACGAGGTATGGAAAAAGTAATGCCATCAAAAACATAACAAGTAAAAAATGCATGTCTCGCAACGCTGTCTTCTACCGCAAAAAATTGTGAAATCTTATGTAAAACGTAATAGCAACAAGCATTATACGAGCACACCCTATTTGTTTATAGAATCACATTTAATATTTATAGTTGATCTATGAAAAGTCAATTTGGTCTGCATTACAATTGATTCGTTCAATCACAAGAAAATTAAAGTTGTGTTCTCAATGGTAAGGTAATTTGATTATAAAAAGGATGTCCAAGTGAAATGGCTTTAAATGCACGACTTATGTAGTGAGGCATCAGAACAGTTGAATGATTAAGTGGTTAGTGCTCTGAATACCCACAATTTACTTGACAAATAATGTATCGGATAGTCGGCTGATAATACAAATACAAATATTGGTGGAGTGTGAAGAAAAGGAGAGAACAATCTATTTACCAAATTAAATGCTTCTCGTGGCAAAACCTTGGTTGGAATAGGGCAAGTCCACGTTACGTCATCTGACAGTCGCCCTGAGATAAGCAAGCGTTTTCTGCACAACACGTGGTTCTTAATAGTTATTTGATTTTGATTTAGTGCTTTTTTCGACGTTGTTTTAATTGATTAGGTATTTTAAAAGCTATATATGACTGTTTATAATAAAAAGGACCACCAACCAAATTACAAATCGAAAATCCTCAGGGCGACTGTCATTACTGTCAACTTGTCAATTGGTGACATGCCCTATTCAGGCAGTTGGTAACGTTGTGATTAAATGATATACCTTTATTATTTGGTAGCCATTTCATTAATTCAGCGTTTCTCCATGAGCAGGTTGGTCATTTTTCTTGCAGAGCACTATTATCAAGAGCTATGAGAGATGGTGGTATATTTTCCAAAACGATAGTCGCCGTCAGTTTTTGAAGTAAATAGTAACAAATCATTTTCAGTGAAACCAGATGCGGAACCAATATGTCCAATAATCAAACAGCTACCTTTCCCACAAGGACCTTCAATGCCGGTTGACCATTATCCATAAACGCCTGCTTACCGCTGTTAATATTAGAATCCTGTCAAATTTTAGAAGGGGTATGTCCTTCGTTAACCCAAGTTTCATCAAGATAAAAAATTTGTTTTCCCCATCGTCTTGCTGCCATTATCTCGCGAAGATAATATGATTACACGTTTTCCAGTAAGACAACTATTCCTACTCCGTTGCTTACACTTAAAACCTATTTTATGCAAATGCAACACAACGTTGTTTTACTTATAAGCCACAAATTCGCATCAGTTTTTAATAATTGAAATATTTTATTTATTGTTTGTACTTCATTTTTCATATATCATGTATCTTCTGATTGTGTTGTTTATAAATTCATTGGTTTTCTTCACTTTTCGTCCTGGTTTCTCCTTAAGTTCGCTTAAAACCTGATTTATTTTTTGTTCACGTATTACTTTGTAAATAGTCGATATCCCCACTCCAGTAAATTGCGCACATTTTTCTACAGTGCTGTCAACACTGCACTGTTTTGCAAACAGTGAGCAGTAGAAGAAGGCGTGTTTAAGAACATGCGATTTTCTTTCTGTATATACCGAAATACGTTTAAAATCATCGTTTGTTCGTTTAGTTCTAATGGTCCAAACTTTTACAAATAGGTAAAACCCTTCTCAAAGACGGTTCTTACAAAACTAAAACCATAATTAAAACTAATATGAAAACCTATAGGTCATAATGACGAAATTGTACATTAATATTTCTCATAATACGTAACCAGTTTTTTGTTTTTCTACCTGCGAATTGGAGAACAATAGATAATCTTTCTGTGTTTATTCATAACATGTCAAATCGATAGTGAAAGTTTGTTTAGAATGCATACGGAAGCTATAATATTTTATAGTACATAATTTTTCATTCGAAGTGATCCACCACAAGTTTTCTTTTATAAACTTATAAATTGTGACACCTAAAGTATTTATTTTTCAATAGTACCTAGCTAAGCTAACATTAAATTATTGAAAAATATTTCGTCAATTTTGAGTACAACTCTGTGATATCCGATCAACATCTGTTAGTTAGGGGAGTATTGCATTCCAATAATCTATGTACCTACCTACTTGTTGAAATAAACTAGGAGTAATATCATAATTCACTAGACCAGCTTCCATACCTAGAAATCCGTTCAAACTCGAATACATCGGCTTCACAATTTTTTTTAAACGGATCACCTTGTAATTTATATCCGTAAATGGAAATTACTTCATTATACTTCAAATTTTATAAGTATTCCCTATACCAAAACTGAATGGTTTCTGTGATATTTCAATTTTATGATCAAAAATTTTATTTCCAACAAAAAATCAATGAAAAACAGCTATATAAAATTCATTCAGAACAATTAACGAGTTAGAATTTTAGAAAAATCTTTTAAAACATTGACAACAGTGCCACATTTTCCTAATAGTAAAATTAGATCCACACTATTATTGCTATTTAAAAACATTGAAGGGATGAATATCACCTGAAAGGGGTTCAACAAAATATCGAAACTTTTATAGTGACGGATATTTAAAGAAATTCGAAAGTCGACGATAAGATTTAATCTTATCACTGTATATCTACATTTTTTTCGAAATAAATATTTCAGCAAAAATCAGTGCTAATATTACATAGTTCAACATTTAACTTAAATAATCATTTTATTTATACTCGCTAGTCAGTGTAGTGCTGTAAGAGTAAATATGAACAACAAAAATAAATAAAAAATTGTAAAAAGATTCTCTAGAATTTTTTTTTAAATGCGTCACAATAATAATATCGTCTTTTTATTTATGAGAATGCTTGAAAAAAATTCAACCAATAATTTCTTAATTTATACTCATTAATTAACTATATTAAATTTGGACCACTACACTACACAGTTTTTTACGCGATTTATCCTGTATGGACATATTCTACAATTTCTCAAATTATGTTATGCATTGAACGTACGCAGAATAGTGTATCACTGAAATAATTGGTGTATAGGTATGTGAAAAACTTGGCAACCTTGCATGGTCGTATGATTGAATGCAAATCAGACAAAAACGTATATGTTGGAAGTTCAAATACTTACGGCTGGGAGGAGCTAGAAGTTCTTTGGAATGTCAAAAATGCAAATTTTTTTTTGTATATATAAAGTAATTTAAACCGACAGTGGTATTCTAGATGCACAAAAGAATAAATATACGCAACCAAAATATTTAAAAATTTAGTCTTTCTAGTGGACGCACAAATACATTTCCTTGTACGGACGCACAATAGAGGAAAGTCGCCTAATTTTGGATACTTTTTTTAAATCAATTTTTTTGCAAAGAAAAAATTTTTAACCGGTATTTTCTTTGTGCCTGAAATGTCTTTTAGTAACGATTGAAACACGTAATGCATACCAAAATATTTATTTCAATCTTAAACGATATAAAAAAAAGTCCAAACTAAAAATTCACAATTTTTCAAACTAAAAAAAAGGTTCCTAAAATTGGATACCCTATCTAAAATTTGGAACCCTATCCAAAATTGGGAGCCTACTTTTCAAGGCAAAAGTCACACACGTAAACTTTTTTCTTGTCACTACCTGCACATTCTTCATGTGACCATCCAAAGCAAATAGAGCACCGTACCCAGGGTTCTCCAGGTTGGTCTTCTGAATAACGTCCAGTACAAAAAACACACTCCGCGTCACTGTCTTCATCGGCATTTATATCCGAGTCATCGTCATAAGGAGGTTCAATTGAGGAGTCTGAGGATTCACTTTCTTCTCTATTTGTTTTCACCTTTATGTTTTTACCCGTCTTCTTCATTTTAGTTTTCTTCAAAACTTTTAATCTGTGAAGTTTCCTTTTAGTTTTAAGTGATACTTTTCTTTGTTTCTCCTTGAGGCTAGCTTCCAAATCATCTTTGTAGGGCGTACTTGTGATTAACGCTGCAGAACCAGTCTTACGCCCCCTGTTTGAAGACGCTGTCCACGAACTGCAAGATGGTAAAGGTGTAAAGTCTAGAACTTTTACAATGCTTGATGACTGGCCAACATCTTCAACGCCACTCGTTTGTCGTTTTGGAGGAGTATTTTCATTGGACACTTGAGCTGAGTTAATGGTGACATCTGGTCCTGATGGCGGATTGTTGTCGGGAGTATGTTGACGAGGTGGGGTTCTCTCCCTTTCTCTTTCTATCAGAAAATCTGCTTCGCAGAATACATTGCGATTAAATGGAATAATTCCAGCCTTACGAAAACCATTGGCTGATATCTCAACAGTCGTGCATTTCTGATAAGCAGGGCAGAATAATCTGCAAATTTGAAAGGGACTCACATTTCGAGAAGGGTTATGCTTTAGCCAGTTTTGAATTTCTCTTGAATAGTATGTCTTCAATGGAGACATAAAAGACAAGTCTAATGGTTGGATTTTGTGTGAAGTGTGGGGTGGAACGCATACAATAGAAATCCATTTTTTGGCTAGGTCTATTACATCCAGATTTCTTGTGTGGCTATAGTGACCGTCAAGAATGAGCAACACAGGATCATTTTCAGTGGGTTTTACGCGATTGATGAAATGATGCATCCATTGGGTAAATATGTGACCCTGGATCCAACCTGAGGGATGACAAGCGGCAATTGACCCCGCTGGAGCACCGTCCAATAGCTCAGCCTTAATATTTTTGCGAGGAAATACAAACAGTGGAGGAACGAACCCTCCAGCAGCATTCATGCATGTAGCAACGGTCACTAGTGCACCTCTTTCTGCAGCTGTCACGGCTCCCACTTATTTTTTCCTTTTAGAGTGATGAGCTTAGCAATCTTGGATTGTACCGTGGTGATTCCGGTCTCGTCAACATTATAGACTCTAAAGGGGTTGAAATTTATCTTCTCCATAGCTGGCTCCAGAATATCAAAAAAACGTTTGATATTTTCTGGGGTAAACCCTTTTATTCTATTTTATGAGATTCCTTGCGGTTGTTCTTCTAAGGGCTTATCGCGTTTGACATACAGTTCGAGTGTTGATTTTGGAACGTTGAAGCACTTAGAAGCCTTTAAAAATCCCATTTTTTCAGTTTTCACTGCGTCGACTGCCTTTTCCATATTTTCTGGACTCCATTTTTTTTGTGGGACTTCTCTCTTAGGCATTTTGCTGCAAAGAATAAGAAGATGAATAACCTTTAAGCCATACATACATTTGGGTTCCCAATTTTAGATATCCAATTATAGGACACCCTTCCTATCCATAATTGGGCAACCTGCATGTTCAAGGTTATGAGTATAAAAGAAAAAAATATATGAATAAGAACTTCGATGCAAATACTTCAACTTATTCTACAACTATTCTTATGTGTTTGTGCCAAATTTCACGTTCCCACTGTCAATAGCTACCTTTTTTTAACAACTTTCAGCCGGGTAAACAAAACACTCCCAATCAGATGTTAACATGAAATAGTGTGCCGCCGCCTAGTAGTGAAAAACTGGACTGATATGTTTTATTTTCTGAATAAGAAGTTTAGTTTTGTAATTTATTAACTCACTTTACACGTAAGTTTAAAAAAATTATTTTACAAAAGATATACCTACCAAAAAAATGTTCATATTTCAGCCTTGGAAAAGAAAAGAAAATTTTTCGAAACGTTGGGTAGTAGATAAGAGTTTCATTAAGCCCTCCTTACGACGGAATCCCTAAGATATATAAAACCTATTGAATTATCTACCGTCAAGAATTCCCTTTTGTTTATATATATATGTCTAACTATTATTGTGGGGGATGCGGCAATGTGAATAAGTGAACTCTTTTTAGTTTGTTCTGAGCTTTCGGTAATTTATTATCACCATTATCAAAGAACTACAAAAGATACATTTATAGATATTTCAATAGGTATAAATAAATTCAGTTTAAAAGTAAAACATTAGTTACTTACAACTAAGCGAGGTTAATCACAATATCTATATATAATATGCATAATATGGAGAAAAAACATGGTATAAGATATAATTTTCTGTTTCAAGAAATTAAATTAAAAATAAAACTATCAAAATTGACATTACGACATCGATGTTAATTTTTAGTAGTCATAGAAATGTCTTTAAATATGTTTAGTATATTAGCAAGTGAAATAATAGTTGGTAAGTTAATATAAAGGAACAACTATTATTTCACTTGCTAATATACTAAACATATTTAAAGACATTTCTATGACTACTAAAAATTAACATCGATGTCGTAATGTCAATTTTGATAGTTTTATTTTTAATTTAATTTCTTGAAAAAGAAAATTATATCTTATACCATGTTTTTTCTCCATATTATGCATATTATATATAGATATTGTGATTAACCTCGCTTAGTTGTAAGCAATTAATGTTTTACTTTTAAACTGAATTTATTTATACCTATTGAAATATCTATAAATGTATCTTTTGTAGTTCTTTGATAATGGTGATAATAAATTACCGAAAGCTCAGAACAAACTAAAAAGAGTTCACTTATTCACATTGTCGCATCCCCCACAATAATAGTTAGACCTAACTAGTATCGGCAACGAACTATTTCCTATATATATATATATATATATATATATATATATATATATATATATATATATATATAAAGAAGCAGTAGGGTAGTTACGGCTGACTAGTTGAAAAATAAACTATAAAATTTTTTATGGGGCACAGCCAAAATGATTTGTTGATGGTTAAGAAGACTCTTTTTTACTAATCCAAGCTTTCGATAATGTTTATTATCATTTTCAAGGCTAAAATTATAAATTATTTGTTACAATTTAGATAAAGAATATATTTTTTATAACAAACTTACTAGCAAGTGAGTTAATTCCTTTGAGAATGTAAATTTGTTTGTAAAACTTGGAAACTAATCTTAACAAACTATTATTGAAAATTTACACATATTTTTAAAAAATTAAAACTACTAAAATTGTTAAAAATGACAAAATTCAGTCATCTTGGTTCCATTATAAACTACACAAAACAAGTAACTGACCAAGTTTTTCATAGTGTAGAAATAATAAAAAAGTCATCAGCTCGAAAATATAAAATACCTGTTTTAAGAAAAATACATTGTTACCAACAAAACTAGTACCAACTGAAATCAAGGCACCAATTTTTGAATAATTTAAGATTTAATTTATATTATTTTAATTCAATATCTTTGAAAATAGAAAAAAAATTAAAATTATTAATATATCTGTTAGTGTTGGATTTGAAATCTACATAACATTTCTTACTTTTGTTTTTATTTGATTTTATAAATCCCTTTTCACAGTTGCCAATTGCAAAAGTCCTACTAGTGGAAAGAAATTGAAAAATTAGGAATTTCACTCAACCAACTTACAGTCACTAACCTATCACATCAGAAACTATGAGTTGTCAAAGTGAAATGGAAGTTTGGTTTAAGAAACATCAGTTTGTCGAATTAAAGTCAACTCTCAAAAATTGCAAACAAGTGATTCAAACACAATAGGTAGTTGCTAATTATAAATTATAATATACCTTGCTTTAACTGCGAGTCTAGTTATACAGGGCAAACCTCACGTACTCTGAAGCATCGTATAACTCAGCATCGCAGTGATTGTAATAGACAAAAGAGATCATGTGCTTTAACTGAACATGTCATTGATACAGGTCATAAGATGAACTATGCAGGTGCTAAAATACTTGACGTTGAAATGAATAAGACTAAACGCGAGTTCATCGAAATGATTCATATTAAACTAAACCAACCATCTATTAATAAAAAAATGGAAATTTCTACTGTTAGTCCTATTTACACTTATTTACTCACTTTTCATAAAAAGCAATTTGATGACAATAACCGGACTTCATCCAATTCTGATGATGTTTGTTTTGACAGATTTTAGTTTTGATGTTTGAATTGTTACAATTTTTATCTTCCTAACATTATAATTTTAAAATTTCATTCAAATATGACACAAAATTAACAGCTCTCTATAAGTGTAACACGATTTTTGTGAGTTTTCTTATGATACTGGGTGGCAGACATTTGTCTTGAGGAAATTCGCGGAATTTTTCTTTCATAACATCTATAAATTCAATAATAAATAATTTAAAAAAAGATGATAGGTAATTAGCAACTACCTATTGTGTTGTAATCACTTGTTTGCATTTTCGAGAGTTGATTCCAATTTTAACAAACTGATGCTAAAACAACTAAACTTCCAATTCATTTTGACAACTCATAGTTTTTGATGTGATAGGTTAATGACTATGAGTTGGTTGAGTGAATTTCCTAATTTTATTAGTTCTCTCCACTAGTAGGACTTTTGCAATTGGCAACTGCAAAAAGGGATTGATTAAATCATATTAATACAAAAGTTGAGATTGTTGAGAACATATCAATTCTAATAATAACAGACTAAATATATGTTATTGTTTTTTTTTCTCTTTATCTAATTTGCATTTCTGTTGATGATGGTAATGACAGTTTTTAGTTCGAAGATTGAAATATTATAATTTTCATCTTCCTAACAATATAACATTATAATTCTATTTAATTGTTATTAATTTCATTTTAACAGATATACAAAATTAACAGCTCTCTTAATTTGTAACCATGTCACATTAATAACACGAATTTTTGTTGGTTTGCTTGAGATAATGTGTGGCAGACAGTGTTTCGATAAGGATTGCAGAATTTTCTTTTATAACATTCAAAAATATTTTTAATAATTATAAAAAAGAGGATAGGTAATTAGCAACTACCTATTGTGTTTGAATCACTTGTTTGCAATTTTTGAGAGTTGACTTTAATTCGACAAACTGATGTTTCTTAAACCAAACTTCCATTTCACTTTGACAACTCATAGTTTCTGATGTGATAGGTTAGTGACTGTAAGTTGGTTGAGTGAAATTCCTAATTTTTCAATTTCTTTCCACTAGTAGGACTTTTGCAATTGGCAACAGATAATAATAATAATAATAATAATAATAATAATAATAATAATAATAATAATAATAATACCCGTGGGGGTACTGGTCCCCTATCGGGCGCTTCCCCAGGTGGTGGATCGGGGAATGCCTTTTAGATATAGAAGGTATCGAGGAAATTAAATACCTCGGAGCGAACCAAAACCAGTTAGTTTCAGGACACGACGGTCTCCATGTAAGGAGCGGTACTCCGACAGCGTCTGTTCTCCATGTAAGGAGCGGCTGACTCAGCACCTGGCAGTAGGTCTAAAATGCGACAATCACGATGTCGAATTGTAAAACAAGATTACCCCAGGTGGGTAGAGCTAAATGCTGAGAATCCCACACTGCTTGTGTACCTAGTACATCGGCTGTCTGCTCCACGGATTCTGGGGGGAGCAATAATTCGAGTGTAAATTCCGGGACCTTAAATCTCAGGAATCGTCAGGTGAATCGACATTGCAACACCTTAAACTCTTGTCGCGTTCAAGTTGGTGCTAGAAGGGCTTGTTCGAAAAATGATTTACCTTCTTCCTCGGTTAGCGGTAGGCGCAGCGTGACACCAAGTAGGGCTACTGCGAACCACACTCAGGGGGAAAACAACATCGATCCTCCGCCACCGGCTTCTGATGTTTCTGGAGTGACGCAAGTCGGCACATCTACGACCACAAAAGCCGGAAAGCCCAGGAAGCGCATGAAGTGGACTATCGAGCTAAACTCATTCATTATGCGCTCCTACTTTAAAATCACGAATATGGAAACTGATATGACGACATACAGATACGCCCTCCACCGTGCATTCGTTGAACATTTTCCAGAATTTCACCATCTCACGGAACAGCGTATTGCTGACCAACGTCGAAGTATTGTGAAAAACAATCTACTACCCGGTCCGACGTTGCAACAAATTCGAGGTGAAGTCCTTCTTGACCTTCAAGATGGCGAGAATGACATAATTACCGATCAGGATACACATAAATCGGAGAATGCACAAGGAGACCACAATGGCGTTGAGGAAATAAACAATGATTGCGACAAAACCACCGATAATGACTATAATACCGAACTTTGTAAAGCACTAGCGGAATTTAATGGCACCAACCCAATACACCGGCCAAAACTACCCAAGCTTCGAACCAATAAGAGCACTAACAGCATACTAGCAGCTGTGAACTTACTACTGCAGAACTATGCTAAAGACTGCGAAGCGCTGGAACAACTTCACACTCTCATCTATTGTGGAGCGGTAGCAGTGATTCGAAGTCACAATCAACAGATCCAATCCCCTAAGAACAATCGAGGTAAAGACTACAAACAGCTCAAGCCTTGGTGGCAACGCCGGCTGGAAAAGTCCATTGATGACATCAGAAGGGAATTGGGGCAGCTTACAGAATTTAAAAACAACTTGAAACCGTCTAGGCGCTTAACAAACAGAGTGAGGAAGATCTATCGAAGAATCAACACTTATACAGGTCACCCACAACATAAACAACATGTATGTGAATATAGCGATTCACTCAGGCAAAAGTTAAAGGCAAAATCAAAACGTTTGTCACGATATGTCAAGTGCACGAAAAGGAAACAACAGAACTACTTATTCAATAACAATCAGAAGTTATTTTACAGGCAACTAAGCGGTACTGTAAACAATCACAACCAAAGTCTCCCAGATAAAGATGAGCTAACGGAGTACTGGTCTTCTTTATGGTCGAACCCTATCGAACATAAATCCAACGCTCACTGGATTAGAACTGAGGAGGAAAAAATTAACATTGAACCAATGCCTTTCGTTAACTTGACAACAAGCGAGGTAACCGAAGCTATAAAGAGCACCAGTAGTTGGAAGACACCAGGAGTTGACAATGTCCAAAACTTCTGGTATAAGAAGTTTGACAGTCTGCATGAAGCAATGGCAAGATCATTTACACATATTCTGCATCATCCAGAAGATACACCACCATTTCTGACACTGGGTTCGACCCACTTGCTTCCCAAAACGCATCAAACTCACGATCCTACGCAGTATAGACCTATAACATGCCTTCCAACTATATATAAAATATTAACGTCTTGCATTACTAACCGTATTTACAGACATGCGGATCATAACAACATCTTGTCGGAAGAACAGAAAGGGTGCAGACGAGATCACCAAGGCTGCAAAGAACAACTCATCATCGATTCGGTAATACTAAAACAGGCGCAGAAGGAACAGCGCAACATCTACACGGCTTTCGTAGATTATAGGAAAGCATTTGATAGCGTTCCACATTCCTGGCTTGTTAAAGTGTTGCAAATTTACAAAGTACACCCCACTCTTGTTACTTTTCTTGAATCATCGATGAAGCACTGGCGAACGAACCTTCATTTACAAATAAATGGTCAATACCTCGAAACTGATGAAATTTCTATCCGTAGGGGGATCTTCCAGGGCGACTCCCTGAGTCCACTTTGGTTTTGTTTGGCAATGAATCCACTTTCCAAGCTACTTAACGATACGGATTACGGCTTTAAAATCAAAGCCAACAGGAACACTAGCTGCACTGTTTCCCACCTTTTATACATGGATGACATCAAAATATACGCATCAAACCAGCGTCAAATTCAACATTTACTTAATATCACTGAAAATTTTTCCAGTGATATACAAATGGGATTTGGATTAGACAAGTGCAAAACCTTGAATATCGAGAAGGGTAAAATCGTTAACGGAGATGTGTTACTACCTAATGGGAACATTATAAATGCCATGCAAAATGGTGAAACCTACAAATATCTAGGATTTCAGCAAGCTAAGCTACTAGACCAGAAGCAAGCAAAAACCAAAATTCGAGGACAGTTCACTCAAAGGATAACTGCTTTATTGAAATCCCAGTTGAACGCAGGAAATCTTGCCAAAGCAATTAACACCTACGCCATACCGGTCCTGACATACTCATTTGGAATTCTGAAGTGGACAAAAACAGATCTGGAAGATATTCAAAGAACAACGCGAACCATGATGACCAAACACAAATGTCACCACCCGACATCATCAGTTATTAGGACCACACTACCAAGAAAAGAGGGAGGGAGAGCTCTAACGGACATAGTTAATTTACATTACAAACAAATATCTAAACTCCAACAGTTCTTCATTGGCAAGGCTCAAACATCTAAATTGCATGAGCTGGTCGCGAAAGCAGATAAAAACTATTCCCCCTTAGATCTTGTAAACCCTGATAAAAAACTTGAAATCGTTACAGACTCTGACAAACAGGCGGAGTGGGCCCAGAAAGCGCTTCATGGTCGACATCATCACGACCTCAATCAACCATATATCGACAAGGAAGCATCAAATAAGTGGCTCTCTGATGGAACATTGTTTCCAGAAACAGAA
This sequence comes from Lochmaea crataegi, assembly GCA_947563755.1. Lineage (NCBI taxonomy): Eukaryota > Metazoa > Arthropoda > Insecta > Coleoptera > Chrysomelidae > Lochmaea > Lochmaea crataegi. Next base: position 42,254,911 of record OX387429.1, read on the forward strand.
GGATTTATGATGGCGATCCAAGACCAAGTAATTAATACCAATAATTACAAGAAATTTGTTATCAGAGATCCAAACATCGTGTCGGACAAGTGCAGAAGGTGTCAACAAACAACAGAGACGATACAACACATTACGTCGGGATGTTCAGCCATAGCTAACATTGATTACCTACGCAGGCACAATCAACTGTGCAACATCATTCATCAGAAGTTGGCCAACAAATTTGGATTAGTTAACACTTACACGCCTTATTACAAGTACCATCCTCATGCAGTTCTAGAGAATGCTGATTTTAGACTATACTACGATAGGTCAATTATCACCGATAGACGGGTGACGAATAACCGGCCTGATATTGTAGTTGTGGATAAAAAAGCTAACTCGGTTCTTCTAGTGGATGTTGCTGTACCCAATAACAACAATATGTTAGACAAATACAACGAGAAAATTGCAAAATACACCGATCTTGCAATTGAGGTAGGTCAGATGTGGCAGGCAGAGAAAGTAGAGGTGGTGCCGGTCATTGTTTCATCTACGGGACTAATCCCCAAAACTCTACAAGACAGCCTCACCAAACTAGGTCTTCACAAAAACACATACATCGATCTGCAGAAGGCTGCAATTTTGAATACTTGTCACACTGTCCGTAAATTTCTAAATATGTAACTGCTGTGCCTAATCCCATTTGCGTTTACACACGCTCGGGATAGGTGAACATTACCAGCAAAAGCTGAGCAAGAGTACACTTGAATTGGAAATAATAATAATAATAATATTTATTCAATTCAATGCACTTTTACATAAAAAATCATCAATATAAACACAAAACGTGAATAAATATCAGATATCTCAAATAACCAATAGATGTTTTTTTTTTAGATACAACGTTTATGTCCAGGTTCACTTTAGCCAGAGCTAGACTGTGTTCCTGAACACAATGGGAACTTTGGTCCTTTGAGATACATTAACCTAATAAAAGGGTAAATGTATAGTTATAAAAATGTTAGATACTAAACATAAATATACTTAAAATTATGCAATTAGAAAATATTCGTTTGATAATAAAACGAATGTAATAAGTTGACTTATAAATGTATAATATTAGTATTGATATTCGTAGCAGTGATGATTAATCAATAAAAATTTGGATTGGAAGTGTACATGTGTCTGCTAGACCGGTATATCTACAATAGAATTTTGACCATTGATGTAATTAGCCAATCTGTTAATTTATTTTTGAAAGTTCTTAGGCGAATTTCAAGTTTCAAATTCATTGGCAAAAAATTGTACAGTTTCTGTCCCACATGTAGGAAACTACGCTGTCCAATGGACTTCTGACATTTAGGGAAAACTATATTGAAATTTTCTCGAAATCTTGTTGGATAAATGTATGTTTTGTTAATATCTATAGAGTTATTTTTCACTTAATATAGAAATGAGGTTTTGTAGAATAGATTTCTAATATTCAATAGGTTGGTATTTTGGAAAAGCAAATTCGATGAAAACTGTCGATCTAATTTGTACATTATTTTGATTATTCTCTTCTGTGCTATTTCTAAAGGTTTAATATTATTAGAGTATGCACCACCCCATCCGATTATGCCATAATTTAGGAGTGATTGAACCAAACTGAAGTACATGGTTTTCATATTTTTTTCGTCTAGTATGAAAGTCATTTGTTTGAATAAATACATCAATGATCTAAGTTTTTTAGTTAAATTTTGAATTTGAAGATTCCATTTTAGGTTATTATCAATAGTTATACCTAGGTATTTTGTGCTGGTTGAAGTCTGAATGTTATACGTATTATTTCTGAATGGTAGATGTATGTCTAATTGTTCAGAGTTTGGGAGACCATTTTTATAATTTGAAAAAGTTAGATATACTGTTTTATCCATATTAATGGTGAGAAGGTTGTCATCAAACCATTTTATTATTCTTTGTAAATCCATTTTTAGTTTGGTTTCTACTTCCTTCCATGAGTTTCCATCCAAAAAAAGTACTGTATCGTCGGCATATGAGATTATTGTTCCTTGACATTTTAAATATAGCAGTTCATTTAAATAAATTATAAATAATATGGGACCCAACACTGTTCCTTGTGGTATTCCAAAAGTTATCTCTCTTTGGCTACTCATTGTGTTACTGATTTTAACTAGTTGTTTCCTTTTTTCTAGGTAGCTTTGGAAGAGTGAGAGGGCGGGGCCACGAATACCTATGTTATTTAGCTTGGACAACAGCCCACCGTGACTTACGGTATCGAAAGCTTTTGCCAAGTCAATGAATATTCCTGCACACGGCCTGCTGTCGTCCAAACTTGAATACATTTTCTTCACAAGCAAAGCAATTGCGTCACTGGTGGATTTTCCGGTTCTAAATCCAAATTGAAATTGCGATAACATTTTAGTATTATCTAGAAAGTTTACCAACCGTTCTTTCAGAGCCTTTTCAAATATTTTACTTAGAATAGATATGACACTAATGGGGCGATAATTTTTTGGATGACTTCGATTTCCATTTTTGAATATTGGTTTTATAACAGCTATTTTAAACTGAGTTGGACATTTTCCTTCACTAAACATAAGATTTATTAAGTGACATAGAGGTTTTGCAATAAAGTTACTTATTTCTTTTATAGCTAAGGTTGTGATATTGTCAAAACCTGGTGTCGAATTGTTTTTCAAAGAATGAATAATATTTTTTATTTCAGTTTCTGAAACGGGCTGCAGGAAGATCGAATCTAATGATGTACGGGTTTTATTTCTAGAATGTATTGACTGCTTATTTGCAACCGTAATATCGTTTGCCATTTTCTCACCTACAGTGGCGTAGTGTTTGTTGAATATTTCGACAATTTTAGTAAGATCACTTTCAATCTCATTATTTTCATTCAGGATTTCATATATATCATTATCTACTTTTTTTACATTTCTGTTACAATACTCATTGACAGTTTGCCATATTTTTTTGCTATTGCTCGAATTTTCCATAATTATGTTTTTGTAGTATTTTTGTTTCAATTCTGAAATCAGTTTTACTATTTTGTTTCTATAGTTTTTATATCCATTGTATGAGTTTGTCTCTTTATTTTTTTTAATATCTTGAATAATTTATCCCTTTGTTCCATTGATTTTAAAAGGCCTTTTGTTATCCATGGTTTCTTTTTGTATTTATCTTCTGACGTTTTGGTGATTGTACTTTTGGTTATATTTTTCACTAAAACTTGGTATAAATGGTCTGCGGTTTGTTGAATATTATTATTGGTGTAGATGTTTTCAAAAGTTTCTTGTTGAATCAAAAACTTCAATTTTCCGTAATCTATATATTTGTTTGTGATTGTTCGTTTTGGTTTATCAGTTTGCATATTGTAGTTGAGAATAGTTGAAAAATGGTCTGTTATCTTCGACTGGAGAATGATTGGACTCAATAATGTATATTAATAATATTAATAATTTTAATTTTTTTTCTATTTTCAAAGATATTGAATTAAAATAATATAAATTAAATCTTAAATTATTCAAAAATTGGTGCCTTGATTTCAGTTGGTACTAGTTTTGTTGGTAACAATGTATTTTTCTTAAAACAGGTATTTTATATTTTCGAGCTGATGACTTTTTTATTATTTCTACACTATGAAAAACTTGGTCAGTTACTTGTTTTGTGTAGTTTATAATGGAACCAAGATGACTGAATTTTGTCATTTTTAACAATTTTAGTAGTTTTAATTTTTTTTAAATATGTGTAAATTTTCAATAATAGTTTGTTAAGATTAGTTTCCATGTTTTACAAACGAATTTACATTCTCAAAGGAATTAACTCACTTGCTAGTAAGTTTGTTATAAAAAATATATTCTTTATCTAAATTGTAACAAATAATTTATAATTTTAGCCTTGAAAATGATAATAAACATTATCGAAAGCTTGGATTAGTAAAAAAGAGTCTTCTTTACCATCAACAAATCATTTTGGCTGTGCCCCATAGAAAATTTTATAGTTTATTTTTCAACTAGTCAGCCGTAACTACCCTACTGCTCCTTTTTTATATATATATATATATATAAACAAAAGGGAATTCTTGACGGTAGACAATTCAATAGGTTTTATATATCTTAGGGATTCCGTCGTAAGGAGGGCTCAATGAAACTCTTATCTACTACCCAACGTTTCGAAAAATTTTCTTTTCTTTTCCAAGGCTGAAATATGAACATTTTTTTGGCAGGTATATCTTTTGTAAAATAATTTTTTAAAACTTACGTGTAAAGTGAGTTAATAAATTACAAAACTAAACTTCTTATTCAGAAAGTAAAACATATCAGTCCAGTTTTTCACTACTAGGCGGCGGCACACTATTTCATGTTAACATCTGATTGGGAGTGTTTTGTTTACCCGGCTGAAAGTTGTTAAAAAAAGGTAACTATTGACAGTGGGAACGTGAAATTTGGCACAAACACATAAGAATAGTTGTAGAATAAGTTGAAGTATTTGCATCGAAGTTCTTATTCATATATTTTTTTCTTTTATACTCATAACCTTGAACATGCAGGTTGCCCAATTATGGATAGGAAGGGTGTCCTATAATTGGATATCTAAAATTGGGAACCCAAATGTATGTATGGCTTAAAGGTTATTCACCTTCTTATTCTTTGCAGCAAAATGCCTAAGAGAGAAGTCCCACAAAAAAAATGGAGTCCAGAAAATATGGAAAAGGCAGTCGACGCAGTGAAAACTGAAAAAATGGGATTTTTAAAGGCTTCTAAGTGCTTCAACGTTCCAAAATCAACACTCGAACTGTATGTCAAACGCGATAAGCCCTTAGAAGAACAACCGCAAGGAATCTCATAAAATAGAATAAAAGGGTTTACCCCAGAAAATATCAAACGTTTTTTTGATATTCTGGAGCCAGCTATGGAGAAGATAAATTTCAACCCCTTTAGAGTCTATAATGTTGACGAGACCGGAATCACCACGGTACAATCCAAGATTGCTAAGCTCATCACTCTAAAAGGAAAAAATAAGTGGGAGCCGTGACAGCTGCAGAAAGAGGAGCACTAGTGACCGTTGCTACATGCATGAATGCTGCTGGAGGGTTCGTTCCTCCACTGTTTGTATTTCCTCGCAAAAATATTAAGGCTTGTTAAGATTAGTTTCCATGTTTTACAAACGAATTTACATTCTCAAAGGAATTAACTCACTTGCTAGTAAGTTTGTTATAAAAAATATATTCTTTATCTAAATTGTAACAAATAATTTATAATTTTAGCCTTGAAAATGATAATAAACATTATCGAAAGCTTGGATTAGTAAAAAAGAGTCTTCTTTACCATCAACAAATCATTTTGGCTGTGCCCCATAAAAAATTTTATAGTATATATATATATATATATATATATATATATATATATAAATATTTTTAAATATCGGGGATTGCAGCCAGTAGTTATAAATGTACACTCTTTAAAAGTTTAGTGAAAGCTTTCGGTAAATTTTTTTACCTTCTTCAGTCACTTCTGAAATAAATAAAATGACAACATCTTTATGAATTAGTTGAAAAATATTAAATTAGTATTACCTTTTTTTGAGATTTAAATGAAAAGCTAGCTCTTGAATAGTGTAAAAAATATAAAAAATCTTGAAACCTTCATATAAAATTATATAATATATTTAAAATTACAGACATATGTCACTTATGAGACAAGAGTTGACTTTGATATTCATTAATTTTTTTCTAATAATACATTATGTCTCTTGTCTATGTATTAAATAGTCAACTTTAATATAGATTTGTTCAAGGTAGATATCTTATTATTTAAAAATAATAATTTATAAAGAAATATTTTAGGGATTATTAATTAATAACATTCATGGATAATTTTGTAGATATATGAAGATTTTTTTATATATTAAAATGAATTTAAAGTAAACGTTTTTGTAAAATCGTTGTTTGTTTTATTTTTTTGTTCGAAATTTAAAATATTAGCATAAATAGTACTTAAGTTGTGAATTTCTGTTTTTTTATTTATAGACAAAGGTTCATTGTGTATATGTATCATTTCTAAAAAGCAACGTTTGTATTGATTTTTTTCACGGTCTAATATTTTTGTGTTTTCGAAATCTGCAATATGTCCATTATTTATACAATGATTTGCTAATGCACATGATTCTTTTCCTAGTCTTATATCACTTTTATGAGATACAATGCGGTCTTTTAGTCTTCTTTTACTTTGGCCTATATATTTATTATCACAATTATTACATTTTATTTCATATATTATAAAGATGTTGTTATTTTATTTATTTCAGAAGTGACTGAAGGTAAAAAAATTTACCGAAAGCTTTCACTAAACCTTTAAAGAGTGTACATTTATAACTACTGGCTGCAATCCCCGATATTTAAAAATATTTAGTATTCAACTATTCAGCCGATACTATCTTTTACTATATATATATATATATATATATATACATATTGTGGCTTTTTAGAGAAAAATACCTATTTTCAAAGTACACACTTTATTTTGTTGAGCTTTCGTTGCACTTCGTCAACTTCATCAGAACAGAATCCGTGATTAAAAAATAATATCAAAAATCTTCATCATAATAAAAAATTCAGAATAATTTTATAGAAAACACGTTCAAATTTTGATTATTTTACCAAACTAATGTCAAACGTCAAAATAACGATAAAAATTGAAAGTGACAAATGAAAAGTTTTACATTTGTGTTGGTAAATAGCAATTTTAAAGGTGGTATCTTGTATTGAATTGTCCGGTAGTTCATTGATTGATCGGAGCTAATGTGTCAATGTTTTGACTGGTATTTCTTACGGAATTATAATTATGTTTCTTCTTTTTTAGTTGCAAGTCTAATGCCCGTATTTATAAACAAGACTCAAGGCTAAGCACGACCTTAAACATTTATGTTTGACTTTCCTTCCATGTAAAATGTGTCAAAAACTAATGCTCAAGCCCGTGCTCAGCCTTGAGTCTTGTTTATAAATACGGACATTAGTCTATGAGGTTTGAGTAAATTAAATTTAGTCCGTTAGTGTCTGTTTTGGTATTCATGGGATGTTTTTCTTGAGATATTCTAGCCATTTCAGTAAAAAGTCGTTCTGTATAATTTTTACATTTGTCAAGTATTTCAGTATTCTCAAAGTCTATACTTTGTCCGGTGTTATGGGTATGTTGGGCTAATGCACATCGGTTCAAATATTAAAGGACCAATGACCAAATCGATCAAACGACACATACTAGCAGGAGCAGAGACTAAACCGAAAGGAGTAGTGACATACTCGAATAAACCTTTACCCTTAACTGCAAAAGCTGTTTTTCCCAAGATGATTTCTCCAATGGAATTTGATAAAATGCTTGCTTCAGGTCAATACTAGATATATAACGAGTATCTCGAAGTTGACTCAGTATAACTTCGATTGAAGGTAAGGGATAAGCATCTTTATTTAAAGTTACACTATTAAGTTTTAGTCCATCAATACACATTCTATATTTACCATCTCCCTTTTGAACTAACCAGATTGGGCTACATTATGAAGATTTACTTTCTTGAATTACACCCAATACAAGCATGTAGCATTTAAAAATCATTTACTTATTTTTGATCTATAAAGAAAAAATCACTTTAATTAAGGATTCATTTCCATGCTTTATTTGGTCAGTACTTATGTATTTATAACAACATATAACTGGTAATTAGATTGGAAACTTTAATCATCTATATTTTCATGCACTTTAAAAGGATTTTAGTAATACTGGAATCTTTCTAGTAGTAGTTTAATTATAAGAACCTAAAAGCAATAAACAAAATTAGTCATCAATAATATCAATGAAATGTATGCTTACCTCGTTTTGATTTTTCTTTGTATATATGTATAAATAATATAATAAATTAGTTTGTTTATCATATTGACAACTGTCAGTTGTAGGAAGGCACATGCATCTTCATATTTGTAGGTTAGTACTAACGTTTGTTCGATTAGTAGTCGTGTAGAGTTCTGTCATCGAGTTGAGTTAGTTCTATGACGCAGTAGCTGGAATGTCAAGCAGTCACAGGCCGAGTCTTAGAAGTTGGTTAGGTGTCGTTGTCGAGTCTCTTCAGTTGGCAACCGTGATTAATATCACCTATCTATCTAGTTGGGTTAGTTTTTTTCTTTTATATATGAGCATAATGGAAGAAATAATTCTATTTTGCGTTCTGCTGTTAGGCTTAATTGACTTCCTGTTTTTGGTGTCCCCTTCATTGAAAGAGGGTAAGTTTGTTCAAGGAATATCTAGTTCGCAGTTGATAGAATAATTTTCTAATAGGGATCTCCGACAGAGCTGAAAACCAGCTATCCACGCGGCTGACGCTGACCCTTGTAGGGAAGCCATTTTGGCTAGTTGCCATAGTTGTCTGGCTCAAGAGTATTTTTGTTTGTCCAGATCAAGGTCCGGGATTTGAGAAAGACGGGAGTCAACAATTCTGTTACCTCCAGAATAATGTCTCTCCGGCCCCAGAAATTCTTTTAAAGGAACCATACGCCCTAGCTTTGATGAAGCCCACGTGTCTCCTGTTCGCTTGGTAGAGAAATTCGAAGATGTGATAACTCCACTCCACTTCTACACCACTATTAGCAGTCCCGAGGGTAGTATTTAGAAGGATCCTTTTCCGATCCTGAGATACAGGTTTCATTTTTTTATCTCTCTAGTATGAATTTTCAGTTGTATTCAACCAATGGTTGACAACCATAGTTTTAATGTATTTTATTTGACACTGGTAATTGCTGCATAAGTACATTTATTAATAGTTTATATTTCAAATTTAGTTTTAACATTTGAGTACAATAGAGTTCAAACATTTATTTCAAGTACTTTACTTTTCAAGTTAATTCTTGATCAACAAGTTGCATATGCCTTGATACATTTAGTCTTAAAACACACGGAGCGGTTTCTGGCGAGTCGGCGCCGACTCGGCAGAGAAGCGGCTCAAAACACACGAGGCGTCACCGCAGCTTACGACCGACACGTTTTTATCGAGACATCTTTCGCAGTTGTCTAGTTGTGTCTGAGTGGTTCGCAGTATGACTTCTTCTGACAGTGATGATGATTTGCTTTTTCTAATAACTACAGGCTTATTATATAACAAAATTAAGAAAAAAAAGAAACGCAAATATTGGATACATCCCATAATAAATGAGAGGAAAAATAGAGGATTTTTTTACACACTGTATGACGAAGTTAACGGAGATCCAGATAAATTCTTTAATTTTACCAGAATGTCAAGAGAAACATTCCAAGAATTGTTGTCAATAATTAAAGATTCATGTTCAAAAAGAAATACTACCATGAGGGAAAGCATACCAGTAGAAGAAAAGCTTCTTATAACTTTAAGGTAAGATAAATAAATAAAATCTAAAAAAAATGTATTCTTAAAAAAGTATTATATTATCATGTTTATTAGCAAAATAGCATTTAAAATAATTAGGTTATATCCGTATCTTGGGAATACGAGCTTCCAGGCGACATCAAAGGGGATTCAGTACTCTGCCGCCGAATCCCAGAAGGCCCAGGTTGGGGCTCTTGTTGTGAAGGACTTAGGTTAAAGTCTGGAAGTCCGGAAGGTCCAGCATGTGGATTTAAATATTGCCATTGATGTAGTATTCCAGATTGGTGGCTTGGAGCCTGGGTGGGAATTTGGTCATACGGTAATTGTGTTGAGTATACAGAGGGGGCTGGTGACTGTATGGGATTATATTTATTTATGCTTTGCATAATGTCCATTCTCGCAGCAAATTTAAAGTGTGGGGGAATGGATTTCATAAAAGGCACTAATGATAACAAAAATAATCTATCGTCGTCTTCTTCAGAATTTACTGTTTGTGCTTTTTGTTTTTGACGAATACTATGATTATCAAGGGCCTCCACAAGTTTTTTTTCCAGTGTGTTTCCTTTGCTTTTTTTGGCGACATGAACAGTAGGAGAGTCATCATGTATTGTAGCAGGAGTTTCTGGCGCAGATTCATTCTGACAGTTTGGTGATAGAGGAGCCCCATCATCCATAGATGTATCTGTGGGGCGACGTTGGATTACATCTGACAAAAAGCCCAATTGGTTGGCGTACATATAGGAACTTTTGACTTTTCGTTCTTGTCCTGACTTTCCTTTATTTTCTTTAAGTTCTCTAGCGTACCTATCCCTTATGTTTTTCCATTTTTTTTGAAGCAAAATGCCTGAAAAAAAGCTTTATTTAATAAGTACCCTTTTATTTCAGGTACCTAGCTACTGGCAATTCATTTGTCGATTTGCACTATGCTTTTAGAATTGGAAAATCCACAGCAAGTTTAATCACCCAAGAAGTTTGTAAAGCTATATGGACACATGCTAGACATATAACTTTTCCGTCGTTAACTACTGAAAAATGGCTCGAAATAGCCGAAGGATTTAAAAAAAATGCAAATTTTCCACATTGCTTAGGAGCCATCGATGGAAAACATATAAGGATGATAAAACCTGCTAATAGCGGCTCTATGTTCTACAACTATAAAAATTATTTTTCAATGGTACTTTTTGCAATGTGTGATAGCAATTATTTATTTACATACGTAGACGTTGGCTCCTATGGAAAATCTAGTGATTCTGGAATTTTTAAAAATTCCACACTATATGAAAGAATGATAAATGATACACTGGAAATTCCTCCAGCAGATTCCATCGAAGGAGATGTAATTGATTATCCATTTGTAATAATAGGAGATGAAGCCTTTCCACTCTCAGAAAATTTACTTAGGCCCTATGGTGGATCAAATTTATCTTTTGAAAAAAAAATTTTCAACTACAGATTGTCAAGAGCTCGAAGATACATTGAATGTACATTTGGTATTCTGGCTAATAAGTCGCGAATTTTCCATAGACCGCTTAACGTATCTGTTGATTTCGCCCAAGATATAATCAAAGCGTGCTGCGTACTCCATAATTTGGTCAGATTAAGAGATGGACACCGTGATGATGACATTAGATCAGCAAACGGCTTGGCAAATTTAGCCACTGATTCATTGAGCAGAGGAAATCCAAGAGCTCTTAACTGCAGAGAAAAATTTACTAACTATTTTGTTAATATTAATCCGCTGGAATGGCAAAACGCACAAATATGAAAATTATTATTAAGTTAATACATGGCGTTTCAGTTTTTTCGTTCATAACTTCTGTAAACGATAGAACATATTAAAATAATATGAGTCTTTTCTGTAACATTTTTCTATGAAACGCTTCGTTTTCAAGATACAGGGCGTTAAACTTTAAAAAAAGTACTACTATTTATTCGTTATCTCCCAAACAAATAAACATTTTTTATTCAAACTTTGTACACTTAGTCATAACATAATCCAGACAGAACCCCATAACTACACCACTGCTTTTTCAAGGAAAATTTTCGGAACATCAAAATATTGGTCTTTTATTATGACTAAAGTGTACAAAATTTAAATAAAAAATCTGTACTTATTTGGGAGATAATAAATAAATATTAATATTTTTAATATTTTTATTTAGAGAAAAATGTTATAGAAAATACTTTTATTATCTTGATATGTTCTATCGTTTACTGAAGTTATGAACGAATAAACTGAAACACCCTGTATAATTAAATACTGATGATTTTTTATTAATAAATAAATTTAGTTTTCATGTAATTACCCATTTGTCTTTTCTCCTCCACTGCAGCACCCTCATCAACAAAGGCGTTGGTTACCTCTTCCCAAGAACGTTTCTTTTTTATTTTGTTGGAATAATCCTCTGAACGCATATCCCAAATCGCTGGTCGAATATGAATCTCATTGATTAATTTCTCAACGTCCAAAGTTTCCATACTGGTCTGACAACGCCGAGGTCACTATTAATAACAAAAACCGCCACACAGGTATTTCACATATTTTTTTTAGAATAGGTTATCCTATTTTCTTGTTAAACTAGTAAATTTGTATATTATAATATCACATGTCGAGTGGGGTTATCGACACACATTTTCTTTTGTTTTAATAAATGTAATAGAAGACAACTAACGTGTGTTTATTCTTTTCGGTCTACACTTTTAATATTTTCATATTATTTTGGTAAATTTACTAAGATATATTTTCGACATTACTTAATTTTTTCTTTATTTTGATGAGGTTAATCACTCTACTGTTTAAAATTAAGTGGCGCTCATGGGTAGACTACTTTTTATTCAAAACTTTTTCAATCATATAAAATTACACATATAAGCAACAGTTCCTACGACTTATGCTCACTGACGAAAAGCTGCCATTCGCATTTATGTAAGAAACTTTCCAGTTGCTAAACAACATCAATAGTTATTAATAAAATTGTTACAAGCAAAGCATCTACATCCTCTTCCAGGTAAGCTTGCATAGCCTGAGGTAAGGGATATTGGGTTTGTTTAAAAGGAGGAGAATTTTCGGTATCAATAAAATGTTCTATCAAATGAGTTTTCCCAATTCTATCTGAAGGACTGATAGTTTTAAAGAGATCAATAGTTTGATTTAATTTAATCGTCTGATTTGAAGTTAAGTGAGAGATATTCTGAATTGTGTTGACTACAGCTAACGAGAGTGAATTTACAGTTAAAGATAATTTAGAGAAGTTTATTTTTACGTTAAAAATTTTAAGAAAGTCCATACCGAGAATAATATCATGTTTAACAGAAGGTATTAGAAAAAATTTCATAAGCCTAGATATCTTGACTGTGATGACATATGTTTCGACATAACCAAGAACATCCTGTAACTTACCATCTGCAGTAGATATTTTTAAGTTATCATCGTTTAAGATAGGTACCGATAAGTTATGAATAAAATCTAATGCACCAGAACCAATCAATGAGATATTTGAACCAGTATCAACAAGGCAAGAAATTGTTTCATCGAAAATGATGATATCGACATAAGGTCGATTATCATTGTCTTTATTGTACAACAGTGACCCTACGTTTGCTAAAGACTTATGTTTTGAGTTTGAGACAATTGAATTTGATCTTGAATTCGTTTCATAGAAATTTTTGACAAATAAAAGCCATGAATTCCAGTCGGAGCGACTTACAGTAGGAACCTTTTTTAAGATAGAAGGAGAAAATTTTCCTTGCAGAACTGGAATTTACAGGATTTATTTGAGATAACCTCAATTTTTGTCTTTTGTAGGTTTTTCCTGAGGTTTTGGTTTTACTTTGGTGCTGGATTTTCCTGATGTTTCCGGTTTCTGAGCGAGTATGGTAGAGTGGGAAGCCGTACAACCGCTTTGTACGTTTTTTGAACATTTTGGACATTTAGTTTTTACTGTATCAGGATGTCCACAACCAAAACAAAACAATTTCCTAGGAACTTGACAGTTATAATACATATGACCTGCTTGTTTGCAATTCCAGCAAGTCTAAGTAGAAGATACTACAGATATATTTTTTCGTGATTGTTTAAAATAAGAATTATCCTTAAAAGAGGTACTGGGTATGCTTAGATCTGGTTCAAGTAAATATTGACTATTTTTATGAGTAGATGTAAACTGTTGGTCCCAAGTTAATGTTTCCTCAAGTCGTTTACAGTTTTCGGTCAAAATATCAACAGTATCAATATCAATTAAAGCCAAAGGTTGCGCATAATCATGTAAAAGATTTCTACGAATAATACGAATAATGGCACTTTCACTTGGTTTGTCATCAAGACGATCGAACAAACCACACATGGCGTTAATATACAAGGTAACTCGTTCATGTTGACCTTGTTTTCTAGCTTTGATTTCCTCAAGTAAATCATCTTGATAGTTATAAGGTAAGAAATCGGATTTTAATTTGGTCACTAATTGTTCCCAATTTTGAACTTTGCATCTGTTAATGAGTTACCAATTAAAAGCTTGATCACTTAATAAATCAGCTGAGCTAGAAAACAATTCAGCATCTGTGTTACCTCCCGTAAGTTCTAAGCAATTTACGCGCTCTAAGATTCCAAGTACTTATTCTTTGAAATCAATTCCTGAGAATCTTATCCCCCATTTATGTACAGGTACAGGTTTAGAAAAATAAAAGCTTTGACTTGTGTTTACTGGAGTGGATGGAAGTTCAACATATGAAATCGAACTCCACATAGATTCTTCTTGTGTTAGAACACCGCGCAGTAATTTCTTCTTCTCGGTTACCAGTGAAGGTATTTCTAAGCCACGATAAGAAAGTTCATAATCCAATTCATGAGATGAAAGATAATCAACATTTAATTTGAAAATTCGTGCCATTTTATTATACGTTAATTTACGGTATTGAAATTATAAGATAAAAGGAAAAAAAACGAGTACTGTTGATATTGGCGGAAAAGAAAATATTATAGGTACGATACGTGAAGATATAAGATAAAAATATATAGATATGTGAGATAACGATAATAAAATAGATATTACCAACTCAAACGTGGAAGATATGATACGATAAGTGAAAGATATATGATAATATTAAGATGATTGCTTCTTACTTCAACTACTGTCCAAACTTCCAAGTTTCAAGATTTATCGATTATAAGCAGATGTGTAAAACAAGGCCCCACGTTGGGCGTCAATTTGCAACGGCTACTCAGTTTAGAGTGTTACGGGTTTATTTTACCACTTACCTCAACAAGTATCGAATAGGATTAAGGTTCATTAAATTGCTTAAGTATACTATGAAATAAACCAAGAAAAAGCGAATACTTTTATTATCAACAACTTTTCATATCTCTTGTCATTATCTGTTATTTTATTTAAATCCTCTACAGGTCTTGGTTTCCCCAAGCTTCACCACCTGAAAATACAAATAGAAATCTCAAGTGAACAAAACATTAATTTAATTTCAATACAAATCACCTTTATTTTAATTTTTATATAAACAGCTTTGTTAAAAAAAATAAAAATTACAAAATGTAAACACAACCAATAAGTGTCAGAAACTAATCAGCTGTCAGAAATATCTTCTTTTATTTCCTTAACAACCTTGACTTTAGTAGATAAAGTCCATAGGTGACTCTTCAAGGTTAACCACCGGCATCAGGTCAGAGGTCACACAAAAAAAAGGGGTTTTTTGTGTGTAGAAAGCAATTTTGTTCAAGAAGAACGTGCTACGCCTTTGGCGGATTTAAAATCTGAAATCTTTGGGAAATATTAAATATAGTTCCAGTCTGAGGTACAGAATCACTTATTAAGTGGATATATTGCTTATTTTTGTAGCCCAAAGAATTTCATCTATAATATACTTCGTGTTCGAAGCCACAGTAAAGGCCACATGCCAACCTAGGTGAGTTACCATGCTTATCTGTAATCCGACCTATCTCTTGTATACGATAAACACTTCAACAAAATTTCTTGTTTTAGGCCTTCTAAAGATTACTTCTAAAGATACTTCTTAAGATTACTTCATAAGATTACTTCCTAAGATTACTTCCTAAGATTACTTCCTAAGATTACTTCAGAAAAAAATACTTCCTATAATAGTTTATAAGAATCTTCCCAATAATATTCTTAAGGAATAGCGTGGATTATAGTTTAGCTAGAAAAATAAATAAATACCGGTTTGATCATCATTTCAGTGTGTTAGCTGGATATGGTTATGACTAGTTATCCCAAGTGGTGAAGTTTTAGGGAAACTCCCCTGTAGAAAGATCCCAGGGACAGCAGCTAAGTTTCTTTTGACATAATATATATATATATATATATATATATATATATATATATATATATATATATATATATATATATATATATATATATATATATATATATATATATATATATATATATATATATATATATATATATATATATATATATATATATATATATATATATATATATATATATATATATATATATATATATATATATATATATATATATATATATATATATATATATATATCCATACCAGTTCAAGTTTCTGACAGAAGTCGATCTCTACAACTACAAATAAAACATTGAATGTTAACCGTAATGTTAGAGTGATCATTATTGTAAGTCTTATGCATATATGCACAAGGTACCCAACTCACTTTGCTCCTTAATAATACCGTGAGTACACTATAACTTCCTGATTGTGAAAATATATCTCTGATTTAAATACAATATCCAAGTTATTTATAGTGGCCGAATTCATCCCTGAGAATAATCCCTTCATGATATTTATATATATAGTAGATTCTTTCAATAATTAAAGAAAAGAAAAACGTAAGATTGCACTTATACCTCTCGAGGTCTTATAGTGGTAAGTCCTACCACTAACTTTGTTTGTTGGAAAAGAATAAGTAACAAGAGAGCACCTCAGGAATAGATTCTGAGACCAAACTAGTAAAAATTCAGAGAGTATTCTTACCGGTTCTCGGGTAATCCTACTTGAAATTTATTTTAATTAAGGTACTGAAGGAAGTTAATTATTAATCAAGTTAATGAAATTAATAAAAGAAAAATTAAGAAAGGTAAGTGGGCGCCACCTTGAATAATACTAGTTTATTTGTTACTCACATCAGCATTATAGCGACAAATCCTGGGATATTGGAAGGGAAAATAATCTATGAACAACGTTAATAAATTTACAAGTTGTATATTGATTTTAAAGAAATTAAATAGCAAAAAAATGACTAGTTTTTTATTTGGTTGTTCTATGTTTGAAGAAGCAATCTCGGTGAGATATATATTACTTTCCTGGAGTGGTGTAGTCAGTCATGGTTCCAGATAGAGTACTGGTTCCAGATAAAGTCCTTGATAAAGTTCCAGATATAGGTACAAAAAAAGTTCTGGATAATGTCATGGTTTCAGATGAAGTCCTTGATAAAGTTCCAGATATAGGTACAGATAAAATTCTGGAAAATGTCCTGGTTTCCGATGAAGTCCTTGTCCCAGGTAAAGTGCATTCAATGTTGAATGCAAGATGGTGGATCTTTACCACTTAATTAATTTCGACTTTATATGTTCATGTTTGCTCCAGAAAAGAATGAAATTCTTTATTCCGTTGACTTAAATAATTCATCCTATCATACGATCCAAACCAAGACCTACGTCCTGTATTTTTACCCAATCAGTAGCCTTGAGGAAAGAGAATTTAATCTAAATATAAACAAATGTAATCACCAAGTACAGATCAGCGGTATTGCCAAGTTTATGGCTTCACACAATACATTATATTTGAAAGGCTCGCAAAATGTATCTCATATAATGCTTAACGTATATCTGTATGTGGAGGCGCCCTCTTCATAAATTATTGAAAACTAGACGTGTATATTTTGAGACATAAAACAATATTATCGAGCCATACTGAAAAATGAGTATTGAAGTTATCTACACAAATTGAAGATAGTTAATTTTTACGAAGCCCGGCACCGGGCTTCATAAGGATGGAGCGGGCTTCGTATAAACTGTGGAATCTGTCATTTTTGGCTTCATAATGAGGTTATATATATATATATATATATATATATATATATACAAAAGGGAATTCTTGACGGTAGATAATTCAATAGGTTTTATATATCTTAGGGATTCCGTCGTAAGGAGGGCTGAATTAAACTCTTATTTACTACCCAACGTTTCGAAAAATTTTCTTTTCTTTTTCAAGGCTGAAATATGAACATTTTTTTGGTAGGTATATCTTTTGTAAAATAATTTTTTTAAAACTTACGTGTAAAGTGAGTCAATAATTTACAAAACTAAACTTCTTATTCAGCAAGTAAAACATTCTTTGTATGTAAGAAATTTCATATAATACATTGAAGGCACTATTTTGATGTGGAATGTCAAAACTCAAGTGACATTTTTTAATATTTTTTAAGATTGAGTAATAACAGAGTTGTTGTGACTAACTTAATAAAGACAGTCTTGATTAATAGTACCATGACTTGTCACTTAATCATGATCCTATTAAAGAAGGAAGTCATATATATATTATCTATTCGCAATTGTTAAAAAGACACAGTTGTGAGACAATTTACTCTCACTAATTACCTCACTAAAATCTCAAGATAACAATAGCAAATGTAGTATGTACAAAACAAGCCTGTTATAACTTATTAGGTAGATGTTTATCGTTATAAATCTGAAATATCAACAATTCTACTATTATTATGGTGATTGTCTAATGAAAGAGATATGCATAAGTGTGATTTACATGGTTGCTTTCTCTTTTTTTGTTCAATGAATTTTCATCTAGAGCGGTCTCAAACATTTCTAGGCAGGATCTTTTATGATAATTGGATTCTGAATGTATAACCTTGATGTTGTTGAAATTTGGATGATGACCAGTTTTTATACTATGTTCGGCTATAGCACATGATTGTTTATCAAGTTTTATATCACTTTTATGTTGGGTCACCCTGTCTTTTAGTACTCTAGATGTCTGTCCATAATACACTTGATCACAATTGTTACAAGAGATCTTGTATACTACATTAGATTTTTTCAAGTCTTCATCTTTATATTTTGTTTTTGTAAAAATATTATTAATTGTTGTTAACTCAAATTTATAAGTAAGTTTAATTTGATTTTCATGTTTAAAAACATTTAGTATTTTTGTTGAGACATCCTTTATATATTGAATCGATATATATTTTTTAGGTTCAGTTTCTTGGTTATTATCATTACTAACATTTGTGATTTTTTCTTCTTGTATTCTGGTGTTAAAAATTAATTTTTTAAGTAGTTGTGGTGGATATGAATTATTAATGAAAATTTCATACAATCTTTTAAAATTTTGTTGTTGTAATGTTGGATGGCAAATTTTTTGAATTCTATTTTTCATAGTCAATACTAAATTGATCTTTATATATATATATAAATATATATAAATATAAATATATATATATATATATATATATATATATATATATATATATATATATATATATACATCCCGCTATCTATTGTGCGTCCGTACAAGGAAATGTATTTGTGCCTCCACTAGAAAGACAAAATATTTGAATATTTTGGTTGCGTATATTTACTCTTTTGTGCATCTAGAATACCACTGTCGGTTTAAATTACTTTATATATACAAAAAAAAATTTGCATTTTTGACATTCCAAAGTACTTCCAGCTCCTCCCAGCCGTAAGTATTTGAACTTCCAACATATACGTTTTTGTCTGATTTGCATTCAATCATACGTCCATGCAAGGTTGCCAAGTTTTTCACATACCTATACACCAATTATTTCAGTGATACACTATTCTGCGTCCGTTCAAAGCATAACATAATTTGAGAAATTGTAGATTATGTCCATACAGGATAAATCGCGTATAAAAGTGTGTAGTGGTCCAACTGGAATTGTTTTAAAATTTAATGTAGTTAATTAATGAGTATAAATTAAGAAATTATTGGTTGAATTTTTTTCAAGCATTCTCATGAATAAAAACACGATATTATTATTGTGACGGATGTAGAAAAAATTTCTAGAGAATCTTTTTACAATTTTTTATTTATTTTTGTTGTACATATTTACTCTTACTGCACTACACTGACTAGCCAGTATAAATAAAATGATTCTTTAAGTTAAATGTTGAACTATGTAATATTAGCACTGATTTTTGCTGAAATATTTATTTCGAAAAAAATGTAGATATACAGTGATAAGATTAAATCTTATCGTCGACTTTCGAATTTCTTTAAATATCCGTTACTATAATGAGTTTCGATATTTTGTTGAACCCTTTTCAGGTAATATTCATCCCTTCAATGTTTTTAAATATCAAAAGGGGTCAAGTAAGTAACACTTCATTTGGAAGGGTATAAATAGAAGATTTAAAAATTAACAGATAGGGTATATTTATCGTCAATAATTTACGATCTTTGGACAGTTTATATTCGTATGTTTTGAACTTCAAGTAACAGCTGAAGCTAAACTTTTCAAAGTTTATTAAAATGGCTTATATTGACCTATATTAATTTTTCAAGCACTATCTAATGCTATAAGAAAAACCATAATACAAAGTGGTCAAAAACTCTAAAATTTTGATTACTTTGTATTACTTTTTATATTATATCATTATATAGTGCTTGAAAAATTAGGACAGGACCATGTAGGTATGCATTTTTGATAAAACCGTTCAGCTTCAACTGTCACGAATTTCAATCATTTAATTATTGATTTAAGACCATGCTAATCGGCTTTGTTAAGAAGTTTAATTTGTTTTGCAAAATTTGAATGAGACGTTATTCTGCATATTTAAGATCAAATGTCAAATGTTTTTGACGTCAGCGTTTTGCGTTCGGCTGCCATCTTGAATTTTTTGAAATGGCAACCTAGGTCGAGTGACATATCACAAAGAAGCTTATTTTTTTATTTCCAGAAATAGGAGCAATGTATCGCTTTAATACAAAATATCTTATAGAATATCAGTTTTATTTTTCTAAGTTGAATTGTACTGTACTAATGATATGACTTTGTAGGTTTTTAAAATTAAACAAAAAACAATAGTAGTCATTAAAAACGTGAACCACATTTATGTACAAATTGTGAAAACTGATACCAATTTCAAATTAGCATAAAGTTTAAAAGTAAATTAAGAATAACGGCACATTTATCGGAAAAAGAACGAATCGAAATCTCAATGTTAGTTGAATGCTGATCGCAAACGTTCCCATGACGGAGCAGCTCATATTTTTAATGATCTAAATCCAGAATGCCCTCATATACGTGGATCTACAGTGACAAGGTTGATAAAAAATAAGCATTTGCGCATTAACTTTTCGGAAAGCCTGCCTTATTCTATATTTCCTATCGTCTGGTGTACTTTGTACCCCTGATCTTTAGCATATCCTCTAAAGAACAAATCACTTTATTCAATTCTGGTGATCTTGGTGCGCAGAAAACTGGCCCTTATCGTCCAATCCAACTTTCAGGAAACATCATATAATGAATAACCCTGTACAATTTCGTCATTATGACCTATAGGTTTTCATATTAGTTTTAATTATGGTTTTAGTTTTGTAATAACCGTCTTTGAGGAGGGTTGTGCCTATTTGTAAAATTTTGCACCATTAGGACTAAACGAACAAACGATGATTTTAAACGTATTTCGGTATATACAGAAAGAAAATCGCATGTTCTTAAACACACCTTCTTCTAATGCTTACTGTTTGCAAAACAGCACTATGGAAAAATGTGCACAAATTACTGGAGTGGGGATATCGACTATTTACAAAGTAATACGTGAACAAAAAACAAATCACCCACCGAACCTAAGGAGAAACCAGGACCAAAAGTAAAGAAAACCAATGAATTTATAAACAACCCAATCAGAAAATACATCCATTCATTTTATATGAAAAATGAAGTACTAACATTAAATGAAATATTTAAATTATTAAAAACTGATGCGAATTTGTCGCTTATAAGTAAAACAACGTTTTGTTGCATTTGCATAAAATAGGTTTTAAGTGTAAGCAACGGAGTAGGAGTAGTTGTCTTACTGGAAAACGTATAATCAGATTATCTTCGCGAGATAATGGCAGCAAGACGATGAGGAAAACAAATTTTTTATCTTGATGAAACTTGAGTTAACGAAGGACATACCCCTTCTAAGATTTGGCAGGATTCTAATATTAACAGCGGTAAACAGGCGTTTATGGATAATGGTCAACCGGCATTGTAGGTCCTTGTGGTCGCTGTTTGATTATTGGACAAATTGGTTCCGCATCTGGTTTTACTGAAAATGGTTTGTTACTATTTACTTCAAAAATTGACGGCGACTATCATAAAGATATGAACGCACAAATGTTAAAATTGGTTTGAGTTGTTTTTGGAAAATATCCCACCATCACTCATAGCTCTTGATAATAGTGCCCTGCAAGAAAAATGGCGACAAAATAAAGGTATATCATTTAATAACAGCGTTACCAAAGCCTGTCTCTATGAGATTGCTAAGCAACATAAGTGAAAATATAAAAAATATGTGATAGATGGACTTGTCAGTGATTTACGGCTCCCCCCTCACCACTGCGAGGTAAACCCAATAGAGTTGGTTTGGGCAGAAATTAAACAGTTCGGTGCGAGAAACAATATTACATACAAATTAGAATATGTAAAGAAACTACTATTAAGTCACGTTGAAAAAATTGAAAATGATGTGGAATATGGATCATAATGTTATTAAAAATGTGAAAGTAAATCTTTTAATTATTTATGTAGATAGTTCTAACACAAGTGATAGTGAATCAAGTTCGAGTGACACTGATAACGATGACGATCAGTAACTTTCTGCTTATATGGTGTGTATTTTTCGTTTTTCATTGAAGGAATTATTCTTACAGTACCTATGTTGTTTTTTACATTTTAATGCGATTATATTTATCACTCAATCATTTTAGTAAAATAATATATTTTCAGTTACTATTAAATTTTTGAAACATATTTCGTCAATTTTGAGTAAAACTCCGATAAACGCCTGTTGGTTAGGGGATTATTGAATTTCAATACTTTATGTACTTGTTGGAATAAACTTTGGAAGACAATCACAGACGTATGGCTGTACCAGATTAATTCCAAATTGTCCAGTTTAAAGTATACATGGGCATTGAACTCATTACGATTTTCAGGAACGAGTGGTCAGAACTTCTTAAAAACACTGTGTAACCTAGTACAACCTCATATCATTGCAATAGAGAAATCAAGCAGAATTCAAATTAGAAGTAGAATACAGGGTGTCCCATTTAAAAAACTTTAGCTTTCATCTGGCACGGCGTTCTGGAACACACTGTACAATTGCAACCAATTTTAAAATATGAACCTTCAGGGTGGAGAGCACCGGTCAAACTTTTATTCGAAAATCTTCGAGGATTTACAATATATTGGACTCTATGGTACCAATGAATTACCCTGTATACAATTTACATCTGCTTTCACCGAGAACCAATCTTTTAACATTATGTTAATTTTTTCTCAATAAACTAATTAATTTAAGTACACTCCAATTTCACACAAAAATATATTCACTACAAAACCCAATGTACGTTATTAGTAATCTCACGGTAACACGATAATATTACCCCTACTAGATGAAAAATGGAAATTCTAATAGATAATTAGTTTCTCACTTAAATATTACATTATGATTATTTTATCTATTTGGTAACGTGGTGCAAATATGACGAAGAAGTGAAGTTTGTGTTTGGTTACGTATAACGGATATTGTACTGGATATACTTCATTTTACATAATCTTTTTAAATTTCAATAGTTCAATTTTCAGTTTTCTCAACTTGAAAACAACTATCCAATATTTTTTTCTACGAGCGCGCGGAGAAGTATACTATGGCGCACGATTCTACTTTGCCGCACGCATTGAAATTTTGTTTAATATGGCGTTAATAACTATTATTGATTACATCAATAACCAGACGGTAACTAATAAACTTGTTAGTTTGTATCCGTCCGCTCGTAGAAAAAATGTTGTTTCAAACATATGCGTGAAGCGTTAGGAAAATAACTATTTCAAGGGAAAATGTATGTTTGTTAAAATTATAAGTTGCGGCGTCAACAAAACATGTCTAATTCAGAAAGATAATCCGTTTATATCTCCGGTGAAAGATACTTTCTTGAAACTTTGAGGAGCCATAAGGGGTGAGAGGGGCTATAAAGTACCGACCATAGCGTTTACATCGTTTTCAGTTACTGTCAAACGTTTAAAGATACAACCTGTACAATTTAAAAATTTTAAATTATACAAAAATAACCAATTAAAAATGCTATAATACTTGGTGTCTAATTTTGACGATTGCTTCCTTAAAATCACTGGTCACGAAGTTCATGCATCCTGTATCTCCGAAATAATAAAATCAGACTTTGCGGGTTCATGAAAAATTAGACCAGCCATACAACCACGAAAAACATATTCAATTTAATGACGTAATTTTTTATCACGTGTCTCAACTTTCAAATTTCAAATGCCACTTCCGGTATATTTTGAGACTTATTGGATAAGCGCTTAGTGTTAAAATCAAAGATCAGAATGAAATTTTTTTCACTATAGTTACCTGTAAAATTTTTATATATTTGACATTAGTTACTAATTCATTGTATTGTTATTAGTTCACTTACGTTTACGTTTTATCTTTTATGGATCGTAAAATTTGCAGTGTTTTGTCTTCCCAGCGACATAAGCTGAATTAAACTGCGTCAATCAACAAGAAAACAAAATTATGTAATTTTGCTGCTATGGGCCCAGAGTCCTAGTAAATTATGTAAGTTTATAAAAGTTTCCTATGAAACAACCACCGAAGAAATATTCAGAAATATAGTCACTTAATTCTTAAAATTGCGGTGTTGCCACCAGCGGACGCACAAGTCGCTTGGTTTGGCTAAAAAATATTTTAGTATATTCACATCGTGTATATACAAGTGCGCCAGTGCGGAAATTTATGGAACTCACATATTATATACTCCACTCATTTTGTCGTATTTTGACGTCCACCATAAAATTTGCAAAAATGCTTGTTATAATGTAAAGCTATCGAAAAAATAGTTTAAATTGGAAAATAATTGTGCGTCCGTATATCGGACGCACAACTACCATCGGACGCACGATTAAATGTAAAAGGACAATGTACGGACGCACAAAGGCGTAAAGATAAATATATATATAAACTATAAAATTTTTTATGGGGCACAGCCAAAATGATTTGTTGATGGTAAAGAAGACTCTTTTTTACTAATCCAAGCTTTCGATAATGTTTATTATCATTTTCAAGGCTAAAATTATAAATTATTTGTTACAATTTAGATAAAGAATATATTTTTTATAACAAACTTACTAGCAAGTGAGTTAATTCCTTTGAGAATGTAAATTCGTTTGTAAAACATGGAAACTAATCTTAACAAACTATTATTGAAAATTTACACATATTTTTAAAAAAATTAAAACTACTAAAATTGTTAAAAATGACAAAATTCAGTCATCTTGGTTCCATTATAAACTACACAAAACAAGTAACTGACCAAGTTTTTCATAATGTAGAAATAATAAAAAAGTCATCAGCTCGAAAATATAAAATACCTGTTTTAAGAAAAATACATTGTTACCAACAAAACTAGTACCAACTGAAATCAAGGCACCAATTTTTGAATAATTTAAGATTTAATTTATATTATTTTAATTCAATATCTTTGAAAATAGAAAAAAATTAAAATTATTGATATATCTGTTAGTGTTGGATTTGAAATCTACATAACATTTCTTACTTTTGTTTTTATTTGATTTTATAAATCCCTTTTTACAGTTGCCAATTGCAAAAGTCCTACTAGTGGAAAGAAATTGAAAAATTAGGAATTTCACTCAACCAACTTACAGTCACTAACCGATCACATCAGAAACTATGAGTTGTCAAAGTGAAATGGAAGTTTGGTTTAAGAAACATCAGTTTGTCGAATTAAAGTCAACTCTCAAAAATTGCAAACTATTATTAGAATAGAATAGAATAACAAACTAAATATATTTTATTGTGAATTTTTTTTTTCTCTTTATCTAATTTGCATTTCTGGTGATGATGGTAATGACGGTTTTTAGTTCGAAGATTTAAATATTATAATTTTCATCTTCCTAACAATATAATATTATAATTCTATTTAATTGTTATTAATTTCATTTTAACAGATATACAAAATTAACAGCTCTCTTAATTTGTAACCATGTCACATTAATAACACGAATTTTTGTTGGTTTGCTTGAGATACTGTGTGGCAGACAGTGTTTCGATAAGGATTGCAGAATTTTCTTTTATAACATTCAAAAATATTTTTAATAATTATAAAAAAGAGGATAGGTAATTAGCAACTACCTATTGTGTTTGAATCACTTGTTTGCAATTTTTGAGAGTTGACTTTAATTCGACAAACTGATGTTTCTTAACACGTTAACGACCGGCGTCAAAACGATGCATGGAGCCCCCGGGACCGGCATTTTTTTTTTAAATATATCTGTTGATTTCGGTCCAGTTTTTGATTTTCCCATGTTCATTTGGAAAAAATATTTTTATTTCGTGATATTTTGACATTTTTTTGTGAGACACCACATTGACCTCACGGTAGCCCAAGAGACCAACTCAATTCATCGGACCGCGTGCGATCAACGCGATGTCTCAGACAGGATATTTCTTGTCTGAAACTTCGTCGCCCTGGGTATACATTTACATTCTCAGTTTTAGTATGTGTTTGACTGTTATCGCGTAAGCAAGTAGAATGGGAACTCACGAACAGGAACAAAAGCGGCTAGAAAAACTTATGCAAGAAATTTTGTCAGATGAAGAAGATCCATTTGCTGATGACAATTCATCAGACGATTATCAACCAAGTGAAGATTGTATTTCATCGTCTTCGGATGATGTATTTCATAATTATCCCAAGAGATCTTCACAAATGAAAGGTGGTTTATCCAGGGTACGACATGAAGAAAATAAAACCGAATTATTGGCGAGAGCAGGTACCTCTAAAGGACAAATTATAAATAGAAATATAAGTAGGACTATGAAAAAAACTCCTGTTGTGCAAGAAAATATGGAAATTGATAATTCCAGTGATGAGGATGATGCTTCGCCAGCTCAGATATTTATAGGAGAAGCAGAATCAGGAAACGTGAGTATTCATCCATCCAAATGTCGATACTTATATTTTGATTGTTGTCCAAACTTATGAATACATAATCCTTTATTGACTGAAGACATTGTTGCAGATCGACCAATTGATTGCAGATGTGGTCACCAGATACACTGTGGAATCGAGTAGTGACGAAGGTAATGCCGATGACTCAAATGAAAATATAAAATGGGGCCCTGTTGATGGAAAGTCTCTCAAGAAATTCGATATTGTTGAAAAAAATACCGGTATAAAGCCACAATTTTATGACATGTTCGAAAGTAATCCCTACGATTTTTTCAAATTGTTCATTACTAATGATTTGGTGACATATATGGTGGAACAGACTAATATATATGCTGCACAGACTCTCGCAAATGTATCTGCTTCGAAAAAAACAAAAGCATGGAAGCCCACTGATTCTCAGGAAATGGAAAAATTCCTTGGTATTTTACTGTGGATGGGTCTATTTCCTCTACCAGTACTGAGATTATACTGGAGTGGGAGTTTTTTGTATGAGAATAACATGAAGAAAGTTATGCCAAGAAATCGATTTGAGCAGCTTTACAACATGTGGCACTTCAATGATAACCTAGATCAAGCGTATAACAATGATCGGCTAAGAAAACTCACCCCACTGATAGAAAAACTTCTAGTAAGGTTTCAGGCAGTTATGGTACCTGAGAATGATGTATGTATAGATGAAACTCTTGTGCCGTTTCGTGGACGCTTGAAGTTCCGACAGTACATCAAGAACAAGCGCCACAAATTCGGGATCAAACTGTACAAGTTATGTACTCGTGGAGGGTATACGTACAACATGCGTGTTTATTGTGGCACTGACAAGTCAGAAAATGGATCTGCGTCGGCAAATGTTGTAATGTCCCTCATGAGTAATCTTTTAGATTCTGGAAGAACACTTTATACCGACAACTTTTATACAAGCATTACTCTTGCGTCGGAATTACTTCAACGCAAGACTCACCTTGTTGGAACTTTGCGATCAAATCGTAAATTCAACCCAAAACAAGTCAATTCCAGAAAACTGAAGAAGAATGAGGTTTTTGGTCAAGAAAGTGGGACTGGCATAGTCGTTTTGAAATGGAAAGATGAGCGGGACGTACTAATGCTAACCACAGTCCATAATGCTGACACTGCTAAATCAAATAAGAATGGCAAGGAATCAGAAAAGCCCAAAGCTGTAGTTGACTACAATAATTCTAAAGCCTACATTGATTTATCCGATCAGTTGAAGGCTTATTCGCATTGTTTGCGCCGAGGTACCAAATGGTATCGAAAGCTAGCTCTTGAATTAATTTTTGGATCGGCATTGGTAAATGTATTCATACTTTATAAGGAGATAACTAATAATAGAATATCCATTACGAAATTCAAAGAATTACTCGCTTTACGATTGATCTGCCGAAACCAAGAACCATATGAACCATATTCAGATTCCTCTGACTCTGAAAATAAACAACACGTTCTAACAGATCACAAGAAAGGTAGATGTGTTGGATGTTATGCTCATTTGAAAATGAAAGAAGGAAGACTAGAAGCTCAGAGAAAATGTACGAGATCAAAGTATCAATGTTCGGTGTGCCTGAAAATATTTTGTTTACCTTGTTTTTTTGCTTGGCATAAAGCCCAGAAAATATAATTATTATACAAGGACTTGTCATTTGGTTCATTTCATATAATGCTACTCTGTTGTTTCGTTGGTTTTTTATTTCACTGTTTTTTAATAAATATTACAAGCACAGAAAAGAATATTTTTCAAATCGCATTATTTCAAGAGTTACGAAGAAAATTCCCAACCCGCTAATCTTACCTAGTCCCCCGGACCGCTTTTCAACACATCCTATCTTTTTAACACTGTATCGTGTATTCTACGGACGGTCACATATGTCGAAACATAAAATTTGTTGTGACACCATATTGATCTCACGTGGTCCTGGCGGCACATATACCTGTGACACCGCTTAGATGTCACCCAGTCGTTAACGTGTTAAACCAAACTTCCATTTCACTTTGACAACTCATAGTTTCTGATGTGATAGGTTAGTGACTGTAAGTTGGTTGAGTGAAATTCCTAATTTTTCAATTTCTTTCCACTAGTAGGACTTTTGCAATTGGCAACTGTAAAAAGGGATTTATAAAATCAAATAAAAACAAAAGTAAGAAATGTTATGTAGATTTCAAATCCAACACTAACAGATATATCAATAATTTTAATTTTTTTCTATTTTCAAAGATATTGAATTAAAATAATATAAATTAAATCTTAAATTATTCAAAAATTGGTGCCTTGATTTCAGTTGGTACTAGTTTTGTTGGTAACAATGTATTTTTCTTAAAACAGGTATTTTATATTTTCGAGCTGATGACTTTTTTATTATTTCTACATTATGAAAAACTTGGTCAGTTACTTGTTTTGTGTAGTTTATAATGGAACCAAGATGACTGAATTTTGTCATTTTTAACAATTTTAGTAGTTTTAATTTTTTTAAAAATATGTGTAAATTTTCAATAATAGTTTGTTAAGATTAGTTTCCATGTCTTACAAACGAATTTACATTCTCAAAGGAATTAACTCACTTGCTAGTAAGTTTGTTATAAAAAATATATTCTTTATCTAAATTGTAACAAATAATTTATAATTTTAGCCTTGAAAATGATAATAAACATTATCGAAAGCTTGGATTAGTAAAAAAGAGTCTTCTTTTATATATATATATATATATATATATATATATATATATATATATATATATATATATATATATATATATATATATATATATATATATATATATATATATATATATATATATATAATAATAAATAGAACTACTTACATGTAAAAATTAATTAAAAGTGATACATTTTATGTTAATTTTTATTAATTTTTACATGTAAGTAGTTCTATTTATTTTAAATCCTGTTATTTTCAATATTGTAAATTTTTTAGTGCCCTGAAGAAGTGTCAAAACGACACGAAAGCTCGGCTTTAAGTAAATAAAAGATTTTATTGAATTTTTGACTCCCCGTTATCCCTACCTATATAACTTTTTATATATATATATATTATTTTATTTTCTTTAACCATTATTATAATAATCGCTTGATTTTTATTTATTGGGTATGGTTAATGTGAATATAATGAAAAATTAAACGATCTTTGTATATTTTTTACTTCATTGTAACATATAAAATAAACATTTTGAAAAAGCTTTCAAACGAAAGCGAAACGTCAAAGATCGTTTAATTTTTCATTATATTCACATTAACCATACCCAATAAATAAAAATCAAGCGATTATTATATATATATATATATATATATATATATATATATATATTGATATGGAAAGTGGAATCATACAACACATACACCAAACAAGGGTTATTTCAGTATAAAATATAAATAAAATATAAACAAATCACCTGACAAATATTTACAACCCAAACTTTAAACGGGAATCTTTATAAATTTTCTCTAATTTATTGAAATCCTACCACATAGCTTCAGAATTTTCAAAAGCTTTGCAAAAGTTTCTTGGCTCATCATAAATCTAAAAAGAAAGAACCTGAAAATTAAAAATTATTAGTTAGGTTATAAAATCTGACACTGGTAGAAATAGAAAAAGTACACTTATGAACATATATAACAAGGTGTGATTTGTCAACTCGAACGGAAGAAAGGACATGGCAACTGAAATTAAAACAGATGTCAAATAATTTTAATATTTTTTAACTAAAAGATAAAAACAATAATAAATTATTTGGTGACATTAAAAATAAACTTTCATATCAGAAAAAGATCAAATTATAAAATAATCAAGTCAAATAACAGAAATCAAAAATTATTAAATGAATTTGATTGGTCAGCAAATATAGAAAAACTTAAAAATAAAGAGACATATGGTTGTTGAATAAAAAAAAATTGATACGTTGCTATTGATTAGAAACGGGTAGTTACAAATAAATATACAGAATTGAGAAGTATCAGCTTTTTCATGTTACAAAATTGATTTTAAATTAGGCTAGGTTATGTTAAAAGGTGAAACTATAAAGTGAATTTGTGTTACTAACCTTCCTTACAAGTGCCTGTTAAAAAACAGATGTTAAATAACCTCTGTAAATATTAAATTCCTCAAATAAACCCTAAGTGAAAACTCCGAGAGGTAAGCAGAACTGAAAATCTTCCCAAGCCGACCCCGAAGCCATATCGAAGCCACTTCTACGAGGGACTCCAAGGCCCAGAAAGGTCTAAAACACAGAAAAGAAGTAATTATCCAATCTTCAAAAAGTAATACAAGATAAAAGGTATTCCATAAACTATAAATCA
This sequence comes from Lochmaea crataegi, assembly GCA_947563755.1. NCBI lineage: Eukaryota > Metazoa > Arthropoda > Insecta > Coleoptera > Chrysomelidae > Lochmaea > Lochmaea crataegi. The sequence continues at coordinate 42,285,862 of OX387429.1, forward strand.
AATCATTAAACTTACGTGCGTGTGAATAAATCAAGAACTTGATATTTATTCCTCTTCGTTACGATTACAATATCGTCCATTTTGTATATAAAATCTGTTAGAAACAGATGTTCTGTTTTGTCTTTGGTTTTTAGAAGTACATGTAAAAAGAGTTGCATAATTTCGTATATTTATTAGATATAAAAACTTCATTTAGTGTGAAAGTTGAGCGAAAGATCATTTAGATAAGTGTTTTGAATTTTTCCTTATGTTCTTATTTATCAATTCTGTATAAATACGCCGCACAATAGAGAATAAATTAAAAAATATTTTTCATAAATTTCAAATATAAAGAGTTTTCTTCCTATAAAGATGACAAAACTGCTTCACAATTAGATGGTTCCTATTATTCAAGCGCAAGGACACAGGACCGGCCTGAGGATATGTTAAATATAAATCAATAAAAAGAAACTAAGAGAGCATTAGGCCCATGAACCCAACCTGAGGTGGAGAGTCATCATAAAAAGGAGAATGATGTATGATATCACTAAAATTTAAATTAAAATTCATATTAATTGGCGCCCAAATAAATATATTACAATAAATAAATTAGTATACATATTAACACTTTAAATTAAAAATTCATATCAATTGTCGAACCCAATGTGGGGCACTGAAATAGGGTTGGAACTAAAAAAGGCTCGCACTGAAAAAGGCTCGCACTGGAAAAGGCTCGCACTAAAAAAGGCTCGCATTCGTAACATTGTTACATAAAAAAAATTATAAAATAAAACCTATTTAATAATAAAAAATTACTGTACATAGAAATTGTACAAAGAAACATTGAGTATTTATGAAATTAAAATCAATATCTGAAAAATAAATAAAATTGAAATGGACGGAACTGGAGAAAAAGTTCAAGGGAAGAAGGAAAAAAGTTTGATGGACTTAAAAGTTAACGAATTAAAGGAAGAACTAGGAAGAAGAGGAAAAAGCACAATGGGTCCGAAACATGAATTGCAAGACAGATTGAGAAGATTATTAGAAATGGAAGAAAAAGACTGTTACCTTGATTAAAAGGTCCTGTTAAACTCTAAAATAAAGCCAAAGAATGAAGAAATAACCAAAGAAAGAAGATAGATAGAAGAACGAAGAAAAGAAAAAAAGAGACCTAAAAAAGGAGCTTGTGTAAGTATTTGGTAATAATAATTAAATGTTATGAGGGTTGAGTATAGTAAACTGACAAATTAAACTCACCGTAGAAGTTGTGTGGCCTCAAAGTGGTTTCGCCTATGGATGTGGAGACAGGAATTTAAGCTGAGCCAAATAAATTAGGCCAAGCAACGGAGCAAGCGAGTATAGTAATTTTTGACAAAAATCCTAGTAGAAAACGGATGATGCCATCATGTAAAAGACATTACGTAGTATCATTTTGATATGTTTTGGACACGCAAATGTTTTTCAGTAATTTTTTATCAACATTTAAAACGAAAAAAACCTTCTTTTTTCAGTTTTTTTCATATAGCGTAAAACGTACTGAAGCAATCTCAATGGTATGTAAAGATAAATTGTAGATAATTGAAATGCAAACAAAATGAGGGGTCGTGCGAATCAATCGGATAATTAGGAACCGAGAAAATCAGGAAAAGCCGAAAAATTAATAATTTTTTTGAAAATTCATATCTTCGTCATTTTTCAATTGCAAGAGCTGAAACTTGGCACAAAAAAATTACTTCATATGTCCTTTATATGCGCGAAGAGCAGACGCCAAGCGACGGTTACTTTTATCGCAATTACAATTTTAATTTTTTCATACGATAATTTTCAACGTGTCTGGATGCGTTGTCGATTGTCCGATTTTAAATTTGAAAACGGTTTTGAAAAGTGTAAATGTAGAGCAATAAAACGTATATTCTCGATTTGAAATCAAGTGATGCGAAGTCGGCCAAAAACGCCAGGGAACATCGCCGAAAATGACCAAGAGCTGTAAAGTGGCGGAGTAGTATAGGGGGAAGCGGCGAGAGAACGGTGTCTATGCTTTGCGTTTGATTATTGTGTGTGTGAGGTGGTGATATTGACTGCGGATCCTTACGGTTCCATTAGCCTAATCAATAAATTGTGGCAAATAATAAAACTATTCCATTATTTTTATTTTTATTTTCAAGTACCTGGAGTCGACAAAACCGACTAGTAACTCTCTCTCTTTCCCTCTCTTTCCAAAATCAAAACCAACGGCCATTCTACGCACTCCAGTTGCTGGCATAGCAGCAGATTTCGGAGCGGCTGCAACGTAGCGTATATTTACAATTGTTTTACATGATTAAAAGTTGAGATTAATAACATATTTTTTATTCGTTGCACATAAAGTCTGTATAGTTGTGTAACATAATCATTTCACCATGGAGTCAGATGAAAATAGCAGTGAAGCATCGGCGTCTACAAGCGTGAGGTAAAAGCAGTTTTTATATTTACTGCGATAAACAAATATTCATCTCCCGGGTTTGTATTTTCACAATTTTTTTTTGTAACTAGGCAACATGAAACTGTGTGTGAAGGTACCTGAAAATGATATGCAATGGGAGGACGTTAAAGATGCCTGTTTACTTTGCGGCGAAGACATGGAAGTGACAAAGTCCTGCGTCGTCAAGGAACGAGGAATAAAAAGTCTTATTCAAGCAAGTTTGGAGCGAAAGGATAAAAAGCACATCAAGTTGGAAAACTTGAAAGAAATTACGATCCACCAAACATGTCAACGTACGTATACGAGAGAATCTAGCAAATTAACAGCTTTAAAAAATTCAAAAAAAACGTGGCAATTAAATCGACAACTAATTGTTTTTCTGTTCAAATGTATTAAGCTCGTCGATAAATTCGACTCGTGTGTCGACTCCAGGTACTTGAAAATAAAAAAATAAAAATGGAATACCTTTATTATTTGACAAAATAATCAAACGCAAAGCATAGACACCGCTCTCTCGCTGCTTCCCCCTACTACTCCACCACTTAACAGCTCTTGGTCATTTTCGGCGATGTTCCCTGGCGTTTTTGGCCAACTTCGCATCACTTGATTTCAAATCGAGAATATACGTTTTATTGCTCTACATTTACACTTTTCAAAACCGTTTTTAAATTTAAAATCGGACAATCGACAACGCATCCAGACACGTTGAAAATTATCGAATGAAAAAATTAAAATTGTAATTGCGATAAAAGTAACCGTCGCTTGGCGTCTGCTCTTCGCGCATATAAAGGACATATGAAGAACTTTTTTTGTGCCAAGTTTCAGCTCTTGCAATTGAAAAATGACGAAGATATGAATTTTCAAAAAAATTACTAATTTTTCGGCTTTTCCTGATTTTCTCGGTTCCTAATTATCCGATTGATTCGCACGACCCCTCATTTTGTTTGTATTTCAATTATCTACAATTTATCTTTACATACCATTGAGATTGCTTCAGTACGTTTTACGCTATATGAAAAAAACTGAAAAAAGAAGGTTTTTTTCGTTTTAAATGTTGATAAAAAATTACTGAAAAACATTTGCGTGTCCAAAACATATCAAAATGATACTACGTAATGTCTTTTACATGATGGCATCATCCGTTTTCTACTAGGATTTTTGTCAAAAATATTTACCTATTGCTTGGCCTAAATATCCACTTATACAAATGGTAGAGCTCCAACAGGATCACTCTAATAAAATCTAAGCTCACTTAAATATATTTCAAAAAATCAGCAAAATTGCTAAACCATGTGGTCTATCACGACCCTCACATGGAAGAAAAAAAGGAAACCCATCTCCTATCTACGTATGGATGGTCTTAGAAAAAAAGGTATGTTCTTTTCATTTACTTCTTTATTACCAAAGTACTTAACACCAGAGAAAAGCTCTGATAACAGAAATTAAAAGAAGAAACTATTAATTGATAAGGAAGGTCAATGATCTTCAATCAGTAGATCTATGAATAGAAAAGTTACATTATGATGAAAGATTGAAGTAACTCAGTAACTTTTATGATCTGGTGATCATCCTATGTTTAAATAAGATTCCGGTAAATTTAGAATATAAATATTTGATTATTATTATTCCTACTTGTTGTAAATAATAAGTGGTAAATACTTATTTATTATTTTTAGGAGCCCTTCAGGGAGACGCTTGAGAAAAGTGAAAGGATTCCTGTGACTTTAATTGTATTAATCCTTCTTAAAACAATCAGGATCTGTTTTTAATAAAATAACAGTTGGTAGGTACAGAGTTTATTTTTGGATGTTTGAAAGAGAGGCACCAATAATTCTTTGTCCCGTAACACACCCCTCTTTCCCGAAAAGAAGTTTTACTTTGTCAAAAGGGAAACTTCATATAACATTCCTAACTTTTAACAAAACATATAGCCTTAGTTAGCATACATCTGAAATTCGGTTATAATCTTAAGTTGCTTATCATATTACTTTATACAAAACGACAAAAAAAAATTTGAATACTTATTCTTCCTCACTATCATCTGGAGGATGATGCTTTAGGTCTTTTGCATGCCATATGCCACAATCTTTACCATTTATATCTCTCAATTGGTAACTCCATGGAGAAAGAATTTTGGAAATTACAAAAGGGCCAGTGAATTTTGGTGCAAATTTTGCGGTGATGTTATTCGCTTTATTTGACAGGGAATAGTTTCGCTTCCATACTTGCTGACCAACAGGAAACTTATCTGGTCTTCTTCTCAAGTCATACCCCTTTCGACTTTGGTCATATGCTCTTCGGAGACGTTTGTTTACATCATCATAGACCTTCTTCAGAGCTTCGGAACGGTCTTCAGGAGTCGGCAAATCTTCTTGGGGAACATCCGATGGAGATCGACCACGAACAGTGACTTCTCTTCCATACATTATGAAATTCGGAGCCATGTCGGTAACTTCATGTTTTGCCGAACGCAAAGCCCATGCAAGCTTTGGCAGATATTTCTCCCACATCTTGTGATTATCCCTCACATAGGAACTTATCATCGTCTTAAGGACGCGGTGCATTCTCTCAACGGGGGATGCCTGTGGGTGGTAATTGGCAAGATAGCATAACTTGACATTATACTCGTTCATTTTAGATATGAATGTTTTATTTTTAAACTGAGACCCATTGTCTAAAATAATTCTAGACGGAGTACCAAACACCAAGAAAACTTGATCTTCCAGAATCTGGGCGATTTTATCTCCAGTCGTAGTGCGCATAGGAAATAACAAAACGAACTTAGAGAAGCTGTCACAAATTGAAAAAATATAAGTATATCCCGAAGAACTACGTGGAAGTGGTCCGACGAGGTCAATGGACAACAAGTCCCATGGACGAGTCACAGTAGGGGTTTGGCTAAGCATTTTTCCTGCAGGTTTCGTCTGTAGTGGCTTAGTGCTAAGGCAGACGTGACACCTTCTAATGTACTTGGCGACATCTGTTCTCATTTTCAGCCAGTTAAACCGTTCTATAATGCGTCCCATGGTCTTGAAAACACCTAGATGACCACATGTAGGGGGATCATGGTGATTCCTTATGATGACTTTCCGTTTCTCCCTAGGAACTACTTCTAACCAGCTATCTAAATTATGTACAAGATTAGGGTAGTTTGTCTTCGTCAGTCGATAGAGACGTTGGTTTTCAACTCTCCATAATGGATATTTCACCGGGTCGTGTTCAACTTTCTCCATCATGGTATTGTACCATTTGTCCAAGGAGGGGGTAGAACTTAAATCTAGAAGACTATCTGGATGGTGATCTCTGGATTCAATGGCAGGTACTGATCTAGATAATGCATCAGCAATGACTTGATCCTTACCCTTTCGGTGTACGATCGTAAAATCAAATTCTTGAAGGCGCATACTCCATCTAGCAATTCTACCAATTGGATCCTTGATCTTGTACAGCCACTGTAAGGCATGGTGATCGGTCCACACAGTAAAGTGTGCTCCTTCAAGGTAAGGGCGAAGCTTTTCCACTACCCAAATAACGGCTAAACACTCTTTTTCTGTGGTGGTATATTTCCTTTCGGCTTTTGTCAGCGAGCGGCTTAAGTAGCAGACGACTTTTTCTTCTCCATCCTGGATCTGAAACAATACTGCACCAAGACCAAAATCTGAGGCATCCGTTTGAACTATAAATGGGAGGTCGAACTGTGGACAAGACAAGATTGGAGCTGATACAAGATGATTCTTTATAGTATCCATAGCCTTTTGACAATCTACATCCCAGAGAAACTTTTTATTTTTATGCAGAAGTGCTGATAGAGGTGCTGTAAGGGACGAAAAATCCGGAATAAAGCGTCGATACCATGAAGTTACTCCAATCAGACGACGGACCTCGGTCACCGTTTTTGGTACAGGTATCTGAAGGATGGCTTCTACTTTGTCTGGGTCCACCAACAAACCAGCTGCATTCAACACGTAACCCAAGTAACGTAACTCGGACTTACAAAAGTTACATTTATCCCTGTTAAGGGTTAAACCTGCATCCGCAAGTCTTCGCAAAACTTCTCCCAAAACGTATAAATGCTGGTCAAAGGTAGAGGTGCAAATGATGATATCATCTAAATAAACGAAAACATAGTTTTAAAGGTCGTAACCAAGTACCTTTTCCACGAAACGTTGCCACGTGGCTGGAGCGTTATGCAAACCGAACGGCATGCGTTTAAATTGAAACAACCCGCGAGTTGGGACTACAAATGCGGTATAGGGTCGGGAAGATTCCGCGACAGGAATCTGCCAATAAGCTGACTTGATGTCTAGGGTAGTTAGGAACCTAGCATCTCTTAGTTTATCTAAGGTTGCAGAAACAAATGGCAGTGGGTATGCGTCACGTTCACTGACTTCGTTCAACTTTTTATAATTTACACAGAATCTGAATGTATTATCAGGCTTTTTAACTAGTACTATTGGCGACGCCCAAGGAGAACTAGATGGTTCGATTATATCCTTGGCGAGCATGTCATCAAGTTCCTTATTCACCTGCTTTTGTAATGCTGGAGAAAGAGGGCAATGTCTCTGTTTTATGGGTGGATGAGAAGTTTTTATGACGTGTTCCACTAAGTGAGTACATCCTAAGCCTGACCCCATTTTACCAAACGTAGAGTTGAGACAATCGAGTTCATTCCTTTGATCACCTGAAAGTTGGTCAAGGGAATTAATAGCAGAGATTTCGGGTAGTACTTTGTCATCATGTGGTACAAATGTAACGGTTGAATTTGTCACTACGTCTATTGTATATATTAAGTATTTGTATATAGTAATTACCTGACCGATATTGTCTTTATGTTTCTAATATCATTTTTCCACTACGAAAGTACTTCAGTAGTTAAATAGCTTCTGTCAGCTCAGAGTTTTAGGGACTACTCTGCCATCATCCTTCCGGTGAAGTGGTGCAGGCTGTAACCATACCTGTCTTCACATCTTGACAACAATTTTATATTTTGTCGCTAGGTAAGGTAAATAATAAAACTAGCGCCTACTTGGTAAATGTCCGTATAGATATATTCATGTTAGTTGTTTCTTTTTATTTGTTATATTATAATTCATAATTAAGGGTAGTAAGGGGTTTTCTCTCTTGCGGATTTTACTTTAGTTTTTAGTTACCGTGGGACTACTGATTTTGTTTCTGGCTTTGATTATATCACCTTTGGGGTGTAGCCACAGTAGTCCAAATACTTTGTCCGCTTCAGCTTGATAAACGCTAAAATTTATTAGGGTTCAGTTATAAATTATTACTGACTCCTTGACTTGAAGTCTAAAACATTTAAAGTAGTAATTAGGTTTGATAAAACTTACTGATCTATATAGACATACTTTACTTTTGAGTTAAAGGTATATTTTCTTCATTTATCTACCATATTTTGGCTTAAACAAATACATACTAGTTAGAAATCTTCTATGTAAGATGGCATTCGAATATTTTCGGAACATCTACTTATAATATATTAGCTGTTATCACCATATTTTGTCTGTTAAATCCGAGTGTTTGATTTTGCTTTGTTTACTCTGGCAGAAGGGTATTGTGGTACTATGATTGTTCAAATTTATTTGAATAATTTTCAATACACTGAAGATCATTTCTGTTCATTGTTATTGTTTAAAAAGTCAAATTATTTGTTGGATGACAATGACAATTGGCTGTGACAGTCGTGTTTTGGATAAAAGCGTTCGTTCGTCATGACTTACATAGAAGTGTAGCACTTTATAATTTGATCTGTGCGGAACACGCTCGGTGTAGTGAGCAGTGTAGTTCGGATGTATGTTTCGGCTAGGTTTCTCTGTGGTAGTATTCATCATTGAAGTTGAAGATGTGTCACTCACTTCTTCTTTCCGGTGTGTGCTCCTACTTGATAGTTGGTTTCCAAAAATGCATGGAACCTGAATCTGAATTTTATGATTGACTGGGTAGTCATCTCCTGCTGGGATTTATAGGTTCTCGTTCTGAATGAGTTGTGGAATATACGGCTAGTATTTTAGTTCTACGGGAGTTCGTATTGTTGAAGAATTCCGTCCTGTTCTGGAAGCCCTTATAGGGGATATATTGCACTAAAACGATTGTAAGTATTTTCTCTACTTACTGTTTTCGCATCACTATGTATTTATCACTATTTAAAGGAAATCGCCAACGTTGAAGTTTTGAAATTGGAGGTGTGCCACCTGTTGTTGGTTTGTTATTTGTTGGTAGCCATCCAGTAAGGAAAATTTTGAGTATTGGACCCTTTTTGGAAAAGGTATGTCTCATAGGTTTGTAGTTTTTGTAGATAAAACAGTTGATTGTAAATTTTTGATTAAGACAGTCTATTCGGTTACCCTGTGTATATTTTGTTTTCTTTGCCCGCTTTAGTCTAACGAATACTATAATTCGTGGGTGGTTCTTCAAACTTACCCTGGTTACGACCAAAAACAGTTTATTTTAGATGCTTATCGCATTCTTATTATTTGATTTAAATTCAGTGTAGTATACTGTTACTGACACTGTTGATTGTAAGTAGACCTTATGACTACTTTGTGGGTTTGATTAAGTTGATTTGGGGTTGATTTTGACTTGTACGTTACTTCTGGCATAGGCCGAGACAAGCTTAACTTGTCGAGGTGTTTGATTGGTTCCTGTATAGGCTCAGTTTTTAGCTGATACCTGTTTTAATTTTTGAGGGTTCACCGGTGGGGCCAGGGTATACTTACCAACCTCAAGATACACACTTCACCTGTGGGGCCAGATTATACACACTTCACCTGTGGGGCCAGATACACACTTCACCTGTGGGGCCAGATACACACTTCGGGATGTTTGGAGTTTACCTGGTAGATCGATGGTGATGTCTTCTGCAGTTTGCTGCTACTCGTCAACAACTTCTTGAAGAAGACCACATTGAGGGTAACCTGGTATCGGGGGTTTTTCTGGTTTATTTACTTATTTTTACTTTAGGCTTTACGCCAATATGTATATACATTAGCTAGGTAGTTTCTACTGATTTATTTTATTATGCAATTGTAATGGTGGAAATTAATATTTTGCGGTAAATTTTCACAATTTAATTTTCATAATTTTATCCACTTGCGCATGCGTCTCTGCCTTGGTACCAACGCCTTGACTACGGTGTCGCCTTATATGGAATTGTTTTTTTCATAAACTTTACACTACTTTTCAGGTAACATATAATTGAAAGTTTGCATTTAATCTGTTTTGGTACACTCAAACAGCCATATTAATTTCCCACTACGTAAGGTCAATTAACTGGGATATGTTGGGAATTTAATTGTTAATCATTTGGGTTTTTTTTCTCACTATTTTCTTTAAGTGGGGGGGCATTTACTAGGGTTCACATTAGCTAATAATTGTAAAATATCCCTTAAGGATATTAGGTATTTTATTTTAGTTATTATAAGGAACATAAGCTGAGATTTGCCTTTTATTTTCATCCCTTGTTTTACTGGGTTATCGGGGGAAATTCGTCGTGCTAGGTCAAAGTGGAAAACTCAGTTGGCGCCCACACAAGTTGTCTACTATTTTGTCCTGAAGATCAATAAGAGGGATCCACCCTCACCTCCGTTCTGAGCGACGTCGAAGACCTAAGGTTGTCACCGGAGCAACCGAAACTTATGTAACCAAGTAGACAAAGTTATTCACAATCTTGCACTTTTTTTTTAATTGATTAAATTTTATGACTTTATTCTTATTCGGGCTTGAGCTCAATTTTAAGGTTACACAAAAGACCATTGACCAGAGTACAAGTCTGGGACGATTCCCATCTGCATCCAAAAATCTATCCCCAAAATAAGATGATGCGAATTTGACGGTACTACAAGGACTTCAAATATTTTTATTCTGTCTTGTAATTGGATAGGGATTGTAAGCGAACCCACGACCTTACACTTAGCTCCATTCGCTACTGTGCACTCCGTCGACAAACCATGGTTCAGTTTACAAATGGACTTCAAAACATCCCAACCAGGACCACCAATAACTGTCTTTGAGCAACCGCTGTCTAACAGAGCTAAAAACATCTTATTATAAATACACACCTTAAGAAACGGGCGTCTGTCATCTTTGGCATGAGCTAACACGAAATCTAAAACGACAGATACAGACGACACCGGATTGGTCGGAGTTTTCGAGTTCGGGGTTTTTGACCGACCTATTGCTGGCCCCGAATCACATTTTTTTGACAATGAGGACAATTGGTACGGGTGACATTCGGTTTTCCACACTTCCAACAAAATAGTTTACGTTCTTCACGACATTTTTTAAATTTGTGGCCGGCCTGTTGACAATTCCAGCAGGCTGGTTGACCTGAAGCGTTGACTGCTTCCACGGAGGCGGAGGGTATCGGATGCGAGACCATCTCTGATATACGCGCGGTAGGTGAGACTTGCGTAGCATTAACCGACGTTGAATGAGCGGGATGATGATATGCCAAATCGGGTTCGAGTAGCGTTCGATGTGAGGCTGGAGGGGGAAGAAATTTCTTGACTCTTTCTTCAGTTTCTTCCACGCTCCTGCATAATTTAAGCAATTCCCTTACCGAGTGTACCTCTCGAAGAGACAACTGGGTTTGAAGGTAGGGGAGTAGGTTTCTTCGGATTAGTTGTACCCTAACTTCCTCTGAGGGTGGTTGATCCAATCTTCTAAAAAGGTACCTTTTCTTGCGACCCTTGTGTTCTTCGTTTGATTTCATCCCATAGGTTAAACGCATAATCATGCGGCCTGAAATCCTCTTTTAGTTGTGTCACAAGATCATCCCACGAGGTAAAACTTCCCGTTCGATACCAGTATAACGCGTCTTTCTCGAATAATTCCGGAGCAGAGCGCAATAATTGTTCCTTGGAAACGCCCCGTGATAAACGAACTTCCTCAATACGTTCTAGGAAATCGTTGACGCTAGTACGTCCGTTAAATTTGACATTCCACCTATGAATGAAGGGGTTGAAAGCTGAATTACTTGGTTCACTTGGCCGTTGGGTAGGAATCGGAGACATATTTAAATTGTTCAGACAGTCAGCAAGGTATCTGAGTTGGTTCAAATCCTGGAACGAGGTTCTTCTTGTATCGTCGTCGAAAGTTGCCATTCTAGATGTTGATGATGCGAACCTTCCCTGTGACGTGTAATTTTCACAACGTTCGTCTGGGCTCCTATGACTTCGTCTATCATATTCAGGTTCTCGGCGACTAGAAGGTATCCCATGAGTCTGATGTTCGATTGGACAATCTTCTGGCAAATCGATTAGATCTCCTATTATTGGAAGACTTCTGGAAACTCTGGGTGTCGGTGGAATTGGAGCGTCGATGAGAGAATATGCACCCCGTGGATTCGAAAAATTCTCTTGTTCCCTTCCTGACCTCAATCCTCTAGGTACACAACCTTGATTGATAGCTGCTGACGGGTATAGACTGAATCTATCTTCCCTTTTCGCTCGGACAGATATACCATCCATTCGAGGGAGAGCATGTTCTGTAGGATTTACAAGACGGCGTTCAGGCTTTGGCGATGTTGCTTCATATGCTAAGTTGAGGTTACCAAATAGCTGACGACAGTCACTTTCCAGAATAATCCGCTTATCCTCTTCTATTTCGGTAGGACCATCTATCCTATTTAACCGTTCCATGAGGTGTGTTAGACGAGAGTATAATCGACGGAAGTCATTTTCAGGATTTTCTGGATCGAAAGATTCGATTTCCATGACCAATTCCTTTAACTTACGACTGCAAATTTCGAATTCTGAGTGAAAATCCCAATGAACTTGCACGTTAGGAGCGAGTCCAGTTTCCTTCTCCTTCCTCATAGCTTGACGCAACGCTGCTCGTTTCTCATCTACCGTGTTGTAATTCGGTAAGCCGCGAACTTGTAATTCGTAAGTGAGTTCATCGCTTTTCAGTCTGTTCACCTCCATGTTAGAATAGTGCACGTAATATAGGTATAATAGGTTAAAATAGTGTAGTTAGTCTAGGTTAAGTTAGGCTAGGATGTAGTAATACTGTATATATGTTGGGATTCGGTGTTTTATTTTTCCTAGAATTTCAATTTTCATTTTGTATATTTCTAGAATTCTATTTTGATTTTGTTATAGAAAATCGTTTTTGTTTTGTTTCTAGAGTTATATTTTTATTTTACCTTTGGTGTGGGGTATGTAAAAAAACAATGTTCTATCTAGGCTATTACTTATCTCAACATAATCTACCTTAATAAATTGGTTTTAAGAATCACTAACGAACTGGGATGCTTAAATTTATTTTACAGTATGTTTACTAATATACCACTAATGCGCATAGAATAAATACCTCAGCTTTATACCAGTATAAGTATACCTTCTTACTAACCAATGTAACAAACCTATCTATACATCCACATTAACTCTTCCACTGATTGGGCAAGAATAAAGTATCAACCTAAAGATGAAAAAACTGCGTTCACAATATCTACTATCTTTGAAACAGTTATTTAACCTGTTCAATTTAAATCTATATCCCTAAGAACTATATTTACACCTTAAACTATAAATAACCCTAATAAAACACAATATACAGTGAACCGAATTACCCTGTATATGTATATTTGACTATCTCTCAAATAGACTGTATTCAAATTCTTATTCGATAAAATTTGAACTGCTTATATTGTACCAACACAAACTAACAAACAAATGTTTCGCCACACCCTGTATGCAAAAAATAATTTATCTACTTCTCCTCAAACATCCCAAAACAACTCATGTGCCTTCGGAACTGAGTTACACATACAAGTTACTGCACCTTAATGTTACCTCTATGTTTATCTATTACTGTTTAATTTTACAAGAATATTTATTTTTAGTTTTAATTAATTGTAAGATTTATTAATTAGTTGTGATGTACTGTACTAGAATAATTTGATGTATTTTTATTTAGTTTCTATGTAAATAGTTTATCGATTTACCTATTAGTTTTAGCAAAATGAAATAAAAATACGTTTTTACCGTGTCGTGTGAACCTATCCTAATGTAATTTACAAACGATTGAATTAATGTGAAGTGTCACATCTATATCTCGAGAAATATACAATCGATTGTTTGAAATATTAATAATCGATTCTTTGAAAATCATTCACTAATGAACAGTGTAGAGGCAAGTCGTCTAGCAAATAAGTGAATTTGGAAAAATAAACCAGTTGCAATAAAAATAACTCAACCAACAATAAAATATTAAATAAACCAACATTAACCAAGTTGAGGCGCCATTTTGTTACCTCATTTCTACAATTTAAGATTTTCCGTTACATTTACATTAATTGTCGTCGCCCCACGTTGGGCGCCATTTTGTTACCTTGATTAAAAGGTCTTGTTAATCTCAGGGTGGGATTCGAAATAAAAACCGATTCAGAAGTAATGTTGGTTTAATATAATAAAATACGGTTGGTTGTTATATGAATTTACAGAAAACAGCCAAGGCCTACTAATTGTAACGCCAAAAACTCCCTGAAGGATTTCCGCTGTACCACACGATTTATATGAAGTTAGCTTTAGATTATTTTAGGTTATTATTTTATTAAACTAACACATGGACAAATTTATAGATAAAAAAGAGAAGTTTTACACTATCCAAACAAACCTTAGGGGTGGTTGGATACAGAATTATATTAAAGAACTACCTTTGTATGCATACGTTGGCTTACAAACTCTAGTGATTGTTATTAAATAATATACAAGTTGTCCTCAACAGAGGGTAAAGACACCAGGAAACTAAGTTCCTCAGTAGGTATGACCAAATACTCTACTTACAATACTTTTTCATAAATGTATTTGTTAATTCAGTCAACTGTGTTTTCTACTCAAACCCCTGGATTCCTTGTTAAAAGTAAGGTATGAAGGTTACCTGTTTACAATCGGGTGCTGTGGTGTGTCCCTCCAAAAGAACTGATGGTGGCTTACTATATCTGTAGGTAGAGGTGTATCCGATATGATGACTGGGTGTAGATGATGTACCTTATAGATGATGTCGATGCAGGAATGAAATGAAGATATCGATGTATAAAATAAAGCCAAAGAATGAAGAAATAACCAAAGAAAGAAGATAGATAGAAGAACGAAGAAAAGAAAAAAAGAGACCTAAAAAAGGAGCTTGTGTAAGTATTTGGTAATAATAATTAAATGTTATGAGGGTTGAGTATAGTAAACTGACAAATTAAACTCACCGTAGAAGTTGTGTGGCCTCAAAGTGGTTTTGCCTATGGATGTGGAGACAGGAATTTAAGCTGAGCCAAATAAATATCCACTTATACAAATGGTAGAGCTCCAACAGGATCACTCTAATAAAATCTAAGCTCACTTAAATATATTTCAAAAAATCAGCAAAATTGCTAAACCATGTGGTCTATCACGAACCTCACATGGAAGAAAAAAAGGAAACCCATTTCCTATCTACGTATGGATGGTCTTAGAAAAAAAGGTATGTTCTTTTCATTTACTTCTTTATTACCAAAGTACTCAACACCAGAGAGCTCTGATAACAGAAATTAAAAGAAGAAACTATTAATTGATAAGGAAGGTCAATGATCTTTAATCAGTAGATCTATGAATAGAAAAGTGACATTATGATGAAAGATTGAAATCACTTTGAGAAGATTTATTTTTAAGATTGACAGATATGACAAGATTGTCATCTACTTTGTACACCATTTAAACAAAATAACCTTTGGGCCTTTGATATTTTTTTAAATCAGTGACTTTTATGATCTGGTGATCATCCTATGTTCAAATAAGATTCCGGTAAATTTAGAATATAAATATTTAATTATTATTATTCCTACTTGTTGTAAATAATAAGTGGTAAATACTTATTTATTATTTTTAGGAGCCCTTCAGGGAGACGCTTGAGAAAAGTGAAAGGATTCCTGAGACTTTAATTGTATTAATCCTACTTAAAACAATCAGGATCTGTTTTTAATAAAATAGCAGTTGGTAGGTACAGAGTTTATTTTTGGATGTTTGAAAGAGAGGCACCAATAATTCTTTGTCCCGTAACAAGACCCAGAACAGTACAGCTTTGAAACAAATAAAGGACAAGAAGAAGAAGACACTTTATTGCCAGAAGAGAACAAACAAGAAATGGGAGATCAAGCAGCAGGAAAATCACAGGAAAAGAAAGAGGAGATGGACGTAATGAGTATGTTCCATATGATGATGAAAAAAATGGATCAAACTAACAAAGATATGAACAAAAAAATGGATCAAACTAACGAGGAAATAAAACAATCAAATAAAGACATGAACACAAAATTAGATCAAACTAATGAGAAAATGGATCAGAATAAGGAAGAAATAAAACAAACTAAGGAATCAATAATGAAGTTAATGGAAGAGAAGTTAGGACAAGTGGAAAAGAAACTGGAAGAATCAAACTTATATATGGAAAATAAAATAGAATGTACCAAACAAGAAATGAGAGGAGAACTGATTGGAAGGATCACAGAGATAGAAAATTTACAAATTAATAGAATCAAAGAAATAAAAGAGGAAGAAAAGAATTTCAAAGGAAAAATTCAGAAAGAAGTAAGTGAAATCAAAATGGGAGTTCAAGATACCCGACAAAGAATGCAAAATTTAGAAGGAAAATGGGACAAAACCCTGGCTGAATTCCAACAAGATGTGGAAGTAGCATGGACCGAAAAACAAAATCAGAGGGAAGAAAAAACAGAAAAAAGAATTGGGGAAATCCAGAAGGAGATGGAAACATTAAAAAGAACAATAGAACAGACAGGAGTAAGAATAAATAGTGGGGAACAACAGAAAGAAACTGTAGAAATGACCAGGAAACTGGAAAATATGGAAGCAAGACTGGCTTACCTACAAGAAGAATGCGATCAAGCTGAAGGCAGAAATTTCCAAGACAAGAGAAAAGGCATGATGGAAACCAGAATTATAAATAATTATATAGGAAATAGAGGGGAACACAAATTTGAAGGGGACAATAGGAAAATACACCCGGAGGTATTCATAAAAATCTTGAGAAATAAAATGAAAAACATTAGAAGTAATGAAGATATGAAGGAAATGATTCGGGAAAATCTCGATAATCATGCTTTGGTGTGGTTTACCAGCAAAGAAGAAGAGTTTAGCAGTTTCGAGGAATTTGAGACATTATTTATGCAATATTTCTGGGGGAACAATGCCCAAACTAGAGTGAGAGAGAAACTTTATTCTGGTAAATATGAAACAGGAAGAGGCAATAGTATGAATGACTATGCCATGAAGAACTTCATGAATGCGATATTCCTAGATCCACCCATACCAGAGGAGGAAATAATCATGTTTATTTCCCGACATTCCAAATTTGAGATAACAGAGACAATCGCAATTCAGAACATAAGGAACATAGAACAACTAAGTAGTTACCTTCAAAGAATTGAAAGGAACAAAATGGAAAATAACCAAATTAGAAATAGGACTCCAAATGAAAACCGAAATTATAATAGATATAATAATAATAATCACTATGAAAATAAAAATTATAAACAAACTAATAGACTAAATGGTAATTATGAACAAAATAGAAATAATTACAGGAGTAACCGAAATAATAATAATGGACAATATGAAAGAAACAACAATTATAGAAATAGATCATATGAAGGAAATAATAGAAATGGACAATATGAAAACAGAAAAAGAGATGACAATAGAGAACAAGGAAGAGACTACAATACAAGAAGGATGAATGAAAATACTGAAGAAAAGGGAAACAGAAATGGAGAACAAAGAAGAATAAACAACATACAAATACAGCAAGAAATAGTGATATCAATGGAACCAGAGATAGTCACTGAAGCAGAATCCAATCAAAATTTTGGATCGAGCACATACCAAATGTAAAAAAAAATATTATCTGTACATATGAACATCCAAGGGAATATATTAAATTTGGGGAAGAATTAGAATTAAAGGAAATAATGGGATTAATAAACATAAAAGGAAAAATAAATGGAAAACAAGTTAAAATATTAATAGATACAGGTTCAGAAGCGTCAATAATTAAAGAAAAATTAATAGAAGAAAATATTGGAAATTATGAAAACAAATTAATTAAAATACCAAAAACTACATTGATAGGAGCAAACGGAAAAAAGTTATGTGAAGTAAGTAAGTCTATAATACAAAAGATTGAATTGAAGAATGGGAAAGAAGTTGAAATGCAATTATTGTTAGTAAACAATTTAGAAACAGACATAGTTATAGGAGTCGATGAATTAACAAAATATAAGGCAAGAATTGATTTTGATAAGATGGAGATAGAAATAGATGGAAATAGAATTGAATTTGAAAATGGAAATTTGGAAGAATTGGCAATTGAAGAGGATAATAAGATGTTATGGAATATATAAAGGAGTGGAATAATGGAAGAATTGGAATTAGTGTGTGGAAATAAAGGATATGAAGGGAAAGTGAAGAATTTAATTAAAAAATATGAAGGATTGATTCGAGAAGAAATGAGAATGGCCAATAACTATGTGCATAAGATAGAAGTAAGAGGAGTAGAAAATTTCAGAATAAGAATGTATCCCATACCTTACAAATATAGGAAAGAAGTAGAATTAGAAATACAAAACATGTTGAAAGATGGTATTATAGAAAAATGCAATACAAGATATGTGAATCCTATTGTGGTAGTCAAGAAAGCGAGTGGAGAATTGAGATTATGCCTAGATGCTAGAAATATGAACCAATACACTGTACCACAATACGAGGCTCCGATGAATGTAGAAGCAATATTTGGACGCATAACGGACACTAAAATATTTTCCAAAATTGATTTAAAACACAGCTTTTGGCTTATTCTCTTGGATGAAAACAGTAGAGACTATAATGATTAAATAAAAAATACACACAATGTGTAAATAAAATTGTAATAGATTAGTATTAGGTTATTAGAAGTTAATTAATTTAAGAAAATACTGCAACACAGGATTAAAGAATCTTGATAAAGGTTAATTCTCACAACAGCGACCTAAAACAAAAAGAAATTTATTAGTAAATAAATTAAAAAAAAATTGAAGTAAAATTTGCATTCATAAAAATTTTCTAATAAAATGTTTGATAAATGCAAAATTTAGGGGACTTTGATATGGAAAGTGGAATCATACAACACATACACCAAACAAGGGTTATTTCAGTATAAAATCTAAATAAAATATAAACAAATCACCTGACAAATATTTACAACCCAAACTTTAAACGGGAATCTTTCTAACTTTTCTCTAATTTATTGAAATCCTATCACATAGCTTCAGAATTTTCAAAAGCTTTGCAAAAGTTTCTTGGCTCATCATAAATATAAAAAGAAAGAACCTGAAAATTAAAAATTATTAGTTAGGTTATAAAATCTGACACTGGTAAAAATAGAAAAAGTACACTTATGAACATATTTAACAAGGTGTGAATCTAGATTTGTCCACTCGAACGGAAGAAAGGACATGGCAACTGATAACAGAAATCAAAAATTATTAAATGAATTTGATAGGTCAGCAAATATAGAAAAACTTGAAAATAAAGAGACATATGGTTGTTGAATAAAAAAATTGATACGTTGCTATTGATTAGAAACGGGTAGTTACAAAAAAATATACAGAATTGAGAAGTATAAGCTTTTTCATGTTACAAAATTGATTTTAAATTAGGCTACTTTATGTTAAAAGGTGAAACTATAAAGTGAATTTGTGTTACTAACCTTCCTTGCAATTGCCTGTTAAAAAACAGATGTTAAATAACCTTTGTAAATATTAAATTCCTCAAATAAACCATAAGTGAAAACTCCGAGAGGTAAGCAGAACGGAAAATCTTCCCAAGCCGACCCCGAAGCCATATCGAAGCCACTTCTACGAGGGACTCCAAGGCCCAGAATGGTCTGAAACACAGAAAAGAAGTAATTATCCAATCTTCAAAAAGTAATACAAGATAAAAGGTATTCCATAAACTATAAATTAAACCATTGAACTTACGTGCGTGTGAATAAATCCAGAACTTGATATTTATTCCTCTTCGTTACGATCACAATATCGTCCATTTTGTATATAAAATCTGTTAGAAACAGATGTTTTGTTTTGTCTTTGGTTTTTAGTAGTACATGTAAAAAGAGTTGCATAATTTCATATATTTATTAGATATAAAAACTTCATTTAGTGTGAACGTTGAGCGAAAGATCATTTAGATAAGTGTTTTGAATTTTTCCTTATGTTGTTATTTATCAATTCTGTATAAATACGCCGCACAATAGAGAATAAATTGAAAAATATTTTTCATAAATTTCAAATATAAAGAGTTTTCTTCCTATAAAGTTGGCAAAACTGCTTCACAATTAGATAGTTCCTATTATTCAAGGGCAAGGACACAGGACCGGCCTGAGGATATGTTAAATATAAATCAATAAAAAGAAACTAAGTGAGCATTAGGACCATGAACCCAACCTGAGGTGAAGAGTCATCATAAAAAGGTGAGTGATGTATGATATCACTAAAATTTAAATTAAAATTCATATTAATTGGCGCCCAAATAAATATATTACAATAAATAAATTAGTATACATATTAACACGTAAACGTTTACTCTTTTAAGTATTTAATCCAAGCTTTCGAGTGAATTTTCACCCATCATCAGGGAAGCTCATAAAAATATATTGTTAGAATAATAAAATATTTTTTTCAAATTTTTTTTCAACTTACAAACTTATTGAGATTGTAACGTGAAGATAACAAAGGTAAAAACATGGATGGCCATCAACATTACTAAAAAACTATGTCTATTTATAACTAATATTGCATCACATTTTATTACTGTTTAAAATTATTTTTGATTACTTTAAAACACATTAAAATTCATTTTGTTCATGTTAGGTTATCAAATCACGTGCTTGAAATCTCAACTTCACAATGACAGATAGTTTTTGTGGTTTCAATTATTGTAGGTTATTTAGCCAGCTGGCCTGTACATATGTAAACAATTAGTTATTGATTTGAAATTTATCTTAATATTTTAGTATATCTAGTTAAATTGAAGATTTAAGAAATTTTGTTTATGAAAACTTTGATGTTTCCTTCAATGAGAGAATAGTTTGAGTGACATGGAGCTCTCTAGAACAACACAAACCCAACATTGCGCCCATCGCAACCATTTGACTGATGAAATACTGATGAAATACTCCTTGTATAACTTCTTCTTCTTGTACACTCTCTGGTCAGAATAAATATTTGTTACAGAAGAAGTTTAATAAAATTCTTGAAAATCTATATTTGTTTTATTTAGAGGCCAGGCAAGGCGACTTGGCTCGGTTCGGCTTCGTCCTTGCAATCTTATCACCATCCCAATAATATAAGCTAGTCTTGGCTCACCTGCTAAACATCTTATTTACATAAATATACACACACTTTCGATACACCATGTATAGTTGCAATACTTATTGATTATTTTTTCATCTCTTCTTCTTTTCCTAGTAGACCTTCTGGTCTTTGTTGATGCCAATTCACACACTTTTGATACAACCTGTATAGTTGCAATACTTATTGATTATCTTTTCATCTCTTCTTCTTTTTCTTATACACCTTCTATTCGCGAAAATTACGAAGTGGGCGACATGTGTTAATTTTCTTTCAAACTTCAATAGAGGTGAACAACAAAGCCAGAATGCAACGGCTACTCAGTTTAGAGAGCACCTCAGGTATAGATTCTGAGACCAAACTAGTAAAAATTCAGAGAGTATTCTTACCGGTTCTCGGGTAATCCTACTTGAAATTTATTTTAATTAGGATACTGAAGGAAGTTAATTATTAATCAAGTTAATGAAATTAATAAAAGAAAAATTAAGAAAGTTAAGAAAGGTAAGTGTGCGCCACCCTGAATAATACTAGTTTATTTGTTACTCACATCAGCATTATAGCGACAAATCCTGGGATATTGGAAGGGAAAATAATCTATGAACAACGTTATTAAATTTACAAGTTGTATATTGACTTTAAAGAAATTAAATGGCAAAAAAATGACTAGTTTTTTATTTGGTTGTTCTATGTTTGAAGAAGCAATCTCGGTGAGATATATATTACTTTCCTGGAGTGGTGTGGAGTGGTTCCAGATAGAGTCCTGGTTCCAGATAAAGTCCTTGATAAAGTTCCAGATATAGGTACAGGTAAAGTTCTGGATAATGTCCTGGTTTTAGATGAAGTCCTTGATAAAGTTTCAGATATACGAGTAGGTACAGATAAAGTTCTGGATAATGTCCTGGTTTCCGATGAAGTCCTTGTCCCTGGTAAAGTGCAATCAATGTTGAATGCACTTCGTTACGGCAAGATGGTGGATCTTCACCACTTAATTAATTTCGACTTTATATGTTCATGTTTGCTCCAGAAAAGAATGAAATTCTTTATTCCGTTGACTTAAATAATTCATCCTATCATACGATCCAAACCAAGACCTACGTCCTGTATTTTTACCCAATCAGTAGCCTTGAAGAAAGAGAATTTACAGTTCGAACGTATATACTTATTTCATTACTTATTCCATGCCTTCACACAAAATAATCGATATAGAGGGAAAGAAATTAAACTAGGCCAGGGACGGAACTGCACAACGTGAACGTGAATTTTAAATATTTCAACAATGATCAAATATACCATTACAAGAATACGAACATCGTTATAGAAAGTGGAATTAATTTTGTTGTTTTATAAACAATAGAAAGTGTTATTTAAAGTTTTAGTATAAATAGTAAAGTAATATGGCTGTTTAAAGTGCTTTTCTGATATAAAAACAATCACACATCCATAAGGTGCACTTTGAAAACAATAAAAACGTTGTAGTGTTACAAATGTACAAGGTAGTTGCTAAAATCCTATTCTAGTGGCCAGTAAAACTCTTGTGCACCTTTTTGGTAGTTTCGACTGGATATTCAAGTCTTTTCCTCCCGGATTGGCACAGGCAGCGTTAAGAAGTCGTGAAGTCGACAAAAATCACACAACGAAATACCTAGTTGAGGTTAGTTCAGCTATTTTGTTCATTACTAGAAGTCAATAATTGTCAAAGACGATCAATAATTGTCAAAATTCGTCAAAAATGGTCAATAATTGTTAAAATTTTGAAAAAATGGTCAAACATTTTTAAATATGGTCAAAAATTGTCAAGAATTTGGAAAAATTGTCCAAAACTGTCAAAATTAAAAAAAAACGGTTAATAATTGCCAAATATTCTCAAAAATTTGGAAAATTGGTCAATAATTGTCAAAATTTTGAAAAAATGGTCAATAATTGCCAAATATCTTAAAATTTTTGAAAAATTGTCAAAAATGGTCAATAATTGTCAAAGACGGTCAATAATTGTCAAAATTCGTCAAAAATGGTCAAAAATTGTCAAAATTTTTGAAAAATGGTGAAAAATTCTCGAAAAATGGTCATTCTATTGTGCATCCGACGACCGCTCACCTTTTTTTTCACTATTGAAATTAAACTTCAAAATGGCATGTATCAAGTATAATATTAGTTTACAGTCATTTTTTCTGCAGCCGTCCCGAAAATAGAACTTTCGGTATGATTTATTAAATCGAAAGTGAAACTTTACACAAATCGTACCGAAAGTAGCTATTTTCGGATTGTTTTTTTTTACTTTTGGGACGCTTTTTTTACTTCCGGAATAATTTTCAATATCTATGTAGGCGGCCTTAGCAATGACATTTACGGAATTTTTATTATGACATCGCTTGTCAAAATAAATTTGTTGATAATATTTCTTTATACAGAAGATATTTGTCATTACGTCAACCCAACACACATCGTAGTTCAGTTCGAATGTGTGTGCCGTAGTGAACCGACGTGAGAAGATATACTGAGCCGGTTCTAGGACAGTTTGGTAACCTGTCCATCCGGTTCTCCAAACTCGATGGTCATGTATCCGAAGAAGTGGTGGACAATGACCAGAGGGGTTGTACAAGAAGTGGTCGACAATGACCAGAGGGTGTACAAGAATTGAGAAAGAAGAAGCGATCAAGAGATAAGCGATAAGTTTTGCAATTATACAGGGGAGTATTGAAAGTGTGATCTGAAGAGATCGTCAATGACCAGAGGGGTTGTACAAGAAGTGGTCGACAATGACCAGAGGGTGTACAAGAATTGAGAAAGAAGAAGGGATCAAGAGATAAGCGATAAGTTTTGCAATTATACAGGGGAGTATTGAAAGTGTGATCTGAAGAGATCGTCAATGACCAGAGGGGTTGTACAAGAAGTGGTCGACAATGACCAGAGGGTGTACAAGAATTGAGAAAGAAGAAGAGATCAAGAGATAAGCGGTTTTACAATCATAGCATTGAAAGTGTGATCTGAAGAGATCGTCAATGACCAGAGGGGTTGTACAAGAAGTGATCGACAATGACCAGAGGGTGTACAAGAATTGAGAAAGAAGAAGAACCGGTTTTACAAATATACAAGGAGTATCTAAAGTATCATCCGAAGAAGTCGACAATGACCAGAAGGTCAGAAGAAGAGATGAAGAGATAACCGGTTTTACAAATATACAAGGAGTATCGAAAGTATCGTCCGAAGAAGAAGTCGACATTGACCAGAAGGTCAGTCCGAAGAAGTCGACAATGACCAGAAGGTGTGACCTCATCCATAGAAATTTACCAGAAGTTTAAAAAAAATTTTTTTTTTTTATTAGAATCTGTGGGTATTTGAACCCCGGCATACATTCCACTGTGCTACCAAAGCATCTTATATGACACGTCTAAGATATGTAAGACAAGAAGCGAAACATGTGTGTTGTGTTGTCTACCCAAGCGGTGTTACGAGTAGAGACGAGCCTCGCCTAGCCTCAATATTAAAAAACTTTTAGATTTTAAAAAGCATTTTATGAAATTTTACAATTATTAAATTATTCCAAAAAAATAAAATGATCAAGTTGTTTTCTGTACCGACCTTTATCGATATTACAATCCTTAAATATCGATATAAAACCATATGGAGATTTCCAACATGAAGAACACAAATTTTTAAATTGTTCAAAAGTCATATCTGTACCAATATGGTCATTGTAGATATGTTTCAAATGCATGTCGTCTTGCTTAAAAACAATCAAAACATTGGAATTGTCTCTAATTAAGTGTTTGGGAATTTTTTCATAACTTTGATTCAGATAAAAAGGATCCACCATGGAATGTCGAGACATACTAAAATATTCTCTAATCACATCTTGATTATCACAGGCGACATCATCGAAAATAAATATTGAATTTGGCCTAGCCTCAGAAGGATGCATTATATTTGTACTACCACTAAAAGTGAAGAATCCAATTCCTTTAATAGGTGTTAATAAATTTTCCAAATACTTATACTTTGATTGACAGAGAGACTTTGAGTAAACGTAGATATTTTCAAATTTCAGTCCATTATTGTGTTCAATAAGATTTATCATTAGATTTGTTTTACCGCAATTTGATGGTCCTACAATTATGCATCTTATTGTTGAAGGAAACAATTCACCATGTTTTTTAAATTTACTCGTATTAAATTCTTCAAGCATATTATTTTCAACATCTAACGTAGTTTTCTGCTTTATTACCTTCATTGTCTTCTTGTTAACAACTGAGTGTCTTATATGTAATAAAAGTCAATATAAATGAAAAAAATTATTTTATTTTACAATATTTATACCAATAATACAAATAATAAACATTTTCCAAAGCACAATGATTCTGACTAGATGTATGATTACAACATTGATATGATTGAAAAATAACATCGTATGATTTTCTTCCAGATTAATAATTTTATTGGCAATGAAAGCTTCCAAATATTTTTTGACAGCACCATTTCTCACTAAAATGTCATCATCAAAGACATAACTTTGAATATATTTGGAAATTTGTTCATAAGGCAACTCATCATCGTCATTCCAGGATGTTAAATCTAACCCATGATCATTTTCTGTTCGAAACTGTTTAAGAAAATACGAATTGAGAATTTTTTCTGTTGCAGGCAGTTTAACCAGTCTATGTATATGTTGATCACTTTCAACACAAATAATTGCAATTTCTCTGCATAAAAAAATATTCTCTTCAGGAGAAGTAAAACCAACTACATCAACAATAAACATTGTGAACGAATGAATTTATCTCCTGCTTTTACTCTCTATATATGTATACATATATATCCCCTCTCCATTGCCTAGATAACATTATTTTTACCAATCCAGCTATTATGTGAATGAACAAATCCCAACCATTTCACAAAAACCTGATTTCCTTTTCTCTTTAATACTTTTTCCACTAGGTATGTGTCTGGATATTTCACTTTTTGCAATTGTTCATTGTAAAAACCTCCAAGAATATCTTTTCCCTGATAATCTTTTAATAAATAAGTAACTGG
Organism: Lochmaea crataegi; assembly: GCA_947563755.1. Taxonomy (NCBI): domain Eukaryota; kingdom Metazoa; phylum Arthropoda; class Insecta; order Coleoptera; family Chrysomelidae; genus Lochmaea; species Lochmaea crataegi. The sequence continues at coordinate 42,311,712 of OX387429.1, forward strand.
ATTAGTGTACTTTACCTGTCTAATGATAAAAATTTCCGACGACCAATTAGATTCATATTTTTTGTCAAAAATTCCTCTTACTTTTGATATTCGAACATGGTCACCAACTTGAAAGCGTTGTTTGAAATTAAGTGGTGCTCGACTTAAATTATACACTGAACGTAAAAGAACTTTTTCATGTTTCGTGGTAACGTCAATAGGTTTCATACCTGTTGTTCTATGTTTTGTATTATTATATTCATGTACAACGTTTGCTAAAATAGAAATCCATTTGTAATTGCCATTTACACCAAATTCTTTCCACAATTTTCCTTTCAGTGTACGAATAACTCTTTCTGCAATTGCAGCTTTTTTCTCACTAAATACACTATAATGATTAATGTTGTATCTTTCAGTTAGACTCTTCATTTGTTTATTAAAAAACTCTGTTCCCATATCAGTTTATAAATTTTTGGGATGTTGTTTTTCAAATATTTTCTTCATAGCTTCTGTTATTGTTGATCCATTTTTGTTTTTTAAAGGTAACGCCCATACATATTTGGAAAAACAATTGATAACAACAAGAATATATTTATATCCTTTGTTATAATTTGCAAACTTTTGCATATCAGCGAGGTCAGCTTGAAAAAGATCATGCAACGATCTAATAGAAATTTTACGTCTCTTGAAATTAATTCTAGCAGGTTTATTAATTTCGTTGATTATTTCACGTTTGATGGTCGACATTGAATTAAAAAAATAATATGAAAAAACTTTATTTGTTTACTGTCTATGAATATTATTGCACATGTGCAGCAGTCTCCGGGGGCATATTTTCTTCACACATAAGACTCAATGTTTCCTCTCGAACATCTTCTTACAATTAAAACAAGGTTGAGGTCCTTCTACAGGAATACAAATTAATTTTTCTTCCCGCCTTGACGTCTGCTTTTGGGTTTTTAATCGCTCTGTTGATGAAAACACAGAATCCCAGTGTCTTTTCTTAGTCTGAAAGTAAGCAAAGATATTTTTCATTCAAGAAATTTTGGGAAACATATACTTACATTAAGAAGATTTGTCATTCAAACGATTTTTGTCAGTGTATATAGATTAATTAAAATCAAATAAAGTATCAATAAATCCCCAAGGCAAAGTATCTGAACTTATATAATTAACCATTCGTTTATCATCAAATGGACTAAGCGCTATTTTTCTTTGTGAAAAAGTATAAACATTGTGTTTTTTAGATGCTATGAAATTTTGTTCAATCTCTACTTGAGTTTTATCAAATAAACATTTCCGATAATCATCAAATGTTATTTCTTTCAAGGCTGACTTTTTGATCCCTTTTGCTTTTTTAACTACATTACAATCACTATAGTCATTGGTTAACACCTTTATTGAGTACATTTTTGATCGTAATCCAATGAAGTGAGTCATTATACAATCGTTATTTTCATCCTTCATAAGACCCAAAACTTTTTTGTTTTTTCTTTGTATTCCATAGGGATTGTTCTCCAAATAGTCTGACGTATCAAATTTGTTTATGTCCTCTTTTATATGTTTATATATGTCATCAACAAAAAAATGGTAGATCAGACTATCTGTATCACAATAAAGCAATTTTGCTTGATTATTGAATTTATTTTTTATATAATTGTAATGAAAATCGTATAGAAAAGTTTTGGAAATATCAAGAATAGCCATACCAACAAAAATTGGTTTATTAGATTCAACTTTAAGCCGTTTCATTTCGATTATAACAACATCTTTTTCAAGAATTGTGCAGCTATGAAAATTTGGTTGGGCAATGTAATAACGTGCACCATACCTTCCTGACCATTTATTCACTAGCTTAATATCTTTATATTTTTTTACGTTTTCAATTGTTTTACCATAAGGAGCGTTATTCATTAATTTGAAATAATTCTTTTCAAATTCATTCTTACTATTCTTACGCAATTCAGTATTCAGATCAATATAAGGTTTTATCCAATTAGCTTGTTTAAATTTTAAACAGCGATGTATTTTTTTGATTCCAATTCCCAATTCAAGAGCTTGCTTTAAATTTCTGTAATGAATAACATATTTGTTTTTGTCATAAAGAGTTGTTGATAATTTTTTCAATTCAGTGCTCGAAGTTGGTGGAGTTAAATGTTCAGGACATATTGGTAGGTCTTTGTGCAAATTAAATAATGATTTAGGGTAATGCAAATCCACCTCAAAAATATGAAGTTATTCACTATCGTCAGGTATGTTTAATATATTTTCAGTGTAAAAAGAAATCCATTGAAAACCTCCGTACGGTAAATATGTAGTCATTGCTGTCCCATAGAGATTATTTATGTCAAGGTACATTAAAAAAGAGCTAGATTCATTGGGATTGTAATTAGGCATATATTTGTTATTAGCCTCTCCATATCTGTTGGAGCACTGAGAAATTCCACCTCGAATTCCCTTTTGAATAAACAAAGAAATTTCATTGTCTGTTATTAGCTCCAATTCTACCTGTGTCATCTTTAGCATAGCAACAAAAGCTAACCCAGGTGCTGTATAATAATGGAGAGCGTCCAGTTTATAAGTTTTTAAACACATTGTCCTAAAACTTTCAAAAATATCCGCTAACAATAATACATCGGTCTTTAAATATAATTCAGCATACTCTTGTAAATTATTAATTTTAAATGAGTTCCAAACATTACAAGCATGAGAGTAATCATGATCTGAAATTTCTTCATTATTAATTTTACTATAAAATGCATTTTTGTTAGGTAGTTGGGTGTCTTTCAACTTTTCCCAACAGTTTAGGTAATCATAAGGAAAAACACCTTTTCTACAAACTAAATTAAAATGATGGGTGTTGGGAAAATGTTTTTTCGTAATAACTTTTTGACTGGATAATAAAGTGTTTATAAAATTCGCCTGCATTTATTTCGATATATCGGAAAGAGCAGCGAAAATTAATCAAATAGAATTTGAATTGTATCAACAAAAGGTAAAGTACGTAGTGCTACAAAAGAAAAAAAAAACAAAAAAAACGTTATATTTTTTAAAAACAATTAAATAAATAGGTTAGTGTTAGGTTATTAAAATAAAAAGCAATTGATTTAAGGCGAGTCCAAAACAATATAATTTGCGACGTTGTCAAATTTAAAAAATAAATGACAAAATAAAGAAAGGAATTAGATATATATAATAAGTGGCTGGATAGATCAAGTATCTCCGAAGAGTAGATCTGGGTATCTTGGTCTTACGCTACCACGAAAATAATATAATTAAATAGTAATTGAATACAAAATATAAACAAAATGGATAGTGATGATTATTCTACAGAAGATTCAAAGAAAAGAAAAATGGATGGTGTATTTGAAGTTAGCAAGAGGACTAGCAGAACCCCAACTAAAAGTAAAAAAGATGAAAAGTTAGATCAAATCATAGCGTTAATGAAGGAAATGTCTGCAGATCAAAAGGATATGAAATGGGAACAACAACTGATTAAAAACGAGATCAAAGAAACCAAAGATCAACAGGCTCTGTTTAATGAGGAAATATTAAAGTTGAAAGTTGAAAACGAAGTATTGAGAAAAGAAAACCAAGCAATTAAAAAAGAAAATGCAGAAATGAAAACAGAAATGGAAGAGATTAAAAAAACAATGGAAATTATAGATAAAGAAAGAAGAAAGAATAATGTGATGATAAATGGATTAAAACTTGATACTAATGAGCCGTCGAAATTGGTAGAAAATGTCAGAAACTTTTTGAGTCAACAACTAAAAATAAATATCGATCCTAAAGCAGTTAACAAGATAGGGGAGAAAATGTGTATAGTGGAATGTCAAAAAGAAGCTGATAAAGAAAAAATTATGGCAAATAAAGCTAAATTAAAGGAGAGGAAAGAAGAAAGAGTTTTTATAAATAATGATATGACCAAGAAGGAAAGAGAAAAACAAAAAGAGATAAGGATGTTTGCAAAATTAGAAAGTCAAAAGGGAAAAGACGTAAAAACGGGATACAATAAGGTAACGGTAAATGGGCAAGAATGGAGATGGGATAAAGAAACAAATAGAATGAGAATACTGGAAAAAAAACATTCAAAAAACTAAATAAAGAAACAGATATTCATGGTAACAGAGAAAAAGACACAGCAACGGAATTGGATATGAGTAAAGTAAAATCAGCAACGGAAATGTGGAGAATTGGAACATGGAATGTAAGAAGTATTTTAGGAAAAGAAAAAGAATTAGAAGAAGAGTTTGAAAATACAAACTTGAGAATACTAGCTATAACAGAGACAAAAAAAAAAGGACAGGGGATAGTGAAAATGGATAATGGCCATATACTCATATATAGTGGTATTGAAAATGAGAAAAGAGCAGCAGCAGGAGTTGCATGCATAATACATAGAAACTTAGAAGAACAAATTACTGGATGGAGGGGATGGTCGGAAAGATTATTGGTGATGGAAATGAAAGATAAAAATATGAACACAAAAACTATAATAATTGTATATGGACCAAATGAAGACGATACAGTAGGAAATAAAGATAGGTTTTGGGAAGATCTAACTATGGCTACAGAAAATGCAAAAGGAAAAATAATTATACTTGGAGATTTGAATAGCAGAGTGGGAACAAAAGATGACATCTATAGAGCAGTAATAGGAAAACATGGTGAAACATTTAGGAATAATAATGGAGAACGGCTGCTGGATTTTTGCATATTACACAATTTTATTGTAACTAATACATTTTTCCAACATAAAGACATACATAAATATACACGTGTGATGGAAAGCAGAAATGAAAGGTCAATAATAGATTATATATTAGTGGAAAAGAGAAATAGAAAGGAAGTATTGGACACCAAAGTTAGAAGAGGACCGGAAATAGGAAGTGACCACTATTTACTTGTAACAAAAATAAGAGAACAAGTAGAAATTACAAACCATAATAGACAAAAATTAGAAAAAACAATAGAATATGAATCGGTCAGATCATACAAACTACAAAACAAAGATATGGCAGAAAAATACAAAATAGCATTATCAGGAAAGTTCTTAAATAATTGTGATATAATGAAAAATGGTAATTTAGAAGAAATGTGGGATTATTTCAAAAAAACCGTATTGGAAACCGCTAAAGAAATATGTGGTTGTAGCAAGAAAACTAATAAGAAAAAACAAACAGCTTGGTAGACGGACGAAATTAAAATAAAAGTAAAATTAAAAAAAGAAGCGTGGAAAATGTATATAAATAACAAAACAACGGAAAACTATGAAATGTACAAAGAGAAGAGGAAAAATGTAAAAGAGATGGTAGCAGTAGCTAAAAGAAATCAGTGGAAAGAATTTGGCGAAAAAATGGAAAGCAATAGTAAATCAAATCAAAAACTGTTTTACAAAACATTGAAGTCATTAAGAAAGGAAAAAACACAAGAAATAACCTGGATAAAAAATAAAAAAGGAGATATACTAAGAAATGGAAACGAAGTAATTGATAGATGGAAAGAGTATTTTGAGGAATTACTAGGAGCAGACAAAGTTCAGGACATTAACAAAAAAAAGGATGCAATAATAGAAAATAAAGACATTGTAACACTAAAAGAATTACAGGAAATAATAGATGAATTGAAAAATGGAAAATCTCCAGGAATTGACAAATTAACATCAGAAATGTTCAAGAATTTAGGGGAAACAGTAACAAAAATATTATTGAAAATATACAACACTGCTTGGAGTGAAGAACAGATTCCAGAAGATTGGAAGACAGCCTTAATAGTTCCAATATATAAAAAGGGGGATAGACAAGACTGCAATAATTATAGAGGAATAAATCTACTTAGTACAGCTATGAAAGTCTACGAGAATATTATAGACAGTAAGCTAAGACCACTGATAGAAAATACCCTCGAAGAATCGCAAAGTGGATTTAGAAGAGGGCGAAGCATACAAGACCACATATTTACGGTGAAACAGATAATTGATAAGTTCTCACAACAAGAAAAAGAGGTATATATGGGATTTATAGATATGGAAAAAGCTTTTGACAAAGTACCAAGGGAGAAGTTATGGAAAGTACTAGAAGGAAGGGGGGTAAACTACAAAATAATAGATATAATCAAAAACATTTACAAAAATAATAGAAATTGTGTAATATACAAAAATAAAGCATCAGAATCATTTTCAACACAAGAAGGATTGAGGCAAGGAGGGGGACTAAGTCCATTATTATTTACAATTTTTATTGATGAAATAATTAAAAAATCGTCAATCAAAATGGCAAAACTACACGTTGGATACAGACATTTAGGGAGAGGGATATATCAGAAGCAGCTTTTGCAGATGATTTAATAATTATGGCAGGGAAAGAGAAGGATTTACAAAAGAATATGGAAATATGGAGCACGGTATCTGAAGAATTTGGAATGACAGTTAATCAAAGCAAAACCAAAGTTATGGTTATAGGACCGCAACAAAAACATTTGAATATACAATTAGATGGAATAAAAATTGAGCAAGTTAGAAGATATAAATACTTGGGAGTAGAAATAGAAGAAAATGGAACGCAGGAAGTCGAAATTACCAATAGAGTACAAAAAACGATGAATCTTTATCACACGATGAATTCGACATTTATAAATAAAAAAGAGATTTCCAAGAAAACGAAGTTAAATGTATTTAAAACAATTTACCGGCCAATATTAACATTCGGATGTGAATCTTGGGTATTAACAAAGAGACAAAAGAGTCGAATACAAGCAGTTGAGATGAAGTATCTTAGGCGAGTTAAAGGAGTCACAAAGAAAGACAAACTAAGAAATACGAAAATAAGAGAAGACCTTGACATAGAATCAACACTTAAGTTTATTGAAAAGAGACAATTAAGCTGGTGGGGACATTTACAAAGAATGAACGATACAAGACCAGATAAAAAAGTATGGCAATCAAAAATACAAAAAAGAACGAAAAAGGGAAGACTAAAACAAACATGGGATGGTGTTATGGTAGGCATACTACAAGAAAAAGGAAAAACATGGACAGAGGCAAAAACAATGGCAAAAGATAAAAAACAATGGGCTAAATTTGTACATGAATAAAATTCTATCTGGACCAAAGCATCGATGAAAAAATGGATATATGTCTTAAGCATAATACTATGTAGTTGAAACAAGTATAATTGTAAAAGTATACCCTACACCATACACTATGGTAATTGGGTTTTTGATAATATATATATATATATATATATATATATATATATATATATATATAACTTTTTGACTATTGTCCAAATATGAAGATAAATCACTGAGACTTCTGTCCATGAATCTGAATGAATCTAAAAATCTGAAACTAATGTCAGTTCCATTGATATATTTTGTGAACGAAATGTACCGTTCTTTGTTTAAAGGTAACAAATTTATGTTACCTTTAATTGTTTTACTTAAAGAACGAATTAGGAAATGGGAATCGTATCCAGATAGGCCGTGAAATAAAATGGGAACAAAGTGAGTTTTTTTGTAATTTAAATTGCAAGAGTCGTGTGCTGGACCACGGTATTTACCTGTAAAATGGTCGAGGTCCTCCACTTTCACCTCAGAATGTGTTATTTCTTTTTCACATATATGACAATTTGTACTGGAATGAAAATCATTTTTTTCTTCAACTGTTAATGGTAACATAGATTTAGGATTGTGAATAATGGAATGTACTTTTTTAGCAAACTTTTCTAATTGACATGAAAACCAATCTTGACAATTTTTACCAGTATACATTTTAAATTCTGATAAAGAATCATCATATGACGACTTTAAATAATAAGCAATACTAAACGCTTCATGTTTTTGATATTTCTCAGTGTTGCTTGTAAAAATTACATTTACTTTCAACATAGATTTTTTAAATTGTTTATTTATTTGAATTGAAAAACTTCTAAATGCCTTTTTAAGAAACAACACTGGATCTTTAATATTAACATTAGTCATAATACCAGATTTAATTCTTTCATTAAAACACGACTCTACATGTTGCCATACTAACTGTATTTTATTATTTTTTTTATTTAATTTTATTTTCAATTTTATGAGGTATGTTTTAAGTATAGCCAAATTTGATTCGACTTTGGAAACGTTTTTTATACAGTCTAGTTTATTCTTTAGTCCTCTTTTTAATAAAAAAATGGTTTTCTTCAGCAATATTTCAGCAAATATTTCTTTGCAAATCATTTCTATTTGTTTTAACTAATCTACTCACCACATCCATTTTACTGATGACTTCACTGGAAATGTCATCAATAACTTTTTGTGAAGAACTTGCTGTACTATTTGACATTTTGAAGTGTTGCAATTTTCTACATACAAATGATTCGAACGAGAGTTTGGTGTGTTTTTAATACATTGGTACTATATACGTCATGGGAAAAACAAATGCAATCAGTATCAAGACCTTAGTATCAAGAAAAACAACTATTTTGTCAATTGTGCAAAATCGCACATCCCAATCAGAAAAGGTCAAGACCCTAGTATCAAGAAAAAGTCAACTGTGAAAAACAACTATTTTGTCAATTGTGCAAAATCGCACATCCTAATCAAAAAAGGTCAAGACCTTAGTATCAAGAAAAAGTCAACTGTGAAAAACCACTATTTTGTCAAATGTGCAAAATTGCACATACTAATTAGAAAAGGTCAGGACCTCTGTTTAAAAAAAAGACATGTTAGCAATGATGTGGAGCTAGCAATAATCATAGTGTTTACAATTTTGAATTTTTTCCAACCAAATTTTCAAATATATTCACCATCAATTTTCGTATTCAGTGCATTCAGTTATTTGTTAAAGTGATAATGGCTAGTACACCTACAACATTGATTGTATTTACAGAAGACCCACTCCATCTTCCGATCAACCATGTATTGGTTGTTATGAAGCAGTTAAGTATTTTTTTTTGTATTCTTCAAATTTTAAACATTTACTTTTCCTCATAACAGATATGGTGTGAAAAAAATGGAGTTAAAAGAGGACAAGGTGTTTATATCATTGTCATATTCCCCTAAGACGAGTACGCTGAAAAGAAAATTTGGAAATTTGCCCCTAAGGTACTTGAGGTCCAAACTGGAAAGTAAAGAAGAATTTAAAATTCTGGAGAATATAATCAAGAGATATAAATATAATTTATTGGACGAAGACCAAGAGGACCTTGAGAAAAATAGAATCCAGACACCCTCCTGTTCAAGTAAAAGAAAGTTTTATTTGGACCTACCGACTGTGGAGGAGGTTGAAGAGGAGCAGGAGGAGCATCAGCAGAAGAAAAAAAGAAGAGGAAATAAATATTGATGACGACGTTGAAGACGATGACGACGTTGAAGACGATGACGACGACAAGGAAGGTGATATAGATAAATTTGGTTTCCCGATTTGTAGACAATTAGAAAAATATGAAAAAACTTTTTTGGTATATATTTTTTAGTTTTATTTATTGGAACATTTTTTTCAACTCTTCAAATATATTATTTTCAACATCAAAAGTTGTTATAAGGGTTATCGTGTGACCTTTTCGAGGCCACGAAACAACTATTTAAAAGATAAAATGTGAACCTGCCAAATCACATTGCTGCTGCTGCTATGCCAGTACGAGTTCAATATAAATGTATATTATGTGGTGGGGATAATGAAGAACCTAATTCAAAGTGTTTAAATTGTGAACTGAAAGAAGTTTACAGAAAGGAAGGGGGCGATAAAAACATTTCAAGTTATCATTTTGCTGTTAAAGTCAATAAGACAAATACTCCGTAAGCTGCAGGAAAAAAAATGGATCAAACTTATATGTCCCTTTTTTTTTTACATCAATTCGAGAAATAGAGGGACCAAACCGCAGTAAAATTTGGATAATGTGCCCAAGCTGTGCAGAAAAAACAAGAAGAGGTGAAGACATTGCTGTTCTCCAGTGTAATCCTAGGATAAGGGATTTGAGATTTATGGTAAATGATTGAGAAAAAAAAATGTATCAATAAATGTTTGTTACTTTTGAGTTTGTTATTCATTTTGTAGTTGAACTTTGGGTGGTCAGTATGTTGAATAGTGCAATTAATAGATTACCATTTGAAATGCATATACCGGGTTATAAATTCTGTAGTCCGGGAACAAAGTTAAATAAACGATTATCAAGAGGGGATAGAGGAATCAATGGAGTAGATGAAGCATGTCGGGAACATGATATTGCTTATTCACAAAATAGCAACCTACAACAACGACACGCAGCAGACAAGATTTTAGCTGAAAAAGCGCTAAATCAATTTCGATCAAAAAACAGTGCATTTTCCGAGAAGCTGGCTGCTCTTGGTGTCGCTGGTGCTATGAAGGCAAAAGTAAAATTGGGTATGGGTTTAAAATTTAATGATTATAAGTTGACAATAAACAACTGTGTCAAAGAAATAAACAAGATCAGTAAGTCTTTAGAAAAAGTTACAGATGGTATAAATAAATGCACAATGATTCTTAAAGGAACCGTTCCAACCAAGAATCGCAGAAGAAAACTTCAAAAAGTGTCCAACATTCTAAAAAACTATAAAAAAATTAAAAACATGGATGTTGATATTGCAGACGATTATCCAATGAACAAAACTTCCACGAATGACTTAGAATCAAAAAAACGAACCAAAAGAAAACTTAATTTTGATGATGATGATGATGGTGTGTCAAATACAAAAAGGAAACGAAATATTGAAGAACAACTTTTAGTAAATACTCCAAAATTGGGAGCTAAGTCGAAAAAACGAGCCAAAAGAAAACTTAATTTTGATGATGATGATGATGATAATGGTGTGTCAAATACAAAAAGAAAACGTGAAATTCAAGAACAACTTTTAGTAAATACTTCAAATGAACTGCGTAAAAAACGTAAATTTAATGATGACAGTGATGATGATGATGGTGATGATGATGTTGATGTTATTAAGAAACAAATCATATTTTAGTAAATAAACCAATAGCGTGTGTTCAAATTATTATTTTTTAGTTGTTAAATATCAGCACAATAGTGTCTTCAGTATTAGTTTGTTGTTAAAGATTAACACAATGGCATCAACGAAACGAAAGCAGAGAAAGGTTGAAAGGAGGGTAAAAAAAAAGTCAATAAGAAAAATCCTATGAGTACAAAAAATAATTCAAAAAATAATCATACCAGTTCCAAAAACCGGAGGCATATTACCTTTGATACCAATTTTTGCTGCTCTAAGTACTCTTGGTACACTGGGTGGGGGAGCAGCAGCTATCGCAAAAGCTGTCAATGATGCAAAATCAGCAAAAGATCAATTGTTTGAAAAACAGCGACACAACAAACAAATGGAATCTATAGCAATGGGTAAAGGATTATATTTGAAACCTTACAAAAATGGTTTGGGTCTTTTTTTATGAATAACCTCAAATTACCACAACGTGCACTAACAAATATAGAATTAGTTAAGTATGCTAAACATTTAAAAATTCCATATTTTCGTGGAGTTTTCATGAGATGCTCTACCCAAAAAAAATAAGAATTAATGAAAGTGGAATCATTAATTTGGATGATAAGAATGGTTCGGGAACGCACTGGACAGCTTATAAGAAAACTGGATCACAACTAGTTTACTTTGATAGTTATGGTAATTTAAGACCTCCACTGGAAGCTTTGTCATACTTTCATTCAAGTGGATCATGTCAAATATTATATAATCATGAAATTTATCAAAATAATAATAGTTATAATTGTGGACACTTGTGTTTAAATTTTTTAAATAAATAAAATTGTTTAAAGATGTATTCTTTCATTAAATTTATAACCTTTTCATAGTGATAATGTCGTATACATTTGTATTATCTGGTAGAAATTCCTTATTATCGACTAAAATCTATCCTCCACTTATATTGGATGAAAATGAGCAGTATGTTATAGGTTTGATTGATTTTATGACATACAATACAATTCCTAATGTATACGAAACCAACAATAATTTTCACATAAATGGTTACAATATCGAAATACCCAGTGGTTCATACGAAGTTAACGACCTTAACCGATATATCAATGCAAGAATTGTTGAACTCGAGATGAAATCTGACGGTGATAAACATATGCAAGAAAGTGTAGAGCAAAATGTTATAACTAAAGGCACAACAACAACTAGTGATCGTCGTAAATTTATGGAAGAAAGTACCATACAAAAAAGGAACGTTAAGAAATCCGATGATCCTACTGTGCTAATAATGGAAGTAAATAATAATACACTCAAGTGTGAGGTGAAGAGCAATAGAGCAATAAATTTTGAGATGCCCAATACCATAGGTCAGTTATTGGGTTTCAAAAAACAAAAATTGAAAGCATATAAGAGACACATTGGAGACTATCCTGTAAACATTACGAAAGTAAATTCAATTTGTATTGAATGTAACTTGGTGATGAATTCATGCAGTAACGACAATCAGGTACACATTATACACATGTTCTATCCAAATGTACCACCAGGCTACAAAATTGTTGAAATCCCAAAAAATGTTATCTATCTACCAGTAGTCAGTAGATATATCGATGAGATTTACCTTAAAATAGTTGATCAAGATGGAAATCCAGTTAATTTTAACAAAGAAGTTGTCAAGGTAAGATTACACTTGAGAAAATATTAGTTATGGTTTTTATCTACAATAGTACTCCTCGAATAAGTATAAATACTCAACAATCAAACACAGCTTTTAGTGCAAAGAAAAATTTGCAAGAGTTGACACCGGAAAACAAGTTACCTCTGGGATTTAAATTACTATAATCATCACGAAACGACGACGACGACGTGGTGCCTCTAGAATAAGAAGATATTGGTGTAATATAAAAGTTGTTTTTAGAACAGGAGTAAATTTTTTACTAAATTTCAATTGTGGTAGCAAACATACTGAAGATGAGTTTTAATATTTTAAATATTGGAGATCAGGTTCTGGAAGACAATTCAGTTATAAATCGTGAAATGCATAGTCACATTCCATATGCAAATACAACATTCAACAATTCCGATGAAATAATAATAATAATAATAATATAATAATGTATATTGATCCTCTGATGACATGAAAATGTATAGGACAAGTCAAAAACTACACTAATAACAAAAATACAAATAAAATATAAAAAACAAACTATTGCTATGTACACACAAACAGTAATATTAGTTCAGTCAAGCTCTGAATCTCCAATAAACTCCTCTACCCTGTAGTAGCCTTTAGAAATTAATAATAATTTTATACGCTGCTTAAACGCAAACGTATTTAAATTTTTTATACTATTTGGTAAATGGTTATACAGCCTAATACCTTGAAATGTTGGAGATTCTTCAAATTTAGTGGTCCTATGAGACGGTACACTTAAGAAGTTAGCCTTTCTAGTTGAGTAATTGTGATAATGAGAATTTAATATTAAACTGTTGAAATTTTCTTTAATATACATCAGACAATTCAGTATGTATATACAAGGCAATGTTAGAATTTCATGAGAAATATAATAGGCTTTACAAGATTCACCTGGAGGTAGTTTGAATATGGTGCGGATTATACGTTTTTGGGTAATAAAAATCCTGTTGCTATCGACAGAATTTCCCCAAAGAATAACATTATACGACAAATGACTATATACGAGACTATAATAAACTGTTAATAAGGACTCTAAAGGCATGGAGGACCTAATTCGAGAAATTGCATATTTAGATTTATTTAGTTTTTTATTGAGCATATCAATGTGATCTGACCATCTAAGATGTTGATCAACATAAACACCCAGAAATTTTGCACATTTAGTTGATATTAATGTATTTCCATTAAGATTGATTTGTAAAGTAGCTGGATTATGGAGAGTAAAATATATGCATTCCGTTTTGGAAACATTGGATATCAGGCCATTACTGCCGCACCAAGTACTAAAACTATTTAAAATGTCTTTTGTTGACTTAATCAGCTCATCAAAGGTAGATTCTGCAATAACTAAAGAAGTGTCATCAGCAAAAAGAGATACCAGTTTCGCATTCAAATTTTGAGGCATATCATTGACAAAAAGCAGAAAAAGCAGTGGCCCTAAGACCGAACCCCGAGGTACACCGATATTAATCGGCTTTTTAGCCGAATAAGCATTTTCAATTTTTACAGATATCTGTCTGTGACTGAAATAATCACTAATCCAATCTAAAAATATACCTCTAAATCCTATATTGTACAATTTATTCCTAAGAAACTCTAAATTAATGCTGTCGAAAGCTCTAGACAAGTCAAAAAAAAGACCAACTACATATTTGCCGTGGTCCATGCTGTAATACACAAATTCAATTAAACTGGAAGTAGCTGTCTGCGTTGATTTACCTGATCGAAAACCATGCTGACAATCACTAAGGATGTTGCACCTTGATAAAAAATCATACATTTTGGTATAAACCAGTTTTTCTATAACCTTAGAAAATACGCTCAATATTGAAATTGGTCTATAATTAGCAATATCCAAAGGATTGCTCTTTTTATAAACCGGAATAATGGTTGCTGTTTTTAGACATGAAGGAAATTTACCCGTCGTGATTGATACGTTTATCAGATGTGCAAGATGCTCAGCAATAGGTCCACTAGCAGCTTTTAAAATTTTTGTCGAAATATTATCAGTTCCACTACAATTTTTGCTCTTTAGATTTAGAATCGCATTCAAAACTTCATTAGGCAAAACTGGACTAAAAAAGAATGTTTTCCTCTCCATATTAGATACAGTACAGTTTTTAGATTTAGTTTTTCCAAAGTGAGTTAATAGACTGTCTTCAGTAATATTGGCAAAGTAATTACCAAAAACATCCGCAATTTCTTGTGGAATTGTATATATTTTACCATTCACATCCAAATTTATTTTCTTGAACTTTAAACCAGTACCAAGATCTACATTGACTAATCTCCATACTGTTTTCTGTTTATTGTTAGATTCGTTGATCAACTTTTTATTATAATTAAATTTAGCTTCAGTAATCATTTTATTATAATTGAATTTAGCTGTCCTATAAAGATCTCTAGGTAAATTGTTGTCACTATTTTTACACAGCCAATTTAGGCGTTTTAAGTCTTGTCCAGCTTTTTTAATGGTAGGTGTGATCCAATTACATGTTGAATTTGAATTATTAGAATTTTTATGCTTCAAAGGACAAGATTTATCAAGAATAAAAATAAAAATATTTAAGAAGGATGTAAAGGCAGAGTCTACACTAGTTTCTAGATATATTTCATTAAAGTCAGTATCATAAAGTAGGGAATTAAAGCGATCAAGGTTATTTAGAGATAAATCTCGAAAAAATGTTGATCTCACCTGATAATCAGTTCTTTTAAACTTTTGTGCAAAATTTAGGGTTAGAGTGAGAACTCGATGGTCACTAAAGTTTGCCCCATAAACATTTGAACCATGGTCAACAGCTTTACAATTCGACATGATATAATCTACTTTAGTGGAAGATGTTACACCATTTTTATTAGTAAACACACGCGTTGGTGTAGTAGAGGTCACATTTAAATCAAAACTCTGCAGAATATCGAACAACTGTAGCTTTTTCAATGAATAAACAAGATAGTCAACGTTGAAGTCAGCACAGAGGAATATATAGCTATGTTTAGAAATATCTTCAAGCAATGTATATAATTTTATCAGAAATACCTGGAAATTTTCATCTTTAGGTGGCCGGTAGATGCTTAAAACACAAACACTCTTACCATCTAACACTAATTTAACGCCACTACACTCAAATACCATTTCTTCACAGACCGACGAGACGTTGAGGACGTTTACCTTGTAGCTGTCCTTCACATATATTGCACAACCTCCATGGATATGGGTGCTACGACAAAAATACGTAGCTAGTTGGTAACCTGGAGTATTCATATAGTGAATATTATCTTCACAGCACCAGTGTTCAACAACACTGATTATGTCAGGAGTTTCTTCATTAAGTAGCAAGTCAAATTTATTCATTTTATTCGTGATGCATTGCGCATTTAGATGAAGTATTTTGAATCTTTTTGTTTGTATGTCACTTTTGTCATTAGTCCATTTTAAGGATTTTTTTCCGTCGGTGATCTCAATTTGAAAAAATAGCGCACATATGCGTTATTAGGCCAATTTTTAGGATCTTTGGTCAGTTCAGAATTTTTTTTAAATACCGATACTTTAAAAGAAGAGTATTTTTCCGGATGCTTGGAATTAAGAGGTTCACATATTACCTCAGGAAATGTAGGTAGAAGAAAAGTCGTTAATTCATCTTTTGTAGTGTTAGGCTTTAGATTATATACATGAAGATCTAAGTATTTTTCAACACCCACCACTGTTGACTGACCTGAAAAGTTGCCAATGACTACGTTACCCTTCGGTTTATGCCGATATTTTTTAGTCTCCACCTTGGTCCAGATTTCTTGTTTCATAATTGCGCCCTTGTCATGATCATCTGGGATTAAGTCATTTTCAAGATTTACGTATTTATCACACAATAATTTTGTTTCCGTTTCTAATACACCCCTATTTAAATCCTTGACTGGAAAACTATTTTCGGAATCTCTTATATTTGCTGCTATGGAGCCCGCAGATGTAGTAAAAGACGTATACCTATTCAAACTCAAGATCTTTACACTTTACCATCAGAAAGTTTTTTATACATTGAAGGTCGTGTAACTGACGGAGATGGAAAAGAAAGTGCCACCTTAAACTTTATCAATAATGGAATTTCCTATTTGTTTGATGAAATTCGTTATGAAATTGGGGGATGTGTTATTGATAGAGTTCGCAATCCAGGTATAACAAGTACTATTAAGGGTTATGTTTCATTATCAGATAGGGATTGCAATAGATACAATAGTGTAGGTTGGAGTCCTATTACAACACAATTTCAATGTTTGTTTGCCTTTAAAACTTTTATTGGGATTTTTCGAAGATTTCACAAAAATAATCATCAATATACGTCAAGAGCTTGTTCTAATTAGAGCGTCAAGTGATGTTAATGCTGTGGTTTCTACAAAGGCAGGAGAAAAAGTTAAAGTTAATTTAACAAAACTTGTTTGGAAAATACCACACATTCAAGTATCAGATAGTGAAAAATTACGTTTATTTAAATTCATTGAAAATGGAAAGAACTTGGAACTTGCATTTCGCAGTTGGGAGTGTCATGAATTACCTTTGATACCACAAACAATGAGATATAATTGGAATATTAAAACAACCAGTCTGTTGGAAAAACCCCGTTATGTTTTAGTTGGATTTCAATCTAACAAAAAAAATGATATTGTGAAGAATTTGAGCCGATTTGACCATTGTAATGTTACAAACATGAAATTATACCTAAATTCAGAAATGTATCCCTACGATAATTTGAATTTAAATTTTGATAAAAACTACTACGCTGTATTATATGAAATGTATGCACAATTTCAAGAATCATATTATAACAAGTATGCTGGTGATCCGTGTCTTAATATGTTGAAATTCAAGGAACTTGCAACAATTTTTTCCATTGATTGTAGCAGACAAAATGAATCATTAAAATCTGGTAGTGTGGATATCAGATTAGAATTTGAAACAAGTAAGAATATACCAACAAATACATGTGCTTATTGTGTCATTATTCATTATCGTATAGTGAATTATAATCCTTTAACAAATGTAGTGAAAATGTTTTAAAAATAACCTCCAAATATTGCTGAATATGCATATTTTATAATATATAAGCTGATGAGGGTCAGTCATTCATTCAATCCATAACCATGTTTAAGTTACACCCAATTTATTTTCATGTGTTGTTGGTGAGTGAGGGTCTTTTTTACAATGTATATAGAAAACCATTTAGAAAACAAGTGATAACTTGGTGTGCAATGAATGCTAGTCCAGCTAAAATGAAAGTGATTCATGCCGCTACTGATACTTGGCGCAATAGTACTGGTATCGAGTTTTGTGAAATTGAAGGTTATACGAAGACACCGATGCTCACCTATGTTTTTGACACACATGCACATCGTTTAAGTGGTACGTGTCTACCTGATTATGAATGTAAACTATTTTTCGACATTCAAAATGATATCAATGAAATTGCTCATACAATAGTACCCAGATCAATAATATTGAATCACATACAATGTGGTGAAATACACATAATGCAAAATATTGTATGGGATATGAATATAAAAAATTTCACCTCAAATGATTATAATCTAAAGTTGGTTATTGTTCATCAAATAGGACATTTTCTAGGATTACTCGGCAATAATAATTATAACTCAGTAATGAATAAACATTACATGGATAAATTGGGTTATGAACCTAGTTATGATGACATCAATGGAGTTGAATACCTTTATAAAAATGGAACCATCAAACCACAACATCAACTAAATGCAACTTATATTCCATACAACCAACAACACAGTGAATACGGAATTGGTAGATTACGTTCCAGAACCTTGAAATTATATTCACTCGTGTGAGATTTTTGTTTTGTTTAAATAAATTGTATAAAATAAATTCTGTTTTTCATTCCAGTCAGTTTCAACTGTGAACTTACTTAAAACCTGTTTAGACCTGTTCCAGACCTGTTCAGACCTGTTCTAGACCTGTTCAATACCTGTTCTAGACCTGTTCAATACCTGTTCTAGACCTGATCAATATTTTTTTAATATTTTCCGTTTTCTTGCAAATAATGGTTAATAAAGATTTAAAAAGACGTCTTATAATAAAGCGTAACATAATAAAAAATAAATTAAAACAATTAAAACGAGGTGAAGTCGTTCAGGAAGATATGTTTAATCCCATTACCAAATATTTGAAAAATATTGAAAACAAATTAGATAGTTCTCAAAAAAACAATCAAACGTCTACTGATGCAAATACTATGTCGCAAGTTATGCCAGAAGAAGAAGAAGAAGAAGAAAACGACTATAATGATACAAGTGACTTGAAAAAAGCCATAATTGAAAATATTCACTTGGACGATATAAATCAACAAGTTCAAAATGATGATAATGAGAATAACCAACAACAACAACAACAACAAATTGATTTACCTACAGCAAGTGGTGATCGATTTACTGACATTGCAAGACAATCAGTTCTAGACTATTTAGAACAATATGATACGCTACCGAGAAAATACATCAGTACTATGATAAGTGACAATCAAAATAAGGAATTTGACCACAAATATGGAATAAGGTTTGATGATACCAATGAAATTTTTTTTATTGGTAATTCTGAAATCAATATAGATGGTGCTGACATAATCTTGGGAAATAAAAGATACAAGGGAACTCCTGGTTTGTATGAATTATTGTTCAAGAAATATCCTGATAATTTCACAGCCGAAGATGAAAATAATTACAAAAAAATTGTTGTGAAAACAAATGCTCATAGAAGACATTATAAACCCGATAAACAAATCGATGGTAGTAAACTCGAAAAATATAAAAAAATTATTGCACCTATCACTGAAGGAAAAGGTCTTTTGATGGAAGTAAATAGTAATAATATGGATTACATTCATTGGAATGACATTAATGAACTAGTGAACAGATTGCGACTATTGGTCGCATCACAAGCTGCTGGACATACTGGTCATGTCAATGAAATAAATTCAATCATTGAAGAATTGCGAGAAGAGCATATAATAAAATAAAGTGTATGTAGACTATTTTATTGAAAACAACTTGATCATTATATTTTTTTGGAATAATTAAATAATTGTAAAAGTTAATAAAATGCTTTTTAAAATGTCAAAGTTTTTTAATATTGAGGCTAGGCGAGGCTCGTCTCTACTCGTAACACCGCTTGGGTAGACAACACAACACACATGTTTCGCTTCTTGTCTTACATATCTTAGACGTGTCATATAAGATTCTTTGGTAGCACAGTGGAATGTATGCCGGACTTGGAAATAAAAGTCCCGGGTTCAAATACCCACAGATTCTAATAAATTTTTTTTTAAACTTCTGGTAAATTTCTATGGATGAGGTCACACCTTCTGGTCATTGTCGACTTCTTCGGACTGACCTTCTGGTCATTGTCGACTTCTTCTTCGGACGATACTTTCGATACTCCTTGTATATTTGTAAAACCGGTTATCTCTTGATCTCTTCTTCTGACCTTCTGGTCATTGTCGACTTCTTCGGATGATACTTTAGATACTCCTTGTATATTTGTAAAACCGGTTCTTCTTCTTTCTCAATTCTTGTACACCCTCTGGTCATTGCCGATCACTTCTTGTACAACCCCTCTGGTCATTGACGATCTCTTCAAATCACACTTTCAATGCTATAATTGTAAAACCGCTTATCTCTTGATCTCTTCTTCTTTCTCAATTCTTGTACACCCTCTGGTCATTGTCGACCACTTCTTGTACAACCCCTCTGGTCATTGACGATCTCTTCAGATCACACTTTCAATACTCCCCTGTATAATTGCAAAACTTATCGCTAATCTCTTGATCTCTTCTTCTTTCTCAATTCTTGTACACCCTCTGGTCATTGTCGACCACTTCTTGTACAACCCCTCTGGTCATTGTCCACCACTTCTTCGGATACATGACCATCGAGTTTGGAAGACCGGATGGACAGGTTACCAAACTGTCCTAGAACCGGCTCAGTATATCTTCTGACGTGCTAATTAGTAGGTACTTCTTATCATAAAAAGTGTTTATAGTTTTTAAAATCTGTCAAAAAAAGCGAAATTTATCAAAAGTTACCGCAAAATTAGTGGAGTTCACCTAAGAATTGCCGACGAGTCGGGCAGCCACGATGATTTAGGGGAGCCCACGGAATACACCCTAAATCTCCGCAAAAAAATCCAAAATATCATCAAAATCTCACCAGACCACTTTAAAACTGAGAAACTTCAGGAGCTATACATACTAAAGAATCAAAAAAGTACATGCCTAACAAATCAACCATCTAATAAAAAAGGTAGGAGCAAATCCTCTATTATTAAAAAAGCCAAAGTAAAGCCTTCTCTGAGAGCTAGATTAATAAGGTAAGAACGGCCTGAAACTGCCAAAAGGCATGGCTTCGTAATATGTAACATAACACCAACATCAGAGGAGTCAACGACAGAAACCTCCCCTAAGAAATGTGTCGAAAGCTTTCGATACACTTCTTCAGGCTACAAATCCGAACACTACAAACAGCTAACCGAAAGAGTTAGGGAAAAAAAACTTATCCTGGAGAGTAAAAGGAATAGAGACAACCCATACAAGTACCAAATTACCTTCCTGGACGAGGATAAAAAATCAGAAAATGAGGATAGGCCAGAGGTAATTGCCCTACAGAGGACCAGCACCAGCCCCGCTTCGAGTATCGCGAAAAAAGGTGTAAAGAAAGCTAACATCGAAAATTCAGAGACGTCCTCATCGGATGTTGGCGAAACAAGACATCTTTTCAAAAAGACTAAGAAAGCTGAAAACAACTACACAGAAACCAATAAAAGGCAAGGTGCCGTGATTGAGGGAAGTGCTATAAATGCCGGTACAATTAAACAGAGCCAGTAGTTCATCGGTGCGAGCGATAACAATTCGCGATATTTTTGTGGTAATGCAATCATTATGTGATAAATATTTGTGTTTTATATTGTACAGAGCATATTAGAAATAATAATTTTTGACAAATAAAGATTATATTACAACATCGTAGATTATTTGTATTTTACAAAAACGGCAAATGTACTGTACAACCCATTGGTATTCACAGTTTTGGAAATATTGCCTCCAAAATTGCCGAATATCTTAAATTGCCACACTCCAAAGAATACACCGGCCACTGTTTACGAAGAAGTTCAGCCACCTTATTAGTTGATGGCGGTGGCAGTATCACCAATTTAAAGAGACACGGAGGGTGGAAATCGACGAATGTGGCAGAAGGAAACCTAGAAAATTCTTTAAGAAACAAACTTGACATAGCCTCCAAGATTCAAAATGGCCGCAACGAAATTAATATCTCGAAATCTAGTACAAGTACTGCAACGTATAATACTAATTTCAACACAGCCACTTCTGTTAATATTCCTAATACTATTAATATAAGTAATTGTTATAATTGTACAATTACTGTTCATAAGTAATATTTATAGTATCTATTCCTACTATTTTTTAATATTTTATCTAACAAACGGCTGCAGAAAAAATATTGTACGTAACGCTACCCGAAAATGATTTTACGGGACTTGCAGGGTTCGTGGAAACTGCCTACTCATCCCGTAAAATATCACTTTCGGGACTTGCTACGTAAATAACTTTTTTAATACTAGTATTAAAATTGTGTATCCTTTCTACACATTATTATTTATAGTAGGTACCTAAATTAGATATTTTATTTTAAAGGTTGCAGAAATGTACTATAAGTATGTCTGTACTATAAGTATGTCTAAAGTCAGACAAAGGTGCCCTAGCCTTAGATGTGGGCACATTTTCTAATGATTTTACTGAAGATAAGGCAACACAAACTGAATTTTGTGACTTTTTTGAGCTGCCACAAATTTTAAATTCTGATGATGGCTTTGTAAAATATTCCAGTAAAAATCCTATCAATTCTATCATCAATCGCAAAAATCCATCATGGCAAAGCCATCATTGGTTAGACCATGTAGTACAAAAGCTCTAAAAAACCATAAATGCTATAACGTGGAAAACATATAAGAAATAGTCTTACCTTGTCACCAACAAGAGCTTTCACATAATTGTTTCCACATGAAAATTAAAAAACGATAACCCAGTATCTCCGACCATTATCTCATGCCTCTCGACTTGTAGGGAACGGTAAAACGAAACCCAAAATTAGCAGGTGCTACTTCAATGGAACCCTAGCAAGTGAAATCGACAGGGCGGAAATTGATCATTTCCGACAACTAGTGTGGCATTTGACAGCAATGCTACCACTAGCAATCAAACAAAATTCCCAACATAAATTGTTGAAATAGTCTTTGATTTGTAAATTAGAATGCAACAGACAATAAAAATATTACTCCTAAGCTAAATTTTCTTATTGAAATTCTACTACTCCAAAATTATGCCAAAATAACATAAAAAGAGAATTAACTCACTTAGGCAACCAGTTATACTAGCAGTGTATAATTAATTGCATACCAGTAGTGGACAAAATTAACCAACTTGTTCTACTACTGTATTATAATACATACAATGAGTTCATTGTATTTTTATAATGCTACAATGTGCAACTTTAGCAACTTTTAACAAATGCAACTGGCCAAACATTGAAGCACGGATTAGTTTGGTTTTGTGTAAATTTAAGCTAAACATTTGTTTTGCATGCTTGGCAGTTTTGTTTAAATTAAGTAATACTCAGTGTAGGAGTATATTTTATTCCACAGTAAGCCTTTTGGCCGTAAGTCCAAAACCAGCAATTTATTGGCCCAGCAAAGAGCAAATTTTAAATAATATGCCACAGTGTTTTGAAAAATTTAAGAATTGAAGAGTCGTATTGGACAGCACAGAGATTAAAATTCAAAGATTAAAATGCAGGATAGCATCATATTCACATTATAAAGGAATGCACACTTTAAAATATCTTATTGGAATAACCCCATCTGGTTTAATATCATTTGTTAGTGCTGGATTTGGAGGGCGTGATATTTTTAATTATGAGAAATCAATTGATAAATTAGATATGCATGATGCAGTTATGGTTGATAAAGGAATTTTAATTGAGAAGGAATGTAATGAAAAGTTTGTAAAGTTAATTATGCCTCCATTTTTAAAAAAACCAAAACAGTTTAGTAAGGTTGATGCCAAAGCCACAGCTGACATTGCTCGAGCTCGAGTTCATGTAGAAAGAGCAATTCAAAGAATAAAGATCTTTAGAGTCCTTAGCGAACAGTTTAACTGGTACTTAATACCATATGCTGACGAAATAATTACAATCATTGCAGCTATTGTTAATTTATCCCCACCTATTCTGGCAGATAGTAAAATAAATTGAGCATTTAGCGTAGGTTTCTTTATGTTTTTCTAAATTACAACAGTTCTACATTAGAAGTCCGATCAACATAAATACTACATATACCAATTAGTTAGAAGAATATCATTTTCTGAGTTGAATTCTATTTTTTTTAGAATGTAAATATTCTTTAGTTAAATCACAAAACCAAATTTATAGTTTTCATGTATTTTTACCTATTTGCATAATCACTCATTTACTTTATGTAATAATTTTTGTATATAAATGCAAAAATGTATGTAAGTATGTACATTTCATTTGTTTTACTAGTATTATTATGAAAAATGAACTGCACACAAAATGAAGTGAAATCCTGCATTCATGAAAGTAAACCGTAAGCCAATGTTATATTGCACATTTGTCTGAAAAATTAATTAAAAAATATTTTTCTATTAATTTGAATGAAACCAATAATAAAAATATTAGTAATAGGTAATTGAAAAAGTTCAACTACATTTGGTGATCAGTTCAATATTTTTAATGCCAATTCAATAAATTTCTATGAAATCTGACTTGACTTTTACTTTTTAGTTAGTAAATAAAACTGGTAGTATGAAATTAATGAAAAAAAATTATTTTATTTTTTATTTATTTAAACAATATACATGCATCATATGTTGAAAATAATTCTTGGAGATTTTTTTTATTATTTCTGCTGCAAAATCCTTATTAAACTCTACAATAATTTCTAAATATGATTTTGAATAGCTAGAATATAAAATTAATCTTGTGGAATTTAAACCTAGAAGAGCCATTCCCAATTGAACTTGTCCATAGTAACTATGTCTCTCTTTTAGTGTAGCTTCGGAACTAGTTTTCTCAATATAGTCACAAGATTCCAAGAAGGCTTCAGGAAGGTTATCGTTTCCTAAAATACTAATAGTTAAAAATTAATTTAAAATATGTATTCACACATTTACCAATAAATGTGCACTTGATTTCAAGTAACTTTGAAGGAACACCGTTTTCAAATATGACTCCAACTGGGGAAAATCCTAGCCATGGAAATGTTTTTGACATCACTAATCCAGGTGTTACGGCATTGCAGTGATGTTTCCTTATATAATTCTAGAGCTTCTTTCTCATATTTCTTACCGTGTTGCGTGACTTTATTCGTGAACGACTTTGGAAAAAAAAAATTTGTTGGCTTTGTTTTCCCACTCTTCTATTTTGGTAAATGTATATATTGAGTAACATGTTGATCCTAAAAGATAACACTTTAGTAAAGAAACATTTTTTTTAAATTATGTTAGGGTACCTGTTATTCTAAGCTGTCTTTCTCTTGCCCACATACTGGAACCTTGATCGTATGCCGTTGCAATATGAAGTGGGTCGCTTGTTGACAATGAATTTAAAATATATTTACAACAGGATCTCAGGCTGTATGTACTAACTGAGATTTGGGTACTGAGCTCAGTTAAAAATGCCGAATGAAGTGAATGGTCAAGTAAACTTAGCGTAAGTTGCTAAAATAAAAAATATAGTATTTATATTAAGCAATAAAATTTTTAGGTAAGTAGTACATACGTGTCTTTTTCAGTAGCCAAACTTATACTAGGCCTTAACGATCTACTAACAAACTTAGTGAGAGGAGACTAGGCTACACCTAAAAATGTATCAAAATTTAGTCATAAAATCTAAAGCAATTGGGTAAAAATTCTTTGACTGATTAGGTAAATGATTAAAGTAAAATATTAAACTAGATTAATGACCTAGGCCGCCACAGAACTGATATATTTTTGAGTATGATGAAAGTGAGAGAAATACTTTTTCTATTAAAGATACCTGTTGTAAGAAGAGCAAAATTGTCTGCAAAAATTGAATAGATGAGGCTTTTACTTGATGAAGATCCATAATAAATGATGAAATAAAACAATTTTATTTGTTTAAATCTTCATTTTATTTTGAACTAACGTTCAAATTAAATTAGTGACGCGTTTCGCTACACAGTAGCTTTTTCCAACTAGTTAAACTAGTTAAACAAATTAAATTGTTTTATTTCATCATTTAAAATTGTCTGCATTTAGCTCCAGCGAAGTATCAAATACACTTTTTTCCCCTTTTAACTTTGGGTGGCAGAATCTTGGTTGGACCTTTTAAGTTTCATCCACACCTTTTTTCTCTTTTCCCTACTTCTGAGCCAAATCTGTGCAGCTTATTACTTCCAAATTCTCAATTCTAAAAAAAATACGAATAGTATTAAAAGGCTATTTGCCATTACGTAAAATTGTACCGACCTGTTAATGTAAATTAAAGTTGCAATAATATGTTTGCAGAAGCCGGACATTCCAGCCTCACATGAACAAATGCATTTCCAATCTTTAACATCATCATTCAGATTAATTGTTATCTCATGAGGCTGGGAAGTTAGACCTGACGCCTGTAGACACAAACTTTTGATGTTTTTTGAATTTATTCCTTCTAGGCCACATAATATTATATGTCCCGCTTTAAAAACCGCTTCACCTTCTTTTAGTGGTCTGCTTCTGACTCCAATATATTCCTTGAGGTTAAAAAGGGTTACTTCAATTTTCGTAATTTTAGACCGATTCTTAAATACAACTTTTTGTTCTAACAACACAAACACGTTTAGGAAATAAAACGGAAATTACAAAAATAACAAAACCACTAAAAACACCTCGAAAAACACATGAAAAAACTAAACAGCATCAAACACCCTTACAGATTGTATTGATGTTCACCGCTATAGCAGCCATATAGAAAAATTCAGCGCCATCTAGTGACACGTGATTTTCGCGAATACACCGTCATTGTTGATTCTTCTTCTTGTACACCCTCTAGGTTGATACTTATTGTACACCTTCTGGTCATTGTTGATTCTTCTTCGGCTTATTCTTACACCCTCTGGTCATTGTTATACACACTTCTTTGGCTCTGACCATCCATTTTGGAGATCATGATGGACAGGTTTGCCAAAGAGGTCCAGGAACCCGCTGACTTTATGCCTGGATTTAATTGTTTCTTTAAATCATCTGCCAAGTCACCTTAAGTAGTATCCGATCTCTCTTTTCTAAATGATACAACTTTATTTGATTGTTAGTTACTCCTACTTGAGTTGGACTGTAACGTGCTTTCCTTCTTACACGTGGCTCCTGCCACAAGAACACGTCACTATGGACACCCTTGATGCAAAATTCGGTTTTAAATCTCGGCCGCCAGATTATTAACGTGGTTTGCTCCACGGCCCCTTGATCCTTAGCGTTAAGAGTTCCAGATAGCCTCAGATGGAGGTTACGGAAAATTCCAGGGGTCTTGTTGAATGAACTTTATTTACCTAATCACAACCAAATATGGATTCTCCGATTTATAAATCACGGGTTAATGAAGGAAACAGGGGGATCAGCAGAGTTGTATACTGCCTACGGTTTAGTGTATACCTACGATCACACAATAGGTCGGTATATCACAAAATAATCAAAAAGAAACTTTTAGTCTATTAATACTCTGAGGTCTATTTTACGAATAATTCTTTAGTAACAGGCAAATTAACAGGGAAAAGAAAATAGGCTATCTTTACCATAAACTTGGTACTTTGACGGACATAACGGTCAAGTTATCAAATACGGTTCAAATCTACCGGGTTTAACGGGGTCCCTAATGCACGATTTAGATCTGCCGGGTAATCAGACAAATTGTGGCTAAGCCTCTTCCAAGTCTGATTAACCCTTGAATCCAAATGAAACCGGTAAATATTATTCCGAAAAAAAAAAAATTCAAGAACGAATTAGATCTGCCGGGAAATCAAACAAATTGTGGCTAAGCCTCTTCCAAGTCTGATTAACCCTTGAATCTAAATAAAGCCGGTAACTATTATTCCGAAAAAAATAAAATTTAAGAACGAATTAGATCTGCCGGGAAATCAAACAAATTGTGGCTAAGCCTCTTCCAAGTCTGATTGACCCTTGAATCTAAATAAGGCCGGTAACTATTATTCCCAACAAAATAAAATTTAAGAACGAATTAGATCTGCCAGGAAATCAAACAAATTGTGGCTAAGCCTCTTCCAAGTCTGATTAACCCTTGAATCTAAATAAAGCCGGTAACTATTATTCCAAAAAAAAAAAGAATTTTCCCACAAGTTAAACGGTACCCAGCTATCGACACACAGAGTAAAAATATTAGGACTAGCATAAAATTGAAATATTATAATCCACTTGAATATCAATTTAATATAAAACTACTGAGAACCAAAAGCATAAAATAATTCGAGAATCCACTAATAATTTATATCAGTTAATTAATATATATTAAACGCTGTAAATAAAATTCGAAATCAAATTACAGTTCACAAATCTTTATTTCCGTATAAAAGAAACAAATAAAAAAACCAATTTCAATTCAACAACAAAAGAAAAAAAATAGCCGGTCGGAAAATTTTCCAAAGAATTCAACAATTTAATATTAAGCGGCGGTACGGAAAGTTTCGAATACACAGTTTATTTGTAAAAATGATTTACCCTATAAAATACAGCTTCCACACAATCTTAATACAATAAAATTTCACAAGGCTTTTCGGTTTATTGGTTTTATTTCACGGAAGAAAGTTGAGAGAAGAATCACGAAAGAATAACTTAGAGCTTGATCACGAAATGAATAATTGAGACTGAATTATTGAGCCCTCTTCTTCTTCTATCAATTGCTCACTGATTTATATCCAAAATCCCACCTACATTTTTCGGCTGTAGTCGTGGTAAGGGAATTAAACGGGAAATTTATCTACTTACAACAAAAAGTTGTACCTATACTGAACGGCTTCGGCTTTAATTAAAATGGTGTATATACCAGGCGTCCCTTCAGTTGAAAAATTTAAATATCGGAAATGAATAAATTGTGTATGGTAGAATTTGGATTTGCGTAACTCGGACTTATACTAAAATATATAACGGTAATGACGGGAAAAAAAATCAATGCGGTAGTAGAAAGGGTTGTAAAGTAACCAGTTATATACTCTCTAGTGGTAAAATAAAATATATTACGGGAAAAAAATAAAAATCAAAAAATAACTCGTTACACACCCCCTTTACTTCGGTAAAAAAAATTAATGAGCGAAAGTGCAACTTTCGGACATTACATTTTTTTTAAAACACCACCTTATACCCAACTATAACAAAGGTGAGAAAACAAAAACTGTGATCCAGGGTGTAGCGTCTCACTGCCTGGAACGTCAGCGTAGGGTTGATTGGTCTGGATGGGGCGATCCTCTTCCACGGGACGCCTGTCTTCGGTATGACCTGGAGCAGCGCCCGGCTGCTTCCAGAGCGGGGCGGGGTCGTTCGGTGCCGATGCTACACTGGATGGATGCATCCTGCATTCGTCGGGGTTCGTCGATACTGACGACCAGGTGCGCTTGTACTGCCACCGATCGGGTACGGGGGCCGCGTCGATCAGACGGGCATTCTCGGGACATCCGTCCCACTTGTCCACATCGGGAGCAAAACAAAATGAACGGCCTGTTGCAGTTCTCTCGGCGGTGTCCTGTGATTCCACACCTCCAACAGAGATCATCCGGCAGGGTGATGAACTTTCCGGATATCGTCCTTTCTCGTGGCAGGTGGGTCTCTGGCGGTTTTTGCTGTGACGGTTTGTACTGTTGACATCGCAGACACCTCTTTACGTACTTGGTGATGTCCCTGAACATTCCTGGCCAATAGTACAATTTTGCAATCCGGGTGATGGTTTTAGCAATTCCTAGGTGTCCGGCGTTTGGAGCATCATGGTTTTCTTGCAGGATTCGGGTTCGGTCGGGCTTTTCTATGCATAGTTTCCAAGTATCGGACATTTCTGGTTCTCTGAAATCGTTCATGTCCCAGAAATGACGGTGTAGTCGGTCTTCTTTAATGCAGTAGTCCGGAAACTTCTCTGGATCCTTCAGGACCTCTTCCTTCTTGTTCCGGTACCACGAACATTCGGCGGCTACATCGGTCAAACAGAGTGCAGACAATGAATAAGCCTCGGCGATCATTGGTAGCGGGTTTCTTGACAAAGCGTCGGCCACACGATTTAGATCACCTTTACGGTACTGTATCTCGAAATCATACTGTTGTGGGAAAATACTCCACCTAGCTAAACGACCGGACGGACTAGATATGGAATGCAGCCATCTAAGAGATTGATGATCGGTAACAACCGTGAAATGGTAGCCCTCTAAATAAGGACGCATCTTTTCAATCCCCCAAACAATGGCAAGACATTCTTTCTCGGTGACGGAGTAATTTTTCTCGGTAGGACTCAGGGTGCGACTTGCATACGCCATCATGTGTTCATGACCATCCTTCTGCTGGGTAAGGGCTATTCCTAAACCATATTCGGAGGCATCGGTTTGTAAAGTGAACGGTACGGTAAAATCAACTTAAAACTGGTGCTTCTGACAGACAGGTTTTGATCTTAGCGAAAGCAGCTTCTTGTTCTTCAGCCCACTTCCATCGCTGAGATTTGAGGAGTAATTTCGTTAACGGAGCTACCTTTTCTGAAAATGATGGCACAAATCTCCTATACCAGGATGCCACTCCCAAGAACCTTCTCAGCTCTCGGATATTTCTTGGGGCTCCAAATTTTATGATACTTTCGACCTTTTCTGGATCGGTACGGATTCCATCTCCAGTAATTACATGTCCCAAGTATTTCATAGACGGAAGACAGAAAAGACATTTCTCCGGGCTGAGTTTCAGCCGTGCTCCTCGTAATCTGCGAAACACTTCGGACAGATTTTCCAGATGTTGATCGAATGTTTCCTCCAGAACTATGATGTCATTCAGATACGCAAAAGCGTATGGGTCTAAATATTGAAGAATAAAAATTATAATTCTACTCTTCTTGTTTTCTTTTTTCTTTCTTTCTAACTGTAACCTTTTTGGAGCTTGCTTCAGCCAAATTTTAATACAGTCATTGATTTCTGCTGCATCCCCTTCACTTTTGGATAATTGGATAAAATGGCATCTTAAATTAACAACAAAAAAATGTAAAAACGTTTTCTTAATAAATATACAAGGTGTCCCAAAACATGGCAAGATTGGTAGGATTAAGACAAAACAGAAACATAAATAGGGTGTGCTCAATAAAGTCTAGTTTTGAGATACTGAAGGTTGAAGTTTAGAATTTAAAAATGAATATAATATATGTTTTGTGAAAAATATCGAGAGATGTAGAAGTTATAGCCATAATTCTCAAAACTGGGGCACACCAGGCGACTAAAGTTTAAAAATCAAACCCTATTTATTTTTCTTATCCTACCAATCTTGTTATGTATGCTTTAAACACCTTGTATAGTGCCCATTACTTATAAATAAGAACTAGCAACTCTCAAGTTCTACCTTTGTGAACGAAAAAATAGGCTATAACATTGTATATGAAATCGGTTTTGCTAGCTCTTGATATATTATTATAGGTAAGGTTTTAAAGAAACTTCCTAAAAGGTAATTAGTCATAATATGTAGATATTTTTTTTTCTGGCTTCCAACTCGATTTGCGATGGGATATTGAATTTTTGAAAGAGTGAAGCATCTAATTAACTTATAATTTTTTTTCCAACGGGAATGTTTTTTTTATATATTAATGATCAGATTTTCAAGTAGGACAGAAAAAAATATCGCCTAAAAATGAAACACCCTAGTGTGGTATACATTACACATCACGGTAAACAATTAGTGATTACATTCTACCTGAATTATTTCAATTAAAAATAAATCTTTCTCTTTTGTGCCTGAGTCTTGATTTCTGATGACGAGTCTCCTTCACTTTCAAACAACTTTCGATTGGGTTTCCTAGGCCTTTTCAATGGTAAAGTCTCCTCAATATCTGTGGCAACATCGGAAGTATCTTCTGCTCTTTCCAATTTTATTGTAGCTATCTTACTTCGAATTCCTTTTCCTTTATAATACATTCTTTGATACACAAAAAAGATAATGGACCGTGGAAACAGACACTGAAAACCAAAGCCGCCCTATATTTATATAATAATTCTAACCTACTAAAATGATAAAAATTCATCCAACTTACCTTCCTGAAAAAGCGTTTTCAATATCTTATACAGGCACCATTGCTCGTTCGGATTTTCTCCCTTTTTAAGGCTTCTAGCAAAAACATCCTGCTGTTTATGAGGAGGCCACCAAACTTCTTTTTCCATTTCCATTTTTCATGTACTAATGATATAGATCCCCCATCAGGCTCGGCAAATTGAACACCTTAAAACATATTTTTGTTTTTGCACTTTTAACGCGGTAAACAGCACAGAAAAATAATATACACAAAAACAATATGATCGATAATAGTAAAAAAAGTTTTAATTTGACTATTTCACTAGAGTAAATTGATAACTGACAAAATTTGAAGGTTTTGAACTGGCAATTTTTTGTCTTGTCGCGGCAATTTTTTGACGTTTATTATATAATAATAATAATAATAAAGGTCTTTTATTTTTTCTCATCACAACGCTACAGTTACAAATAAATATATAATAAAAAATTAGAGCGAGAAAAAAAACGCATCGAAGATCAGGTGACTACCACACCAAATTGATATGGCAGTCTCTGTTTTTCATCTTAGGCGTTGACTGATTAACAGAATAATTTAATAATAAATAGTTCTAACATTGTTCAATACAAATACAATAGTAATAATAATAATAATAGGTAACACAATACTAACGACAATAATAATAATAATAAAAAGAAAAACTACATTATATCAAAGAAATACACTAAATAAAATACTACATACCAAAGTTCATACGTTATTCGCGAAACTAAACTGATCTCAGAGCAATTTTAAATGATTTAATCGACTTTTGTTTGACAAGTTCAGGTAGTTCGTTGTAAATTTTTGCAATCTGATATGTAAAAGAATGTTTATACTGTTCAGTTCGATGACGAGGAACAATCAATCTATAGTTGAAACGGGTATTACGAATATGAATATTTGAATGGGGTGAAACTTTGTTTATTAAATACGATGGTTGTCCAGTTTTAATAATTTTATGGAATAAGCAAGCCGAATGAAGATATCGTCTCTTGGCCATACTGAGCCATTTGACCGTGTTGAGTTTGTGGGAAATTCTTTGACGTCTTCTGATACCACAGACCAGCCTTAAGCAACAGTTTTGCACAACTTGAATTCTCCTAGCGGTGGATACATTTAAACAAGGCCCATAAATAACATCACCGTAGTCAAATTTAGCTAGTACAAGCGCATCGCACAAAACTTTTTTTGCACTGAATGATAGATACTGTCGACTTTGAAATATTTGTTTTATATTAAAGTAAGCGTTTTTAATACAATTGTTGATATGCTTATCATATTTTAATTTAGGACCTAATATTAAACCTAGTTTTTTTGCGGTATTCGATGGTTTAACGGATTCACCTTCAATTTTTAATGTTATGCGCGCTGTCAAATTTGAAAGATGTGTCTTAGGTTCAAATATCAAAAAAGATGTCTTCTTAGGATTAATATTTAATGCATGTTTGTGTGACCAGTTAATAATATTAGCGATGTCTTCGTTCACTTTATTGATTACATCGAGGTACGTTTCAGGTTTAAAAGATATATATAACTGTGTATCGTCCGCATAGAGATGAATTTTACACCACTTCAAAACTCTCCCGATACTAGCAGTGTATAGAGTGAATAAAAGAGGGCCCAGTATTGAACCTTGTGGCACGCCTTTTGATACGTTTACAAAACCTGAACATGTATTATTAAGTTTAACTTGTAGTCTGTTTTGAAAATAGCTGTCAAATAATTTGATAGCATTACTTGATATACCCACAGATTTTAAAATAGACAATAATACACGATGATTTAGGGTATCAAATGCATTCGAAAAATCGATAAGAACTAAGATCGTCAAGTTGCCGTTATCCCTTTCTTTTAAGATATCGTCCGTGATGTTAAGAAGGGCTGTTTGACAATTATGTAGGGGTCTAAAATCTGATTGATAATATGGAAGTATATTGTGCTTATCAACGTGAGTCCTTACCTCCTCCTCAATGACTCTCTCTAAAATTTTTGACATGGTTGGTAAAATACTTATAGGACGTAAATCCTTGAATTCGCTGGGGTTATTAATTTTAGGTATTGGCCTAATCTGTGCTTTTTTCCAGTTATCAGGGAATGTATTATTTGTCAAACACGAATTAATAATATGAGTAACATACGGCACAATATGAGGGCAACATTGTAATAGCATTTTTATATTTAAACCATCACACCATTGAGAATGACAGAAATGGGTGATTAACAGAAGTATTTGAGTAATTATTTATAATATCAGGATTAATTGGTAGGGAGGGTATACAAGATATTAAATAGTTGTTCATTCCCTCAACATCATTCAAGCTATCAGGTATAGAAAATTGCCGTTTTTGATTAAGATTCAGCAAATCAAGGTTTTTCCAAATCATGTTTATACCCTGCGTTCGTATTTTATAATCAAAGTAGGCTTTTTTCTCGTTTTCACAAGCGAGCGTCGTATAGTTTCTTAGCATTTTATAATACTCGAACGCGCTTTCGTTTTTTGTTCTCTTCCATTTAGCTGTTGCTTTATCTCGTAATTTCATAAGTAGTCGAATATTATCGGTTAACCAAGGATTGTACTTTTTTGTTATTTTTATTTTTTTAAATGGAACGTGTTTATCAAAAAGCGACAACAATGAATTATTGAGAAATTTAATTTTTTCATTTACATCCTCAATAAGAAAAATGGAATCGAGAGGTATTTCGAGCAGATCTTGATGAAAATTATTACTATTAAGATTTTTGAAGTTCCTTACAGTTTTAAAAAGTATTTCTTGTTTAGGAAGTATGAAATTCAATTTACAAAAAACTAAATCATGACGTGTAATTTGATCAACAGGTAATACTCCGCTGCAATTTATTATATTAACATTTGAGACAACAATGTAATCTATTAAAGTTTGGGATGTTGGTGTTGTATGAGTGGGCGAATCAATTATTTGGTTTAAGTTCAGTGATTCAAACAAGTCACTGATTTTACGAAATTGGTACGAGTTAATATTAAGCCAATCGACATTAAAATCTCCCAAACATATAACCTCGTCAAACTCGCCTATTAGATGACCGAGAGTTTGTTCAAAGATATCAATTAATTCACCTAGAGGATAGTCTGGTGCTCGGTAGATGACTCCAATGCAAATTTCTTTCTGGTTAATTTTCAGCTTAATCCACAGTTGTTCAATGTTTTTATCAAATTCAATGCAGGAAAAGCTAATATCCTTTCGAATAAAAATACAGACACCTCCACCTCTAGTTAATATTCTGTCATGACGTATTACATTATAACCTTCAATGGACACTAAGTTATCAGGTATATGAGGCTTTAGCCAAGTTTCCGATACGCAGAAAACGTCAAACATTTTCTCATTAATTACTGCTCTAAGATCAATAATTTTCGGAACCAAGGAACAAACATTTAGATGAGCAATACTTAAGTTAGAACTCATTAAAACAAAATATTTATTTACACTTAAAATTAAATGAAACGAACAAAATGTATAAATATATATGAAGAAAAGTAAGATTGACTCGATTAATTGTGTTTCGACAAGGTTTGCTTGGCGTTTCGTGTTTTTGGACTATACTGGATCTTTTTCCGCTTTCTATTGTTTACAGTATTGAGTTCACTTGATACTTGTTGGGTACTGGCACTTTGTGTTTGAAAATCTTCAGATTCCTCCTCACTGACTTCTTCTATTTCTTCCAGCTGTTCTATAGTGTACAACTGATTGCCGATCTCAAGTTTACCTTTAACTATTTTTGCTTTATGTTGTTGACCACGGGCAAGCTTCAGATGATGAACTAACTGTTTGTGTTTTTGTCGATCTGCATATGACATGTCATTCACGATCGATACGCCAGTTCCCTTCAGTCTGCTTACATTATCAAATAGTAGACGCTTCTTAAGAAATGATACAAATTCAGGGATGACAATAGGTTTATCAGTGTTTGAATTTATAACTCGGAAACAATTAATATCTTCAGTTTTTATTGAAATAACCAATGCTCTATTTAGCAGATTTAACACTTCCTCCAGAGGGTTCAGATTATTCTTTAGTGAAAGACCAAAAACTGCAATATTATTTTTTCTGAACTTACGTTCCAAACTTTCCACTTTATTTTCTAAACTAGCAATTTTTTGCTTACATTCAGATACCGTTGTTGAGAAGTATTTATAGGTATCTTCAATTTCTTGTTTAATTTCAATTGTCTGAGCACTGTTTAGTTCTTTGATCAATTTACATAGTTCTTCCGTACTAAGAGCAGTAACAGGCTTGTTCTCCATATTTCTGCTATTTAAAATAAATAATTTTGTGGGATAATTTACATCTGGCCACCGGTCGTTAGCTTTTTGTATGGAAAGTAATTACTAATTATTTCAAACGAATATCGTCCTTATAGTAGATTTCACAGATTTGTATGTAATAAAATCGAGATATATGCAATATACAGATACATTTTTGTAACTCACAGTTTGTAGTTGTCTTCCAATAGTATACAACAGCTAGTACAACAAAACTCACTGCTATTCACACATTTTTAACTATTGAGATTTGCCTAAATATACGACAACAACAAAACCATACGTGTTAACTCTACGATCGCCGGAATCAAATCTATGTGTATAAAATTCTATCACTCTGTGATAAAATTCAATATAAAATCTTTGTTAGTGGTTTCTAAGGAAACTATGTTGTTTATTTATTTATTTAA
The DNA here is from genome assembly GCA_947563755.1 of Lochmaea crataegi. Taxonomy (NCBI): domain Eukaryota; kingdom Metazoa; phylum Arthropoda; class Insecta; order Coleoptera; family Chrysomelidae; genus Lochmaea; species Lochmaea crataegi. The sequence goes on from OX387429.1 coordinate 42,348,433, forward strand.
CTGTCTAAAAATTATTTAAACTGTTTCAAAAATTTGAATAAGTATTATTAACATGAATAATACAAGATTTGGAAATAATTCAATAAATGAAATAGAGAGTACAATTAAGCAAAGTATACCGCGAAATACAATGAAGACAAAAAAGTCTGCGTGGGAACAGTTTAGAATGTTTCTGGACGCACGTAATTATACGTTAGAAAAGGATACTTCTGAACAAGTAATAGCAAAAATTCTTGAAGATTATGATGCAAAACAATCCCCAAAATAATGCTACAACGTACAATTATAATAATTGTACTTTTTACATAAATAAGTAATTTTTTTTCATAATGTTATTATTTTTTTGGCTTTGTATAATTGAAGTTTGCAATAAATAAAACGTTTAAACATATGATTTTTTAGTTTTTCTCTCGTGAAATAGTCACGTCGAATACCACTCAATTAAAAATTTTGTAAGGTAAAATTTTTCTCCTGTCGTATTCAAGTTTGTTGCTTTTAGGTAATTTTGCTCATGACATTTAATCGAAAACCACTCGCCTGACGGCTCGTGGTTTTGTTAAAAATGTCATTCGCAAAATTGCCAAGCAACAAACTTCCATGACAATCGAAATATTTTGCCGACAAAATTTTCACTCTCGTGGTATTATATATGAAAATCCATGTATCGAACTAACACCTAAGACCTTGTAGAAAAACCGCGTGGTTTCTGCTTTGTGAAATGGCTGTCGTTGGCAGATCGTTTCGTTCAGACGATGCCGTTATCAAAGTTGCTAAGTACGAATGAACGCAGTTGACCTTTATATAATAGGAGGATAATAATGTACAAAGAGCAGCGGACGTTAGTATGTAGTACACGGAAAAATATTAGTAAATAAATAAAAATTTAATTATACAGAGTGCAGCGAAAGTATGTAGGTGCTCCGACATATCATTGAAAATATATTATACGGGGCAGAATAAAAATTTCATTAGAGATAATACACAGCAGTAGCAACACGGGTTCTGGGCCATCAGGACCGGCATCAGGGGGCTATGGAAATTGAAAATAGTGTTGGGTAGTAGAATGTGCTGCGAGGTGTATGGGGGGGGGGGGAAGAGGTACGCTGGGAACGGTACTGCGTTGTGTGACGCATGAATCGTGCGCCGTGACGCACGAATCATGCGCCAAAAGGACATTAGCGGAGTATTTTTTGTTGAGTTATTGTTGTATTTGACTGCGCGGCGCCGATCCTGATTTTTGTTTCATTTCATAAATACTTAATATTCTGAAGTTGTTGTCCAGCCATCAAAGATAAAATTTGAGGCCTCTTTAAGGATTTCATAACGCCGACAAGATTGTAATACCAGCATAGATAATTTTAGAATGCGAGGTCAACTGACCTCTCTCTCTCATTCTCATTTGTTATTGACTGACAAGTTGTTGTTTACAAATCGTGTGATAACCCTGGTCATTAATGATCTCATCCGAGACGTTCAAGAATGTTCTTTGTTGGAAGTGACGCCGTTCAAACGCACCCCACTCACCTACGCGTGAAAACTATTTTATTTCAGAAGAACAAATCTGGAGTTTTCAAGAAATTTAAACAGTATACCTAAGTCTATGAAACAGTGTGTTTCACACTAGGAAGCTAACAACAACCAAATCGAAGCGACGACGGATTCCACCTACAAAATGACTCAATTAATGTCAAGTTTTATTATCTTGACAGCAATTGTAAACAATATTTTGTATGTGAACAATCCCAATAATGTAAAAAATATGGCTGTATGCTTCAATAATTTGAAAGCTGAGTGTAACCGAACAGAATGGACTTTGATGGACCATAAAGTAGTGAATGATGGACAGCTGCCAGTATTTTTCAAGACAATACCTAAAACAGGAACATTCTACAAAATCAAAATGGTATTTCCGGATAATAGTTAAAGTGATCAAGCAGATTGGCAGAAGACTATTATTTATCATGAGGAGGTTAAATATGATATGTCATTTACAATATTATGTATTATTTTTTCTGGAATGATAATATTAATGTTGATTATGCTTTATAAAATTGTGAAACGCAAATGTTAGACATACTGCAATGAAAAAAAAAATAATTAAAAATATATATATATTAAAATATATAAAAAGAAGCAGTAGGGTAGTTACGGCTGACTAGTTGAAAAATAAACTATAAATTTTTTTCATGGGGCACAGCCAAAATAATTTGTTAATGGTAAAGAAGACTCTTTTTTACTAATCCAAGCTTTCGATAATGTTTATTATCATTATCAAGGCTAAAAATATAAATTATTTGTTACAATTTGGATAAAGAATATATTTTTTATAACACAACTTACTAGCAAGTGAGTTAATTCCTTTGAGAATGTAAATTCGTTTGTCAAACATGGAAACTAATCTTAAAAAACTATTATTGAAAATTTACACATATTTAAAAAAAATTAAAACAACTAAAATTGTTAAAAATGACAAATTCAGTCATCTTGGTTCCATTATAAACTACACAAAACAAGTAACTGACCAAGTTTTTCATAGTGTAGAAATAATAAAAAAGTCATCAGCTCGAAAATATAAAATACCTGTTTTAAGAAAAATACATTGTTACCAACAAAACTAGTACCAACTGGAATCAAGGCACCAATTTTTGAATAATTTAAGATTTAATTTATATTATTTTAATTCAATATTTTTGAAAATAGAAAAAAGATATTTATATATCTGTTAGTGTTAAATTGGAAATCTACATAACATTTCTTACTTTTGTTATTATTTGATTTTATGAATCCCTTTTTGCAGTTGCTTATTGCAAAAATCCTACTGGTGGAAAGAAATTGAAAAATTAGGAAAATCACTTAACCAACTCATAGTCACTAACCTATCACATCAGAAACTATGAGTTGTCAAAGTGAAATGGAAGTTTGGTTATAAGAAACATCAGTTTGTTGAATTGGAGTCAACTCTCAAAAAATTGCAAACAAGTGATTCAAACACAATAGGTAGTTGCTAATTACCTATCCTCTTTTTTATAATTATTAAAAATTTTTTGATGTTGTAAAAGAAAATTCTGCAAATTTCATCAAAACACTGTCTGCCACACAGTATCTCAAGAAAACCAACAAAAAATCGTGTTATTCATGTGACATGGTTACAAATTAAGAGAGCTGTTAATTTTGTAAATCTGTTAAAATGAAATTAATAACCAATTAAATAGAATTATAATGTTATAATGTTAGGAAGATGAAATTTATAATATTTCAATCTTCGAGCTAAAGACTGTCAATACCATCATCATCAGAAATGTGAATTAGATAAAAAGAAAAAGAACGAAAACAATATATTTAGTCCGTTGTTATTAAAATTGATATCTCCCTAACAATCCAACTTTTGTATTAATATGATTTAAACAATCCCTTTTTGCAGTTGCCAATTGCAAAAGTCCTACTAGTGGAGAGAAATTGAAGAAAAAATTTTTTGAAAACATTGAAAAATTAGAAAATTCACTCAACCAACTCATAGTCACTAACCTATCACATCAAAAACTATGAGTTGTCAAAGTGAATTGGAAGTTTAGTTGTTTTAAGCATCAGTTTATTCGAATTGGAGTCAACTCTCGAAAATGTAAACAAGTGATTACAACACAATAGGTAGATGCTAATTACCTATCTTCTTTTTTTTAATTAATTATTATTGAAATTTCTTAGATGTTATGAAAGAAAATTCTGTGAATTTCCTCAAGACAAATGTCTGCCACCCAGTATCATAAGAAAACCCACAAAAATCGTGTTCTGTATGTGACATGGTTACACCTTTAGAGAGCTGTTATTTTGTATCCTGTTTGAATGAAATTTTAAAATTATAATGTTAGGAAGATAAAAATTGTAATAATTCAGACCTCAAACTAAAAACTGTCAAAACAGACATTATCAGAATTGGATGAAGTCCGGTTAGTGTCATCAAATTGCTTTTTATGAAAAGTGAGTAAATAAGTGTAAATAGGACTAACAGTAGAAATTTCAATTTTTTTATTAATAGATGGTTGGTTTAGTTTGATATGAATCATTTCGATGAACTCGCGTTTAGTCTTATTCATCTCAACGTCAAGTATTTTAGCACCTGCATAGTTCATCTTATGACCTGTATCTATGACATGTTCAGTTAAAGCACATGATTTCTTTTGTCTATTACAATCACTGCGATGCTTCAGAGTACGTGAGGTTTGCCCTGTATAACTAGTCTCGCAGTTAAAGCAAGGTATATTGTAAGTTACATTAGTTTGCATATCCCTGTTTTCTTTTTGTTTCAGTCTCGAAAAAATGTCACCTACTTTAACAACATTCCTATTGGCTATTTTTATGTTTTCTTTACTAAAGACTTTATGAATTTTATCTGAGAGGTTTTTTATGAATGGAATCGAACCATACTTATACCTTATTATTTCATCTTCATGGAGTTGTTCAATCCTCCTATTTTGTACCTGATTAATGATAGGCTCAACAACCGTATTGAATAACAGTTTGTTTAAAATGTGTTTTGGATAACTATTGTTTAAAAAAATTTTATATAGGATGTTCAAATTTTTATTTAGTAATGAAGGATGACAAATTCGTGCTATTCTATTCTTCATGGCCAACACTAGATTGAGTTTGATTTTTTCGGAATGATATGAGTTGTAATTAAGGTATCTACCTGAACTTGTAGGTTTTCTGTACCAATCTAAAATCACTTTGTTATTTTCGGTTTTTATTAATTTAGTGTCCAGAAAAGGAACACTAAAATTATTTTCAACCTCAACAGTAAATTGTATATGTGGATTATAATCTTTAAAAATCTGTAAGATGGTGTTTATGCCATTACTGGGAATTGCACAGATTAAATCATCAACGTATTTTTTCATGAAATGGACTTCAAAAGGTAACTGTGGAATACACTCGTCAAGCAAATCATCCATCACGTATTGTGCATAAATGAACTAAGAACTACCCATTGGTGTACTAAAAATTTGTTTATATAATTTGTCATTAAAAGCAAAAAAAGTACCTTTATCTATCAAATCAACAAATTCCAAAAAAAGTCAAATGTTTTTTTTTTTCAATTTCTCTCCACTAGTAGGACTTTTGCAATTGGCAACTGCAAAAAGGGATTGTTTAAATCATATTAATACAAAAGTTGGATTGTTAGGGAGATATCAATTTTAATAACAACGGACTAAATATATTGTTTTCGTTCTTTTTCTTTTTATCTAATTCACATTTCTGATGATGATGGTATTGACAGTCTTTAGCTCGAAGATTGAAATCTTATAAATTTCATCTTCCTAACATTATAACATTATAATTCTATTTAATTGGTTATTAATTTCATTTTAACAGATTTACAAAATTAACAGCTCTCTTAATTTGTAACCATGTCACATGAATAACACGATTTTTTGTTGGTTTTCTTGAGATACTGTGTGGCAGACAGTGTTTTGATGAAATTTGCAGAATTTTCTTTTACAACATCTAAAAATTTTTAATAATTATAAAAAAGAGGATAGGTAATTAGCAACTACCTATTGTGTTTGAATCACTTGTTTGCAATTTTTTGAGAGTTGACTCCAATTCAACAAACTGATGTTTCTTATAACCAAACTTCCATTTCACTTTGACAACTCATAGTTTCTGATGTGATAGGTTAGTGACTATGAGTTGGTTAAGTGATTTTCCTAATTTTTCAATTTCTTTCCACCACTAGGATTTTTGCAATTAGCAACTGCAAAAAGGGATTCATAAAATCAAATAATAACAAAAGTAAGAAATGTTATGTAGATTTCCAATTTAACACTAACAGATATATAAATATCTTTTTTCTATTTTCAAAAATATTGAATTAAAATAATATAAATTAAATCTTGAATTATTCAAAAATTGGTGCCTTGATTTCAGTTGGTACTAGTTTTGTTGGTAACAATGTATTTTTCTTAAAACAGGTATTTTATATTTTCGAGCTGATGACTTTTTTATTATTTCTACACTATGAAAAATTTGGTCAGTTACTTGTTTTGTGTAGTTGATAATGGAACCAAGATGACTGAATTTGTCATTTTTAACAATTTTAGTAGTTTTAATTTCTTTAAAATATGTGTAAATTTTCAATAATAGTTTGTTAAGATTAGTTTCCATGTTTGACAAACGAATTTACATTCTCAAAGGAATTAACTCACTTGCTAGTAAGTTGTGTTATAAAAAATATATTCTTTATCCAAATTATAACAAATAATTTATATTTTTAGCCTTGAAAATGATAATAAACATTATCGAAAGCTTGGATTAGTAAAAAAGAGTCTTCTTTACCATTAACAAATCATTAATTCCTTTGAGAATGTAAATTCGTTTGTCAAACATGGAAACTAATCTTAACAAACTATTATTGAAAATTTACACATATTTTAAAGAAATTAAAACTACTAAAATTGTTAAAAATGACAAATTCAGTCATCTTGGTTCCATTATAAACTACACAAAACAAGTAACTGACCAAATTTTTCATAGTGTAGAAATAATAAAAAAGTCATCAGCTCGAAAATATAAAATACCTGTTTTAAGAAAAATACATTGTTACCAACAAAACTAGTACCAACTGAAATCAAGGCACCAATTTTTGAATAATTCAAGATTTAATTTATATTATTTTAATTCAATATTTTTGAAAATAGAAAAAAGATATTTATATATCTGTTAGTGTTAAATTGGAAATCTACATAACATTTCTTACTTTTGTTATTATTTGATTTTATGAATCCCTTTTTGCAGTTGCTAATTGCAAAAATCCTAGTGGTGGAAAGAAATTGAAAAATTAGGAAAATCACTTAACCAACTCATAGTCACTAACCTATCACATCAGAAACTATGAGTTGTCAAAGTGAAATGGAAGTTTGGTTATAAGAAACATCAGTTTGTTGAATTGGAGTCAACTCTCAAAAAATTGCAAACAAGTGATTCAAACACAATAGGTAGTTGCTAATTACCTATCCTCTTTTTTATAATTATTAAAAATTTTTAGATGTTGTAAAAGAAAATTCTGCAAATTTCATCAAAACACTGTCTGCCACACAGTATCTCAAGAAAACCAACAAAAAATCGTGTTATTCATGTGACATGGTTACAAATTAAGAGAGCTGTTAATTTTGTAAATCTGTTAAAATGAAATTAATAACCAATTAAATAGAATTATAATGTTATAATGTTAGGAAGATGAAATTTATAAGATTTCAATCTTCGAGCTAAAGACTGTCAATACCATCATCATCAGAAATGTGAATTAGATAAAAAGAAAAAGAACGAAAACAATATATTTAGTCCGTTGTTATTAAAATTGATATCTCCCTAACAATCCAACTTTTGTATTAATATGATTTAAACAATCCCTTTTTGCAGTTGCCAATTGCAAAAGTCCTACTAGTGGAGAGAAATTGAAAAAAAAAACATTTGACTTTTTTTGGAATTTGTTGATTTGATAGATAAAGGTACTTTTTTTGCTTTTAATGACAAATTATATAAACAAATTTTTAGTACACCAATGGGTAGTTCTTAGTTCATTTATGCACAATACGTGATGGATGATTTGCTTGACGAGTGTATTCCACAGTTACCTTTTGAAGTCCATTTCATGAAAAAATACGTTGATGATTTAATCTGTGCAATTCCCAGTAATGGCATAAACACCATCTTACAGATTTTTAAAGATTATAATCCACATATACAATTTACTGTTGAGGTTGAAAATAATTTTAGTGTTCCTTTTCTGGACACTAAATTAATAAAAACCGAAAATAACAAAGTGATTTTAGATTGGTACAGAAAACCTACAAGTTCAGGTAGATACCTTAATTACAACTCATATCATTCCGAAAAAATCAAACTCAATCTAGTGTTGGCCATGAAGAATAGAATAGCACGAATTTGTCATCCTTCATTACTAAATAAAAATTTGAACATCCTATATAAAATTTTTTTAAACAATAGTTATCCAAAACACATTTTAAACAAACTGTTATTCAATACGGTTGTTGAGCCTATCATTAATCAGGTACAAAATAGGAGGATTGAACAACTCCATGAAGATGAAATAATAAGGTATAAGTATGGTTCGATTCCATTCATAAAAAACCTCTCAGATAAAATTCATAAAGTCTTTAGTAAAGAAAACATAAAAATAGCCAATAGGAATGTTGTTAAAGTAGGTGACATTTTTTCGAGACTGAAACAAAAAGAAAACAGGGATATGCAAACTAATGTAACTTACAATATACCTTGCTTTAACTGCGAGACTAGTTATACAGGGCAAACCTCACGTACACTGAAGCATCGCAGTGATTGTAATAGACAAAAGAAATCATGTGCTTTAACTGAACATGTCATAGATACAGGTCATAAGATGAACTATGCAGGTGCTAAAATACTTGACGTTGAGATGAATAAGACTAAACGCGAGTTCATCGAAATGATTCATATCAAACTAAACCAACCATCTATTAATAAAAAAATTGAAATTTCTACTGTTAGTCCTATTTACACTTATTTACTCACTTTTCATAAAAAGCAATTTGATGACACTAACCGGACTTCATCCAATTCTGATAATGTCTGTTTTGACAGTTTTTAGTTTGAGGTCTGAATTATTACAATTTTTATCTTCCTAACATTATAATTTTAAAATTTCATTCAAACAGGATACAAAATAACAGCTCTCTAAAGGTGTAACCATGTCACATACAGAACACGATTTTTGTGGGTTTTCTTATGATACTCGGTGGCAGACATTTGTCTTGAGGAAATTCACAGAATTTTCTTTCATAACATCTAAGAAATTTCAATAATAATTAATTAAAAAAAAGAAGATAGGTAATTAGCAACTACCTATTGTGTTGTAATCACTTGTTTACATTTTCGAGAGTTGACTCCAATTCGAATAAACTGATGCTTAAAACAACTAAACTTCCAATTCACTTTGACAACTCATAGTTTTTGATGTGATAGGTTAGTGACTATGAGTTGGTTGAGTGAATTTTCTAATTTTTCAATGTTTTCAAAAAATTTATTCTTCAATTTCTCTCCACTAGTAGGACTTTTGCAATTGGCAACTGCAAAAAGGGATTGTTTAAATCATATTAATACAAAAGTTGGATTGTTAGGGAGATATCAATTTTAATAACAACGGACTAAATATATTGTTTTCGTTCTTTTTCTTTTTATCTAATTCACATTTCTGATGATGATGGTATTGACAGTCTTTAGCTCGAAGATTGAAATATTATAAATTTCATCTTCCTAACATTATAACATTATAATTCTATTTAATTGGTTATTAATTTCATTTTAACAGATTTACAAAATTAACAGCTCTCTTAATTTGTAACCATGTCACATGAATAACACGATTTTTTGTTGGTTTTCTTGAGATACTGTGTGGCAGACAGTGTTTTGATGAAATTTGCAGAATTTTCTTTTACAACATCTAAAAATTTTTAATAATTATAAAAAAGAGGATAGGTAATTAGCAACTACCTATTGTGTTTGAATCACTTGTTTGCAATTTTTTGAGAGTTGACTCCAATTCAACAAACTGATGTTTCTTATAACCAAACTTCCATTTCACTTTGACAACTCATAGTTTCTGATGTGATAGGTTAGTGACTATGAGTTGGTTAAGTGATTTTCCTAATTTTTCAATTTCTTTCCACCAGTAGGATTTTTGCAATAAGCAACTGCAAAAAGGGATTCATAAAATCAAATAATAACAAAAGTAAGAAATGTTATGTAGATTTCCAATTTAACACTAACAGATATATAAATATCTTTTTTCTATTTTCAAAAATATTGAATTAAAATAATATAAATTAAATCTTAAATTATTCAAAAATTGGTGCCTTGATTCCAGTTGGTACTAGTTTTGTTGGTAACAATGTATTTTTCTTAAAACAGGTATTTTATATTTTCGAGCTGATGACTTTTTTATTATTTCTACACTATGAAAAACTTGGTCAGTTACTTGTTTTGTGTAGTTTATAATGGAACCAAGATGACTGAATTTGTCATTTTTAACAATTTTAGTTGTTTTAATTTTTTTAAAATATGTGTAAATTTTCAATAATAGTTTTTTAAGATTAGTTTCCATGTTTGACAAACGAATTTACATTCTCAAAGGAATTAACTCACTTGCTAGTAAGTTGTGTTATAAAAAATATATTCTTTATCCAAATTGTAACAAATAATTTATATTTTTAGCCTTGATAATGATAATAAACATTATCGAAAGCTTGGATTAGTAAAAAAGAGTCTTCTTTACCATTAACAAATTATTTTGGCTGTGCCCCATGAAAAAAATTTATAGTTTATTTTTCAACTAGTCAGCCGTAACTACCCTACTGCTTCTTTTTATATATTTTAATATATATATATTTTTAATTATTTTTTTTTCATTGCAGTATGTCTAACATTTGCGTTTCACAATTTTATAAAGCATAATCAACATTAATATTATCATTCCAGAAAAAATAATACATAATATTGTAAATGACATATCATATTTAACCTCCTCATGATAAATAATAGTCTTCTGCCAATCTGCTTGATCACTTTAACTATTATCCGGAAATACCATTTTGATTTTGTAGAATGTTCCTGTTTTAGGTATTGTCTTGAAAAATACTGGCAGCTGTCCATCATTCACTACTTTATGGTCCATCAAAGTCCATTCTGTTCGGTTACACTCAGCTTTCAAATTATTGAAGCATACAGCCATATTTTTTACATTATTGGGATTGTTCACATACAAAATATTGTTTACAATTGCTGTCAAGATAATAAAACTTGACATTAATTGAGTCATTTTGTAGGTGGAATCCGTCGTCGCTTCGATTTGGTTGTTGTTAGCCTCCTAGTGTGAAACACACTGTTTCATAGACTTAGGTATACTGTTTAAATTTCTTGAAAACTCCAGATTTGTTCTTCTGAAATAAAATAGTTTTCACGCGTAGGTGAGTGGGGTGCGTTTGAACGGCGTCACTTCCAACAAAGAACATTCTTGAACGTCTATGAGATCATTAATGACCAGGGTTATCACACGATTTGTAAACAACAACTTGTCAGTCAATAACAAATGAGAATGAGAGAGAGAGGTCAGTTGACCTCGCATTCTAAAATTATCTATGCTGGTATTACAATCTTGTCGGCGTTATGAAATCCTTAAAGAGGCCTCAAATTTTATCTTTGATGGCTGGACAACAACTTCAGAATATTAAGTATTTATGAAATGAAACAAAAATCAGGATCGGCGCCGCGCAGTCAAATACAACAATAACTCAACAAAAAATACTCCGCTAATGTCCTTTTGGCGCATGATTCGTGCGTCACGGCGCACGATTCATGCGTCACACAACGCAGTACCGTTCCCAGCGTACCTCTTCCCCCCCCCCCCCCATACACCTCGCAGCACATTCTTCTACCCAACACTATTTTCAATTTCCATAGCCCCCTGATGCCGGTCCTGATGGCCCAGAACCCGTGTTGCTACTGCTGTGTATTATCTCTAATGAAATTTTTATTCTGCCCCGTATAATATATTTTCAATGATATGTCGGAGCACCTACATACTTTCGCTGCACTCTGTATAATTAAATTTTTATTTATATACTAATATTTTTCCGTGTACTACATACTAACGTCCGCTGCTCTTTGTACATTATTATCCTCCTATTATATAAAGGTCAACTGCGTTCATTCGTATATATATATATATATATATATATATATTAAAACAATTTATCGTCTTCAAGCTTTCCTCGAATGAATATTCTGGTATTAGTTGCATTATGTCTTCCGAAGAGTTCAGTCATCAAATTGAAACGTTTATTCAAAAAATACACATATTAAATAAAGACATTGCTTTTTATGAAGACAAAAGTGAGGTTATGAAACGGCTAGAAGACCTTTGTGTTTTTGAGAAAAAGCTTAGAGAGGACGAAGAAGTTGAACAAGCATGGTGTGGACATCGAATAAACTGGGTACCTGAAGAGTTGAAACAGAAGTATCAAGAAGACGTTTTAAGTGCTTGTGATAACATCTTCAGAGACTATGAGGAGCAACGTAAACGTATTCAACCTATCACCATTCAACAAAACAGACAAGACCATGAAAAATGCCAACCATGGCGACCACTTCAACACCTTCACCCTCTTTACCACAATAACATGTGTAATATTGATTTTGAAAACTTACATGTAAAATAAAAAAGATGAATAATATACAGGACGGTGTTTTATCAAAATTCCGTTTTTCCATCAAAAACATTTATTTTAATTTTATATAATTTACAAAGGTAAAATTCGATTGACAAACCATTGTCGGAGATGGTCTACATTTTTTTCTGTGCACGAATACACCCCATTAGCGTGACAAGGGTTTGGATCGTGTACAAAGTTGCCAGTTGCACAAGGTGTTCCATCAAATTTACAGAAGTCAGTGATGACGGGAAACACTCCAAAAATGTGGCACCTAGCTCGTAAAAATTCTTCCTTTTGCTGCCCTCTGACGTAAATGTAGTCTGCAGCAAACAGCAACTTTGTTTCCAAAATTTCATTCAATTTTGAATATTCGACATCTCCCGAAGAGTATCGGATACCGTGAACGTTATTTTCCAAATATGCACAAGTCTTTCTATCTTGGTTACTTAATGCATCGAAATGTTGTGGAGACGTAAATATGTAATGACTTCTTTTATAACCAATTTCAATGGTAAGTTCTTTCGGTGTAAACAACCCATTTATTACAAATCCCTGGATATCTACTAGTGCTACTCTCATGACGACTACTTGAATACTAGCTCAGATCAGAACAGTGGTTAATTTATACTGCTAACACATGCGCTGAAGGGGGAGTATCCCATCACGCATGCATGAATTATTATGCAGCTTGGTGATCAATTCAAACTCTTAACCATTTCGGTGAGGGGGAAGTATTCCATTACACAATCATGAATTATTATGCAGTAAACCTTGGTATTTTGTGGAAATGCGATGTTTGCTTCAATGTCGAGTTTTACATCGACTGTAGATGCCTTCATACTTTCTTCTTGTTTCGAGCAATCGATTACAAATAATGCACGTTTTTTAAATGAAGAATAATCCAGCAGGAGACGCTTTTGTGTGGAATTAGTGTAGCTGGGATAAAATTCAGTACAGTTGAAATAGGCTTCATTGAAGTCGGTTTTACCGAAATCCAACCGCATTCTTTCATTGGGCCAATACTCACCATTCAATGATAGTCTGATACTTTGAACATCAGCATTGTCAAACAAAGTAGGATCGGTATTGCTGTTGTCTCGTTTATTTGTTTGAAAGAACACAATGACATAACGAGGTCTTTCGACTGATGTTGTTTTAACAGCCCAAACCTCTAGTCTTGCACCTGTAGTGATTGTAGGTAATTCATGTAGCTCCCACTTTCTGAATGGGATAACTATTGGCTGATCTTTTTGAATAGATTTCATAAGTTCCAATTTAATGTCGTCATTAGGATATATATGCTTTATTTTCAGCTCAACGCTAGTAATTGTAATTGTAGCAGTTGTATTAGTTAACGTGCCGCCAACAGTTTTTTCGAATATATTTAGGCAATCATTGTCATTTCGAGCTCGTACCAGTCGTATTGTTTGACGTCCACATGTTATCATCGGATAATCATTAAAAATGTTGAAAATATGTTTGAGTGGAATTTGTAGGCTAAATGACTTGTCAGTGTCATTCAAAATAGGATCTTTGGGATAATTCCAGCCAGCTATAGCCATATGATTGGAGTCTTCTTGATCGTAACAAGTCATGGCACGTATAGCGCTTACGATTCCAGGGTCACGAACTGTTTCCATTTCTCTCGCACTTTCGCTGTAGGTACATGAATCGAAAAGAAAAGCACCTACATTATTTGCTAGTTTTACTTCACCATCTCTTTGTGTTACGAGTGACCCTTTGATGCATAGCAAAGTTTCACTCATTGCAAAGAAAGAATCAACCTGGTTGATGCTGAACTCCACAATGTCACTACAATTAAATGACTTGATGAAGGGAGCGTATGTTCTGTACTCAGCTTTACGAATGGATTCATCAAACTTTGGTTTGCGATAGATATCAAACATCGGAGGCATGTTGTCGTTTACACGAGCACGTTTTCCATACATGGTTGTCATTTTCTTTTTAATTTAAAACCCAGCGATTGCAGAACAATTTTGTTTGCGATCGTTAGCTGCTTCAGCTTTGATGATCGCTTAGATAATGAAGTTGAAAGCTCTGCAGGTTGTCTTTTATGTAGTTGATCAATTATTAGACCCATCTGCTACCTCTCGCTCTAAGCTCCAACACCAAAGTACTAAGTTCTCCACGAAAGTTTACAGGTCGACCGTCTTGGTCTAAGGCCAGCACAGTAATGTTGGTTATTTCACGTTGTGGTACAACAGGTAGATAGAGCAAATTATTAGGAGTTTCGTCAATGGCATACCCAGGATCTGACTGTATAACAAATTCGTAGATAGTAGTAGATATAAAATGGGGTAGCATCGAAGCAAGTACTGACCTACTTCCGCAATCTATAATGGGGAACCAACGAAGTCAAGTAACTGACCTACTTTCGCAATCTATGTAATGGGGAACCAAAGAAGTAAGGTACGAATGACCGCAACTGACCTCTCCAATATGCAGTGACGGAAAATAAAAATTATACAGGGTAATGACATATAATAGGAGTGGGATATATACAGAGGGAAAGTATGTATGTGTTCATTGGAAACATCAGTATACGAATGGTACGTTAAAATTCAATATGCTCCGACATATAATAAGAGTGGGGTATATACAGGGTGCACCGAAAGTAGCTACATTTAATAGGAGGGGGTATACAGAGCAGTAGTCAATTACACTATATGTAGTGAAGAGTAAATTATTATTAATTTGGAGAGAAAAAAATGGAAGAATGGAAAGAAGCAGTGCAAACTTTAGTATATGCGTTTAACAAACAACAACAAATGTTTGATCGGGAGCAAAGATATGGTAGGGGGAGAATATACACAGAGGAAGATTGTATGCAGCAGGTGAAGATGTATAGAAAAGGAGCTGACGCTTGCAAAAAGTTTCTAAAAGGATTAATTTGCATTGTATGTTATTAAAACACTTAGATTTGGAAAGATGGGTATATGAATACAATCACTTACTTCCTGAGGTTCTTCGCTTCAAGAATGAGGATGAAAAATATGAAAAATAATATCATGAAATAAAAAATCAGTAAAATATTGTGTTTTATTTTAGTTATGAAAGATGAATCGGCTATAGATATTTCAAATATCCATGTATATGTGAATTACAAGTCATAAAAAATGATTGTGAATTATTTTTAGGACTTGTCTGGATGCGAAATGATAATGGGAATGTAACTGTGTAGATAAAATCATATAAAAGATTAAACAAGTTATTGTTTTAACCAATTTAAAAAGTTTTCCATTTAATAATAATTCGTTTTCATTGATCAGTATGCTGGAGCGATTGAAATGTTTTAATTCGCGGTGAATATAAAATTCTGATGCGAGACTAGTCTGCAAAGAAAGCAGGATACCATTTTTGGAATAACACGGAAGATTCGATGAGATTTAAATTTATGTATGTCATTTCAGAAGAAATGGATTGTTTAAGGATGAATAAGTAGTACCCGCATGTATTTGGAAGAACACACTGGGAAAATGTAATCATTGAGATTAATTGAAATAAAATTCTGATGTGAGACTAGTCTGCAAAGAAAGCAGGATACCATTTTTGGAATAACACCGAAGATGTCGATGAGATTTAAATTTATGTATGTCATTTCAGAAGAAATTGATTGTTTCAAGGATGAATAAGTACCTAGTACCAGCATGTATTTGGAAGAACACACTGGGAACATGTTCTCATTAAAATAAATTGAAATGGTAATGCGGGGGTGACAGAACCCATCTTGAAAATAACTTGTTTACATTGCAGTATTGTAGATATATAAGAGCTAAAATTCAACTTGAAAGTATAGTTTATTTTATCTCGTGAAATGAGAAGTCGTATTAAAGTAAATATATTGAGTGATTACAGAAAAACAAGTGAACAAACAGAATTTGAAAAGATGAATACAATTAAAAAAAGTATACCTATGATTATTAGAAGAGGACCTTCTGAGACAAAGTATCATATTAAAACAATAGATGATGACTGTTCATCACCAAATTCTATGATAATAATATCAGGAGAGAGTGAGGAATCTGAAGAAATCCAAAATCGGCCAGTGGAGGATATAAAAAACCAGCCATTGCAAAATTCTGAATATGATAATATTTCTATGGACGGAATTTTTGAAAATGAAATAGATCAACTCTTCCAACCAGAAGACTGGAATAGTGATTTAACAACTGCAGAAGAAGCGTTGGATGAAACTCAATCGAATGTGAAAACAATGATAACGAACCATAGTGATAACGTGACCAAGTTCTTCGAATCTAATAAAATCTTTTTGAGTGAAAGTCAAGAACAGAAAATAAGTTTGAAATTGAAGATTGAAAAATATAAAAGAAAATATATAACAACAAAGCACCTCTTGGAAAAGTTAAATCATAATATAAAATTAGCGGAATCAATCAATCGTTTAAACCTATAAATTAATTACAAAATATATTTTATCGTTTGGAATTTTTGAAAATGAAATAGATCAACTCCTCGAACCAGAAGACTGGACAACTACTGAAAATGCGTTGGATGAAACTCAATTGAATGTGAAAACAATGATAAAATGATAAATAAATTTGAAATTGTTTAAACCTATAAAGTATGTACCTATTTTCATTTCACGAGATAAAATAAACTATCATATTATAACTAATTGTGGTTGATTTACCCTGTACATCCATTTAAAGTATATTTTTACAATATCGATATTTATAATTCGCTCTTTTTAAACAGTAACAAATCCATAAAATTAAGATATTGTATATATGTGAAAGAATCTTCAAGCGTTTCTTTTTATCAGCCTACAACTCTCGAATCCAATTCAATCGATATAACTTGTTTGTAACTGTATAATTAGTAGACACATTGCAATAACAGGGTCGGACTGACTTTTATGTAATATTGGAGAGGAATATAACTTGTTTGTAACTGTATAATTAGTAGACACATTGCAATAACAGGGTCGGACTGACTTTTATGTAATATTGGAGAGGAAATTGAAGGCGACTTGAATGAAAATATTTTATTCGATCAAACCCAAAAGTGTAGTGAAATGAAATCCACAGTACTGGATATGTGACTAATGTCATACATTTTTATATTGAAAAATATAAAAAGGCACAATTGAATATATATTAAAATAAATTAAATATAAAGTTGCATTAATATTAAAATTGTAGTGAAATAAAATCCACAGTACTGGATGTGTTACTAAATTTCAAAAATTTCAAATTTTTGAACAATACAAAAAGATACAATTGATTTAAAACAAAGTTATGGCGCAATAATGTTAAAATGTTTGTTCTTGCACAAAAAACAATAATCAACTATACAATATACAAATAGTTCTTTTTCACAAATAGAACATCTAAAACATGATTCTGGTAGAGTTCCTGCGCTACCGGTGAAATGCTCGCTGACATGTTGGGATTCTATGCTTTCACCATGTCCATTATTCGAATCGAAAAAACAACAGGTACATAATCGATATTCACTTGTCGAATAATAGTATTGTAGGATACATATTGGTTTACCAAAACTGGCATTCATCCATTTCTGACTATCCACTGTTTCAATATGAAACGATTTGAAATCAATAGTGGAACCTGTATCATGTTCCTGTTCCGAAGTACAGGAACTGATAACAGAATCCACTTCACTTCCACTATCGTCATCGATTCTATTAACCTCTTGGTTTTCTAACAAAACCGCAAAATCGAAAGACTCGTTATCACTATCCATACTTTCTTCTTTTATTGCACTACAGTTTTGGGTTTGATACGTTTTGCAGCGTTTAAACGTATTATATATAAAATTTCAGACATGCGCAAACAAGAGTAGCTAGGGCATGCGCAAATGAAAGCACTATTCAGTGTCTCACCACAAAATCATTTATTATAATATAAGCAAGTAAAAACAAATTTATTGGTAGAGTTGTATTAAATATTTGTAGAGTATTCCAACGTCTTGTGTTATCCATCATGTTGTTTTCTTTTTTGATTGATGTTTTCATCATCTTGGCAAACTTACAGTCTGGGCTAAATTTTAAATGTTCTTCATGAACGCAATCTTCGGATAACCACTCATGAATTTCCACATGACAATTAAAACAACGAGTTATGTCACTATAACCAACATAAAAAAAACCCGCTAACGCCAAATCTATAGGAGAAACTTTACCAGTCCAATTTTTGAATTATTGCAAGCGGTAGTCATACAATGATAATAAATCGGAGAAATCTTCTAAACACATATTGATGGTGTGAGTCCAATTCATTTTGCTATAACTATTTATAGATTTCCCCATCCATTCCAATACTAGCATAATTTCTCCCACCACTTTCACATTTCTATAAAAAGTCATGAAGAAACCATACCGAGAAAAGTTTTGTCTTGTTAGTTGTGGGGAAATGTCTTCAAATATGGTTCCAAAGGAAGTGTTTTTGGGGGAGCGTCGATTTGACTTGAATCAGTCAAAGTCAAAGTTTGTTACAGTGCGTTTATCTGCAGAGTGCACTCCTTGTGTAATAATTTCAGGGAACAGGAATAATTATATAGTTTTTTACGAAAAGGAATGGGAGGAATTAATATGTTTCAAGGATTTGATTGACAATTTTTTCACTGCAGCGGAAACCCTGGACCCTATAGATGCGGGCTATTTTTGGCTTCAATTTCAAAAGTTTGAGCAGAATAAAGTGCTAAAAATTTTAACTGGACACGCTAGTATTTGTTTGGGGTATGCAAGTATATCCGAGCTGTGGAAGATATTACCACTAATAAAGACCACCTTTGAAACATTAAAAAACCAGCAGTTTTTAGGAACTATGAAAATTTTACAACTGGCTGTTACTAAATCACAAGATGCTCCGAAAACAGCACTAGAAGTTCTACAACCAATCAAAAAAATCAATCCAATTACATACAACCTAGGTCTTGAAGTAATTTACAGATTTCCTGAATTACTACAATATGAAAAAAGTCAGCTTTAATGGAAACTTTAACAAAATACATGTTCTATATGTCTGGCGATATGCATATCATGCGGCAAGAAAAAACGATTGGCAAGCTAGATATCTCGATCAGTTACGCTTCAAGAAACGAATTCAACAAGCCGCCAAATTTATCAATCCTATTTTACATGTAATACATAGATGTAAAGTTTATAATAAAAGATATGCAGTAATTATTATGTTTTATTTAAAAAATTAGTTTACAATACATTATTTTTATTAATCCAAGAGTTGTGCGAGTTATCTAATCCCAGCCATTTCACCAAAACCTTATTTCCTTTTTTTCTCAATACTTTTTCAACGAGATAAACGTCGGGGTGTTTCACTTTCAAAAGTTCCTCAGTGTAAAAAGCTCCTTGAATCGGTTGATTACTCTCGTCTTGTAAAAGATATGTGGTGGGATTGGTCAGCTTGACTTTATAGATTGTGAAAATTTCGGTTGACCAGTTGGGTGTATAACCTTTGGAAAATGATTCACGATATTTACTTATGCGTACAAAATCACCTTTTTTAAATCTAGGTTTGCGGGGGTCGACTGTTTTCATGTGGTTGAAAGCAATAATATATTTGGTGTTTGTCTCATTCACCTTACTGGGAATAGCACCCGTTGTTGAATGCCTGGTATTATTGTATTTCTTAACAATTTTTGGTAGCAATTCCAACCATTTATATGACCCTTGCACACTAAATTATTTCCACAATAAAGTTTTGAGTGTTCGAATAACTCTTTCTACGATCCTAGCTTTAAGGTTTGAAAATGTGCTGTAATGATTTATTCCATACTGTTGCATCAGCTGTTGGAACTCTTTGTTATAAAATTCTTTACCCATATCGGTCTGTAAGTTTTTAGGCGGGCTCATTTGGGAGAGTGCTTTTTGCATAGCCTCTGTAATGTCCTTGGCATTTTTTCGCTTTACAGGTTCAGCCCGAACGAATTTACTAGAAGTATTGATTATTACAAGTATATATCCAAAACCTTTGTTAACGCTTTTATAATTATTCAGAATCGCCAAATCAGCCTGAAGAAGATCATGCAAACCTTTGACAATCACATGTCGTCTCTTGTAATTTTTACGAGCCGGACTATGCAATTCATTAACTACATCTCGCTTCACATTACTCATATTTTTGTAGAGCACACTGAATTACAAATTCAACGTAAAATTGTTTATAACTAGGGTTTAACGCAAACTGTAAAGTATCGCCTTTTTCAACAGATTTATCAACTATACCGGATTGGTCAGATATTTTATTGTTATAGCGAATATATAGTCCATCAAAAATGCATTTAAAATGTTCAACTTTTCCTGATACTGGTATCGTAAAAGTGCTTGTATTACAGTCTTAGACGTAAAAAAACTTGTCTTTTCCTCGACTACCGTTTATTTTGAGAAAAATTTTGGTATGGAATTTATAGGGATCCCCAATATAAAAATTATCACTGAGCAGTGCTGCTACAATTGCGTCAGAGGGTTTTAACGCTTGACTGCGAAGAAAGTGTTGATTGAACCTGTTAATCGGCATATTAAGATTGAATGGGCCATTTTTATCAAGGGGGTGCTATTTATTAAACTGTTTGCAACGGGCAAAGTAGGGTAAAATCAGTACACATATTATTTACAGAACCTACTTTAAATTCAATTTTATCGCCCTTTTTTATTTTCATGTTGGATAACGCATGATATTTATAAACCTTGCCATTTATCAAAACATTACCGTCACTCGAGTAGTGCTTACAGCTTTCGATAGAACCTTCAACAGGAAAAACGAAAGCAGTCCCTCCATTCTCTAAAACATACAAGGGATTTTTTGTCTTTTTTACCCCTATTAATCGAATGAAGCATGTACTAAAATATTATTTTGGTGTGCAAATGTAAAAGGGTGTTTTAAGTATCGGTTCAGCGGTAGAAGGAACGTCTACACATTCTGAGGTGGAGAGGTAATGTTGGTTGAAATGATTTAACGGCATGTTCACGACTAAACAATTTATAAAGTAATCAAAGTATTTATTCGATTATACCACCCTCTCGTAATTCTTCAATAATGGATATAATTTCATTGCGATGACCTGTATTCCCTGCTGCTTGAGAAGCTACAAGTAATCGTAACCTATCAACTATTTCATTAAAATCATCAAAATATTTATAATCAATGGGTTTTTTATTGTAATCCATCATAGTCAACTTCCCCCCAAGTTTTGACATTTTACGTGTCAGTACACCAGTTAATAGAGACCGAGGGGCCGTACCAGCCCTCGGTCTAATCGGATTTGGTTTTAGTTCAGGCTTAATGATGAATGTCTATTTATCTTTAATATCATTGGGGAATGTTCTGATGGGTAAATCGGGGTTATGTTCTCGACGAATAGCATTTGTTCGTTTAATAATATCTACATAATTATCCACATCTCGTTTAGTATATACAATAGGGTTTTTTTTAAAAAGCAACTCGTACAACCCAGGTGTACCCAAATATGTTATATGCTTTACGACAATATCTTTATTTTTAAAGTCTAGTTCAGAGTCACCCATGTAAAACTTTTCTTCGTTGGGATTATGAAAAACGCCCAAAATATGATCATATACCCCTTCCGTATCTCGTATCATCCCCTCGATAAATTCTCTAGGAAGAGGTGTGTCAAACTGTTCAAAATACTCTCTCAAAACGTTTGGGTCGGTGATTGTACGATAAAAATCACTTATGCTGTCATCGATAAATTGGTCTTGTCTGGTTCTATCTGGAATATCTCCCGAATCATTTCGAGATTCATAAGTTGTTTCATCTGTTAAAAATCTCGTGTTGTCCTGGAAAGTACTGTGAAAATCTGGATCGTTATCGGACTCAAAAAATGCTAGTTGATCGTAACGAGTTGTGGGTGATTTTTTAATGGTAATGTCCCCTTTTGTCGGTGATATTTCTTGTTTAATAGGTTTCCCCAAAGTTGAAACAAATTCTTTAAGAGGCTGGTATTTTTTTTCCAATTTACTTTTAGACTCATGCCTCTGCTGTTTGAGAAGTTTATATTTCTTTTTAATATCTTGACGTGATTTTATGAGCTGTTTCCCTAATCGTTCATTCATTGTGACTAATAGATTTCACATTTTTTAAGGTCTTATATATACATCAAACCCTTTTCTATATTTTCCAGAGGATAATGCACAGTCCTTATCAATAACTAAAAATCCAAACTTATCTTTCCAACAAAACGATCCCACGTCTTTAAATTGTTGAAAACTCATGTCGATATTTGCATGGTCATCAAAAATATGTTTCAGATTAGTAACATCTTGGGGGAATACAATTAACAGATTAGCATTATCCCGAATTAGTTGTTTTGGAATCGCTGAATATGTTTGACATAAATAAAAACAATCGGTCTCTTTATGTCGACCAAAACAAAAATAATTTTTGATGATATTTTGGTCACAAGACGCCACATCGTCAAATATAACTATGGAATTATGTTTAATATTTTCGGGGAGCGGAAAATCTTCACTTTTACTAAATTCTTGGTAACCGATCTCTCGTATGGGTTGTAGTAATAATCGCAGATATTGATATTTTGGTTGCTGCAGTGATTTCGAATATAAATAAACATTTTCATATTTCATACCATTAGGATGTTCCAACAAAGATAACATTACGTTGGTTTTACCACTTCCACTAGGCCCTACTATAAGTGTTCGTTTAAAAATACCTCCAAATAATACACCGTGATTATTTTCATTATTTGTAATGTCATAGTTTTTAACTGGTAAGGAAACTTGTTGTTTTACAAGCTTCATGTTGAAGACTGTTAGTATATAAAGACCAGCACACATATATAGGTGTTAGTATGAAAAATAAAGCGGTGCCACTTGAACGTCGTAGGACTAGAGGTAGAGGACTTGTTAATACATTAATAAATAAGCTCCCCTTTGAACTACACGCCCCTGGGGGGTATCGGTATTTAGGTCCTGGAACGAAGCTAGCAAAGAGATTAGCTCGAGGGGATAAACCAATAAATCCTTTGGACGAAGCAGCGCTACAACACGATATAGCATATTCTCAGAGCAACGATCTAAGTGAACGCCACGTGGCTGATAAAATTTTAGAGAACAGAGCTTGGGATCGTGTCAAATCCAAGGACGCCAAATTAGGTGAAAAAGTAGCTGCCTGGCTGACAACAACAGTTATGAAAGGAAAACGCAAACTTGGAATGGGTCTAAGACGAAAACGTAAAACTAAGGAGCGTGTTATTAAACCACCTAAAATTGGAGGATTTTTACCATTTTTAATCACTCTGATTGGGGCTTTAGCTGCTGCCGGTGGCGGTGCTGCTGGTATCGCAAAAGCCTTGAACGATGCTAAAGCTAATAGAGATCAATTAGCCGAGCAGCAACGACATAATCTTGAAATGGAGCAAGCTGCTAAAGGTGGTAAAGGGTTATATTTAAGACCATATAAAGGATATGGAATGAGGCAAAAAAAACAAAAAATATGTAAAAAGGGGCGGGGTTTTTATTTAAAACCATATTCAAGAAACTCCCGATAAAATTACCTCAGCACATAATGACAGACTTTGAACTTGAAAAATATATAACGTTATTGCAAATTCCTTATTTTCGTGGCATTTACATGCGTAACTCCTTACCTACAAAAATTAACAAATACGAGTCTGGTATTATCAACTTGGATACACTGCAAGGTGTTGGAACGCACTGGACAGCTTATACAAAGAAGAGTAAAAATGTTACATATTTTGATAGTTATGGTAATTTACCACCACCAATAGAAGTCGTAAAGTATTTTACAAGTAATGGAAAAGTAGACATCCACTTCAATTACGAAACAGTACAAAGATTAGGTTACCAATGTGGACAGTATTGTCTTAGATTTTTATATAGTCAGTATAACTGAGTAGGCAACTCATTCCATAACCAACTGTCCAAGATGTCGTATACTTTTACGTTAAGTGGGGAGTCATCTATTCTAAGTGGTGACTTTAACCCACCCATTTACTTAGATGAAAATTCCGAGTATGAGATAGGATTAGCTAATTTTGATACATTCAATAGTATTCCAAACGTAACTCAAACCAATAACGTATTAGTGGGGGGTCAGAAAAGTCAATACAACTATATCATCCCTATAGGCTCCTATGAACTGGATGATATTATAAAATTAATTGAAAAAGAAATGTTTAATATAGCGGGTAGTACTACAACCCTCATTGTGCCAGATAGTCGAACAGGGTCTTTTTTTTTTTTTTTTTTTTTTTTCGGGCCGAGATGGGAAACTCATGTTCGAATGGGTCCAGGACCCAAACAGTGTTGGACTCATCCCCAAGGAGATGCCTACCAACCAAACCCACCTCAAACTCGCCGTTACCCCCGCCTCGGAATCACTACCCTAGCATACTTCGAGACGGGCGGCGGTCCCTCGCACACTCTCCGCTCACATCGTCGTCTTCTCCCTAACTTCCACTCCTACCTCTCATGCCATATCGAGTCGTTCTCTCCCCCTGACCATGCTCTCTACTACGCCACTTACCTCCATCCATTCCTCCTCCCCCCTCAACATTATCTCCACCATATTCTCCCAATACACCGCCTCCCCTAGTTTCGTCTCCAACTTCTTCAGCACTTCCTCGTTCCTCCAGCATCTGAACACATGCCCCACATCATCCTCCACTCCACACCTCTCGCACACTCCAGTCTCTCTTTTTCCAATCTTGTGGAGGTACCCTACTCTCGACCCATGTCCAGTGAACACCTGTGTCAAGAAGTAGTTCACCTCCCCGAATTTCCGATCCATCCAATCTCTCCTATTCCCAATCGCTCCTTTTAGCGCGCCCTCATACTCCTCCCACCTTCTCTCCATTTCCTCCTCCATCCATTCTTGTACTTCCTCTCTGGTCGCACCCCTCCAGCGTTTATTCCTGGCTCTAGCCATCACGTCCAATGGGTAGCTCCTTGCCAGCACCGCTGCTGCCAGTCCACCCACTGTCCTGTACCCCTGCACTACCCTTAGCAATATACCTCTCTGCACCCGCAGGAGTGGCCTAACCCTCGCATTCACTCCCGCTCTTTCACCCCACACCTCCGCACCGTACAGCAAACTCTGCTCTACCGTCCTACCAATGATCCTCCTCTTCCACTCTCCCGGCCCCTTCACATTACTCATCAATCTCCCCAGCCATTCCGAGTATGAGATAGGATTAGCTAATTTTGATACATTCAATAGTATTCCAAACGTAACTCAAACCAATAACGTATTAGTGGGGGGTCAGAAAAGTCAATACAACTATATCATCCCTATAGGCTCCTATGAACTGGATGATATTATAAAATTAATTGAAAAAGAAATGTTTAATATAGCGGGTACTACAACCCTCATTGTGCCAGATAGTCGAACAGGGTCTGTATCAATGAAAAGCACTGAAACTATAAATTTTACAGTTGATAATTCAATAGGGGATCTGTTGGGTTTCTCAAAAGTCTTTCTTGAACCGAATAAGGTAAATACCTCAACAAAAATGATGAATATTTTAAAAGTTAATACTATATGTATTGACTGCAACATTGCAGTCGGATCATTTTTGAATGGAGAACCAGTACACATTATACATCAGTTTTTTCCCCAAGTTCCCAGTGGGTATAAAATAGTGGAGCAACCTTTAACCATACTCTATTACCCTGTAAGCATTAAAACCATAAACAACATTACTGTTAGGGCTCTCGATCAAAGCGGTGATTTAATTGATTTTCAAAAAGAAACTATTACTGTTCGTTTACATCTTCGAAAAACTAATTGAAATGGTTTGGCAGTTTAATCGTATACATCCATATAAAAGCACATTTATTCACAAAACTATCAGTAGAGGGAAAACCACAGCATTGTTAACGTCTACAAATCGGAAATTTTTGCAGTCTTTGGGTTTCAAAGTGTTGGTGTAATGGAAGTTTTACATGTTACGGGCGAACCTTTTAGCGACACTACCATTGAAGACTATCAATTCCATACATACCAACCGTATTCTTCTGCTAACCTCAACTATAATGATGAAATAAGAATTCCAATTCAAGATCTAGAAGCTCATACTCTCCCCAGTAATTCAGTTCTGTACATAGAAGGGAAATTGTTGACTGATAAAAATACTGTTCCAACAAAATTTAACTTTATTAATAACGCTATTGCGTTTTTATTTAGAGAAATCAGATATGAGTTGAATGGTGTAATTATTGACGCTGTCCGTCAAGTTGGTATAGCTACGACAATAAAAAATTATCTATCTTTAAACGAAAATGAGAGTAAGCTGATGAATAATGGGGGGTGGTATCCAAACAATGGAAAAATTCTAACAGATTCCAAGTGTAATTTTAATATATGTATTCCTTTAAAACTACTCATGGGTTTTTTTGAGGATTTCAAGAAAATTATAATTAATATGAGACAAGAGTTGATTATAATTCGAGACAAAGACGACATCGATGTTGTAGTTGCTTCTGATGAGTCTGAGAAACCAAAAATTGAGCTATTGAAAGTTTATTGGAATGTACCTCACATAACTCCAAGCATTAAAGAACAGCTGAGATTAAATAAAATTATTCATAGCAATATTTATCTACCAATTAAATTTAGGAGCCGGGAACTGATTGAATATCCTGCTCTTACAGATACTACAAGGCACACCTGGCCTGTCAAGACGACGACTAAAATTGAAACACCCCGACATATTGTGGTAGCATTCCAAAAGGGTAGAAAGGGCAAACTTTTGAAAGTTATGAGTAAATTTGATCACTGTAACTTGACTAATTTACGTGTGTTTTTGAATTCTGAGCGTTATCCTTATCATGATTTACATCTAGATTTTGATAGTAATCGTTTTCCACTTTGTATGAGATGTTTGCCAATTTTCAAGAAAGTTATCACCACATCCAAACTAATCAACCTATATTTAATCCAGAAGAATTTAAAACCAAAGCACCCATCGCCCACATCGACTGTTCTCGTCAAAAGGAGGTTTTACAGAGTGGTTCTATTGTTCTTCGAATAGAATTTGAAACCAGTAAAAATGTGGGTAATGATGTATCAGCATATTGTTTGATTATACATGAAAAAGAATTTTATTACAATACCATGACAAAAATTGTTAGACAAGTGTAATGCGCATGCGTTTATGTGTTAAAAGTCTGCAGCAGCATGAAGTTTCTTTCAGTACACTATCGGATTTCGTCAACGACTCGAGCAGTATATTATTAACTTGGCTAAACTCAAAGCTAATATTGAGTGGTATAAAAAGAAAAAGCAACTAGTTGAACACTTTAAAAATCTACAAATATGAGATTAGTGATGGATGTACAGGGTTTTAGGATTGAAAACAATGAATTTATAGTGAAGGAATTTGCGGCATACAACGGAAATCAGGTTTGTCATTATGTGTTTAAACCACCATTTCCTTTACGAATGCTGTAACGAGTTATTTTGTGGGGCACCGATTTGGAGTTCATTTTTAGTTTTCACTGTAGCATATTTTATTTTTATATAACTCGTTACTTACTTTCCGATCCTTTCTGCTACCACATTGATTTTTTTTACCGCAATATTATATTTTCTTAGTAATTCAAAACACATGAATACGAAACTAAAAATATAAAATTTATTAATTTTGATTCTCAAAAATTCAAAGACTAGAGGACGTCCGGTATATAAACTATTTTGATTAAAATAAAAGCCGTCCAGTCTAGTAGAAACTTTTTTTTGTAGTTGAAAGTAAATTAATTTCATGTATGATTCCGATAAGGCAAAAATTTTAGGTAGGAAGTGGGATATAAATTCGAAAACCGAACGATTTTGGGCCTCTCTGCTACCGGTTGTTTTCAACAAAAATCGCGCTCGGCTACCGTTTGTTTTCGAAACTCTCTACTGTCGTTTGTTTAAACCAAAAATCTCTCCTACCGACCAAAAATTTTGGAAGTCCAGTTACAGTGAATCCGTAGTATCCAACCGTTTCTGCGTAAGTAAGAAAAATTGTTTTAGTAAAGCCAAAGAATATAATTATTTTGTTCCGCTTAAAAATATATTTCCGTTAGCAGTTTCGATATTCTGATTGTCGAAATTTAGTACAGTATTCTAGTGAGTTTTTTTCGCAATAGATAAGAAAATTTATTTTTCAGTTTTATTATTGTTACATTTTTTTTATATTGGGTTGGTTTTAATTCTTAATAATTGAATGCTCAATACATCAAGTATTTTATTTTAGATTTTGTTTTCCCGAATTAAATCCTTATACCCATTGTCCGGTCCTAAAATTTCCCGAATATTTAATTAAAATTTTCATTTCGATTATTTGAAATAAAACTGATCGTGGGGCAAGTGCGAGGATTATTCCATGCGTTGTCCAACCTTCAGCCGGTAAAGTTACGTAAAGACTTTAATTTTTTCCTTCATTTATTTTAATTCGTTTATGATATTCAAACAAGTCTGAGGCCGATGCCATTGGTTGATTGAATATCTAGTTTAATTCAAAGTGTTCATTATCAGTGGTTGATCCGTTTTCCCTGCCTTCCAAATTACCAACCCTTCTGTTGTAATTTTTGATTAAAATTTTCATTTCGATTACTTGAAATAAAAACTGATCGTGGGGCAAGTGCGAGGATTATTCCATGCGTTGTCCAACCTTCAGCCGGGAAAGTTACGTAAAGACATTAATTTTTCATTCATTTATTTTAATTCGTTTATGATATTCAAACAAGTCTGAGGCCGATGCCATTGGTTGATTGAATATCTAGTTTAATTCAAAGTGTTCATTATCAGTGGTTGATCCGTTTTCCCTGCCTTCCAAATTAACAACCGTTCTGTTGTAATTTTTGATTAAAATTTTTATTTCGATTATTTGAAATAAAAACTGATCGTGGGGCAAGTGCGAGGATTATTCCATGCGTTGTCCAACCTTCAGCCGGTAAAGTTACGTAAATACATTAATTTTTCATTCATTTATTTTAATTCGTTTATGATATTCAAACAAGTCTGAGGCCGATGCCATTGGTTGATTGAATATCGAGCTTAATTCAAAGTTTTCATTATCAGAGTGGTTGATTGGTCGATCCGTTTTCCCGAACTCCCAAATTCACGACCTTTTGTAGTTGTGGTTAAATTGTTAATTTTGTACGATAATTTGTTTTTTTTTTGCTCACTACTGTAATATAATTTCTTCCTTTAAAACTGCTCACTGTTTGCTCACGCATTGCTTATATCGCTTTACCTGTTGCTAATCGCTTAAATAACCTGCTTATATCTCCGTTATCGTACCATTGCTTATGCACGTTCTACCGGCAAATTTTACATAACCCGAATATTTTTGACGCATTTGCACACTGTATTATATTTATTTTGTTGGGAACCGCCGAAAATATTTAATTTATGGTATTTCTAAAATATAAATTACTGTAAATATTTATGTACTTTATCCCTGTGGAAATTAAATATACCTGGTAATATACAAATCGACCTAATTAGTGTTTTCTTAATAACCCGTAGCATAGTCGTCTGAGGGTTTAGAGTGTTTTAGAAGTGTTGAATTCAACGAGACCCCTGGAATTTTCCGTAACCTCCATCTGAGGCTATCTGGAACTCTTGACGCGAAGGGTCAGGGGGCCGTGGAGCAAACCACGTAAAAAATCTGGCGCCCGAGCATTCGTTTATAAGATTTTGCATCGAGGGTGACCAAAGTGACGTGCCCTGTTGGTAAAATCCAAAGGGTAGGTGAAATATACGTCACAAATTGGCGCCCGAGCAGGGACCGTTATTCCATTTTCGTTTTACCGTATAGTTGCGGAGAGCTGATTGTTAATTAGGGTAGGAACGGTTTTATGCCGTTTGCAATTTTTTATAGGGAATTGTTACTGGGACCGTTTTATTTCGTTTTTGGTTGTCTTCCGCACTGTTGGTTAGTATAGGGTACTATTTCATAAAAGGTAGATGTCTAGAAGAAATTCAGAGGAATTGGACATTTTTTCCCTATTTCATCAAGAAGAAGCTGAAGAAACCGAGTCCGTTCCTCCAGTACCGACCGTAAGTTCCGTTGGAGAAATAGCCGACAATCGAGTAAGCTGGGTATACTTACTCAAGAACGAGGGTCTTAATACCGAGCTAGTAAAGAGGAATTTATCGGTTGCTGGAACCGTTCCTAACAAACGAAAAAGACTCGTCAACTTTTTGAGACGAAGAAATATTGCTCCCCGATCCGCTATAGACCAAGAGGAACCTGTTGAAAATCCGACCGCTATGGCAACTACACCGATAAACGTACACGATTGGAAGGTGTCTTTTGGAAACCGGGGAGATCCTGCGGCATTCATCGAAAGAATTGAAGAAATCTGTACCGCAAGGAATGTCCAGAAAGACAATCTGCTTCCTGTGTTACCGGAATTACTGTCAGGTGAACCGGCATTTTGGTACCGCAACAACCGGAGTAGGTACACGACCTGGGAGGAATTTGAGGCAGACTTCCGAATTTTCTTTTATCCCGTTAACTACGAGGTTGACTTAGAAGCCGAGATAGGCCGTCGTCTACAAAGAAGAAATGAGTCCGCCGCTACTTATATCACCGAACTCCAGACGTTAATGCGTAGACATGGAAAGCTAACTCCCGAACAACAGTTAGCATGGCTGTACCGTAACCTGTTGCCCGAATACCGTCTGCAAATCCGAAAAGGGGACTTTGATGATTTTTCCACATTTTGTCAAGTGGTAAGGGAATATGAGCTCCTCAGGAAGGAACTCCAGAATATACCCAGCAACAGTGGACCAAACCGTGGACCGGCCCGTTCCCCGCCGATGAGTACACCAAGGTATGGACCATCTCCTAATTCGACTCCTGCTCCATTCAGAGAGCCCATCGCTGGTACCAGCCAACCGACATCATCCGATACCCCTCGCCCTCCGCCTCCGGGTACAATTCAGCATCCGTCTGGATCATCTTCCCGGCAACCAATCTGTTTCCGCTGTGGTGAGTCTGGTCACTTCAGAAATCACTGCCAAAACCCTCCAAAGATATTCTGTTCTTGTTGTCATAAGGAAGGAGTATTTTCCAGAGATTGTTCCTGCAGGAGGCAGGAAAACTAATCCGAAGCTGTCCCGAGGAGAGGCCGACACAGCTTCCGCAGATTTTTGCCTCTCATACCGAACCGCCAGAAGAAATAAACGACCCCCGACCTCACATAGACGTCGAAATTGAAAAGCACAAGTTTAAAGCATTGTTAGATACCGGAGCAGCAAAATCATATATTGGTGATCAAGTAGCTAAGACATTTTCCCAAAGAAAGCAAACTACCGCCCGTCAAGATACGAAGGCCCGTTTAGCTAATGGAAATTTAGTCTCCATCACCGAAATTTATGAGCTGGAATGGAAAATCGATGACGTCACTATGGAGGGTTCGTTAGAACATCTACCTGGTCTGATAACCGATATTGTGTTAGGACATGATGTCCTCCGAAAATATAATTTCCGTTTGGAGTTAGGAACGGGAAAGATATACATCAATAATGAAATAGTAGGACGTCCGTCATTAGCCAATCCTGTTGGAATATTAGGGTTGGTAAATACGTCCATGAAAGAAGTCGATCTTGCTCCGTTCATCTTTAAGGAAGAAATCAACCATCGTCCAGCTAAAGACAAATGTTCTGGAAATCTGTCTGTTACCGAAGTCTCTGCGTCTTCCCTGGAGTTAGGGGTTGACAAGGAGCAATCCGTTGTTGAAGGTTCTGAGTTTCCCCGGTGTTGTTAGGGGTTGACGAGGAACAATTTGGTTTTGAAGTCTCTGCGTCTTCCCTGGACTTAGGGGTTGACAAGGAGCAATCCGTTGTTGAAGGTTCTGAGTTTTCCCCGGTGTTGTTAGGGGTTGACGAGGAACAATTTGTTTTTGAAGTCTCTGCGTCTTCCCTGGAGTTAGGGGTTGACAAGGAGCAATCCGTTGTTGAAGGTTCTGAGTTTTCCCCGGTGTTGTTAGGGGTTGACGAGGAACAATTTGGTTTTGAAGTCTCTGCGTCTTCCCTGGAGTTAGGGGTTGACAAGGAGCAATCCGTTGTTGAAGGTTCTGAGTTTTCCCCGGTGTTGTTAGGGGTTGAAGAGGAACAATTTGGTTTTGAAGTCTCTGCGTCTTCCCTGGAGTCAGGGGTTGACAAGGAGCAATCCGTTGTTGAAGGTTCTGAGTTTTCCCCGGTGTTGTTAGGGGTTGATAAGGAACAATCTGGTTTTGAAGTCTCTGCGTCCTCCCTGGAGTTGTTAGGGGTTGACAAGGAGCAAACCGTTTCTGTAATATCTGCGTTCTCCCTGGAAGATCTAGGGGATGACGAGGAGTATGATTGGATAGGATGTCCGTTGGAAACCATAACTCCGCTCACAGAAAGAAATTTATCGAAAGGACAGACAGACAGGCTGAACATCTTCCTAGACCAAGAGTTACCGAAATTTGGATCCTTACGAGGTCCAACCACGCTAGTTGAGCATGAAATCCGTTTGCTGCAACCACGTCCGATAAAACAGAGATACCGACCCCAGAATCCAAAAATGCAGGAAATTTGCAATGCTGAAATAGACGCTATGCTGAAAGAAGGTGTGATAGAACCCTCTACAAGCCCGTGGAGCTCTCCGATTGTGATTGTAGAGAAAAAAGATGGAAAGAACCGTTTCTGTATCGACTTTCGAAAGGTCAATGAGGTAACAATGAAGGATGCCTACCCTCTTCCATTTATCAATGCTATACTGGACAAACTGCGGAAGGCCAAGTATATTTCCAGTTTAGATTTGAAGAGTGGGTACTGGCAAGTTCCGTTAACAGCTGAAAGCAAACCCATTACCGCCTTCACCGCTCCGGGACGTGGATTGTTTCAATTCACGGTTCTTCCATTTGGCTTGCACTCCGCACCTGCCACGTTCCAGAGACTGGTTGATCAGTTAATTGGTCCAGATTTAGATCCTTACGCCTTTGCTTACCTGGACGACATCATCGTACTAGGAGAAACCTTCGAACAGCATTTGGAAAAACTATCCGAGGTGTTCCATCGATTACGAGTAGCACGGCTGAAGCTCAACCCGGAGAAATGTCACTTCTGTTTACCGTCCATGAAATACTTAGGCCATGTAGTCACTGGAGATGGAATCCGTACCGATCCAGAAAAGGTTGAAAGTATAATAAGATTTGCAGCCCCGAGAAATATCCGAGAGCTAAGAAGGTTTTTGGGAGTTGCATCCTGGTATAGGAGGTTTGTGCCATCGTTTTCACAAAAGGTGGCTCCGTTAACGAAATTACTCCGCAAGTCTCAGCGATGGAAGTGGGCTGAAGAACAAGAAGCTGCTTTCGCTAAGATAAAATCATGTTTGTCAGAAGCACCCGTTTTGAGCTGTCCCGATTTCACCGTACCGTTCACTCTACAGACCGATGCCTCCGAATATGGTTTGGGAATAGCCCTCACCCAACGGAAGGATGGTCATGAGCATGTGGTGGCATATGCAAGTCGCACCCTGAGTCCTGCCGAGAAGAATTATTCCGTCACTGAAAAAAAGTGTCTTGCCATTGTTTGGGGGATTGAAAAGATGCGTCCTTATTTAGAGGGCTACCATTTCACGGTTGTTACAGATCATCAATCTCTTAGATGGCTGCATTCCATATCCAGTCCGTCCGGACGTTTAGCTAGGTGGAGTATTTTTCTGCAGCAGTATGATTTCGAAATGCAATACCGTAAAGGTGCGCTAAACCGTGTAGCCGATGCCTTGTCCAGAAATCCGCTACCAATGACCACCGAGACCAATCCACCGTCTGCTCTATGTTTGACCGATGTAACCGCCGAATGTTCATGGTACCGGAACAAGAAGGAAGAGGTTCTGAAGGACCAAGGTAAATTTCCGGACTACTGCATTCGAGAAGACCGTCTGTACCGTCACTTCTGGGACATAAACGATTTCAGGGAGCCCGAGATGAGTGATCCCTGGAAGTTATGTGTAGCTAAGCCTGACCGAAATCGAATACTTCAAGAAAACCATGATGCTCCGAGCGCTGGTCATCTGGGAATCGCGAAAACCATCACCCGTATTGCAAGACTGTACTATTGGCCAGGAATGTTTAGGGACATCACCAAATATGTGAGGAGATGTCTGCAATGTCAAAAGTACAAGCCGTCGCAACAAAAGCTCCCAGGGAAGATGCAACCATCATCGAATAGGCAACCATGGCAAACCGTTAGTTCCGATATTATTGGACCGTTACCAAGGAGTAAGAAAGGGAACTGCTATATCATAATGTTTCAAGACCGATTCACTAAATGGGTACAGTGTAAACCGTTAAGGAATGCTACTGCCAGTAGCATAAGTTCGGCCTTTTATGAAGAAATATTGACAATATTTGGATGCTCCCGTACCGTACTGACCGACAATGGAACTCAGTACGACAGTAAGCTTTTCAAGGGGATGCTGAGTGGATTGGGAATCCGACATCGTTTTACTCCGCCGTATACACCGCAAGCAAATCCAGTAGAACGAGCAAACCGCACCTTGAAAACAATGATTGCACAATATTGCGAAGAGGATCACCGAGACTGGGATATAAGGTTGCCGGACTTAAAATTTGCGATGAATAACTCCAGACACGACTCGACTGGATTCTCACCTGCCTTCCTAAATTTTGGAAGAGATCCCGAAATACCGAAATCTTTCCGGAGAGAAGCTGAAGATGCGTCCGAGGAAAATCCGAAAGAAGACACTGGGGAGGACGACCCTGCCGAAGAGGATCCGAACCCGCATGTCTTGCGAATGGAAAAGTTGCAGGACTGTTTTGATCTTGTCCGTTTGAATTTGTCTAAAGCCTTTACCAGTCAAAGCCGCTATTATAATCTACGCCGTCGAGACTGGAAACGTACCTTAAGGGACAAAGTTATGAAGAAAGAACATACTTTGTCATCTGCCGCTGATCACGTAGCTGCTAAGCTAGCCCCGAAACTTTCCGGTCCGTATAGAGTCGTGCGAGTCATCTCTCCGGTAGTGTACGATTTACAAGACCACAATGGTAAACGATATAAGCACGTGCATATAAAAGACCTAAAACCCGCAAATGAGTAAAATTTTTTATCTTTAATCCTTAGGATGGAATCACGCCAAGCTGCACCGCCGCCATTCCGTCCCCGACCGCCACCGACCGATGATGACTGGGAGATAGTCGACCTGACGGGAGAAACTACTCCGCCAGCCTCTCCCGACGTTTTTATGGGTGCCATTCCACCCCCACCGCATACCGACCACGCCGAACTCTTCGACGAGGAGGACTGGGCCAATCTGGACTGGGAGATGACCTCCGCCCGGTTCGAGGAGGAGTTTGATGAAATGTTCGGGTTAACCCGATACGCTCCTGGCAACACTCCACCGAGGTCTCCGTCTCCGTCAGCGATGGAACCAGGGGTGTACAAAGAGAAAATAGTAATGTGCACTTTGGTGGAGAAGAAGACCATCATCCACCCCGCGGCCGAGGAGAATCCGGCTGAGGTGACGGAGACGATCTCGGAGTTCTACTCCGGGGTATATACCACATTTACCCCTCGCACCATGGAGTCCTTCGAACTATTTCTCCCTCTACGGGAGCCATCAGATGCAACTCCACCGTCGGTTGAGAGGGAGGAGCCCAACAACCCCACTCCCAGTTCCCAAGAGGAACTAGATGCGAAGTCGCGGAGTTGGGAAATACTGGAATTTGCCCAACAATGGCCCCGCTTCCAAGAGTGGCCGAAAGACTGGGCCGAAAAAGCTCAGTTTTTGCGACCGAGCAGCGCCGATCCGACCAAATGGTACAGGGCGAGGGTGTTTGATACAACTGGGAAGAGGCACAACGTGCTAATTCCCCCTCCCCCATGAAAAGACCTCATCCGACGACTCAACCATTCCCGATAGATAAAGGTGGGAACTATCAAGTATTTCTTTGTCAGTTAGACTCCGAATGAATTTTCTCCATTTTTTGTTGCATTTTCATCAGAAGTAAGAGCTCTGATTAAGTTCACATCGTCTTTGGTATTCTCAAATCCGCTGAACCGAAACCGTATAAAAAGGTCGCAATGGTTAGTAATTTTTTTTTACTTTTGTTTTTAGTACCCCAGCAGTTTCAACCATGGATCCCGAATTCCCCATGGACATACTCCACTTGTCCGACACTGATAGCCTTCCTGATGGCCAGGAAGGGACAACTTCAACACCGCTGTCCGTGGAGCAGCAGGTCCGCTCGAATGTGAAATTCCAGGAGCTGATGAGGATGAAGATCCCAGAATTGATTCAGTATGCAGCCGAAGTCCGAGACCGTCTCCAGCCCGAGGCCCCAGCCGATCATTTCCGCCAGGGAGAAGTACGTTCCTTCATCTCCGTAACGCGAGATCTGTGTTGGAGATGCGGCACAGCAGGCCACCGCCGAGAGAGTTGCAATGGACCCTCCATCCTGTTTTGTTCCCGATGTGGAGAAATTGGCCAGATGTCCCGAAACTCTCCGTGTGAGGGACCCAGCCCACGCCCTGTCGGACTGGTGCCTTAAACCAGCCCTCGTACCCGATCGGTGGCCGTCCAAAGCCACTTCGCAGCTGTTTCCCACCAACCTCGTACGATGCAAGATGCCGGAATTCAGTGCAACCCAGACTCCGAACACCCAAGACCAGCCCAGAAAGCCGTGCGACTTCACTTCCGGTCGTATCGCCGCCAGTCACACCGTGGAAGAGGACCTCAACCTGCGACCCACTCGTCAACCACCCGGCGCCGAATTGCCAGATTATGAAACGTCCAGCTGATGTTTTTTTTTATTATTTAGTTGATAAGTATAATTTATAGATAGTAAAGTGGTTGTGGAGAAAAATGTAATGTCCGAAAGTTGCACTTTCGTTCATTAATTTTTTTTTACCGAAGTAAAGGGGGTGTGTAACGAGTTATTTTGTGGGGCACCGATTTGGAGTTCATTTTTAGTTTTCACTGTAGCATATTTTATTTTTATATAACTCGTTACTTACTTTCCGATCCTTTCTGCTACCACATTGATTTTTTTTTACCGCAATATTATATTTTCTTAGTAATTCAAAACACATGAATACGAAACTAAAAATATAAAATTTATTAATTTTGATTCTCAAAAATTCAAAGACTAGAGAGGACGTCCGGCATATAAACTATTTTAATTAAAATAAAAGCCGTCCAGTCTAGTAGAAACTTTTTTTTGTAGTTGAAAGTAAATTAATTTCATGTATGATTCCGATAAGGCAAAAATTTTAGGTAGGAATTGGGATATAAATTCGAAAACCGAACGATTTTGGGCCTCTCTGCTACCGGTTGTTGAAACTCTCTACTGTCGTTTGTTTAAACCAAAAATCTCTCCTACCGACCAAAAATTTTGGAAGTCCAGTTACAGTGAATCCGTAGTATCCAACCGTTTCTGCGTAAGTAAGAAAAATTGTTTTAGTAAAGCCAAAGAATATAATTATTTTGTTCCGCTTAAAAATATATTTCCGTTAGCAGTTTCGATATTCTGATTGTCGAAATTTAGTACAGTACTCTAGTGAGTTTTTTTCGCAATAGATAAGAAAATTTATTTTTCAGTTTTATTATTGTTACATTTTTTTATATTGGGTTGGTTTTAATTCTTAATAATTGAATGCTCAATACATCAAGTATTTTATTTTAGATTTTGTTTTCCCGAATTAAATCCTTATACCCATTGTCCGGCCCTAAAATTTCCCGAATATTTAATTAAAATTTTCATTTCGATTATTTGAAATAAAACTGATCGTGGGGCAAGTGCGAGGATTATTCCATGCGTTGTCCAACCTTCAGCCGGTAAAGTTACGTAGACATTAATTTTTTCATTCATTTATTTTAATTCGTTTATGATATTCAAACAAGTCTGAGGCCGATGCCATTGGTTGATTGAATATCTAGTTTAATTCAAAGTGTTCATTATCAGTGGTTGATCCGTTTTCCCTGCCTTCCAAATTACCAACCATTCTGTTGTAATTTTTGATTGAAATTTTCATTTCGATTACTTGAAATAAAAACTGATCGTGGGGCAAGTGCGAGGATTATTCCATGCGTTGTCCAACCTTCAGCCGGTAAAGTTACGTAAAGACATTAATTTTTCATTCATTTATTTTAATTCGTTTATGATATTCAAACAAGTCTGAGGCCGATGCCATTGGTTGATTGAATATCTAGTTTAATTCAAAGTTTTCATTATCAGTGGTTGATCCGTTTTCCCTACCTTCCAAACTAACAACCCTTTTGTTGTAATATTTGATTAAAATTTTCATTTCGATTATTTGAAGTAAAAACTGATCGTGGGGCAAGTGCGAGGATTATTCCATGCGTTGTCCAACCTTCAGCCGGTCAAGTTACGTAAATACATTAATTTTTCATTCATTTATTTTAATTCGTTTATGATATTCAAACAAGTCTGAGGCCGATGCCATTGGTTGATTGAATATCTAGTTTAATTCAAAGTTTTCATTATCAGTGGTTGATCCGTTTTCCCTACCTTCCAAATTAACAACCCTTTTGTTGTAATATTTGATTAAAATTTTCATTTCGATTATTTGAAATAAAAACTGATCGTGGGGCAAGTGCGAGGATTATTCCATGCGTTGTCCAACCTTCAACCGGGAAAGTTACGTGAAGACATTAATTTTTCATTCATTTATTTTAATTCGTTTATGATATTCAAACAAGTCTGAGGCCGATGCCATTGGTTGATTGAATATCTAGTTTAATTCAAAGTTTTCATTATCAGAGTGGTTGATTGGTTGATCCGTTTTCCCTGCCTTCCAAATTAACAACCCTTTTGTTGTAATATTTGATTAAAATTTTCATTTCGATTATTTGAAATAAAAACTGATCGTGGGGCAAGTGCGAGGATTATTCCATGCGTTGTCCAACCTTCAGCCGGTAAAGTTACATAAAGAAATTAATTTTTCATTCATTCATTTCAATTCGTTTATGATATTCAAACAAGTCTGAGGCCGATGCCATTGGTTGATTGAATATCTAGTTTAACTCAAAGTTTTCATTATCAGTGGTTGATCCGTTTTCCCTGCCTTCCAAATTAACGACCTTTTGTTGTAATTTTTGATTAAAATTTTCATTTCGATTATTTGAAACAAAAACTGATCGTGGGGCAAGTGCGAGGACTATTCCATGCGTTGCCCAACCTTCAGCCGGTAAAGTTACGTAAAGACATTAATTTTTCATTCATTTATTTTAATTCGTTTATGATATTCAAACAAGTCTGAGGCCGATGCCATTGGTTGATTTAATATCGAGCTTAATTCAAAGTTTTCATTATCAGAGTGGTTGATTGGTCGATCCGTTTTCCCGAACTTCCAAATTCACGACCTTTTGTAGTTGTGGTTAAATTGTTAATTTTGTACGATAATTTGTTTTTTTGCTCACTACTGTAATATAATTTCTTCCTTTAAAACTGCTCACTGTTTGCTCACGCATTGCTTATATCGCTTTACCTGTTACTATTCGCTCAAATAACCTGCTTATATCTCCGTTATCGTTCCATTGCTTATGCACGTTCTACCGGCAAATTTTACATAACCCGAATTTTTTTTGACGCATTTGCACACTGTATTATATTTATTTTGTTGGGAACCGCTGAAAATATTTAATTTATGATATTTCTAAAAATATAAATTACTGTAAATATTTATGTACTTTATCCCTGTGGAAATTAAATATACCTGGTAATATACAAACCGACCTAATTAGTGTTTTCTTAATAACCCTTAGCATAGTCGTCTGAGGGTTTAGAGTGTTTTAGAAGTGTTGAATTCAACGAGACCTCTGGAATTTTCCGTAACCTCCATCTGAGGCTATCTGGAACTCTTGACGCGAAGGGTCAAGGGGCCGTGGAGCAAACCACGTAAAAAATCTGGCGCCCGAGCATTCGTTTATAAGATTTTGCATCGAGGGTGACCAAAGTGACGTGCCCTGTTGGTAAAATCCAAAGGGTAGGTGAAATAGACGTCACAATGCTGTCCCCCGATTTGCATAGACAGGCTGTTTGGCTCATGAAAAAGCATCACTCTATTGACTGGAATGTTGGTTTCACACCAATACATTTGTTTGGTAATATAGTTGCTAATTTAACAAATGATGCTGACGTGGTTTACGTTAAAGGAAAAGAGAAGGCAGGCTGACTATATCAAAAAATATTCAATGGCTCCAGTTTACGAATTTGAAGAACACCCTCCAGTTATTTCATCTGAACCGAAATGTTTTTACCATAGTAATATTAATTGTATTTGTGCGCTATCGAATGTATTTTTTTTATATGAAAACTTTTTAATGAAAGAATAAAATAATATAATTCACCTTCAGACCTATTGCGCATGCGTTTTCTTGTATATAAATGTAATTACAGAATTGATTCTGTTTAGTTTCATCATGCATTGTATCAACTGCGGTAAGCAATTTTCTAGAGCTTACCATCATCGTCGACATCAGTTATGGTGCGGTCAACGTTCAACTACTTGTGACAGTTGTGGAAAACAGTTTTCAAGGTTTACTAATCTTAAAAATCATCAACGTAAGAGTTGCGATGGTCCATCTTTTATTCCCAAGAAAAGACTTAGACCTATGGGTATGGAAGTGTT
The DNA here is from genome assembly GCA_947563755.1 of Lochmaea crataegi. NCBI lineage: Eukaryota > Metazoa > Arthropoda > Insecta > Coleoptera > Chrysomelidae > Lochmaea > Lochmaea crataegi. Next base: position 42,389,357 of record OX387429.1, read on the forward strand.
GGAACCCGGTGTTACCAAGTTACATCACGCATTCAAAACCAGAATAGCTTCCTATCGGTTCTCCATTCCAGATAAAAAGACAAATTATATGGATTTTCTCAATGAGGTTCAACCAAAAGTATTAAATAAAATTCAAGAATACCTTCAGCAACATTATTCATTAAAAATAAATTTTGAAATATTCGGTATATACATAATACCAGAGAATGAGATTTCAGATATAAAGTCTATGAATACAGCCAACAAAGTTGTGACTACATCAACCGATTTGAAACATGTATATGAAGAATTTAAAGATGAAATTATGAACCAGGCTTCAGAGTTTCAAGAAAAAGATAGTGGGTGGGCACTTCAAGAAATAATGTTTTTAGATGTGAACATAAACCGGTTTAATGCAATTTCCGCTTCTTCTTATATCAATTTGCCAAGGGTGATAAGTAGAAAACAGACTGTTTTGAATATCCGGAATAATGATAATGCATGTTTTGCTTGGTGTGTGAATGCAGCGATATTTCAACCCGAAGGAGATCCCACGAAGCCAGAATCTTACCCCCATTTTGATACCTTGCTAGATTTCACAGGAGTAGAGTTTCCGGTAACCCTGAAAGACATTATAAAATTCGAGAAATTGAATAATCTATCTGTAAATGTTTATGGGTTGGAATCAGAATTTAAAGATGGAAAAAAAAGATATGAAGTTGTTGGCCCCCTTCATTTTACGTCAGAGCGGAAACCGACCCATATTAATCTCTTATTGATAACTGATAGAGATGGAAACACTCATTATACTCTCATCGAGGATTTATCAAAATTATTGAGAAGTCAAAAAACAACACACAAAGAGAGAACTTTCTTTTGTGATGGATGTCTACAAAGTTTTTCAAAAGAATCCAAATTACAACACCACCAAGAAAATGATTGTACTCACATATACACTAAGCTACCAACTTCTGAAATTAAAATAAACAAGTGTGGGGAGTGGTTACCAGAAAATACATTAAAATTCATCAACTTTGAAAAACAGCTGCAAGTTCCATTCGTTATATACGCGGACTTTGAAAGTTTATTAAAACCGATAGATCACACTGAACCCCATGCTGGTAAATCCTTCACAGTTAAAGTGTGTGAACATGAGCCTTACTCGTTTGCTTTTTATGTAAAGTGTACATATGACGATAGTTTATCCAAATTTGAAATTTATGAAGGTGCCGATGCAGCCCAAGTCTTCATACAAAAATTGGATTCAGTAGTTCAAGATTTGTACAATAACCATCTTAAACATGCTATACCGATGCGATCATTAACACCTGAGGAACAAGATAGATATGACACAGCTACCGTTTGTCATATTTGTGAAAGACCATTTGATGTTTTTGATAAAAAAAGTTATGGACCATTGCCATGTTACCGGAAAATTTAATAATGCAATTTGAATTATAAACTTCCGAAATATATTCCAGTCTTTCTAAATAATTTAAAAAAATATGATTGTCATTTATTTATCAAAGAACTGACTACCAAAGCTGAAAACATCAGTGCCTTACCCCAAACAAAGGAGAAGTATATATGCTTCTCAAAATATATTTTGGTGGAAAAGTTTAGTGATCCCAAGATACGAGATGTGTATATGACATTAAAATTTGTTGATTCCTTTAGTCTTCTAGCTAGTTCATTAGAAAAACTGGCTTCTACGTTGAATCCTGAACAGTGTAATGAGGTACGAAAGTTTTTCCCAAAACATTTTAATTTAATGAGACAAAAAGGCGTGTTTCCGTATTCATATGTGACATCTTTTGATAAACTACGCGAGCGGCAATTACCATCTAAGGAACATTTTTTTGATACCTTAAAAGGTGTTGATATCTCTGATGAGGAATATGCACGAGCTCAACTAGTATGGAATACTTTCAACTGCACAACTATTAGTGATTATGCAAAGTTATATTTAAAAACTGATGTGTTGCTTCTTGCCGACGTCTTTGAGAATTTTCGCAAAGTTTGTCTTAAGGAATATAAGTTGGATCCAGCTCACTACCTTACCGCTCCTTCCCTGAGTTGGGTTGCCATGTTGAGATGTACTCAGATTGAACTACAACTTTTAACCGATGTGGATATGCTTCACTTCTTCAAAAAAGGAATTCGAGGCGGAGTAGCTCAATGCAGCAAGAGGAAAGCTGTAGCAAACAATAGATACTTGGAAACCTTTGATGTGAACAAACAAGAGAGCTACATAATGTTTTTAGATGCTACAAACCTTTATGGGACTGCAATGAAGGAATATCTACCATTTGGTGACTTTAGGTGGTTAACTGAATCTGAAACTGAATTATTCGATGTCGATACTATTGAAGATGATTCGCCTAAAGGATATGTTTTGGAAGTGGACTTGGAGTATCCTACCAACCTGCATGATGCACATAACGATCTTCCTTTCTGCCCGGAAAGTATCATCCCTCCAAAATCCAAATATTCAAAGCTGATACCGAACTTGAACGATAAAACTAAATACATAATACACTATCGTAACCTCAAACAGTGTTTGAAAAATGGTTTAAAATTGAAAATGATTCACAGAGTTATCGAGTTTTCACAGTCTGCGTGGCTAAAGACATACATTGAACTTAACACCAGTCTACGCAACAAAGCTAAAAATGCATTTGAAAAAGATTTGTTTAAACTTTTAATCAATGCAATCTTTGGAAAAACGATGGAAAATGTTGAAAAAAGAAAACGTATAATTATATCAAGTCATTGGGAAAACACCAGAGGATCCCTGGGAGCGAAAACTTTAATTGCGAAACCAGAATTCAAATCTTGTTCTGTGTTTAACGATAATTTGGTGGCGGTTCAACTGAATAAAATTAAAGTAGTGTATGATAAACCGTTATATGTAGGATTTTCAGTTTTGGATATTTCAAAGACTATAATATATGAGTTTTATTATGATTATGTTAAACAACAGTATGGTGATTCTGTTAAGTTGTGTTATACGGATACTGATTCATTAGTGTTGGAAGTATTTACTGAAGATTTCTACAAAGACATGAAGGAAAATATTGAATATTTCGATACATCCAATTATCAGACAAATAATATCCATGACATTCCTAAAACAATATCTATTGTCGGTAAAACGAAAGACGAGTTTGCTGGTGTAGTTGTTGAGTCTTTCTATGGAACTGGTGCTAAAGCATATTGTGTTAAATTATCGGAACGATTCAACAAGTCTGATATTTTAAAGAAGGCTAAAGGTATTTCTAAACATATAATTGAAACTCAACTCCATCTTAATGACTATAAACAAATCGTTGAAACTGGTGGTATTGTATATAGAAAAATGTATATTTTTCTTTCCAATATGCATATTATCCACACAGAATTAAAAAACAAGGTGGCTCTTTCTTCAAAGGATGATAAGAGGTATGTAATACCACATGACACAAATACTCTAGCATGGGGGCATTTTCTCCTAAATCCATCCTCCAATTCAGGCACATTAGATGATCTTCTCCAAGCATTAGAAGAAGAAGAAGCAGTGGAGAATTTTTTCAGTGATGTGAATATAGAAGAACACTTGGATTCTACAGATTTTGATTTTTTAGATGTTTAACAAAAAATAAATGTTATTTATATACTTATTTCTTTTATTTCAACAAACGAAGGACAATTTTATAAAATATTGTACCAGTCACAATAGTAGAACATGTAGCTATATAATATAATATATAAGTATGCGTATTTATGTGTGTGCTTGCGACCTGGTGAACTGCATACAACTGCAACCATTCAGATTCTTGGTAGTTTCCATTACCTTTGAAAAGACGCACTTTATATGTAGTACTATTGGTAGGTATTTCAGCTTTTAGGGTTACTGCATTATTTGGTGTATACGATTCCATTCGTATCCATTGTTCAGGCCAACTATCATTTTTTGTACCATTACTATCAAAACATACAAACACTTCTCTAATATTATACGGATGCTGTATTAAAAGGTAGTTACCAATAATAGCTTGCAATATTATAAACGTTGGGGCCTGCATATCGACTAATACTAAATAAATGTTAATATATCCAATCTTTTATATATGATTTTTTGACGCTTCACATTTTTGTGTATTTCATTTCTATTATTATTGGTGGCACCCTTGTTTCTAGTCGGGCAGTGTTGGATAATAGCATGGATTAAATATTGTTGTATCAATCAACCCCTCTCCTACCAATTCACCAGAGTCATCCTCTTGTACATCACTATTTTTTACGATTTGCACTTTTAATTCGTGGGTACAGTTCACATTTAACAGGCTATACAAATCACATGGAATTACAAATTCGTAGATAGTATCATGTTTGAAATATTTATAGCCGATTCCAATGTTCTTATTATTTACATCTTTGATACACCAATATACAGCATTTGCAGCGATACTTGCTAATCTTGGAGCACTGTAGTATAAACAGTCTGAATTAAAAATAAGCTCTGGTGTAACACACCTACTAGCTTCCATTTCTACTCAAATTAATAATAATTCACTCACTACTCTCCACTACATATAGTGTAATTGACTACTGCTCTGTATACCCCCTCCTATTAAATGTAGTTACTTTCGGTGCACCCTGTATATACCCCACTCTTATTATATGTCGGAGCATATTGAATTTTAACGTACCATTCGTATACTGATGTTTCCAATGAACACATACATACTTTCCCTCTGTATATATCCCACTCCTATTATATGTCATTACCCTGTATAATTTTTATTTTCCGTCACTGCATATTAGAGAGGTCAGTTGCGGTCATTCGTACATTACTTCTTTGGTTCCCCATTACATAGATTGCGAAAGTAGGTCAGTTACTTGACTTCCTTGGTTCCCCATTATAGATTGCGGAAGTAGGTCAGTACTTGCTTCGATGCTACCCCATTATAGATTGCGGAAGTAGGTCAGTACTTGCTTCGATGCTACCCCATTTTATATCTACTGATAGTATGAGCAGGTCTGTCTCCATCAAAGGCTCCAGTGGTAATGCTACATTCAAAGCGTATACTAGATACTTTAATAATTTTGACTGGCAGATCTGAAGAGTGCAATTTATGAGCGTCAAATATTTTCGGAGAAAATCCCAATATTCTACCCAAACTATCAGACATTTTGAATGAAATTCTATATTTACTAAAGATTTCACATTTTAACGTATTGTGGTTGGGTTTTAGTGAAAATATACCTTCTGGCCTTAGTGATTTACTCGCACCTAACTTATCTTGAATAAACGCTTCAATGTCAGCAATTTCATAGCATCCTGTAGGAAAATCGAAACTTTGCAGCTTGTTTTGTTCATTGTAATAGTAAAAGTTACAATTTTCAATGTTTGGTATGCTGTTATAGGAATGAAAAGATCGTAGAGCTAATTCATAATCATTGTTCGGATTCAGCACAATGGGCGTAGGAGGATGAAAGGTAAATACGTGAGTTGCGCTGTTAACTCTCAACAACTGCGACATTATGATGACTAAAGCAAGTCGAGGGATGGTGGAACTTGAATAATACACAAGATTTTTTTGAGATTTTATTTGAGCGCATGTTTACAAAGAAAACAAGAAGCTTGAGAACTCGGAGGACCATCACAGTGCGTTATCCAATCAGGTCGGTTGTAATGAATAAAACAAGGCAACCGTATTTGTAATTCAAAATTTCCTCGATATTCATTAGGAAGTTTATGCCATATATCCAACAACTCTGAAGGACTTGCACACTTTATTAGATGTTCAATGGGAAAAATTTTCAACTCTTCGGCAGTGAAACTTCTTAACGATTTTTGGTGGTGAATATGTGCTAATAATAGCTGCACATTTCGAGAGTCTGTCATTGTTGTAAAAATTTCAAGCACAAATGACCGCAAATTATTTGATTGTAGTTTTGATATTGAGTGTTGTTGTAGAAAATTCGCACACTTTTTCCGAGATATTTAACAACTTCTTTCGGTGGCTTCAAGTTACCGAATGAATCAAAGTACTCCACATCGTTGTTTATCTTTCTGTAAGCTACCCAATGGCAGCCAGTATTTTGAGAGGAATCCAAATTAACTATTGCACATTCTTGTTTTCGAGGACCATCTTTAGGCAAAGTGTCTCGCATAAAAACCCCTCGAAAATTTGGTATTTTAAGCAATTTTGCGTAGTGTGTTATGTCAATGTCAAACAGAGCGTGATTGGGTAGCTTTATTGGTTTTTTTGCTTCTGTAAATACAATCCAAAACCACCTTTTGGATACTTTTTCAGGTATATTCTGGATCCTACGCGTTCCATGGCCTTATTATGACGTACATCTTCCTCCAATTTTTTTTGAGCATTCTTGTCATCAATAACGGTCTTTGCAATTCCAGCAGCACCACCTGACAAAGCTCCAATTGCCGAAAGACCAGCAAACAAGGGTATGAGTGGAAGGAAACCTCCAGATTTAACTGGTATTACGCGAGGAACATCAACTCGCTTTGATCCACCAAATTGTTTAATTAGCGCTTTGGCTGCTCGTAAGGCAAACACTGCTGTGTCTTTCAAAGATGATCTGTTTTTCATAGTTTTTCCTACCTTCAGCACTACATCTCGATGAAAGGAACGACGTTTCTGAGAACGACGACGACACCCCATCCCCATTTTTCTTTTCACCTTCATTGCACCCGTCACAAGTAATGCGGCAGTCTTTTCCCCCAAAAGGGGGAGACCAAGCTTTATCTTCCAACTCCTTGTCTGCTTTATGTCGTTCGTCGAGAGACTTATTTTGCCAGTAAGCTATGTCGTGCTGTTTGCAGGCGGCGTCTAGAGGATTAACGCCAGAATCACCACGTTTTTGAAGTTTTGTTCCAGCTACACTCATATATTTTTTAGAAAAAATTAATTGAATGAGGTTGAAAACTTACCACCACAGTACTGATACCCTCCAGGAAGATGAAGCTCAAATGGTAGATTATTAACTAGAGAATTCACAAGACCTTCTCCCTTAAACACCAACATTAAAACTGATGTATATATATGGTGACGCCTATATTTATGGTATAGCACTAAGATAGAAAACTGCACAAGATGAAGATCATTCAACAAGAGCAGACGCTACCTATTTATAATCTGGATTTTACCATAACATCATCGGTTGGCAAACATGGTAAGTTACTACCAAATTCTTTTCGTGCTATTATATGTGGCCCTTCTGGATGTGGAAAAACGAATGTCATGCTGTCACTTCTATTCAATCCAAATGGCGCTAAATTCAAAAACGTTTACGTTTATTCAAAGTCGCTATTTCAACCAAAATACCAATTACTGCAAGAAGTTATAGCGCAAGTCAATGGTGTTGGCTATTTTCCATTCAAAGACAACGAAGAAATAATAAGTCCGGATAAGGCTCGACCAAATTCCATCTTTTTATTTGATGACGTAGCTTGTGATGGTCAGCAGAAAATTCGTGAATATTATTCTATGTGTAGACATAAAGATATCGATGCAGCATATCTTTGTCAAACATATTCAAAAATACCGAAACAGCTTATACGTGACAATTGTAATGTGATTGCGCTATTTAAGCAAGATGAGGTCAACTTGAAGCATATATTTGAGGAACACGTATCTCCAGACATGACTTTTGATGTATTTAAGAAAATGTGCTCTGAATGTTGGAAGGCGGACTGCTTCAGTACTTTAGTGATTGTAAAGGATTTTCCTCTCAACAATGGGAGATATCGCAAAGGATTCGATAAATATATAAAATTGTAGGATGCTATGCGCATATCTTTAGTCAACACCAATATGTCGGACGATAAGGTTGCTATAGCTTTACATAAGAAAAAAGTATCAGACTTGGCTAGATCAATTCGCAAGAAATATTTAGCGTTAAAGTTAGGCAAATCAGAACAAGATGAGTCTCTTAATAAACTATTTAAGCCGGTGACTAGGCCGCTAAAGGAACTTTCCGAATCATCAAAGTAATTGCAGAAAACATTTTTAAATTCAAACCCAGTTAAAAAAGAGGAAGTGAAGAAAGAGGAGGAAGAAGAAGATATGATAGATGACGTGTTTACACCTTTTCTCAAAACGCAGACAGTCGCTGAAACTGATGAAGCTGGAAATATCACACGTTCTGAATCTCCAGAAGAGGAACGTCCAGACATTTCCCAGGAGGCAATAGAAGATTATTTGGATCAATATCCTGCCATCAGTCAACAGTTCATTAAAGATTATTTCCAAAAAGATGCTAAAATTGATAGAAATTATGGTCCGATATACAATGACGAAATTGGTTCGTCATAAGGCAAACGTCGAATTGCGTTTGATGGAAAAAACGGTAATATAAACATTCTACCAGAAAAAAACAGCGAAGGAGCGTATGTAATTGAAACGCCAGGCTTGTATCAGCTTTTATTTTACCTCAATCCCAACTACAGTAATCAAGATTTGCAAAGCTATAAAGCTCTTTTGACGAAAACTGGAGTTCATTTAGACACGCTAGATCGGCTTAAAGGCTCAAGTACCGAAAAATATCACTACATCATAAAACCTCTATTTAAAACAAATTCTACACCTTCAACGAGCAGAACAACTCAGATGCTAACTCGACTAAAATCTATTCTTTCATCAAAAGGAAAAGGTCTTCTCAACCGTTTAACATACAATGATAGGTCTATGGAGTATATTTATTGGGATGATCCCAATGAATTAGTCGATCGTTTAAAGTTGTTGATTGCTTCAAAAGAGGCAGGCAATACGTCACACGACAATGAAATAGTAGCCATTATCAATGAGCTCAAGGAAGCGGATATAATAAAATAACAAGTCGAATCTCATTCATTTATAAGATGTCCGTTGATAAATTCGGTCATCGCTCTCAGGGTGTTCAAAAAAAGTTGCAGCTACCTAAACCCACATTTCCACATACCTCTGACGGAAATATTGATGGTTACAATTTGAAAATTTGTAATGTGAGCGAGCTGACGAACGACAATGATGCTGCTACTAGAAAATATGTGGATTCAACAATAATCCCACTAAATGTAGTAGGGGATAATGTAAAAAACTTGCTTAAACAAGTAGACGAAATTTCACAATTTATATCAAGGGATCCTCCAACCGCTAGTAAACATTTAGCGACTAAAAAATATGTTGATGATGCTATTGTTACAGTGAAAACTTTTTTGCGAAAATACATTCAGAATGCCAAATCCGAGGTAACTACACAAATAATGAATAGTTTGAAAGAGGAGGTGGATAATATCAATACAAACACCCCTCGAATAGATTTAAACCCATTAATGAAAAACATACATGAAATTACTGATCGACTAACAGTTATATAAGGTGAATTATCATTTATAGAACACTTCTAGAAGGTAAATCAACAAAAGGCGTTCACCAATTGATTAACACATCCAAATTGCATAGACTGCTTAACTAGAAATTAAATATAAAACAATACATTTAAGTCATATGGTTATTTTTCTTAAAAGCTTCAACGAGTTTGGTCACTACTGAGATAACTACAAATATACTTATTTAGATACAATGACTAACTGAAATATGTCATCCAAAGACAAAATTCAACTGGTGAACGAACTTCACAAGCCAATTAGAAAAAATTACCCACGTAGACGTACCATTATTAGGGGGTTAGATGACCTTTGGCATATGGACTTAGCGGAAATGCGTAATTTTGCGCATCAAAATAGGAATAATAGAATGATACTATTTGTCATCGATTGTTTTTCAAAATTTTTATGGACGCGTCCACTGAAGACGAAGACTGGTGAGGAGATTACTCGAGCATTCTCGGACATTCCGGCTCACACTCGTAGAGCTCCTCGAAACATCCAATCAGCAAGTTTCAAAATTTAATGAAAAAACATAATATAAATCATTATAGTGTTTTTAGTACAATGAAAGCTTCTATGGCTGAACGTGTTATAAGAACGTTGAAATCGAAACTCTACAAGTATTTCAGTTTAAATGGCACCTATAAATGGTTGGATATCCTACCGAAAATCACTCAAGAATATAACAATACAAAGCATTCAACAACAAAGTATAAACCTTCTCAAATCAACAAATCCAACGAAAAAGCAATTTTAAATAAAATCTATAACCATATAAAGATAGCTGGTCCACGAAAATTCAAAGTTGGTGATATAGTGCGCATAAGCAAGTCGAAGCATGTCTTTGAAAAAGGTTACACTCCAAATTACACAACTGAACTCTTCAAGGTCATTAAAATTAAAATAACTAATCCCACAACGTACTTGCTTGAAGTCATGAATGGCACTCAAATGAGTGGAGGCTTTTACGAAGAAGAATTTCAGAAAACATCAAATCCTGATATATACTTGGTTGAAAAAATACTTAGACGCAAAGGTAAAAAACTGTACGTCAAATGGCTCGGCTTAGACAAAAAACATAACAGTTGGATAGAAAACGTAGATGTTTTGTAGCGCTACTTTTTGCTCCGCTGCGTATGAATACAGTGGGGCTGACGTTGACCTTAAAAGTTCGAATATAAATTGAGTGCTTCGATGACCATTAGCAGTTATTGTTGTTGTTGTCGCTGTTGAGTTAACAACATGAGTTTTTCTTCTTATTCTCAAGATAGTAGTGAATCCGATTCAATGGATTATAGCACTAAATTAGATCAGATTTTGGGGAAATATGAAATGGTTGCATGGTTGCCAAGCAGGAAATGCATTACTTGCTACCTAGAACATATCCTGCAGGCGCACTTCAAATTCAGTGTGGTATAAGTCCAGCAAGAAGCCTTGGTTCTGCCGTTATTTTGTCATCCTGGAATAAATTTGAAAGAATATCCTACAGCACCTTTGAATGGTCAACGCTAATTGATATATTAGGAAATTATACGTTTTTTAATGATCCAATGTCTGAATTGACAGATGAATACGAACCCGTAGTAATTCAATGTGGAGACTACTGTCAAGTTCGACAATTAATTTACGATGACACAAAATTTTTGGATATCAGCAAGCATGGTGTTACTTTCGGGTGTACTCAAGAGGATGTTCGGCAAATAATTCAAGTTGATCAGTGCCTCCTTTCACATCACCTAGCATACTTAGACTCTCTAAGTTTTTGTGAATACTACAAAAATGTAATAGAAACTATTAGGAATTTCAATCAAAATAATGGTCATTTTAGTAAATTGGAATTATTGTATGCTATTTGCGATTGTAGTAATAGCATACTGTCAATTACACTTAGAGAATTCATATATATATATATATATATATATAGGAAATAGTTCGTTGCCGATACTAGTTAGGTCTAACTATTATTGTGGGGGATGCGGCAATGTGAATAAGTGAACTCTTTTTAGTTTGTTCTGAGCTTTCGGTAATTTATTATCACCATTATCAAAGAACTACAAAAGATACATTTATAGATATTTCAAACAGGTATAAATAAATTCAGTTTAAAAGTAAAACATTAATTACTCACAACTAAGCGAGGTTAATCACAATATCTATATATAATATGTATAATATGGAGAAAAAACATGGTATAAGATATAATTTTCTTTTTCAAGAAATTAAATTAAAAATAAAACTATCAAAATTGACATTACGACATCGATGTTAATTTTTAGTAGTCATAGAAATGTCTTTAAATATGTTTAGTATATTAGCAAGTGAAATAATAGTTGGTAAGTTAATATAAAGGAACAGAATTCTCATCTTCAATATTTGAATTTCAATGTCGTAATGTCAATTTTGATAGTTTTATTTTTAATTTAATTTCTTGAAAAAGAAAATTATATCTTATACCATGTTTTTTCTCCATATTATACATATTATATATAGATATTGTGATTAACCTCGCTTAGTTGTGAGTAATTAATGTTTTACTTTTAAACTGAATTTATTTATACCTGTTTGAAATATCTATAAATGTATGTTTTGTAGTTCTTTGATAATGGTGATAATAAATTACCGAAAGCTCAGAACAAACTAAAAAGAGTTCACTTATTCACATTGCCGCATCCCCCACAATAATATATATATATATATATATATATATATATATATATATATATATAAGTTTAAAGTTGTAAACGACTTAGAATTTCAATAAACTGATAAATAATTATTTTTTATTATCTTATTTTTATATCACTGAAACAAGCACCTAGGGCTTTTATTAAAGTGAATGTTGAAGAGTGAAGCTATGCTACCGCTGCTGCTGCTACCGACGCTGTTGATTCTTCCTTTAGTTGCACTTGAGGAAATTAACCTAAATTATACAACAAAATATTTGGATGAAATTAACCTTGATTATGCAACAAAATATTTAGAACGATATGGATATGGACCTAGGGCTTTTATTAAAGTGAATGTTGAAGAGTGAAGCTATGCTACCGCTGCTGCTGCTACCGACGCTGTTGATTCTTCCTTTAGTTGCACTTGAGGAAATTAACCTAAATTATACAACAAAATATTTGGATGAAATTAACCTTGATTATGCAACAAAATATTTAGAACGATATGGATATGTTTCATCTTTCAATCTTTCAACATTTTTAACGAATTTCCAAGAAAGATACAATTTACCTGTAGATGGGATCCTTAATCCTGATACAGTTCACCTATTGCAGCGACCTCGATGTTTCGTAGGAGAAAACGATCATAGCGTTCACTCTTACACAGTTAGAACCAAATGGACTAAAACTAACATTACTTGGTATTTTCCTCAGGCAACACAAAAATACGCTGATGCTGCTACAAAGGTATGTATGGCAGCAAAATTCCAAGTTCACATTCAAACGAGTTATATAACCTTCACCTACTCCAGATATCTTAATAATTGTTGTACGCAAAAAACATCAATTTCGAGCCAACTGTCAGGGTACTCATAATTGTGAACTTGATTTTGATGGTCCTGGAAAGGTATTAGCACATGCTTATTTTCCCTCAGAAGATGGATGTATAGAAATTCATATGGATGCTGATGAGATGTGGAATACTAATATAGATGGGGATATACCGTACGGTGATGTTAGCTTCCTCATGGTGCTAACTCATGAAATCGGTCATGCTTTGGGAATTGGTCACAGCTCCATTTCGTCTGCAGTAATGTTTCCATGGTATCAAACAAACATTACAACTCTAGATGAAGATGACAAGATGGCGCTCGAAGCTCTTTACGGACCAATCAATACATATGTAAATAATCCATTCAAACCAACATCTCAACCAACATCTTCACTAACGCCACCACCCCCGCCTCCCCTTTAGTATCACTTTCGCTTTCAGACACACGGATGGTTATATATATTTTTTCACCAAAGATACCTACTACAAATTCAGCGAATATACAAAAAATGTTATAGCTTCTGGACCATTTGACTGGAATATCTTCGGCATACCATGTCCCAATACAAGTTTGAAAGAGCAGCTCAAATCGCTTCTCACACGTGTACTTTCTATTTATGAATAATAAACTTTTTTTTATTTGTTTATTTTGAATTCCTATATACATACAGGGCTACATCATTATTAAAAAACATTTAACATCATCGTTAAAAAACATTTACATCAGGAGTTATATTATTAGTATATGAAAAGTGATATGTTTTTTTTATAAGTCAATATCGCTGTCATCTTCCTCGCTATGAACAGAAATAAATCGATTTGGGTGTCGTCGTTCATATAATTCCTCGCTAGGTGATAGAGTTCGTTTTGGATGAAGATCTTCACCACATTTTGATCTAGTTTTCAATTCAAACAATACTTTTGTGAATTCATTTTGACACCACATATCCCGCGATTTGTAAATAAAGGGTATACTGTCATAGTCATATACTGCATGCCAATGATCTCGTGAAACATTAAGCTTTATATCAATTTTTTTGCTTTCCAAAATATAAACCAGCTGCTTATAACATTGCTGGCATAAAATAATATTCAAGTTTTTAATAAAATATTGTTGGAACCAGACACAATATGTATCTTCTTCTTCCATTCTAAATTTGTAGGCCAATTCTGAACTAGGGTGTGCTAACAGAGTATCCCTAATCTTTGAGGTAACATACCGTGATGACCTATCATGTACCCAATAACATTTAATCTTATTATTTGATGTTGCTATTTTATTTAAGACATTAGTAGGTATAAAGGCACTCCAGGCAGACAGACAGACGGCTCTTATCAGCACTTCCGCTCAGTCAGCGCTCCTTATCAGCGATGCTCTTATCAGCACTTCCGCTCCACCAGCGCTCTCAAAGCGGTCCTTATAAGTGACGCTCTTATCAGCTCTTATCAGCCAGCGCGAAGGTCCTTATCAGCGAAGCTCAGTGGCACAACCTGTATATGCTTTACAATTTCATAGGAGTGTGATAAATATATAAATGATAATCCCCAGAGATAATCTCTTGCAAAAAGCCGGCCATTTACAGAGAATCGCCAACAATGCGGTATAAAAATTATCAGTTTCGGTTTTAAATTTTTCAAAATACACAGCTTATGATTTTATCGATGTTTGTGGTTGTACGTCCGTATGCATTTTTCTGCGTTGTGAGCCATCCCGAATTGTTTCAGACAAAATGCAAACATAAGCACGCCCTGTATATGCTTTTACAATTTCATAGGAATGTGACAAATATATAAATGATAATCACTAACCGCGGGGACATCCGGGAACCATATCGTCTGGCCTAAACAATAGTTTTAACGTATTTTAAGGTATTCGTCGTTTCGAACAAGAGCTGTTTAAAACTAGTGAAAAATGTGTGTTTGTACATCAAAGAATTTAAGCAATAAAGAATAATCAATGTCGTTGCACGGTATTTTTAAAAACAGTGCTGTTTAAACTAGTGAAAAATGTGAGTTTGTACATCAAAGAATTTAGCGAGTATGCTGGTATAAATGGAAAATAAGGTAATCTGCTTTTTATAATGTCTAGATATCTAAGCATTTGTTTCTGCTTGGACAATTTCAATGCTAAAGCTTTTGGTGTAAGTTTAAGGTAAAAATTACGAAAAAACGTGGTAGAGAGTCGATGCTGCGCACGCACATATGCCAACATGTCTAGATAACTAAGCATTGCTATTCTAAGGCAATGCTAACACTTTTTGTTAATTCGGTGTAAGATTAAGGTATAAAATTACGAAAAAAACGTGGTAGAAGGATTTGCGCACCCACAACCACCAAGTATCCTTTGACACGGAGCACCCCTGTCCTCATCTTTTTATTGGTTGTAAAGTTCAAAAAATATCATTTTGTTGTTTATGAGTGTTATTTTAAAGAAAGGTGTGTTTTACAGCGAATACCAATGGCAGTACTCAAAAAAGCAGCGACGATTCGGTTGGTGTATGATAAGAAACCAAAGCATCAATGTCTATGGTAGAAGTAGATGGAGTTTCACACGTTTATAGGAAATGCAATGGTGAGTTTATAGTTTTTTACCCCTTTTAGATTCGTTAAGACTGAATATAAGATATGCAGACCCAATCTCGTGTGGTAATGTGGGTAATAGCTGTAACACCTGTAAATTTATCTGCCAACATTTCAGTCACGCGCAGCTATTTTAAATCGTACACATACGAGGCAACCGTCATTTTCTGTTTTTTGTTGGGAAACCTATTTGTTAATCAGATAAAACTTAATGTTTAGAACTACTCAAGAAGTTGCCGAATAGTCAACGATAAAATTAAAAAAGGAAAATCCGACGTAAAGCATAGATAAGAAAATATAGCAAATAATATTTAAATTAACGAAGCAAATTCTCGAAAACATATTGTAGCCACAAGCCGAAGACGCTGATAAAAGTGTACTTCTATATATCAATAATCATATATCAATTTATTCACGTATTACACAACAAAGAATTATGCCGGAAATTACTTTGAAATTGACCACGAAATTTCTCCTAAAATTTTCTGAAAATCTACACAGGGAATCTTCCAAATATTTTCGGAGTAATTCATACGATACGCATGCGTAGTCGGGTTATTGAAGCTGATGCAAACATTAAACATGAAGGCAGGCCTACAACATTATTCAGATGTTTACACTACTTTGCTATCACAACGAACAACTGATTTATAAAACTTAAATTACAAGTATCAGTCGTATATGAAAAAAAGTTATCATCTTCAGAATGGAGAAGTATCAGGAATTTTAGGTTTATATACAGAGTGGACACGATTTAACGGTTAATTAATAAAACCAGACGGTTCTTCAAGTAGGCCGGGCAGTACCCTACATTACCGACTGGAACGATCCAATAACGGCACAGATTTCCAACAAGGATTTTCGAAGAATAGAGAAGTCCACGGCCCAAATGTTTTAGATTTACTAGGTATTTTTGGTGTATTTATACAAGCTGGTTACTGACTATACAAAAGTATCTTATGAAAAACTTATCAGCGTAGGCGCATACAGAAAGTAGAAATTGTTAACACACGTAATCAGGCAAAACAGATATCGACTTGGGGCTTAATACGCGGTATTTACTAGGAAGCCCGTTTCCACATCACCCTGGAGGTAGGACTTTCAATGCGTTGTATTTAATATTTAATGTGGTAAATACGTCCCCAGGAGGCCTACGAACCACTTGATGATAATAAAGAAAATAAACATTCAAACATATTGCCTATTTTTACAAATGGGTCTTTTTATTTTTACCAGCAGCACGAACACTAGTCTCTAAATTAATAAAGATGGTTCATTATTTTAGCTGGCTATTGCCTCTTTTTACCAGCAGCACGAACAGTAGTCTCTAAACTAATAAAGACGGCTCATTATTGCCTGGTTATTGCCTCTATTTATAAACATTTTACAGCCTCTTTTTACAAATAAATCTTTTGTATTTTAATATTAACTCTTTTGACACAAACAGTAATTTATATCTGAATATATTTATCTTCTTAATTAACATTTTTAAAGAACGGCATAGCCATGGAAACGGCAGATTTTTACGAACTATGTGCGATTTCAAAAGATATTTTCTCTCTCATTGGACAGACAAGCTTGAAGGTAATTTGAACAGATATTTTATACTAAACATATTTGAAAAACTATTCACGCTGTCTTTTATAACCGTAAGGAACAGAGTCATAGTCATCAATGCGCCTTCGTTTGGTGAAGTTTGTGCGGAAAACCTTTGTAACGTTTTTAGTAACAACTGTGTGGTCAGTGTTTCTTAAAATATTTCGAGTTGTTATGTACTCATCGGGGGATTCATTTAAGACCATGTCTCTTAGTTTGTCAAAGTTCACGCGGTTGTGGGTATTATAATTCAATGTTATACCCTTAACTTTAATTATATCTAAAGTTTTATTATTTAATGTCGAATGAACACGATAAGCATATAGTTTTGGGGTTTTGGGCCACCAGAGACAAAGTCTGTAATATAACTCCCCTCCCCGTACTCAGTTAGTTCATCGGTCATGTCGCCGAGAAAACTGCCTAAGGGTACTTCTTAGTTGTCCCCAGGGCGAGAGACATAAATAACAGAGTCGGTGTCGTGGTACATTACTCTATCGCCGAGATTTTCCAGATATGAATATAGCTTAAGCCTGGCATGGCCAGTGGTGTAGGCGGCGAGTGCTACGTTCACAGTTGGTAAAGAAGCGTATGCTTCATCTTTAAAGGACCAGTTGACGACGAGAGTGTTCTCGTTAACCGGAAAAATATGGTTAACTTCTTTGTGAGGTTGTGACTGGAGGTCTAATAGTTCTGCTGGATCGTTAACAATAGAGGACTTGCTCTGGTTTTCACATTGGCCTAGTTTGCCCCAGAATGACGTAATCATACTTTTACCAACCTGTCGTCGTCCAGGATTATATTCAATTTCGTCAGGACATAGCTCTACCCCTTCTTTTTCCAAATATTCTTTTATATATATCTCCTTATCTTCTTCGGTTTTACAATATGGCGGCCAACCACTTGCTTGCTGCTTTGTTTTGAGAAATTTGGATATATATTCTGAAAACAAACCACCAGACATTGTAGAAGGATCATACTGTGCAACTTGGTATTTCCAAATTTCAAAAATTTTCAAAATTTTATATCCTTTTTCCAAAGCTTTCAACGTTTCGTCTATTACCCACGTACCGGTGAGACTTCGTTCTTCGTCCGTATGACAACACTCGCCGTTAGACATATTTTCACAACAAGTGTGGCAGAGAGGGAACATAAGTTTTTTATTAGATTTATATGGTAGAACGGGGTGGTAGAGATTTGTTGGCGGCAGTACTTGGCATTTTATTAATCCATCTGTTCGTTTTAAATCTAGAGAATAACATTCTTCTCCGACAAAAACTTCGGGGTGTCCAATGGGGTACTTTCCATACTTATTCGCCCAAGGATACAATGAACAAACGTCTGCATAATTGATTTTCTCCCCTTCTTTACACGAATAATATAATTTTGTGGCGTCGGTTCGCCCTCCGTAAAAAGCGTCGCTAAGATTTAGAGGCAATTGTGCGAGGAGAGGATGTTTTTCAGTAAGAGCGGTAATTCCGGGATTCATCTCGCGGCGAAAATCACACTCCCACTTAACAATTACGTCGCCGAGCGCTCTTAATTGTTTATTTTTTGCTAGCGTTGCTTCATAACGTTGTTCATATGTAAGGGATGGGTCCTCATAGGTAGGTGTGCCTCGTTTGTATTTAATGCATTTTGGACAACCATGAAAGTAACAACCCTCAAACTCGAATACCTGTCGAGTATTCTCACAGTATCCGTCCAATTTAAGGCCATTAATCACGGCTTCTCTACCGCGAGCAGCGTGTTGTATTTTTATACCTCTTTGACATTCTTCATGAATTAACCATTGAGTAGCAATCTTGGACTGGTTGTCTCGACACCTATACCCATTTTTAGGTATGAGGCCGATGGTATTTGGTTTTAAAAAATTTCGTCGGAATATTTTATTACAAACGCCTGGCAAATTAATGGCCTCTGTAAATGGGTCAACCCCTCCGTCGTTTAAAATTAGCTCTCTGAACTTTAGACAGGAGCGGGCGAGAATACCAACGTTGTCGATACAGTACGATACAATTTCTTTTTTAAAGTCAAACATATACCCCTGGTCGGAGAGTTCTTTATGCCAATTAGTTAATTTTTTTCTGGCATCGTCTTTTTCGTCGAGTAAGGGCGAATATTTCAAACTGTCCTGGTCATAGTATTCGAGAGCTGGTAATGGGCTTACGTAGTTCCAGTTTTCTTTTTTATTAAATAAATGTGGAAAGTACCCCTTTTTTATATCTTTTAGTCCGAAAACTTTGGGTAATTTCGCTAGAGGCATTGGGAAGTAGTTTAGAGAGTCGATAAAACTTACGCTGCCCACTTTCATTTGTATTAGTTTTGTACCTCTACTAATTAGTTCTGGGGTCAAATCCGTCTTTGTTATAAGGTGGTTTAGCATAAACTGGTTATCATATAGACCTCCAGCATGACCTACTACGATTATTTTCTTAAACAGAGTACGCTGGTTCAATACGTACTCCATAAAACGTGCCACAAGCTCAATTGTTAAAACTTGGTATCTAACGCCACAATCGCACCATCTTTTGTCTGTACCTATACATAATGTACAATGTTGCTCAAACACACACAAGTTGGCTTTGTGAAGTAGAGAGCCGTCTGCCATAGTTTCCTCTTGAGTAGACTCGAGGTCATAAAATATAAATAGTACACCATGCATTGAAGGCTTATGTGTGTCTACGGGCATAAAACAATGGTGAGGGGAAGGTTTATATTCTCTGCATACTTTACAGAACACCTCGCCACAGGTATGTTTTCTGCTTTTTAGAACGGCTTTAAGACATAGTTTACACGCAATCACCTGTTCACACAGCCTAGTTTCTATGTGGTAATCGTAGCAAATCTGCCCTCTAAAATACCTGTTACAGCTGTCACACACAATTTTCTTATTTGATTGACAAGGCGGAGATTGTTTGCACGCAGGGCAACTTCTTTCGCAGCGATGAGAGTTTTTGCTATAGAAGGAAGAGTGACAATTTTCACAAAAATAACTACAACAAAATGCAGAAGTTAATGATATTATTACATTATAGTGGTTTTTGTGATACAACAGATTAATTTTCTTAACACCCCCCACTCCTTCGTACAAGACATCATGCCCCTTCGACCCGTAGATATAAACTGTTATTGTATAATCTACCATGTAGTCTTGAAACTTTTTTAATTCTGTTATACCACCACCCTCTTTGGGTATCTCGATTCCACTAGCCCCCAATAGTTCTAAGGTTTTTTGGGTCTGAATCCCCTCTGTTTTTCGGACTTTCTGTTTGTCAGGATCGTTATCAACATATGCTTTGGCTACAACCAAAGCTCTAGTCAGGCATAGGTGATCGTTATTTCGTATAGTTATAATACCATCGCGCCGAGCACACTCTTCGTCGAATGTGTTATATTTACGACCCCTACCCTGTCCCTTAGGCATTTTTACGATCGTTGCTGCGAGACAAAATGTTTCGGTGTCAAAGGCTGACGAATTAGACTGATACACTTTCGAAATCATAACCCATATGTCTTCAAACTTTATTTCTGAAGCTGCTCGAAAAAACACCCAACCATCACCACGACTAAACTCTTTCGAGCAAAAAGTAAAACCGATCTGGTCGCTTGGCTCTGTTCCTTCCGTTGTTTTAGCGACAACTCCTTTAAGACCTTCTTTGATCCATTTTAATGGATCATTGTCTTCAGGGACGGAGCGAATCTTAAATTCTATATTTCTACCTGTTAAATTAAATTTACGCACGTTCCTTATAGTATATTTAGTAATCAAAAACTTTTCCATTGTTCAAAAAGCGAATCTAGAAACTATAGAAAAAATCAGAGTTTTAAATTCGGTTTTACAAAATTAAAAATACGAAAAAATGCTATTAAGAAAAACTAAAATTCGAAAAAACTAAACGAAATTTTGGTCCAAAATTTGAAAAAATAAGCTTACCACAAGAACACGGGTGAGAAAATGAGCCTGCTGCTCTAAAACGGTTCTTTATATAGAGATAATTTGTGGGCGTGGCCTAATAATCTTGCGAGATTTTTCAGTAAATAGAAGAGTTTATTCAAACAGATGTTCATTTTAGTCAATATTCTACCACGGAATCGCCATGATGAATCATTTATAAAGATATAGGTGTTGTGAGTTTACAATGCGTTCGACAGTATGTGATTAGATAACCTCACTTTTACTCGGCTTTTTTAGAGATAATTTGTGGGCGTGGCCTAGTGTTTTAAATCGCCATGATGAAACATTTGTTGTGGCTACTTTTACGCGATAAGCAACGCCTGTTTATCAACGTCTGATAAGGGAACTCCTCACCGAAAATTTTACCTATTATAGTTTTTCATAAAAGCGTCAAACTTGTCATGACTTGTAAAGGCGGAAATAGATAAGAAAAATGGGGGCCAAAGGGAAATGTAAATAAGCTCGATTTTGAAAATATGTGTTATCGCAATAGCATGAGGTGTGGAAAAATATCTTTGCCATAAGTACTGTAAATTTATATTATCGTCTTTCATCAATATTTGCAATCCTTTCGAATAAAAATCTGCGACGGTGTCAGACCGGCTTAGGCTATATGTAAAACCCCAAATTTTTTGAAATATATTTTATTAGATAATTTTTACAAAATTACTGACTATTATGCTTTATTACAATCTAAGTGCTATTAAAAGTTTTTACTGAAGTAATCTTCAAGCAAAAAGTGTTCGTGCTAAAACCTGTCGAGTTGGACTGGTATACGGAGGATATCATTTCCCAGACGTTGTCAATAGTTACATCTTTGGTTTTCTTGAAATTTATCCAGCCTTCCCCTCTGGAGAAATCTTTGGAGCAGAAAGTGAACCCTACATAGTTGTCAGGCATTAGGTCTTCGGACCCTTTACTTATGATTTGTTTGATGGTCTCTTTAACCCACACAACGGGGTCAACATTCTCTGGAATTTCTTTAATTCTAAACTCCAAAACTCTGGCCGCCACACCAAATCGTCTACACTTTTGCGAGTCGTCTTTAACTAGTACAAAGTTTTCCATGTCTGCTCACGACAAAGGCTGAGACAATAATAAACTAGACGATGTTGCTTTCTAATATATTATTTTTTCTTGAACCAACATTCTTTGCACCAAGCTGTGAACTTGTAGTATTCAATTCCTTTCCGGTCACAGTTGTACTCTTCTGTCTGCTCGTAGACTTCTTCTTTGCGGCAAAAAGAACAAAAACTTGGTTTGCAGTCGCTGCAGTTGCACGCTCGTCCCCAAGCACAATTTGGCATCTTCACTCTAGAACAGTTAGTGATCAAATGAACATTCATCTTGTTGCTAGCTTATTTTATTCAACTATGTCCGCCCTTCTTAATTCTTCGATTATTTCTTGGAATTCAACATCTTCTTCTTTTAGATATTTCAGCCTTTCGACTAAAATATTAGGGTCTGTCCAACCACGAGGAATGTTGCATCTTCTATGTACGTGTCTCATCAGATATATTTGTACATATATTGTTTAGAATTTTTAAGTTACTAGACGGAAATTTACTTGTAACGGAATCAGTACGGTTTCTGGGTAACGTGACACGTTTTTTACATTTAAACAGAGGTTTTATTATATTGTTGAATTTTATAGGACAGGCTTGATGCCTCAGATGTCCTCGGGTATCTCGATGTGCCCCAGATATGTTTAATATTTGTTTGTACGTTTGTAAATCAAATGGGGTAAATTCCTGATGCCTCTTGCAAAATATTAATAGCTGTAAACCAGGAGTATTATGGAAAGTTTTATCGTCTACCACTATATGTTCGGCGTCATAGTCTAGATATACATTTCCAAGTACCCATCGCCCGTTGGATAGCTGCGGGCCGTAAGCTTGGTCAAGATCATTATGTTCTCCTATGTTAGCAGTCATGGGAGCAATTTTGATTTCTGTTGTTTGTGATGGATCTTGTTTTACGAAGCCTAACGAACTTGCTATTTGTTCAAGAGGCTTTATCACAGGCTTAAAAACCTTTTCGAGATGCTCTTCTCGATCACGCTCAGCTCTTTTGAGCGAATTGTATTTTTCACGAACAGCTTTTGCGAGCTCTAATACGTGCTGTTTACGAGGCGCCATGCTATTAAATGAAAAAATAGCGTACACACTCCTATTTATAACCTCGATATCTGACGTACCTCTGCGACACATCTGTCGCACGTCTGGGGCACATCTGACACCCATCTGGCGCACACCTGAATGCAAGCTGACTGTACGCTGACTATGCGCTGACATATACCTGACTATGCGCTGACATATACCTGACTATGCGCTGACATAAACCTGACTATGCGCCTTCTATATGCTGACATATACCTGAGATACACTGACTATATGCTGGCATACACCTGATATACTTTTGACGCTCTTCTGATATATACCTGAGATACGCCATGATGATATGCTAATGATAAGTTAACGTTCTTTCACGAGCCAAAAAGTATGAAAAATGTGTTGCGTATAGTTTCTGGTTATCTTTTTATAAATATAGTTTGGTATCATGTCACGATTTTTAATGTAGGCTTTTTTTGATTTATTGAGAGAGAGACTAATAGATTATAAAATATTGACCCATCTAAAACGACTATACAACTGATCAAATTATTGCTGAAATATGGAATATACATTTTCAAAACAATAGCTAACCATATTCTGTGAAAACTTTGATAAAAATATCAAATCTACTTATATCTCAAAACTATTATTTGACAGTTAGGGCACCGACGGCATAGACGTGTGAGTCTCGTGACGTCATACTTAGCATTTATAAAAAGTATCCCACCTAATAATTTAAGGGGATAAAAAGTCCTAAAATTCGTGTGACGTAATTTATGGATGGCCCCTTACAAGTACTTTATGAACCTACCCAAATGTGGTATATCAAGTACATATTCGATAAAAAATGTAAACATGCTCTTGCTACAAACTGAGAGACAAATATTCACAGTTGTCGGTAAAATATATTGTTTGAGTTGATAACTTGGATACCTTGTTCGTCAAAAAACTGTTTTTGCAAAAAAAGTTTATATGACCGATATCTACAATGGAGTACTCTTTTATTTTCTGATAATAAATACAAACAACATTATCGGGGTTCGTCACCAAGGACTCTTTTCAAATATTAATAACCACAAATGCATACTATCAGTTCTAATCATCACATGTTATAAATAAACGTTAACAATACTGTTATTTTGTACCTAAAGATTATAAAATTTACCATTTTTCCAATTTTAGTCACATTGGCTAAAACAAAAGCATTTACTAATCATTGCAAATTGTGAACTGATGAATTTGGGTAATTTTAGGAAATACGTGACATTTAATGCTACAAGATATTTTATAATTACAAAGAGTCCAACGTGTGTTATCTAAGTCCTTGTTGGTTTTGTTGGTTATATTGTAGAACTTTCTGGGTATATAAGTGAGCATTTTATTATGAATGTTAAAATCCATGGTTGACTACTTAATCCGCTTCTCCGAGGAAGTTAGCGACGTGCTTTTGGCTTATCACGGCGTAGAAGTGTTTGAGAGAGATGGATATCTCGTTGTTAATATGGTTATGAGAAGAGCTAACGATATTCGGCGTAAACCTCTCTATATGTTCGAATATATTGTACCCTTAGAAGATGGGAGTGAGGGTTCTGTTATTAGTATACATTTCCATTTAGATAATAATTTAGTAAATTATTATATATATTACTTTAAGAATCCTGAAGATGGTGGTTATCGAGGGGTGTTTTATGAGTACTGCGATAGAGAGTGTACTTTTTATGGGGACCAGAATAATTGGATCCCTCCTAACCCCCGTGAAGAATAACCTCTGTAAGTTTGTCTTTTTGACTTTTTTATGATTTATCTTCTTACTGTTTTTTAAAAAGTTTATTTGCGGTTGATCATTGTTAAAATTAAAAAATGTTTTTTGTTGAATTAAAAATTATAACATGTTCTAAAAAGTATCTTAAAATGTTTATTTGCTGCTGAATTTTTGTTTCATCTTGTCGCTGTTTCTTATGTTTTTTATTATCTTGTTACTGTTTTTGTGTTTTAAAATGTTTATTTGATGCTGATCCAGCCGAAGCAACTTGAAGTTCACTAGTTTTTCTCGGCCGGGAAAAAGAGGATCTAGGATTAGTAAAAAAGGCTTATTGATGTATTAATTATTCATAAAATGTTTATTTGCTGATAATCAAATTAGAAAGTGATTTTTGGCGAATTTAAGGATAGGTAGCTAGTGTAAGTTATATAAAAATGTCTAGTTTTAAAATTAATCAACTATTTTTGCCGATGATCTAGACATGTTTATACGTAACAGCCGAAGCAACTTGAAGCTCACTAGTTTTCTCGGCCGGGAAAAAAGAGGATCTAGGATTGGTAAAAAAGACTTATTAAAAACATATTTTTAAATTTCTCTCCTTTTATTGGAACACAAATTTTAAAATGTATCAATTGTTTTAAGCTGAAAATATAATACTATACCTCAACGCCCACACCGCCGTAAATCTTCTTATTAGTGTCTGTAACACAAACTTTTTAAATGTATTAATTGTTTCAAGCAATAAATACAATAATATACCTCAACGCCCACACCACCACTATTGGGGCATCCGGCTGTGGGCTGTACCATATACAATACCCCTGGTATGTCCCTAGCCCCAGCATACCAGGGGGTCTCTGCGAGGGCACAGGGGATGGCCCCCGCAGCACCAAAAGCTGCTTATTCTGTAAAATAAAATCTAATTTATCTATTTTATGTGTTTAATAAACTTACTCTAAACATTGGCGGCATCCTTTGTCTAACGACAGTTTCTAAATCTTCTGAAAAAAAATATGTCAGTACAACGTTATATAAAGATTTGTATTATTCTTACCCATTTTTTTGCTGTTTAACACCAAAATACCTTGTGTCCTGCTTTTTATATAGTCGGTGGTTGTCAAGGAGAGGGTATGTGGCTAGTTATCTTTTTTTTTGTTTTTCTGCGATACAAAATTGTTGTTGTTGAAAAATGCCGATATTTCCTCTATCCGCAAAAATGTACAACAATCAACTATGTATGCTATCTATCTTCTGCAAGTTATATTTTCGTTTTACATAATGTCGTGCGAATACTTAATTCGTTTTATTTTATCAAGTGAAAATTTCGGTGCGGATGTTCATCTGGGTTTTTATCCGCCTGTCCAAGACGATTGTCAAATCTATATAAATATGGATATTAATAGTCATAGGTTCCATCACTATCTTATTTTACGAGATAATCACGGGACCGGTGATTTGCTACAAATCCATTATTCATTAGACGGTCGTTTATTTTGTGTATATAATTTTTATATAAATGAGAATGAAAGCGAGCGCATTTACGGAGATTACTTCTTTTCTGGGGACCATGAGGCAACTATTACGCATACTATAGATTTCAGCGAAGGCTTCATCAGTTCCGATCCCTCAGAAGAGTAATGTGAGTAGTTTTGATGTTACATTGGTAACTACCATTTTTGATGAAATTCTCTGTTTCTATTCCTTTTTTATATGAACCGCGTCTGCAGAAGCGCTTAAAAATCTCTAGTTTTAATAATCTGTATATTTTACGGTTTTTTAGATGGGATACAGTAGCGCCACTTGGTTTTGCTTGGTGTCTGTTGTGCCCCTTTTTTCATCAGTGTTTCTAGATTTTATTTAAATTAATTTTTAGATTCCACAGCGAGAAAAAATCTCTTCGAAAAAAGCTCGGCACTGATGACGACACAAAACACAATAGATCTGCCACACGCCCTGTGACAATTTCTCACTCTTCCAGACCTCACAGCAACAAAGGACTCTTTGAAATAACTCGACACCACATCTGACAAACCAGCTCTTATGACCCTCCTGTAATAGAGATAACACCGCTAGTACAAAATTATTGACAAAGATCGATGGAAAATAAGTAGGAAAGAGGTGAGTTCTAATAAATTTTTTGATGATCTCTTCTAAATTTTCGAGTATTGGAAAACCCATTATTTATTAGACGGTCGTTTATTTTGTGTATATAATTTTTATATAAATGAGAATGAAAGCGAGCGTATTTACGGTATTTACTAGACCATGTTCTACGGCCTGCTTTAAATTCCTATTATGAAAAGTGTAATGACTTTTATCATGTAGGGTGGTCATTAACTTTGATAATTTCGAACCAGGTGGCTTGCGGTGTTCGGGGCACAAAGGAGAGTCTTTATACAAATTATGCAAACCGTTAGGATATTCCAAATCAACTTGGAGGATATAACTTTCGGAAGAATCGTCAGCAATGGATTTTATGAAGTCAACATCAAATTTATCAATATTATTTTCGATCCATTCGAAGCCTCCGTAGGGCAAAGGCTCGCACATTGCTTTCCCATACAAATTGTTTACATCCGTATAGAGTATGTACTTTGAGGGCTTCTCATCATCATATTCTGACATATATTTGTTGTTTGATTCGCTGTATCTGTTGCAGCACTTTGATATTCCACCTCTAATAGCATTTTCAACAAACATTATCATATCAACATCTTTTAAAATTTGTAGTTTACATTTTGTGAACTTTAGCATTGCATCCCAAGTATACCCAGGCATGGTGTAGTACCAAGCTGGGTCTAGACCATAAGTTTTCAAAGCCGTCTCTCTAAAGTTTTCGAAAACATCTGCTAAGAGGAGGATATCGGTGCGCATGTATATATCACTATATTCTCCAAGTGTTTTCACATTGAAAGATTGCCAAACATTTCTAGCGTGAGCATAGTCATCATCAGTTACGTTCGAATCGTTTAGTTTATTGTGAAAGTATTCAATGGTTGGTAATTTATCATCGTTTAACTTCTCAGAGCTATCAACGTAGTCATACGGAAATATACCTTTGCGTGTTAATAATGTAAATTGATCACTGCCTAGATTGCTATTTTCTTTTTTTTTAATTTTCAAATCAACGGTGTTCAAAGTTTTAACGATAGAATCGAGACTTGCTCCCAAAAAACGAAATGAATCAATAAATCTAAATTTTATATCTGTTTCTGAGTCATGTTGCGTGAATGAAATGTATTTTTCCTCATTGACAGGCAAAAGACTAACTACCTCACGTTTGGCGATGTCTCTAATAATTAGATGTCTATCATAACCAGACAGATTGTGGAACTCCAATGGCACAACAAACAGTTTTTTGAAGTTTAAATTGCATGATTGATGCGCAAAATTTCGAAACTCCCCGGTAAAATGATCATGATCACGTACAACTATGTCTTTGACCATAAACTATTTTCACAAATGTGACAAACAGTTGCACCAACACCAACTTAATTGCTTCAATATTTTTGAAATTTTAACTTTGAATAAATAAAGCGCATCTTTGAAAAAATCACTAATCTCTTTATATTTTAAATTTACAATAAGTCCCGTTCTAATTCTTCTATTAAAATAAGCTCGAATATTTAACCATTTTACCCTACTACTTCTTTTCACCCCATAACCCACATGTTTTTGAAATGATTTAATTTGGTAACGCATCCGCTGAAGTTCCCCAATTTTTGTTTGAATTTTCCTTTTTTCACCAATAGAAAATTTGATTTTCTTTAACGCTAAAGCACATTTTTTAACATGACCATCGATAAATTTAATTGTTAAATTTGCTAATGGTTCTGAATAATGTTGTTTTAGGAGATTGATTGTTTCGTCTACTTTATTCAATACTGCCTTATTCATTGTATCACTTGTAACCTTAAAAATTGAGCTCAAGCCCAAAAAAGAATCAAGTTATAAAATTTAAATAATTAAAAAAAGTGCAAGATTATAAATTAATTTGTCTACTTGGTTACATAAGTTTCGGTTGCTCCGGTGACAACCTTAGGCCTTCGACGTCGCTCAGAACGGAGGTAGGGGTGGATCCCTCTTATTGATCTTCCGGACAAAATAGTAGACAACTTGTGTGGGCGCCAACTGAGTTTTCCACTTTGGCCTAGCACGACTAATTTCCCCTGATAACCCAGTAAAACAAGGGATGAAAATAAAAGGCAAACCTCAGCTTATGTTCCTCATAATAACTACAATAAAATGAAAACATTTAATACCCTTAAGGGCTGTTTTACAAATAACTACTACTACTACTACTGAAAACCCTAGTAAAAGCCACCCCACTTTAAAAAAAGAAAAATAGTGTGAACATCTGTTTCACACCAATAGTCAAACTATTAACACTAAAATTCCAAACTATACCAGTTAATTTGACCTACTTAGTGTGAAATTAATATGGCTGTTCGAGTGTACCAATACAGATTAAATACAAACTTTCAATTATATGTTACCTGAAAAGTAGTGTAAAGTTTATAAAAAAACAATTCCATATAAGGCGACACCGTAGTCAAGGCGTCGGTACCAAGGCAGAGACGCATGCGCAAGTGGATAAAATTATGAAAATTAGATTGTGAAAATTTACCGCAAAATATTAATTTCCACCATTACAATTGCATAATAAAATGAATCAGTAGGAACTACCTAGCTAATGTATATACATATTGGCGTAAAGCCTAAAATAAAAATAAGTAAATAACTCAGATAAACCCCCGATACCAGGTTACCCTCAATGTGGTCTTCTTCAAGAAGTTGTTAAAGAGTAACAGCAAACTGCAGAAGACATCACAATCTATCTACCAGGTAGACTCCAAACATCCCGAAGTGTGTATCTGGCCCCACAGGTGAAGTGTATATAATCTGGCCCCACAGGTGAACCCTTAAAAATTAAAACAGGTATCAGCTAAAAACTGAGCCTCTACAGGAATAAATCCAACCCCCCGACAAGTTGAGCTTGTCTCGGCCTATGCCAGAAGCTAATTTATAAGAATTTACAAGTACGTACAAATCAAAATCAACCCTAAATTAACTGAATCAAACCCACAAAGTAGTCATAGGACCTACTTACAATCAACAGTGTCAGCAACAGTATACTACACTGAATTTACGGAGATTACTTCTTTTCTGGGGACCATGAGGCAACTATTACGCCTACTATAGATTTCAGCGAAGGCTTCATCAGTTCCGAACCCTCAGAAGAGTAATGTGAGTAGTTTTGATGTTACATTGGTAACTACCATTTTTGATGAAATTCTCTATTTCTATTCCTTTTTTATATGAACCGCGTCTGCAGAAGCGCTTAGAAATCTCTAGTTTAAATAATCTGTATATTTTACGGTTTTTTAGATGGGATACAGTAGCGCCACTTGATTTTGCTTGGTGTCTGTTGTGCCCCTTTTTTCATCAGTGTTTATAGATTTTATTTAAATTAATTTTTAGATTCCTCAGCGAGAAAAAATCTCTTCGAAAAAAGCACGGCACTGATGACGACACAAAACACAGCAACAAAGGACTCTTTGAAAAAACTCGACACCACATCTGACAAAACAGCTCTTATGACCCTCCTGTAATAGAGATAACACCGCTAGTACAAAATTATTGACAAAGATCGATGGAAAATAAGTAGGAAAGAGGTGAGTTCTAATAACTTTTTTGATGTTCTCTTCTAAATTTTCGAGTATTGGAAAACATGAAATTGCCTCCGTAGTCTGATACGGAATTTTCTATTGGATATTGGTTTCTAGGGAAACAGTGTTAACCCTCCTTTATACGGGTGGGGTAGAATAACATATGGGTGACCAGGACCAAATCTAGTATTTTTGATTAACATTTGAGGTTTAAACATTTTAATAATTTTCTCCAAAATTTCAAAATAAAACGCACAATTTTGTTATCATTTTTATTACATACATAAACAACCAGAAAGGAAAAATATTTTGAAGATTGAACAAAAGCACCAAAATGGTAACATAATAAACTAATATAAAAACAACTAATAAACATTGCCTTACAGAAAATACAATGTTTTAATTTTTACAAAAATAGGTATTTTAAATGAGACGCTCCCTACAACAAACCGTTATGTGCTCCATGCCAACTCTCACAAAAATGCTTGGTTTTTCTTCGTTTGCAGTATTTGCAGTAGCCTCTCTTCTTTGGGATCTTGTTGGTGTTCAGAACTATTCCAGCATCTGCATCCATAGCTCTAACACTTCTAGGCACACACAACCCTGGGGAAGATTATTTTGGGGAACAGATATGGAAATTACAGAGTCTCCCTGACAGTTTGGAAGCTGTGTATCGACTACTTTCACATAGAGGGCGTTCATAATGGTGATATAAATTACATTTAGACATTACACTTAGACGAGACGAGGCCTATGAGGACAAACACGGACTCGAAAAAAATTTTTCAACAAATTTTGCACAAAAATACTTTACTATGAGTATGAAAGATACAAAAGATATCAGCTCTGTGAAAATAATCTACAGCGTTGTTTCATTTTGGTATAGGGTGAGAGGCCCTACACGTGTAAAGGAGGACTTTTTTGAACCTCTTAATAAACACGACAAACCCCAATCTGCCCTTAATGTAGCTTAGTTCTATATTTGGAGACAGCGGTAAGCCCCCAGTCCACCGTGTAATTTTTTCATGTGAGAGAGAGTGCGATTTTGGAGGAATCTCGTCGCATATTTCCAGACGCACTTTTTGTCTCAGCCGCTCTCGCATATATCTATGATTCTGAAAAAAACAAAAATCAATACTTTTTTGTTTCTTCTAATTTTTGCTACACACCCTCGACTTCTCGACCACGAGCATTCTTATAGCCATAGGGCATTTAATATTGCTAAATATTACTAAATCTGGAAAATTATTAAAATAATTATTCCTTTAATTTTATTTTATCATGCTTACCACTCATTGTCTATAATAAAGCGTTATGAATTTTCAGATTTAGCGGAAGTGGCAACCGTCTTCCAGCAAATTGGCGTCGCCGTGAAAAAGAAAATGCAATCGGCCGTACAACCACAAACAACGATAAAATCGTAAGCTGTGTATTTTGAAAAACATTTTAAAAACCGAAACTGATAATTTTTATTCCGCGTTGTTGGCGGTTTTTGTGAATGACCGGCTTTTTGCAAGAGATTATCTCTGGGGATTATCATTTATATATTTGTCACATTCCTATGAAATTTGAAAACATTATTTAAAACCGAAACTGATAATTTTTATACCGCATTGTTGGCGATTTTTTTTTGTAAACACCGGGCTTTTTGCATAGTAAAGAAGATTTTCTCTAGTGATTGTCGTTTATATATTTGTCGCATTCCTATGAAATTGTAAAGCATATACAGGGTGTGCCGTTGAGCATCGCTGATAAGGACCTTCGCGCTGGCTGATAAGAGCATCGCTGATAAGGAATTCTGGCTGAGCGGAAGTGCTGATAAGAGCCGTCTGTCTGTCTGCCTGGAGTGCCTTTATACCTACTGACATTCCATCTATTTTCAACATAATTATTAATTATTTTTAATAATAAAGTTTGCGGTACACGAACTTCCATTATAAACGCGAGAATTGAAGTTATGTTTTTACAAATGTTTTCAATTGTAATGTCTTCTAGTGTAGCCATTCCTAAAACAAAAAATTATTCTGAAACACTATAATGTCCCCAAGGAAGCGTATCAAATGATTTTGGAAGTAATTTCCTTTTATCATCATGAGGACATGACGCTATTTTGGTTTGTTCAATGCTATAAACATCATGGGCGAACGAACGTATCGTATTTTGAGTTATTTTCATTTGTTTCCAGTTTTTCAAACAATCCATATAATCATCAAAATTTAGTTTATTTTTTACAATACATTTTTTAATACCCTTTGATTTTTTGATTACTTTACCCCCCTGAACTTTGTAGCTATACATTTTGGATCTCAAGCCAACGAAATGAGTAATTATTTGACCATTAGCCTCATCTTTCATTAAACCCAACACTTTTTTCTCTCGGTATGTTGTAGGGATTATTAGCAGGGTAGTCTGATGTGTCAAATTTATCAATATTTGCATCAATTAGCTGTTTGTATAAATCGTCACAAGTGAGTTCGTAAATAAAGCTGTCGGTGTCTGTGTACATTAGGTTACAATTGTCTACCCCCATCATTGGAAGCATGAAATTGTAATGAAAGTCATACATAACGGTTTTGGAAATGTCGAGAATAGCCATACCTACATACATTGGTTTATTAAAAATAATTTCAGATTGCCATTAAAGGTGATAGTGGATTATCATCGAAAATTGTTTTATTTTGATAACGCGAACTAGCAATTAGATTTTTGGCTCCATAACGACCTTCATATGAAGACACCAATTCACAAATTCTATGTTTACGTTTGCATTCCATACATTTCCCAAAAACAGCATTATTCATGAGTTTCCTCAAATCTTTCTCAAAGTCGCTGGTAGCTACAGTTCGCAATCGGTTGTTAAATTCAATGTAGGACTTTAGCCACACAGACTGTTTAAATTTCAAAACTTTGTGTACTTTTTTCAATACTAGACCATGTTCTAAGGCCTGCTTTAAATTCCTATTATGTAAAGTGTAATGACTTTTATCATGTAGGGTGGTCATTAACTTTGATAATTTCGAACCAGGTGGCTTGCGGTGTTCGGGGCACAAAGGAGAGTCTTTATACAAATTATGCAAACCGTTAGGATATTCCAAATCAACTTGGAAGATATAACTTTCGGAAGAATCGTCAGCAATGGATTTTATGAAGTCAACATCAAATTTATCAATATTATTTTCGATCCATTCGAAGCCTCCGTAGGGCAAAGGCTCGCACATTGCTTTCCCATACAAATTGTTTACATCCGTATAGAGTATGTACTTTGAGGGCTTCTCATCATCATATTCTGACATATATTTGTTGTTTGATTCGCTGTATCTGTTGCAGCACTTTGATATTCCACCTCTAATAGCATTTTCAACAAACATTATCATATCAACATCTTTTAAAATTTGTAGTTTACATTTTGTGAACTTTAGCATTGCATCCCAAGTATACCCAGGCATGGTGTAGTACCAAGCTGGGTCTAGACCATAAGTTTTCAAAGCCGTCTCTCTAAAGTTTTCGAAAACATCTGCTAAGAGGAGGATATCGGTGCGCATGTATATATCACTATATTCTCCAAGTGTTTTCACATTGAAAGATTGCCAAACATTTCTAGCGTGAGCATAGTCATCATCAGTTACGTTCGAATCGTTTAGTTTATTGTGAAAGTATTCAATGGTTGGTAATTTATCATCGTTTAACTTCTCAGAGCTATCAACGTAGTCATACGGAAATATACCTTTGCGTGTTAATAATGTAAATTGATCACTGCCTAGATTGCTATTTTCTTTTTTTTTAATTTTCAAATCAACGGTGTTCAAAGTTTTAACGATAGAATCGAGACTTGCTCCCAAAAAACGAAATGAATCAATAAATCTAAATTTTATATCTGTTTCTGAGTCATGTTGCGTGAATGAAATGTATTTTTCCTCATTGACAGGCAAAAGACTAACTACCTCACGTTTGGCGATGTCTCTAATAATTAGATGTCTATCATAACCAGACAGATTGTGGAACTCCAATGGCACAACAAACAGTTTTTTGAAGTTTAAATTGCATGATTGATGCGCAAAATTTCGAAACTCCCCGGTAAAATGATCATGATCACGTACAACTATGTCTTTGACCATAAACTATTTTCACAAATGTGACAAACAGTTGCACCAACACCAACTTAATTGCTTCAATATTTTTGAAATTTTAACTTTGAATAAATAAAGCGCATCTTTGAAAAAATCACTAATCTCTTTATGTTTTAAATTTACAATAAGTCCCGTTCTAATTCTTCTATTAAAATAAGCTCGAATATTTAACCATTTTACCCTACTACTTCTTTTCACCCCATAACCCACATGTTTTTGAAATGATTTAATTTGGTAACGCATCCGCTGAAGTTCCCCAATTTTTGTTTGAATTTTCCTTTTTTCACCAATAGAAAATTTGATTTTCTTTAACGCTAAAGCACATTTTTTAACATGACCATCGATAAATTTAATTGTTAAATTTGCTAATGGTTCTGAATAATGTTGTTTTAGGAGATTGATGGTTTCGTCTACTTTATTCAATACTGCCTTATTCATTGTATCACTTGTAACCTTAAAAATTGAGCTCAAGCCCAAAAAAGAACCAAGTTATAAAATTTAAATAATTAAAAAAAGTGCAAGATTATAAATTAATTTGTCTACTTGGTTACATAAGTTTCGGTTGCTCCGGTGACAACCTTAGGCCTTCGACGTCGCTCAGAACGGAGGTAGGGGTGGATCCCTCTTATTGATCTTCCGGACAAAATAGTAGACAACTTGTGTGGGCGCCAACTGAGTTTTCCACTTTGGCCTAGCACGACTAATTTCCCCTGATAACCCAGTAAAACAAGGGATGAAAATAAAAGGCAAACCTCAGCTTATGTTCCTTATAATAACTACAATAAAATGAAAACATTTAATACCCTTAAGGGCTGTTTTACAAATAACTACTACTACTACTACTGAAAACCCTAGTAAAAGCCACCCCACTTTAAAAAAAGAAAAATAGTGTGAACATCTGTTTCACACCAATAGTCAAACTATTAACACTAAAATTCCAAACTATACCAGTTAATTTGACCTACTTAGTGTGAAATTAATATGGCTGTTCGAGTGTACCAATACAGATTAAATACAAACTTTCAATTATATGTTACCTGAAAAGTAGTGTAAAGTTTATAAAAAACCAATTCCATATAAGGCGACACCGTAGTCAAGGCGTTGGTACCAAGGCAGAGACGCATGCGCAAGTGGATAAAATTATGAAAATTAGATTGTGAAAATTTACCGCAAAATATTAATTTCCACCATTACAATTGCATAATAAAATGAATCAGTAGGAACTACCTAGCTAATGCATATACATATTGGCGTAAAGCCTAAAATAAAAATAAGTAAATAACTCAGATAAACCCCCGATACCAGGTTACCCTCAATGTGGTCTTCTTCAAGAAGTTGTTAAAGAGTAACAGCAAACTGCAGAAGACATCACAATCTATCTACCAGGTAGACTCCAAACATCCCGAAGTGTGTATCTGGCCCCACAGGTGAAGTGTATATAATCTGGCCCCACAGGTGAACCCTTAAAAATTAAAACAGGTATCAGCTAAAAACTGAGCCTCTACAGGAATAAATCCAACCCCCCGACAAGTTGAGCTTGTCTCGGCCTATGCCAGAAGCTAATTTATAAGAATTTACAAGTACGTACAAATCAAAATCAACCCCAAATTAACTGAATCAAACCCACAAAGTAGTCATAGGACCTACTTACAATCAATAGTGTCAGCAACAGTATACTACACTGAATTTAAATCAAATAATAAGAATGCGATAATCATCTAAAATAAACTGTTTTTGGTCGTAGCCAGGGTAGGTTTGAAGAACCACCCACGAACTATAGTATTCGTTAGACTAAAACGGGTAAAGAAAACAAAATATACACAGGGTAACAGAAGAGACTGTCTTAATAAAAAATTTACAATCAACAGGTAGTATTTTACCACCAACTGTTTTATCTACAAAAACTACAAATCTATGAGACATACCTTTTCCAAAAAGGGTCCAGTACTCAAAATTTTCCTCTTACTGGACGGCTACCAACAAATAACGAACCAACAACAGCATGTGGCACATCTTCAATTTCAAAACTTCAACGATTTCCGATTTCCTTTAAATAGTGATAAATACATAGTGATGCGAAATCAGTAAGTAGAGAAAATACTTACAATCGTTTTAGTGCAATATATCCCCTATGAGGGTTTGTGAAAACGGCTTCCAGAACAGGACGGAATTCTTCAACAATACGAACTCCCGTAGAACCAAAATACTAGCCGTATATTCCACAACTCATTCAGAACGAGAACCTATAAATCCCAGCAGGGGATGACTATCCAGTCATTAAAAAAAATCAGATTCCCGTTCGAAGCACTTTTGCTAACCATCTATCAAGTAGGAGCACACACCGGAAAGAAGAAGTGAGTGACACATCTTCAACTTCAATACAGAATACTACCACAGAGAAACCTAGCCGAAACATACATCCGAACTACACTGCTCACTACACCGAGCGTGTTCCGCACAGATCAAGTCATAAAGTGCTACACTTCTATGTAAGTCATGACGAACGAACGCTTTTATCCAAAAACACAGCTGTCACGGTCCAAATGTCAATGTCATCCTACAAATAAACACTTGTAAACATTGGAGATAAATGATAAAGTAAATGTATTAAAACTCATTCAAATAAATTTGAGTAAACATAGTACCACAATACCAAACCAACGTAAACAAAGCAAGATCAAACACTCGGATTTAACAAATAAAACACATGGCGATAACAGCTAATATAGATTATAAGTAGATTTCTAACTAGTATGTATTTGCTTAAGCCAAAATATGGTAGATAAATGAAGAAAATATACCTCTAACTCAAAAGTAAAGTATGTCTATATAGATCAGTAAGTTTTATCAAACCTAATTACTACTTTAAATGTTTTAGACTTCAAGTCAAGGAGTCAGTAATAATTTATGACTGAACCGTAATAAACTTTAGCGTTTATCAAGCTGAAGCGGACAAAGCATTTGGACTACTGTGGCTACACCCCAAAGGTGATATAATCAAAGCCAGAAACAAAATCAGTAGTTCCACGGCAACTAAAAACTAAAGTAGAATCCACAAGAGAGAAAACCCCTTACTACCCTTAATTATGAATTATAATATAACGAACAAAAAGAAACAACTAACATGAATCTATCTATACGGACATTTACCAGGTAGGCGCTAGTTTTATTATTTACATTACCTAGCGACAAAATATAAAATTGTTGTCTTGATGTGAAGACAGGTTTGGTTACAACCTGCACCACTTCACCGGAAGGATGATGGCAGAGTAGTCCCTAAAACTCTGGGCTGACAGAAACTATATAACTACTGAAGTACTGTCGTAGTGAACAATTGATATTAGACACATAGAGACAATATCGGTCAGGTAATTACTATATACAAATACTTAATATATACAATAGACGTAGTGACAAATTCAACCGTTACACACTTTTCATATAACAAAAATATAACTCACCAAAAAAAATAATTAGTTTTTTACAATCTCAAATAGCACAGCAGGCGATGGCTTCCCCACTTCTTTAAACCCCTTAAAAACGACTGCGTATTTATTCGGTTGAAATAAATGTATATTTGGGATGAAAATCTCCGTCACTCTTGAAGGTAAAAACACCACTTTTTCATCCAGCTCTAACAATATGCCTCGCCCAAATCTCCCATTCGCCACTTTCGCTTGCAATATAGGGTGACTCTTGTTTATCCCAAGTTCATGTAATTTCACAACCGTTTTTGAAGGATTTCCTTCAAGCAAAGTAATTTGATTAATTTCCGATAGATTCATCTACAAACAAAACAACTATTACAAAATGAATACTCCAAGAAATCTTTTTAAATTGACAAAAAAGAATATTCTGAGAAATCTTCTTTTAAATTGGTAAGAGGATGATTAAAAAGAAACGGTACATCAGAAAATAAATGAAAATAGCAAAAAATAATATTTCCAGGAATCTTCTTTTTAATTGGTAATGGTATGAATAAACAGAAACGGCGTAGCAGAAAATAAAAATGTTTTAGCACAATTAAACTATTTCACGCAAAGAAACTACTTACAAAATTATAAAAGACAATAAAAAGAATATTTCAAAAAATCTTCTTTTCAATTTGTAATTGGATGATTAAAATAGAAATATTTCAGCACAATCAAACTACACGCAAAGAAAGTACTAACAAAAAATAAATAAAATAACTACTAAATTCTAAAGTATTGTTACGGTTTGGAATCAGTTATTAAAAATATTAACGATAAATAACCAAAAGCTTACCTTAAAGAAGGAAAAAATATATAACTTCTAATGTTTCCATATTTATTCAAACTTAGTAGAACAGAATTATAAATAATACCGTGTGTTTGTTTTAAAGTAAGGGATAATCTTTATTGTTTACAATCTGAATTTCTTCTTCTTCATTGATTTAATTGTTGGTCTTGGTTTATTAAGTAAAATAGCTCACTGATCAATTATCGTTATTGGTTAATTAGTTTTTAATGGCCTAATGGTTCGAATGTTCAGACTGCATACTTTGACTTGTACCTTGTCATTTTTTTTTCTTTTTTTAAATGGCTGCCTTTTGAACCACATGGGTTCGAATTTGTCGAAGCAATTTCGGATTTAAAATAGCCTGAAATACAAAAGAAACAAACAGTAAGTTAAACTTATTTGTATACTCTTCTTCAAAAGATTTGGGAAGAAGCCCTAACGGGGATATTTAATGGTTTAATTTATTCCACATAAAAGCCACCCACCACCTTTGGTAAGTTGACAGAGTTGCTTTTCATTATTTCTTATTATAAATAAGATGCTTGTAGTTTAAATTCTATTATTCTTTTAGGCTTTTACTTACTACTACCTGACTGATGATTATTCCTACTTGACTTTTATTCGCTACCGCATGCAACCGTTAGAATCACAAGTATTGAATAGTGTCACACTCACCGTAGCCATCAGTTGAACTTGCTTTGCTTTTCTTGCTTCATAGACTTATCAAGTAGAAAGTTACCTACCCTTTAGCTGAAAACAGTTGCTTTCCTTACTTCATTGCATGGCTTGCCAACAGAAAATCATCATTATCCAGTAACAAGTAAGAGTGTTCTTTTTTTTTCCTTACATAAGTACTTATCGCAGACAAAGAACATCATCAAGAGATCATCATAGTGTTGTAGTATCATATGCACCTAAAATATAGATAATAATTACAGTTTATAGGGATATATTTATATCAGATTTATCAGATTAGAGAGACTCATAAAGAAAAATACTTATAATAGACTCACTAAATCTTGGTAGTAATTCACGTATTTAAGGTATCGTACCCATAGTATATTATAATCTAAGTTATACTTACTTTATTTGAATTGTGTACACCTTCTAGTACTAAAAGGGGACTTCATAATTGTTGATAACACCATATCTTTGGTTTGCTTATTACTTTAAAATACTTTTACATACAAATTTGTACCAATAGTATCAAACAGCAAATAAACTATTTACTACCACGTTTTCCTTCTTAATTTTGGTCGAAATTGTGTGAAGTAACGAACCCATAGGCCCTCTTCATGTAACCCTTCAATAATCACATTTAATTTTAAAAGAAGTACTGCTGAAGAGGGTGAGAAAATTAGGTTACCTTTGTTGTTAAAATAAATAAATAACTAAATGCTGTAATAAAAATGGCGCACCAACGTGTATAATCAGTTAGGAGGTAGTTTTTCTTAGATTTTGCACTTAGGTGGATATTTTATATTTTTTACTACAAAAAAATAATAGACAACAAACTTTCTTCTTCTTCTTCTTCTCTATTTTGGCCTCCACCTAGACAGTATTTGGCCAGCGCTGGTTTTCGCTTTGATTTATTTTAAACCAAATATTAGGATCAGGTTCTTGATAGGAAAGGTTTTATTCTGACTTATTTCCATATTTAGTTTTAAATGTACCTATATGTGCATTATATTTTTTAATTATTTTATTTTATTTTATTTTGGATGACGAAAAGTTTACAGGTTGACATTGACATTTGACAAGCAAATTCGACTTATTTATTCGGTCGCTGTACGATTGTTTGGGAAGAATCGATTTTCGATTTTGCTGTTCACTGATTTAAGATTTTCAAGGTAGGCCTTTGGTTGTTTTTGGTTTTTTTAGGAAGGGGTGGGGAGTAATTTGATATTACTACGTAATACTCTTTTGATTTGTTTTTCTTTAAATTGAATTTAATTCTAAACGCAATACGAAGTACAATTACGCTATAATTTGATACTACTAATTAATACAAAATTCTTTTATTGGTTTGAATTTAAATTCTAAGCGGTGTACTAAAAGCAGTAATTTGGTGTTATATTTAAAACAAATTGTGTGTGTGTGAGGTTGTGATATTGACTGCGGATCCCTACGGTTCCATTAGCCTAATCAATTTCTTGACTTACCATAATTTTACCATGCATTAATAGTTTTTTAAATCTAATTTATACAATAAATCTAGATATATACATTTTATAATACGATACCATAAGCTACATAAATACTTTTTTTTTTATTATATTTTTTTTTTTTACTCTCTTTTATTTATTTTATTTTTTTGTTTTTTGTATTATTTTTTTTGTTTTATTTATTAATTTTTTTTTTATTTATTTATTTATTTATTTATTTATTTTTATTTTTTGGATTGCACAGGGATACTTTTCACGCTAAGGTGCCTTTCTTAGCGACTTTACAACACACAAAACGGGCAACGGATAGAAGGGAAAATATAGTAACACGAGGATAGACACAAGGAGCCAAATTGAAATTACATATGCTAAATCAAACCTACATTTTTCCCGTCTTTTTATATAATATATACATATACATATATGTACACACACATATATACCCATATACAATAATATACATACATACATACTTGAGATATATTAAGATGCTTAAATTCTTAAACCCAAATTGCGAATATGTTGATAAATCAATTTATAAATATCCACATTGTTTGAGATTATTAATTCATATAAATTAATTGGTCGTTCTAAAGATTTATATTTACTAATATTACTCATAAACTGATCAATAATTATCCGGTTTAGTTCACATCCTAATATTTTGTATTCTACTGTACCATGTTCACCACATTCGCAATTTGGGGAATCTATGATATTAATTTTGCATAAATGAAATGGAACCAACGTGTGATTAAATCTAATTCTAGATATAGTTCTTATCAAATCTTTCGACAAACTTAGCCCACTGAACCATGGTGCTGATGTAAAAGTTGGTTTTATTTCCTTATAAAATAAACCTTTGTTGGAATCTCTATATTTTACCATCCATTTAGCAATACACTTATGTTTTAATATCAGAAAGAGATCTTCTAGACTAAGCGGATAGTTTACAATCTGTTTACTTTGTAATGATTCTTTGGCTAATATGTCCACTTTTTCATTATGAATTATTCCGCAGTGAGCTTTAACCCAAACAAATTTAACTTGTTTATCTTCCTGTTCTAGATCTATAACGGTATTTATTATGTCTTTAAGTATATAATTCAATTTATGTTTACTAGAAAGATGTTTAAGTTTTTGTAGAACACTTTTACAATCTGAGATTATTAGAATATGTTTTTTGTTAGTCAATTTTGTTTTTACATAGGTTA
Source organism: Lochmaea crataegi (assembly GCA_947563755.1). Lineage (NCBI taxonomy): Eukaryota > Metazoa > Arthropoda > Insecta > Coleoptera > Chrysomelidae > Lochmaea > Lochmaea crataegi. The sequence goes on from OX387429.1 coordinate 42,431,655, forward strand.
GAGCTTCTCGTATTGCTAGTTGTTCTGCAGAGTATATCGAAAAAATTTTTGGTAATTTTATTGATTCGGAAAAATTTTCTATTGGATCCCAGAAAGCACAGGAAGCATCATCACCTTTTTTTGATGCATCGGTAAATATTAAGTGATAATTAGAATATTTGTATTTTATATCGGAAGTAAAAAGTAGGTTTCTGATGGCCGGGGGATATAGAGAATAATCTCTCAAATAATCTACCTTAATTTCATTTATTATCGTTAAATTTGTTTGGTATAAGGGAATCACATCATTTTTATACATATGTTCTGTGAGTTCTAGACATTCTGCATATGATTCACAAATTAATAAGGATTTTTTTCTTCTCCAGTATTCACAGGTTAAGTCGTTTACATATAGTTTGTGTATTTTATTAACTAGACTACTATTTTTGGACATTGTTTTCATTAGGAACTTACTACATAAAAATTCTCTCCTATGGTTAAGTGGCATCTCACAGCATTCGACATATAAGTTTGAGATAGGCGTACTCTTTAAGGCCCCTATTGCTAGTCTTAAGCATTTATTTGTCACAATTTCCAACTTCTTTAAGTGAGTTGCAGCTGCTTGCGAATACAGAATAGATCCGTAGTCAAATATGGATCTTATGTATGACCTGTATAGTAGTAGAGATATTTCTGGATCTGCTCCCCAATTGTAGGAACTTACAGCCCTTAAAATATTCAAGCCCTTTTCACATTTCTTAGATATTTTCTCTATATGTTCTTTCCACAGAAGTTTTCGGTCCATCGTCACACCTAAGTAAGTTACACTTGGACATGCAGAGAATGCAGTATTCTGTAGCAGGATTTCATTTGGAATTTTTCTTTTCCTACTAAAAATACATGCCTTGGTTTTTTTCAAGGATATAGTCAGTCCTTTTTGAAAACACCAATCTTTAAGTATTCCAAAAAATGTACTAAGGTAATTGCATCCATCCTCTATATCACAATTGTCAACATAAGCACATATATCATCAGCAAACTCCAGCACTGTGACTTCATTACATCGGTTTACCAGATTTTCCAAATCATAGGTATATATAATATACAGAAGAGGACTTAAAATACTGCCCTGGGGTATGCCTAGGGAGGTTGTTCTGGGTCCTGTAATCTCTTCATCTATTTTGATAAATATAATTCTATTAATATATAGTTTGATAATTCTCTGAGAAAATGTGTGGCTAAACCCGATTTGGATCATTTGTTGGAATAAAATTCGTAGATTCACGTTATCATAAGCTCCTTCAATATCTACAAAAATAGCTATAACTGACTTGTTGTTTGAAAAAGATAGATTTGCATCTATTACAAGATGAGCTACATTTTCTATCGTGGAGTGGGATTTTCTAAAACCAAACTGATTTTTTGGTAACTTCTTGTTTGTTTCAAGCCATTGTTCCATTCTTGTCTTAACCATGCGTTCAAATGTTTTCAGTATACAGGAAGCTAATGATATTCCCCTATATGATTCTGCTACTTCTGGATTTTTGTGCGGTTTTATGATAGGAATAACAATGTATTTCTTCCAATCTTCTGGATAGGATCCACTTTCCCATATATTATTTATTATTTCCAACAAAATAACTTGACATGACGTAGGGAGGTTAAATAACATTATATAATGGATATTATCTACTCCAGGAGCTGTGTTTTTGTGTGATCTGAGACTATCTCTAAGTTCGCTTATAGAAAATTTTCTGCATAGTTGATCTCCTGTATCATCAACTATGTTTTCCTTCACTTGTAGTATACTATCCATATCTTCTTCTGCCCATTGAGGTGTTATCTTATTTATAAAATCAGTTGACCATTCTCCTGGACTTAGTCTACTTATTGGTTCGATATATGTATTTTTGAGTTTTCTGACTTCTGTCCAGATTTCTTTAATGGGCGAATTTTTGTTTAAGTTAGCGCAAAATAATCTCCAAGATTCCCTCTTGCGTTTTTTTATAACTCTTTTCGTTATAGCCATCATTTTTTTTAATTGAATGTAATTTTCAACATTTGACTTTTGTGTAAATCGCAAAAGGGCTTCTTTTTGATTTTTCAATGAAATATCACATTCTTGATTCCACCAATGTTTATTAAATTTTGAGTTGACCACTTTTTTCTTTTTGGGTATGGAATATTCTGCTGCTTGGTTTAGTTCATTTATAAATTCATTATAATATGTAATATTATTACTAGAGGTGCCATAGTCCATACGCTCAGAGAAAAGTGGCCAATTGGCTTTGTTGAGGTTCCATCTTTTTGAATCTGTAATTTTATTAGGTATTTCCAGCTGTACTTTTATAAGTATAGGGAAGTGGTCTGAGCCTAATGTCATTTGTTGCGTATGCCAATTGCATAACGTAGCTATATCTGGTGATACTATGGTAAGATCAACTGCCGATTTATTTATTTGATTGGGTGTTGGAATTAGAGTTTGATCACCGTTGTTAAGAAATATTAAATTTCCATTTTCTATTGCTGCAAGTAGGTTTACTCCTGCTCTATCAGTAATATCACAACCCCACCCATAATGGTGACAATTTAAGTCACCTGCTACTACAAATGGTTTTTCCAAACTATCAAAAAATTGTGTCCATTCCCTCTCAGATATATTCAATTTCGGTTTTGCATATACTGAATAAAAGTTTATTTTCATAGATCTATTTATTTTCACACTTAAAGACGTACACATCACTTCTCTCAAATTATAAGGTGGTTTAGACCTATGAAATGGAAAACTTTTTCTAAGAAGTATACCTACCCCTCCATATCCGTCTTCTCTATCTAGCCTAAATATATGGTACCCACTAAAAGATATTTTTTGATTTGTCTTTAACCAGGTTTCACTGACTAAACTCATATGAATATTGTTGTCAAATAAAAATTTTTCAAATGCCCCTTTGTTATGTGTAATTGATCTTATATTATACTGTAAAATGTTGAAATTGGAGTTATTGTCCATCAAAGAATTCATTTAATTTTTTTAATAATTCCCCTCTTAATTTGTTATCTTTGAATGACTCTGTATGATTATCTAACACTTCTTTTATAGCATTTACTATGGTATCGCGTAATTTTATTGCCTCAATTGTTGGTTGCGTATTAGAGATATTGAGTGGTTGATAATTCTGAGAATTTGAAGATTTCCCATAAACTGGTTGAGATCGGACCTTTGGCATTTCTAGTATAGCTCTATGTTCTTCCGAATAACCGGACGTAGACGCCTGAGAGCTAAAATTATTATCGTTATCGCGTTGTCTTCTAATATAAGCTGTATAATAATTACTTGAGTTCGAATTATTATTTTTATTTCTAATGACATTTGCATAGCTTTTTTCTTGTTTATTTTTTGCTTCGATATATGATATGTTTTCAGTTACCATAATGTTTTTAATAGTTTTCTGTTTATCAAACTCCGCGCATTTTTTTCTATCCGTGGCTGCATGATCACCCCCGCATAGAATACAAGAAGGTTCACTAGTTTTCTGACAATTTTCTGTGTCATGCTCATCCCCACAATGTCTACAACGTGTTTTCCCCCTACATTGAGTACTTAAATGTCCGTATCTCATACATTTTAAGCATTGCACTACTTTTGGTATATATAATTCGACATCGTAAACAAGTTTTTCTATGACTACTTGGTTAGGTATCATCTGACCCTTAAAGGTGACTACAATAGTTGATGTAGGAATAATCTCTCCATTTTTCTTTAGGATCATTCTTCTGACATTAACGACCTCTAATGTATTTCCATATCTAGGTTTAATGATATTTGTTAATTCTTCATTCGATAAATCTAAATCTATATGTTTAATTACCCCTTTTTTCTGTGTATAAAATACTGGAATATACGCTTCATACTTTTTTTCCTCTAAGATTTTTGATTTTATCAATTTATTGGCACTGTCAAATGAGTTCAGTTCTACTTTAATTTTATTCAATCCGATTACCGTCATATTGACAATATTATTTTGTATCTCTGGTATTGCATTTAAAATTAATCGTGCAGTACCAATTTTATGAAGTTTGCCAATATTGCCTTCTTTATTTTGAATAAATACATAATAAGGACCCTGATCGAATTTAGAATACATATTTTTATTGTTATCATTCAATTGTTTTTGTTCAATACTTACATTAATTTCCGTAATTATCTTGTCTGATAGTTTTACTTTTTTTGTCATTTCGTTATCTACCTCATTTTCCCTATTTCGTTTTGCCTCCGATTCCGTCTCCATGTTAATTTCCACATATTTGATATTATTTTTTCCCCTATCAGGTGGATCTTTTTCCGTTGTTGACATCGCTTATCTTCTACCTACAAAAGTTTAAACACTCGATATGCTCGGCTTCCGTATACACGTCTACTCTGTATGAATACCTTTACCGAACTGTTAAAACAAATTTATTTGTTGAATGTGAATTAAATTTAGATTCTTATACACATATAAACTATAATTTTACCATTTTAATTCACTTGAATTTGCGAGAAAGAGTTAGGGAAATATTTGTGCTGAAGTTGTAGGTAAAATTAAGTAACGTTCACAAAGTTCAGTGCATATACTTACTTAAATATTTGAAGTTTACTAACGATTAACTTAAGAGGTGTAACCTTAAAATTGAGCTCAAGCCCGAATAAGAATAAAGTCCTAAAATTTAATGAATTAAAAAAAAAGTGCAAGATTGTGAATAAATTTGTCTACTTGGTTACATAAGTTTCGGTTGCTCCGGTGACAACCTTAGGCCTTCGACGTCGCTCAGAACGGAGGTAGGGGTGGATCCCTCTTATTGATCTTCCGGACAAAATAGTAGACAACTAAGTTTGTCGCGCTGATGTTGTCGGCATAGATAGAGCAATGCTCTGTGACTTTACGAGTCCACAGACAACTAAGTTTGTCGCGCTGATGTTGTCAGCATAGATAGAGCAATGCTCTGTGACTTTAAGAGTCCACAGACAACTTAGTTTGTCGCGCCGATGTCAGCATAGATAGAGCAATGCTCTGTGACCTTAAGAGTCCACAGACAACTTAGTTTGTCGCGCCGAGGTTGGCGGCAGAGATAGAGCGTTTGCTCTGTGACTCTACGAGTCCATAGACAAATGTCGATCCGCTTTACGGAATTGTTAGAGCGTTTATTCGATGCTACTCAGGAGTGTAGGCTGTTTTACTCGCGAATGCATATTGACTTACATGGAGGGAAGTGTAGCACTTTATGACTTGATCTGTGCGGAACACGCTCGGTGTAGTGAGCAGTGTAGTTCGGATGTATGTTTCGGGTAGGTTTCTTTATGGTAGTATTCTGTATTGACGTTGAGGAAGTGTCAGTCACCCTTCTTTCCGGTGTGGGCTCCTACTTCATAGTTGGTTTCGAAAAATGCATGAACTTGAATCTGAATTTTATGATTGACTTCATAGTCATCTCCTGCTGGGATTTATAGGTTCTCGTTCTGAATGAGTTGTGGAATATACGGCTAGTATTTTGGTTCTACGGGAGTTCGTATTGTTGAAGAATTCCGTCCTGTTCTGGAAGCCGTTTTCACAAACCCTTATAGGGGATATATTGCACTAAAACTATTGTAAGTATTTTCTCTACTTACTGATTTCGCATCACTATGTGTTACCACTATTTAAAGGAAATCGCCAACGTGAAGTTTTGAAATTGAAGGCGTGCCACATGCTGTTGTTGGTTCGTTATTTGTTGGTAGCCGCCCAATAAGAGGAAAATTTTGAGTATTGGACCCTTTTTGGAAAAGGTATGTCTCATAGATTTGTAGTTTTTGTAGATAAAACAGTTGGTGGTAAAATACCACCTGTTGATTGTAAATTTTTGATTAAGACAGTCTATTCTGTTACCCTGTGTATATTTTGTTTTCTTTGCCCGTTTTAGTCTAACGAATACTATAATTCGTGGGTGGTTCTTCAAACTTACCCTGGTTACGACCAAAAACAGTTTATTTTAGATGCTTATCGCATTCTTATTATTTGATTTAAATTCAGTGTAGTATACTGTTACTGACACTGTTGATTGTAAGTAGACCTTATGACTACTTTGTGGGTTTGATTAAGTTAATTTGGGGTTGATTTTGACTTGTACGTTACTTCTGGCATAGGCCGAGACAAGCTTAACTTGTCGAGGTGTTTGATTGGTTCCTGTATAGGCTCAGTTTTTAGCTGATACCTGTTTTAATTTTTAAGGGTTCACCGGTGGGGCCAGGGTATACTTACCACCCTCAAGATACACACTTCACCTGTGGGGCCAGATACACACTTCGGGTTATTTGGAGTTTACCTGGTAGATCGATGGTGATGTCTTCTGCAGTTTGCTGCTACTTTTCAACAACTTCTTGAAGAAGACCACATTGAGGGTAACCTGGTATCGGGGGGTTTTTTTCTGGTTTATTTACTTATTTTTACTTTAGGCTTTACGCCAATATGTATATGCATTAGCTAGGTAGTTTCTAGCTAGTTCTAGTTGTCTGTGGACTCGTAAAGTCACAGAGCAAACGCTCTACCTATACCGACAACATCAGCGCGACAAACTTAGTTGTCTGTGGACTCGTAAAGTCACAGAGCAACGCCTAACATCAAGTACGACTACACTCAGCGGCATGACGAACGAACGCTTCTCTCCAAGACCCGGCTGTCAACGCCAATTTTAATTGTCATCCAACAAATAATCACTTGTAAACATTGGAGATAAATGATGTATTAAAACTTATTCAAATAAATTTGAATAAACATAGTACCACAATACCAAACCAACGTAAACAAAGCAAGATCAAACACTCGGATTTAACATACAAAACACATGGCGATAACAGCTAATATATTATAAATAGATGTTCAGAATATATTCGATTGCCAACCTACACTGAAGATTTCTAAATAGTATGTCTTTACTCAAGCCAAAATATGGTAGATAAATGAAGAAAATATACCTTTAACTCAAAAGTAAAGTATGTCTTTATAGATCAGTAAGTTTTATCAAACCTAATTACTACTTTAAATGTTTTAGAACTCAAGTCAAGGAGTCAGTAATAATTTATAACTGAACCCTAATAAACTTTAGCGTTTATCAAGCTGAAGCGGACAAAGTATTTGGACTACTGTGGCTACACCCCAAAGGTGATATAATCAAAGCCGGAAACAAAATCAGTAGTCCCACGGTAACTAAAAACTAAAGTAAAATCCACAAGAGAGAAAACCCCTTACTACCCTTAATTATGAATTATAATATAACAAACAAAAAGAAACAACTAACATGAATATATCTATACGGACATTTACCAAGTAGGCGCTAGTTTTATTCTTTACCTTACCTAGCGACAAAATATAAAATTGTTGTCAAGATGTGAAGACAGGTATGGTTACAGCCTGCACCACTTCACCGGAAGGATGATGGCAGAGTAGTCCCTAAAACTCTGGGCTGACAGAAACTATTTAACTACCGAAGTTCTTTTGTAGTGATCAAATGATATTAGAAATATAGAGACAATATCGGTCAGGTAATTACTATATACAAATACTTAATATATACAATAGACGTAGTGACAAATTCAACCGTTACAGAGGTACCTATACATATTAGTTTTATATTTTCAAAATGTTTGTGAGTCGACTTCTAGGAGATGAACTTGTCTATGAGTTGTTATTAAGAAACATACCTGTGTATAATACTGTTCAAGAAAATCGGGCTGCATTGAGAGTAGCTATGCAGATGGAAAAAGCGGGATTGGGATCTGAAGAATTAACACTTGATAAATTTATCCCAACAGAGGAAATTAACATCTGTATACAAAAACTGGAAGATTTATGGAAAGGTATTATTAATTTTAATTATGCCAACCGAGATAACGAATATAAAAGGATATCTTCAAGATTATCACATGTCTATTCTCGATTGCAACGTCTAATCCTTAGTGATACGGACTTGGAAGAAGCTAGATCCAACTTAGTTTCTAAATGTTTACGATATACAGATGAATTAGGACGTATAAGGGATACCTGTCGCGAAGAAGAATATCAGACTACTTTTTCCAACTTGTTGGATGAAAATATAGTGTATGAAGGATCTATATTAGATGAACCAAACCCTCTGGTGCCAGAATTGGTTCAGTCTAATGATAGTATCCGTCCAACACTGATAAATAGAATCAGACGAGACGAGAAAATAGAGGGATATTCAGAAAGAGAATCCGAACGAAACCATGTTGGGATAGATGTTGCCAGCTCATCTCAACATCAAGCAGGAGAGAATCATTCAACCTTCAATACTGAGAAGATTTCAACAGAAACTCCCAAAGAAGACAATCGAACTACTGGAATCTATTCATCTACCACACTAAAAAGGAAAGATCCGGTTTTGGACTTACTCTATCCTACTCAGTCTAGGTCTCATTCTGTGAGATTCTCTGATGTTGAATCTGTAAATCAGAGGCCGAATAATTGTTTTGGAAATTCGGAATGGATCTCAGGAGCTAATTATCCTTCATGTTTGCTCAGACCTACGACCTCACAAACAGAAGCTTCAGTTTCTTATCAACAATTTGTGCCACCTGTGCAGAAGCAAATGCACATACCGAGAGGTTTTCCAAATCAAAGCCGTACAGATCCTACAATTAACTCTACGAGTGATTTTGAACAAAGACTTAGAAATATCGAGTTATCAACTTTAAATTCTACATCTATCGTGGAGTCTTCTAAACCATTCTTTGATGTAAGTCGTTGGAAAATATTTTTTGATGGAGAGGGTAGTGTTACCAATTTCTTAGAGAGAATTGAGGAAATGAGGATTTCTCGGGGTATTTCAAAACATTTGTTATTAAGATCAGCATATGAGTTATTTAAAAAAGATGCACTAGCTTGGTTTAGAACTCAGTCGTTTCAGTCTTGGGAGGAATTAACCCATCGGCTTCGACATGACTTTCTACCATATGACTACGAAATTGATCTCTGGGAAGAGATCCGAAGAAGGACACAGGGAGCAAAAGAAAAAGTGATAACATATATCTGCATCATGGAAAATCTTTTTATCAAACTAGGATCATCAAAGCCAGAAGAGTCTGTTCGCGTAAAAATGATCCGTAGGAATCTCTTACCTTATATCCAATCCCAACTTGCTCTTCAAGTAATTGAAACGATCCAGGAACTGACTTTGAAATGTAGGATGATAGAAGAGACTTCTATTAGAACAATGCGATTTTGCCCTCCTCCTACCAATTTAAGAGAACTTCTTGAACCTGAACTAGCTTACAAAAAGAATAGTACTAGTAAAACAACTCCAACTTATTCTGTATCGGTTGCAGAAGGAAACTTAACCAATGATAGAGTCGACACAAATATTTCTTCCATAACCAATACTTTTGCCACAACGTCAAATCAAGTTCTATGTTGGAACTGTCATCGATTTCGTAAATGTCCTAAGCCGCGAAATAAATTTTGTTTCGGATGTGGTCAAGAAGGAATTGTCTTAAGCTCTTGTTCAAAGTGTATACAAAAAAACGCGAAGAGAGGTCAGCAGTAGGTCGGTCGCCAACCTCTTCTTACCAAACCCCGACCACCGAACCATGGACTATGGCGGTTCTAGATTATGTGTTGTCGCATGCAAAGAAGGATACCCGTCCTTATCTTAAACTTCATATTTATGGTCATAAATTTATAGGGTTACTAGACAGTGGTTGTAGTGTGACCGTAATCGGAGAGCAGGGTTGGAATATATTAAAGAATATCTGCACTCTAGAAGCTAGCTCTCAAAAAGAGTGTACAGTGGCGAATGGAAACTTGTGCCCGGTGTGGGGAAGTGTTAGTTTGCCAATTGAGTTAGAATCACAAATAAAAATTTTTAAAGTTTTAGTTGTACCGTCCATTCCTCACAGTCTAATTTTGGGAGTAGATTTCTGGACTCGGATGGAAATAATTCCTAATTTATATTCGGATAACTGGTGTTTTCGTTCTGACGAACCCAGTACTTCTGATTATCTTTGTGCTGTGAAACCTTTGGATCATCTTAATGCCGAACAACGCTCTGCCTTAGAAACACTAGTAGATGAAACTTTTAAGAATATGCCAACGACTCCAGGATGTACGTCAATGGTGGAACATACAATAACAACCGACAGTCCAGCCATAAAACAACGCCATTATCCTCTATCACCAACCCTACAGAAATGTGTCAATGAAGAGTTGGATAAAATGTTAAGAGATGGAATAGTAGAACCCTCAAATTCGCCGTGGGCATCTCCAATAGTGATGGTGAAAAAGCCGGATGGAAGCTATCGTTTCTGTGTAAACTATAAACGATTGAATGAAGTCAGTAAAAAAGATGCTTATCCTCTACCGTTTATAAGTGCCACATTAGATAAACTTCGAGATGCTAAATACTTAACAACACTCGACATCAAATCGGCATATTGGCAGATCCCGGTTGCTAAAGATTCTAGACCTCTTACAGCATTTGTGGTCCCAACTAGAGGTCTCTTCCAATTTCGACGAATGCCCTTCGGTTTGCATAATGCTCCTGCCACTTGGCAAAGGTTCATTGATCGAGTCATTGGAGTCGATCTTGAAAATTATGTTTTGGTCTATTTGGATGATATTGTGATCTGCACTCCAACCTTTAGTAAACATCTAGAAGTCCTTCGAGAAGTTATAAAACGAATAAAGGATGCGGGATTGACATTAAATAAAGATAAATGTAAGTTTTGTAAAGCCGAATTGAAATACCTTGGTTATGTAGTTAATAGCTCAGGATTGATTGTGGATCCCGAGAAGGTAGAGGCAATTTTACGTATTCCGCCTCCCAAGAATGTCTCTGAGACTCGGAGAATTATGGGGTTAGCATCTTGGTACAGACGGTTTGTCCCAAATTTTTCTACCATCATTGCCCCGATGTCAAATTTACTAAGGAAGAATACTAAATTTGTTTGGGATGAAATGTGCAATGTAGCGCTTAATACCATCAAGGAACACCTGGTATCGGCACCAGTTCTATCCTGTCCTAACTTTGACTTACCTTTCATATTGCAAACAGATGCATCAGACTATGGATTAGGAGCAGTTTTATGCCAGGTTCAGAATGGGGAAGAAAAAGTTATCTGTTACCTTTCTCGATCTCTGACAAAAAACGAGAGAAAATTCAGCACGACTGAAAAAGAATGCTTGGCTGTACTGTTCGCAATTGAAAAGCTTCGTCCTTATCTTGAAGGCTCCCATTTCACCCTTATCACAGATCATTACTCTCTGAAGTGGATTCATCAAATCAAAGATCCGGTTGGAAGAATTGCTAGATGGGTCATCCGATTACAACAGTATGACTTTGATGTAATTCATCGAAAGGGTAAGGACCACATTGTTCCAGATACATTGTCTCGATCTGTTCCTGTACTGGACGAAATCGATTGTTCTGTTATTCTAGATCATCCGGTTACGACCGATAAATGGTTTTCGAAAATGTGGGATTTGGTTCAGAAGTTCCCATCTAAATATTCTTTGTGGAGAATAGAAGGACCAAAAATTTTTAAAAAGGAAAGGAATACTTTTAATACCTACCTCAACGGTGGAGAGCAGTGGTTAGAGGTGGTTCCTAAAGAAAGTAGAAAAGAAATTATTAGGATTCATCACGATCCACCCACCTGTGGACACTTAGGAGTATATAAAACAGTTGGTCGGATTGTTCAAAAGTATTACTGGCCAAAATTAAGGGACGACGTGGCTAGATATATTAGAAATTGCACGGTTTGTATACAAACTAAACCTGAACAGAAACCTTCACCTGGTCTAATGTTAAGCAGAACTCCGATGGTTTCTAGGCCCTTTCAACTACTTAGCATCGATTTTGTTGGACCGTTACCCAGAACAAGCGCTGGTTATACCTACATCTTTTCGGTATCCGATTGTTTTTCTAAGTATGTGCTATTATTTCCTTTAAGATCAGCCACCGCTGAACTTATGTCGAAAATCTTCGAAGAACAAGTTATCCTAATTTATGGTGCACCTCGAAAGGTCATAAGTGATAATGGCACTCAGTTCCACAGTGATCGATTTAAAAAACTCATGAGAGAATATGATATTGAAATAACTTATACCGCCAACTATCATCCTCAAAGTAACCCTGTAGAACGCGTTCATCGTGTTATTAAATCTATGTTAACAGCATATGTTTCGGATCACCATAAAAAATGGGATAGTGTCTTAGCCAAGATCTCTTGGGCTATTCGGTCTGCACGACATGAAGTGACCGGATATACGCCAAATTACCTTATGTTTGGACGAGAAGTCAATATATCTGGGAAGTCACAGTTACCTGTTGGGGATATTATTTGGGTTGAACGTAAGACGGATGACTTGACACGTCTAGATAATATTGTAGACATATATCATGAGGTTAACAGACGGTTAACCAAAGCCTATGAACAAAGTAGCAAACATTATAATCTTCGTCATAGAGATGAAAGGTTCAGTATAGGTCAAAGGGTTTGGAAGAAAAATTTCGTTATATCCGATGCGTCTGTAGGTTTTACTTCTAAGTTCGCAAATAAATTTGTGGGACCGTTTAAAGTCAAACGAATAGTCTCCCCATGGACCTACGAGTTGGAGGGCGAAGGGGGTAAAAATAGTGGAATCTGGCATGCGAAGGATTTAAAATCTCATCCACCAGATTCTCGGTAGATTTAATTTTTTTTTGGTAGATTAGTTTATATGGTTGTACTTTACTGAATTAATATTGATACATTTCCATATCCGCGAAAGCTTGTAGTCAAGTTTATTTTTATGGAAAAAAAAAAACTTTTACCTGGGAAAGAGGGGTGTGTTACGGTTTGGAATCAGTTATTAAAAATATTAACGATAAATAACCAAAAGCTTACCTTAAAGAAGGAAAAAATATATAACTTCTAATGTTTCCATATTTATTCAAACTTAGTAGAACAGAATTATAAATAATACCGTGTGTTTGTTTTAAAGTAAGGGATAATCTTTATTGTTTACAATCTGAATTTCTTCTTCTTCATTGATTTAATTGTTGGTCTTGGTTTATTAAGTAAAATAGCTCACTGATCAATTATCGTTATTGGTTAATTAGTTTTTAATGGCCTAATGGTTCGAATGTTCAGACTGCATACTTTGACTTGTACCTTGTCATTTTTTTTTTCTTTTTTTAAATGGCTGCCTTTTGAACCACATGGGTTCGAATTTGTCGAAGCAATTTCGGATTTAAAATAGCCTGAAATACAAAAGAAACAAACAGTAAGTTAAACTTATTTGTATACTCTTCTTCAAAAGATTTGGGAAGAAGCCCTAACGGGGATATTTAATGGTTTAATTTATTCCACATAAAAGCCACCCACCACCTTTGGTAAGTTGACAGAGTTGCTTTTCATTATTTCTTATTATAAATAAGATGCTTGTAGTTTAAATTCTATTATTCTTTTAGGCTTTTACTTACTACTACCTGACTGATGATTATTCCTACTTGACTTTTATTCGCTACCGCATGCAACCGTTAGAATCACAAGTATTGAATAGTGTCACACTCACCGTAGTCATCAGTTGAACTTGCTTTGCTTTTCTTGCTTCATAGACTTATCAAGTAGAAAGTTACCTACCCTTTAGCTGAAAACAGTTGCTTTCCTTACTTCATTGCATGGCTTGCCAACAGAAAATCATCATTATCCAGTAACAAGTAAGAGTGTTCTTTTTTTTTTCCTTACATAAGTACTTATCGCAGACAAAGAACATCATCAAGAGATCATCATAGTGTTGTAGTATCATATGCACCTAAAATATAGATAATAATTACAGTTTATAGGGATATATTTATATCAGATTTATCAGATTAGAGAGACTCATAAAGAAAAATACTTATAATAGACTCACTAAATCTTGGTAGTAATTCACGTATTTAAGGTATCGTACCCATAGTATATTATAATCTAAGTTATACTTACTTTATTTGAATTGTGTACACCTTCTAGTACTAAAAGGGGACTTCATAATTGTTGATAACACCATATCTTTGGTTTGCTTATTACTTTAAAATACTTTTACATACAAATTTGTACCAATAGTATCAAACAGCAAATAAACTATTTACTACCACGTTTTCCTTCTTAATTTTGGTCGAAATTGTGTGAAGTAACGAACCCATAGGCCCTCTTCATGTAACCCTTCAATAATCACATTTAATTTTAAAAGAAGTACTGCTGAAGAGGGTGAGAAAATTAGGTTACCTTTGTTGTTAAAATAAATAAATAACTAAATGTTGTAATAGTATACTTACTATTAAGCTTTTATTTTCTTTATATTATTATTCAAACTAGACACACTTTACTTGATTGTACGATGTACTGATTTAGAATGAAGATCTGCTGCTTCTTTTATATCTTGCTAGAAATATGTGGGTAGGTGAGTGGTGTAACGTGCCTCCCTTCTTACACGTGGCTCCTGCCACAAGAACACGTCACTATGGACACCATTGATGCAAAATTCGGGTTTTTAAGTCTCGGGCGCCAGATTATTAACGTGGTTTGCTCCACAGCCCCTTGACCCTTAGCGTCAAGAGTTCCAGATAGCCTCAGATGGAGGTTACGGAAAATTCCAGGGGTCTTGTTGAATTAAATTTAACTAACTAGTGAAAATCCGGAAAAGCCAAATCTTGGTTCTCCAATCAATAAATTGCGGTTAAAAATGAAAATAATAGGAATTCAAAACTTTGATCTATTAATACTCTGTGGTCTATTTTACGAATAATTATTTTTAGTGACAAACAAATTAACCGGGAAAAGAAAATGGGGTATGTATTACCTATATCTGGGATTTTAACGGACTTAACGGTCAGGTTATCAAATACGGTTCAAATCTACCGGGTTTAACGGGGTCCCTAATGCACGATTTAGATCTGCCGGGTAATCAGACAAATTGTGGCTAAGCCTCTTCCAAGTCTGATTAACCCTTGAATCCAAATGAAACCGGCAACTATTATTCCGACGGGGAAAAAAATATAAATAATGATTCTACGAAACGGGAAAAGAACGATTTAGATCTGCCGGGAAATCAAACAAATTGTGGCTAAGCCTCTTCCAAGTCTGATTAACCCTTGAATCCAAATGAAACCGGCAACTATTATTCCGACGGGGAAAAAATATAAATAATGATTCTACGAAACGGGAAAAGAACGATTTAGATCTGCCGGGAAATCAAACAAATTGTGGCTAAGCCTCTTCCAAGTCTGATTAACCCTTGAATCTAAAGGAAACCGATAACTATTATTCCGAAAAAAATAAAAATTAAGACTAATTAGATCTGCCGGGAAATCAAACAAATTGTGGCTAAGCCTCTTCCAAGTCTGATTAACCCTTGAATCTACTAAAGCCGGTAACTATTATTCCAAAAAAAAATAAAATTTAAGAACGAGTTAGATCTGCCGGGAAATCAAACAAATTGTGGCTAAGCCTCTTCCAAGTCTGATTAACCCTTGAATCTACTAAAGCCGGTAACAATTATTCCAAAAAAAATATTTTCCCACGAGTTAAACGGTACCCAACTATGGACACACAGAGTAACAATATTCGTACTAGCATAAAATTAAAATATTATACCTAATCCACTTGGATATCAATTTAATTTAAAACTACTGACAACCAAAAGCATAAAATAATTCGAGAATCCACTAATAATTCATATCAGTTAATTAATATATAATAAACGCAGTAAATAAAAATTCGAAATCAAATTACCGTTGACAAATCTTTATTTCCAGATAAAAGAAACAAAATAAAAAACCAAATTTCAGTTCAACAACAAAAGAAAAAAAATAGCCGGTCGGAAAATTTTCAAAACCATACATTTAACAATTTATTACCAAGCGGCGATACGGAAAGTTTAGAATACACAGTTTATTTGTTAAAATTGATTTATTTCAATAAATACAGCCTACACACACAATCTTGGTGCACTAAATTTTCACAATACGGTTTATCGGTTTTTCGGAGGAAAGTTGAGCGAAAAGTCACGAATTATTATGGTAGAGCCGGAATAAGTCAGAGCGCGAAATGAAAGTCTAAGCGAAAAATGAATTTCTTGAGAGCCAAACTGAATGCTAGACGGAATGAATCGGAGACGGAATAAAAATCAGAGCGAAAAATGAATTGATTCTTGAGAGCCCTGAATGATGCGCGACAGCCAATTTATATCCAAATTTTTAGTTACCTTTTTCGGCCGTCGTGCAGGTGTCGGAATTAAAACGTGAAATTTATCTAGTTTCGACAAAAACTTGCAAGTATACTAGATGGCTTTCGTTTTAATTAAAATGTTGTATATACCTTTCAGTTGAAAAATTTAAATATCGGGAATGAATAAATTGTGTATGCTAGAATTTGGATTTGCGTAACTCGGACTTATACTAAAATATACAACGGTAATAACAACAAAAAAAATAAATCAATGCGGTAGTCGAAAGGGTTGTAAAGTAACGAGTTATATACACCCTAGTGGCAAAATAAAATATATTACGGAACAAAATAAAATAAAAATTAAACTTGCAAAAAGCAAAGAAAAAAATAACTCGTTACAGTGGGGTGAGGACGCGTTTGTATGGCGTCACTTCCACCAAAGAACATTCTTGAAGGACTCAATCACGATGTTACAACAACAACAACGTGTTATTATAAATAATGATAAATGTTATTTTTTATATATTTGAATCCTGAACGTCTTGGGTGAGATCATTAATGACCAGGGTTATCACACGATTTGTAAACAACTTGTCAGTCAATAACAAATGAGAATGAGAGAAAGAGGTCAGTTGACCTCGCATTCTAAAATTATCTATGCTGGTATTACAATCTTGTCGGCGTTATGAAATCCTTAAAGAGGCCTCAAATTTTATCTTTGATGGCTGGACAACAACTTTAGAATGTTAAGTATTTATGAAATAAAACAAAAATCAGGACCGGCGCCGCGCAGTCAAATACAACAATAACTCAACAAAAAATACTCCGCTAATGTCCTTTTGGCGCATGATTCGTGCGTCACGGCGCACGATTCATGCGTCACACAACGCAGTACCGTTCCCAGCGTACCTCTTCTCCCTCCCATACACCTCGCAGCACATTCTACTACCCAACACTATTTTCAATTTCCATAGCCCCCTGATGCCGGTCCTGATGGCCCAGAACCCGTGTTGCTCATCTACTCACAGCGTTAAATAATATTAAATTACTATGAATTTTTTTAATGACAGTTCAAAATGAGCAAGGGTAATGACTGCAGTTGAACTTTTATATAATAGGAGTGGGGTAAGGTGGTATATAGGGAGCAGAATAAAAAGTCAATTATTAGGTGTTTATAGTTTATTTCTTAATGTCTGACAGCACAGTAGCCTCATTAAATATTCAAATAGAAAATTATCTCTTACAGAGTGATCCTAAGAATTTTACAAGTAAATACTAAAATTCGAATGCAAAACAAGTAGGTGTCTGTATTGGTTATCTGTACATCCCTGTTTCAGCTCAAAATACAATATGGTAATAAAACTGAACAATGCCAGCTAAACGATAAACATTGCGGCAGTGGCGGAGATTACGATATTAGTTCATTTTGCTTATTTAATTAGATTCGGTCAACATTACAGTTGAAATAAAATTCATTCGTTTAGGCCTATTAACAAGTTTCATTTTCATTAAATTAAATTAATTAAAGAAAAATAGTTTAATTTTCATAATTCAAATTTATTGACAATGAATTAATGTATATTAAGTAAAGTAAACATACCATTTATAGGAAATATAAAATTCAATCTATAGTATCATCCTCTTCGCTGGCCATACAAGAATCATCCGAAGACTCGTCGAGAGAGATCACTATCGGTTCTATAGTTTATTCTATGAGGTTATCTAAAACCCACATTTTCTCTTCCTCTTTAATTACATGATTCACAGCATCTCTTCAGTTATTGTTGTCAATGAGTACTTCATGAGTTCACGAACATCTTTCATTTTAAATGTTTTATTATGTCTAGCTACATAACCTTTCATTTGGGCCCATATTAACTCTATTGCATTTAATTCACAATGGTATGGCGGCAAACGAAGCACTGTTATCCCACGATTCTTGGCTATTTCATCAATAACAAACTTTTTAAATTGTAGCTTGTGATCTGAAGCAACCTTTGAAAGTTCTTTTTTCAACATATCATCTTCAAATGGTATATCTTTTACGATTAACCAGTTTCTAATATCAGCTTTTCTCCAAGAGGTAGATGGAAGATTTTCTGTTAATCGCGAATGATAAGTGGCATTGTCCATAACGATTACAGCATTATTTGGAATTAATTCGACCATTTGTGTAAAATACTCCTCAAAAACATCTGCAGTCATTTCTTCATGATAGTGTTTGGTTGATGTTGACTGAAACTCCAGTAAACTACCTTCAACGAACCCTTGATTGCATCCAATATGCGTTATTATTAGTCGGCGACCTTTACCGATAGGAGTTTTCAGTCCAGTAGATAAACCTTCTATGAAAGCTTGTCGACTGGTTTGAATACATTTGTCCTGCCATTTTTTTTTACTGAATGTCCTTCATTGAGCCATGTCTCATCTAGATAATAGATTTGTCTTCCCTCCTGTCTGTATTTTCGGATATCTCGTAAATACTGGCGTCTCCAACATATTATTTCTTCGTTGTCGATTAGCACTGATTTGCGACTTTGCTTCTCCCAAGTAAAATTTAATTTGTGTAATATTTTCCACAAAGTTTTTCGCCCTATGTCAGGCAAATTCCCGTCCTCCTTCACCATTCTTAGAATTATGTTAAGGGTTGGGATCCCTTTTTTAAAATATAATTCATGTACTTTTCGTCTTATTGTAATTTGGATATGTTCATCAAGGACAAGTGGTTTTCTCACAGTTGACTTTTTAGGTGGAGATATTTTTCCTGTCTCTTAGAAGCCTGTAAATAGTAGATTCACTAACTCCTGTCATATTGGAACATGTCGAAACTATATTTCTAACAGTAGCAACCGGCATTTGATGTACAACAGCATCATGCACATTTAACACTACAGTCTTCGTTTGTAAGCTAAGCACGCTCTTACACTTTACTGGGGTAAAACTTGAAGACATTTTTCACAACACACTTATGAAACGTAAGCGACTCTAAGCAAAACAAATTATACAAATTTGGGCGAGACCAAGTTTCACCGTATATACCTGCAAAATTTCTAAGTAGTCATTAGGTCTGTTCGTAGAGCAGTCACAAACGGTTGGAAACTGGACGACTCATGCGCAGTGAATAAAAACCGTTCACATAAAGACTCTGCGCATGAGTCGTGTTAATACGTCTCCCAAGAATTGACCTGCGCCAAATTCTCAAGATAATTAATGAAATATTCAGTCAGAATAGTTGCGTTACAAGCTTATTTCAAAAATAATTTATTGTTTTAACTGTATGTACTCTACAAATGTATGGAGGTCAGTTAGTTGTTTTAACTAACCGAATTTACATTTATATTACCTTTATATATCAGATCGGGTATAAAATTAAATAGTAAATAAATTCCTTAGATGAACGGTGACGCTTATGGTTTACTACCTGACTAGCATCTGTGACCTTTTCGCGTGCTGTCAGACAATAAGAAACATACTATATATTAAAATGGAAGAATTGAAAGAAGCAGTGCAAACTTTGGTATATGACTTTGGCAAATGTTTGATCGGGAGCAGATATATGGAAGGGGAAGAATATACACAGCAGAAGATTGTATGCAGCAAGCAAAGATGTATAGAAAAGGAGCTGACGGTTGCAACAATTTTGTAAACGTGACCTGCATTTTAAGTTTAATGCAGTTATTAAAAAACTTAGATATGGATAGATGGATGTACGAATACAATCACTTACTCCCGGAGTTACTTCGATTGAAGAATGAAGGGGACGAAGAACAGGAAAAAATGTAATTATAAAATAAAAATCAGTAAAATTTAATTGTTTTATTAATACCATCTTCCACTCCTATATTACATAAAAGTCCCTGTGATTTATACATGTGGTTACTGATTGAAATAGCATACGATAAATGGAATGGACGTTTGCTGTTAGGTGCGTGAGGATCGGCGGTAGTGATACTAATTATGAAAAAATAAGGATTTTATTATATTAGATCTAATCAACATTTCATGTCTTCCTCCTCCTGCTTTTGAAAATATTTTAAATAATTAACTAAGTGTCTATCTCGGAAAAATGCATGTGATAAATGGAATGGTATATTAGATCTCCGGGGATGACTAATTATGAATAAATTGGATCTAATCAGCATTACGTGTCTTCAAGTAGAACCCGCACATATGGAAAAACGCAAATTCATAGATACATGTAACTTTCGCATAAAATCGAAATGGCAATGCAAGAACGGCAGGAAACCCGTAAATCAAAAGTGTATCCATCTCGAAAGCAAATGTATTAAAAACTTGTTCAAATAAAGAGTTTATTATATTAGATCTAATCAACGTGTCTTCAATTAGTATTATATTTGGAAAAACGCAAATTCATAGATACACGTAACTTTCGCATAAAATTAATTGAAATTTTATATAAGAGGAAAAATTCAACATAAAAGTATAGTTTATTTTATCTCATGAATGAAAAGTCGACAATATATAGTGAATATATTGAGTGATTACAGAAAAACAAGTGAACAAACAGAATTTGAAAAGATGAGAGCAACCAAAAAAAGTTTACCAATGGTTATTAGGAGAGGACCTAGTGAGACAAATTATCATATTAAAACAATAGATAATGATTGTGTGTCATCAAAATCAAGCGATTCAATAATACTATTATCAGGAGAGAGTGAAAAATGTGAAGACATAAAAAAACCCCCAATGGAGGATATAAAAGACCAGCCATTGCGAAATCCCGATCATGATAATGTTTCTTTGGATGGAATTTTTGAAAATGAATTCGAAGTAGATCAACTCCTCCAAACAGAAGACCTAAATAGCGAGTTAACAACAGGTCAGTATATAAAACATACCGTAAAAATTTAACATATACAGTGTATATCAAAAATTAAGAGGTTAAATAAATCTTATTGTTGTCTTTATGTTCAGGATACTCTAAAAATAAGAGTGCAGCGTTATTGCACTATTCATGACTCGTGAAAAGGTGAAATGAAACACACTTAGCTCCAAAGGGCATTCACTACTATTAATCAGATTTTGCTATACATCGATTGATCCTCGATGATAACATGTTGACGCGATATATACCAAGCCAATATTTTTGGGGGGTACAAGGCGAGTGCTACTTCAAACATCATCATTTAGTAATGTTGTAGTTATATTTATAAAAGCAAAAATAAAATAGTGAGTTTTTATCAGCCACAACTAAACTAAATAACAACAAATGTATATCAAAATAGATGGGACAGGATGTATAAAAAATTTTTAATAATTTTCATTCAAATGATTAAAAAACATAATAAACTCTTTAATCATGCAAAGAAATAACTTGTGCGACAACATTGTTTTTCAATTGCTTA
Organism: Lochmaea crataegi; assembly: GCA_947563755.1. Lineage (NCBI taxonomy): Eukaryota > Metazoa > Arthropoda > Insecta > Coleoptera > Chrysomelidae > Lochmaea > Lochmaea crataegi. The sequence continues at coordinate 42,453,216 of OX387429.1, forward strand.
AATAGGCAATCATGATGTACAACTGGATGCGTCTTCATATTCGTTGCACCTATAATTCTAGAAGAAAGTAAATATTATAATCAATATATTGAATAAATCGTAATGGCTGCTAAATTTCCATGCTAGTTCTGAAAAAGATATGTCTGGATCATGTTAGAGCTTATAAATCGGAGAGTTTTGTTTATTTCCACACCACCTTAAAGTCTTAAAAACTTATGAGGTAAGACAACGACGCGTGGCCTTTTTTATTTGTGGAAAGGCAACCCCAATAGGCCTACGAAAACCACTCCCAATAATAATTCTATTTTTCCGCATTCGGAATATTTGTTTAGGGGCCCCCCTCGCCACCCAAATTTTCTTTAACATTCGGAATATGTGTTGAGGAGCCCCCCTCGCCCCCCAAATTTTCTTTAACACCCCCCTTCTCACCACTTTTACTATTGATCATGCACAATCTCTGCCTTTCAGCCATTTTCTATCTTCTTTTTTCTGTCTTAGTCAGCTTTGGTGAAATAATTCTGATAATATTGTTAGTTTCCACATCGGGTAGGTACGTTGGAGAGACCTCATCATTCCAATTTTCCTCGTCGATCACATTAAGTGCTAGGTGGACGCACGATAGGCAACCTTCCAGGTATGATTGACCTTTTCCAATGATCATTAGAGTATCTTTGTCTTATCTAGTTTTAGTTCTTTACTCTTGGAGGAGAGGGGGAGAATGTGCTTAGCACATGTTGCTTCAAAACATTTTTTCTTATCTATACTATACCTTTATTATTCCTTTACATTTACCTTTACTGTGACATACTTACATAACGTTAACTTTTGCCTACTGTTATTGATGATGACGTCAGTTACAAAATACCGTGTATAATACCTTTTGTTTACGCTCCTTGCTTATGTTATATCTTTTCGCTGATACCTATACCGTTATTATTTTTGTAATTGTCTAATCTGATTTCTCTTTTAGCTAGTATATAAGTTAATGGTTACGGATGTATTCACTAATCTATTATGTATCTTTTAGCTAGTCTATAAGTTAATGGTTACGTATGTATTTTTACTAATCTACTATGTCTCTCTTTTAGCTAGTCTATAAGATATGTTGTATATATTTATATATTTTTTGTATATTTTGTATATTTGAGTATTTTAATGGAAAAGGTTCTTCATAAAGAAAATTTCTTCAAAATTTTCGAAAAATTTCTTCCAAATTTTCGGAAAATTTCTTCAAAATTTTTTACCGAGGAGAGGGAATGTAACAGGAGATCCTGTTTCTCTGCTCAAAATAATTCGTGCTGCTTATATATTACCTATTCTAGTACCTCTCGAGCCATCTAACGGTGAGACCTAGGAACGCATTTAGCTATAATGTCGACACACGTTAGATTCCTTACTTATGTTATCATATCTTTTCTGAGAGGGCACTGTTAAAGATTTAAAACATCCGAAAATTGTCAGAAATGATGTGCGCAGAAAAGTTTGTTGGTAATTAGAAACCATCTTTGAGACAAGCCTGACCGGCGTTCTCTTGATTGTCTAAAAAGAAAGACAATTATAATGTGAGTTGTGTCGAAGGAAATTCTAAGTAAGTCAATACCTTTTTATACATTACTAATGATTGTCGTGTATATATCTTTGAAATGTTTGTGGGATGACTCTGTCATTCTAAATTAATTACTTTCGCCGACAGCACTTGTTGCTTGTAGAAGCATTTAAAAATTCCTGTGTCTTTTTAGATTTCAACAATTCACCATTCTACTTTCTACATTCTACGTTCTACATTCTACATTTTACCTTCTACATTCTACAATCAACCTGATTCGGGTTTACATTCTACAATCAATCTGATTCAACTAGCAATCTTGATTTGAAAATCAATTCAGTTCGATTCTCTACTTCCGACACTACGTTATACTTGCTTTTACAAGTATGGATCATATTATGTCCAGTACTTTATTGACATAAAATTCGTTTCTCTTCTCCATGGGAGAATACGAAAACCATTTATAGATGCATAAGCCGATCCATATTTCTTTGATTCATCATATTTTTGTAGAACCTTTAGCATTGAACTAATTTCCCTTGAAATCTTATTAATTTGTATACTTAATGTACGACGGCCAAGGGCCATATTTCTTTGATTCATCATATTTTTGTAGAACCTTTAGCATTGAACTAATTTCCCTAGGAACCTAATTAATTTGTATATTTAATGTACGACGGCCAAGGGCCATATATGTAAAATAGTAGGGACCAAGTCGACTTTAAGTAGGATATTTTCCATTAGATTGTTAAGTTACTTTCCCATTTTTTTATTTAATGATCATCTAAGTACCTATAAAAACCATATACTCTGTTTTTCGTCATTTGATCAGGGTATATTATATTATTTCATATTACAAATGACGTGGCGCTCAAACAATTTATATGCCAGACAAATTTTCATTATCTAAGTGTTAATACAACATTTAGGCGAAAATTCACGACCCATTGTTTCACCTAGAGCTTAGTCGAAGGCATACCGTAAGTAACTTTAGAATTATCTTTTTTATCGTTATACCTACCGTGAAGTTACAATAATTGTTACCGGCTTTATTTAGATTCAAGGGTTAATCAGACTTGGAAGAGGCTTAGCCACAATTTGTTTGATTTCCCGGCAGATCTAATTAGTTCTTAAATTTTTTTTTTTTTTTTCGGAATAATAGTTACCGGCTTTAGTTAGATTCAAGGGTTAATCAGACTTGGAAGAGGCTTAGCCACAATTTGTTTGATTTCCCGGCAGATCTAATTCGTTCTTGAATTCTATTTTTTTCGGAATAATAGCTACCGGTTTCCTTTAGATTCAAGGGTTAATCAAACTTGGAAGAGGCTGTGTTCTTGTGGCAGGAGCCACGTGTAAGAAGGTAGGCACGTTACACCACCACATTTTTTGCATGTACCATAGAGCTTACACTTAGTAGTTACATGATCTATACGTAAACAATTTCCACAAAGTTTATGATTTTTTACCAACTGAAGTCTTTTTGATAGTGAAAATGTCATAAACTGATCACATTTATGATTTCTATGTAAACTTGAGCAAAATGTACAATGAATGCTGTATTTACTTTTATCAGTAGCGACAAAACTTTTGTATTTTGATTGATATACCTTTTTTTCTAATTTAGAATCATATCTTTTATTATCCAGACGCTCTAATAAATCAGCTCTACTTTTAAGAAAATCATACATATTTTTTAAAGATACATTTTCATGGAGTAATCTAAATTCTTCCACTTTGATAATGTGAAGTTATCTAAACTCTTAGTAATTAAATGTATAATTAACACATCCCAACTATCTACATTTTGTTCTAAAACCTCAAGTGCTCTTATATGATTAGAAACATGATCAACTATTTCACGTAGTTTTTCTGATGATGCTTTATTGAGCTTTTCCATATTAAATAATGCATCTAAATGATAATAAATCAAAATGTTTTTATTATCAAAACGTTTACATGAAGCATTCCTAGCTGATGAATAATTCTTACCACATAACTCAAATGACTGTATAACTTGCCTAGCAGTACCCTCTAATGAAGCCCTAAGATATTGAAATTTTTCTATTTCACTGATGTGATCATTATTATTGATGAGAGCCTGAAAAGTATCCCTGAACTCAATCCATTTTTCATAAACACCAGAGAAAAGAGGTAGCTTAATATCAGGCAGCTTTACTTGTTTTCTTTTTAGCAAAATATTAGAATTATTAAGACTATTTGAGAACTCATTTTCTAATCTTTGTGATTCAACAACAATCCTTTCTGATGGCTTACCTTGTGATTTTAAAAACAATTCGATTTCGCATGTAATTTTTTGAAACATATTTTCAAACTGTTCACTTTCTAAATACTGCTCGTCGGGATTTCCTGCAAGCACTTCCAGCTGAGTTTGAACTTCATCAAAGTTATCATATATATTTTCAATTTTGGATAATCTTTTCTGCAATTCTAAAATACTATTTTGGTCTATATTGTCTTTAGTATCCCTAAAATGATTAACAAATATCGTTAATTTGCTTTTTAATGAACCCCTTTCCTTATCAAGACTTTCTCGTCACTATTCATTCCGATTTATGACAAGCAAAATATTCAAATAATACTGAATTAAGTAAACTACTGCGTGCTAATTCAAGAGAATGAAATAAGTGAATGATGAGAAATATTGGAACGGACTCACTTTTCGAAACTTGTATGCGTAAGGCAGTGATCAGCGGCCAAGTTTTTTCAACATATAAGGGAATTCAGCGCAGCAGCAAGTTCCTTACTGAATTCTTTTCTCATCCGGCTCGTAGTGGACCAAATGTTGGAGAGATTTAGTGGACTGTAATTATTATTATAGTTCCTTCGGCCAAAGAAAGAAAATAGACCATTTTTTATGTCAGATGTGACAACTGTATTTTTTTTTATTTCAAAAAATCCCATTACCAGGAATCGAGATAAATTAACATAAATATGTAAGCATACAGAGTAGGTCTTTAACACGTTATCTTGACTTAATTTATTCATGTGTTCTTTTAAATTTATATTCCACAAAATTTCATATTTTCCGTATATGTTTAAAAACGAAATTATCTTATTTACATCCCACTTCATTGTTACGAACTTTTTGACATTTGAGGACCCATTTAGACTATGAAAGTAGTAAACAAAAACTTGGGACTTCTTCAACCTTGGCAAGCCGCTTGCCGGCAAGTAGCAAGTTCACTTTCCCGTGGTTTACACATGACAAGTTTAGTGTCTGCCAGTACTTTCCGTCAATAAACTTGCCAAATGTAAACGTATCTTAAGAAATAAAGATAAAGTTTCAAAAAACACGCTTTTGGAGCAATATGAACTAAAACGTGAAAGAAATATAAAGATTTTGTTCAACAGCGATGAGAAATCCCTCAATCAATATATATTTTTTTAATAAGTTGAACATGAGAATAAGGTGATTGACAAAAAAAATATTGAAATTGAGATTGCTGAACACACTTATACATTTTAAAAAAGGAAACGTTGTATTAAGTGTTTTATTTGCAAAACGCTTTCGACTTCCGTCATTATCAGTGCTTCGAGTCAGTTGCAGGAAGTACAACAATAAGCTACATCTTGTTTAAATTGTTTCCACGTGGTTCTCCTACATTTTAATTATGTTAAATCTCTATGGTATAAGATTCTAATTTTAACGATGTAAAGTCTCTGTGATATAGATTATTACCGATATTAACAAGATGTACCTTATTGTTATACTTCCTATATCTGACTTGAGCACTGATGATGACGGAATGTAACCTCCAAAACTCAATGATATCTACTAGGCTATTAGGCTGTTCAGATCGACAGACTGTGGCCAGCGACTAGTACTCATGTGTAGTCGGCGTGGGTTCAGTTACGCGCCAAGCGAGTGAGCAGCACGTCAAGATTATTTAGATGTAAAAGGGCGCCAAGTAGATTTACCTCAAATAAGATGGCATCCCATTCCTGAAAACCTACTTAAAAGGAATGAAATAAAAGACAAACCAATTTTCCAATTACTTGTACATATATTGAATCTTCCCTTTTTGAATGTAGAAAGTGTAGTGAGTAGTTTGACAATTTGGTAGTAGTTAAGCGATGAGCTAGAGTAATGTTGAAAAATTCCATGGAGATAACGAAAAACTGGATAAAAAAACCCGTTACACCCCTCGAACATAAAAAAACCAATATGTTCACCAATAATGAAAAAAGGTTGAACCGTATTAAGATTAAAGTTGAAATAAGATGAGATTATATTACGCTCTCTGTGTTCGAAGGATGTTAGTGCAAAGCGCCGACTCTCAACAAATACCCTTAAGCTAAAAATAGCTAACATTATAATATACTCTAACTTTTCTATAAACCAATCAACAAATTATTATAAAGCCAGAATTGAGAAAACTCTCGAATTATGCACATTAAAAAACTTGTCAAGGCGTATAACGTTGGATCCAATGCGAAAGCCGAAATGTATAAAAAAAATATAGTAAAGTACCAAACTACAGTTAAGATTTTACGAGTCAATTCCAACCGCATATAGTATTAAAGTAACATAAAAATTACAAATAGGTTGAAAACCATCTCAGATCTTGATACATAAAATAAAAACAAATTCATTACAGCAGATAGAGATTACCCAAATCCAAAAGCAATTTACTTAATCGTATCCCAGGATACATTCTATAAGGAGAAATTTGCAGCTCAAACATCCAGTAGATCCAATCCATGCGTCATTCCTATTTCCAGCAACATCCGTAGCCCAGCGCAAAATTATCCAGTAAATCGTTAGTCCTTCAATCCAGTATTATCCAAGGAAGGAAAAAAAACCTTGCGGGGAACAAATTCGAATAAGAATATATACAGTATCTCAATTTATTAACACCCCCCCCCCCGTAGTTATAAAATTACCAAAACAAAAAAAAAATATTAACATCTCGTATACTTAATTGCATCTCATCACAAAATCAAGAATCTCTGATAATGATAAAACAAATTGCTTTCGTGAGGAAAATAATGACATTTGCTGACAAAAGCTACGTTCAATTCAAACTTAAGCCCTAAAACGACCAATAGTTCTCACTAAAAGTGAAATCAAAATTCCCATCGCATTATGCACGCCCAAAAATTGAATTTATAAATTCCACAAATTTTCGCCGTAGAATGAAAATAACCCCAAAAAAAGATCAATAATACCCAAAATCCTCAGTAATATCCATATCGGGTTCCTCTCGTATACCTAGTGACTTCGTACATAAAATATTAAATAAGAAATTTTTTTTTTTCAACTGACAGTATACCTATGACAATAAAAAAACATTACCTTCCTCACAGCGGCAGCGTACAGAATTCTCAGTAACATTCAAGATATGAGGTGAGTGTAGGCAATAACGCCACCTTAAGCTTCACATTTTTGTTTTTTAATGAAAATAACTTATTTTTAAAGATCTCAAATATTAAACAGGGTGATAGGACTGTACTGCAAGTAATAAAACACATATTAAATAAAATTAGGTTAAATTAGGGCCACAGTAATTTTTTTTGTGATCTAATGCGAATTGGCGTTATTGCTAACTCAGTGTAAGCAATAACGCCATATGCGTTTAATACCTAGAACATAGAACTTTTTATTAAAAAATATTAAAAACTAAACGGTTTACTGCAAACATTTCTTTATTATAAAATTAAAACATTAAAACTGAACATAAACATTCTTTGGTTACTTAGTAAACATTTAAAAACTCTTAAGATAACTAAGCACAGTAAGGACAGATGTAACCCTCCTTGTCTTCTCTAGTTAAACCTACACATTCGTCATGCAGGTAGCATTTGCAAGAAAAGCATAAATGCATATCAGCTTTCCTGTCTTCCTTGCAGGCTTTGCAATACCAACTAGCCTTATTTGAACTGTTTTTCTGTAGTTGAAGTTTAGGAGCATCTTTCTTGCTAATGGCTTTATCGCCTTCCTTTAGTGTCGATTTTGACGAACTGCACTTGGTTATGTTTTTTGACTCCTTTCTTGTTGGCACTAATGTTTTAACATTCGGATCAGTCTTTTTAAAGAGGTCTTTGGTAATCCTTTGCGCTCTGCTGTTTATTGCTGTATTTCGACGAGTTGTAGGTTTTTGGATCATATCTGGAGTCTCAAGCATTTCAGAAAAGGTAACGTCTAATTTTTCTTCGGCATTAGAATTTTCGGAATTGCTTTCGGAATCGTTGCCAGTATCACCCTCGAAAGAGCTTTCAAACACTTCCACATTGCTGTCACTGCTGCTACTGTATCGTTTTTTGCCCAAGCGTCGACGTTTGGGAGCCACACCAGAAGGACCAGGAGATGGTGTATTCTCTCGAATTATCGGGGGTTTCACTGAACGGTTTGTTGATAAAACTTGTTGATTGTCATCCCTTTGGGCTGGCTCAATTTGGTTTTTTTCTGGGTCTTCTCTTTCAGTCACAGTACTTGGTGCATAAGCAACCTCTGGCAGTATGTCCGGATTGAAGGGATAAATGCCACAAGCTGAAAATCCGGATTTGATATTTTTTGGTGTCATACAATTATCCCATACAACTGAGAGGATGCTTCCGAAACGTTGAGCTTTGCGCACTCTGATTTCAGGATGCCTCTCAAAAAAATGCTTCAGCCAGAAACGGCCAGCCATTTGTTTTTCAGCACTAAATGGGTTCTTGATATTGTTTGTCACACAAAAATTGTAAACACATCGACGTAATACCTTTGCAGTTAATGGGTATCCTACTTCCGACAGGCGGATTATTCTCCTACAAAGCTCTTCCTCTTGTTCGGGCGAGATGATCGTTTTTCGACCCATTGCAAATTTTGCCATGTTTCCTTTCTGCAGATATTCTCTTGAAGTTCGCCGAGGAATGCCGTATGTGTTACTCGCCATATTTATAGACATGCCATTTTGAGTATCATTTATGGCATTTTGCAGCGATTCTGCGTCCCAGTTACCCCTTAGGCCCTGATTTCTACGTCTGGGCATCTTACGCTGCAACAGAAAAAAAAGATTTAACAAACCAGAAACGCACAAAGAAGTGCTGCTTTAAATTATTGTATTAAATCTCAGCTGTTGGCAATAACGCCATAGCGTTATTGCTCAGACCTTAGTATGGCGTTATTGCTAACAGTTACATTTTTTAACATAACCTATGTTTACTTAAAGAAAGAAAAAGAAATAAAAAACTTTTTTTTGATTAATGTAACCACAAAAATACCCTGATTAAACATTTAACATAAAAAACTAACTTACCTATTTTGTTTCTGTAACACAGCACTCGATAGGTTTTCAATATTTAATATCAGTCCACAAACAAACGTCCGTCCGATGAAAAACACACTGCAGCACTGACGTTTCTCACCACAGAGTAGTAAATCTTTGAACAGGACACCTATACCTATGGGAGTAAACAACATTTAGCGCCATCTGCTGTTTGGATCAAAAATCTCTGATCTACGACACCATGGCGTTATTACCAGTCTGGCGTTATTGCCTTCACATACCTTGTATCCAAAATAGACACAGACCATTTGCCAAGAGACCAAAATGGAGAAAATTTCTAAATAATAGTTAATTTACATACTTGAAACGAAACGAATTACTCGCCGGCTTGATTTGACTTTTCGTCCTAAACTTTACTGTATTTGCTGGACGGCAATCTATATAAATTAATCAATAGATATAACATACATTTTGTCATCTATTATTAGTTCAATCATTACCGACCGCAAAAATATATACAACAGATGATAATTATCATTCATAGGTCTCCTCTTGAAATTGTTATTGTGCGAACCAGAAGAAAGCAATTTTTCCCGATGACGAAAGAAAGAAATAATATTACTACCCCATTAAACTATATAAACGAAAAAAAGAAATGTCAACAAATAAGCTATTTAGGGAATTAACAATTTTTGGTGTAAAACTTACCTTTTAACTTGTAAAAGGGTTATCCTTTGAAAAGTTAACAAACTTGCGTATCCTTCTGCTTAACAAATTACAAAAAAACAAACTCCATTGGTATTGGTCAAAAGGGTATCTTCGTCAAAATCGGTAATTCAAAATTACTTCTTAATGAAACTTGCTTGAAGAAATCTATCATGCCAAGTCCTTCAAACCTGATTACAAATCCCTAAGAATAGAATAGGATGACTGTTTTTTTCCTTTTACAAAAATCATTTTTTTTGGTCTATTGGAAAAGCAATGGACACCGTACTCACCAGCTGGTATTACAAAATCCTCCGAAGAGATGTGGAACTAGCCTTCGCAAAAACAACACTTTCCAAAAATCTATATAAAGGCTTTATTTTTCCCCATTAATATGGCCAAAAATATATATTCCGGTTTAATAGGATGTCTCAAAGACACATTCTGTATTTCACGGACCACCCAACTACCATCGAACTGGTCAATGTCGAAAAAGAACGAAATTATTTTGAACTCCCAATTAGACAAAAAATTGGATATTCCTATCCCTATCACTCCAATGGGATGTCGAAGTATCTATCTTGCTTCTAGTCTCGCTACGAGAACCTAATAACGAGCAATCCTAACCAATTCGCCAACCAATTGAAAATCGATTTCGACGTAACTTGAAAATTCCGTTGGCAAGCTGACTGGAACAAGAAGCACGAGTTTTTCTTCTTTGTCAAATAGATATTAGTTAGTATTAAACATAAAGTCTATTCCAATTTCTTATCGAAATTAAAATCTAGAAAATAATATTATACCGACTAAGTAGGTTGATTTATGGTTCACTAAATATTGTAGTTCACTGTGGCAAAATATTCGCGAAGACCACAAGCGTAGCAAACGGGCAATTAGGGCAAACATTATAAGGAAAATTCTAATGTCAAATAAAAACGTTACAGGAAGTCGAAAGCACTTTGCAAATAAAAAATTTTAATTTATACACTCAATACAAAATTTCTTTATTAAAAAAAAATAATGCATTTTTATATTAAACATAATAGTTTTGTTAATTATATCTAATAAAAAAAATTATATCGAGTTGAGGGACTTCTTATCGCTGTTGACCAAAATATTTATAGGTATTTTTCAGTTCACATTTCCACAAAAGCGTATTTTCTCAGTTTTTTCAAACTACAATTTTATTACATAGACTTTATACACAATTACTCATCATTAGGGAAAAAATGGAAAAAATCTTTATTCCTATTTAAATTAAAATTACATTTCCTTTATTGTAAACTTTTTGAAACGTATCTATTATCTAATAATGTTGAAACAGTCACCTCTAAAGCGAAGCAATTTAAAAAAGTAGCACTTACCTTCAACAAAACACTAAACGATCTGGTTAAATAGGAATTGAAAATATTTTCATAAACTGACAGTAGAACAATGAAAGAACTAATGAACTAATAAACTCTTCCCATAAGATTCCCAAAATCCAAAGAATTTAAAAAAATACCAACTTAGATTTTCTCCAACTAAAACACTGAATCAACGAAAATGCCGAACAAAGACCTGCCACAAAAAATGCACAGCGATACCAGCGATTCCACTATAGAAACTGAATTTTTTTTGTATATAAGCGGCTTGTTAATGGGGCGGTTTATTTGTTTATGATTTATACATCTGCCAATGTTAGTTTAAAAATTTATTGAAAAACTGCCGACCTAATCTTGAAACGAAACCGATCTGGTATGCCGGCAAGTCGTTTACATTTTTTTTTTCGCAAAAGTTTAGGAATAGGAGCGATAGATCAAATAAGCGGAAAATCTGAAAAACAAAATATCGCCACACGATAAATACGACCTATATGGAAAAATATTTATATACAGACAGTCCCAAATTGATTGGTCATAAATTATACCACCCTGAACTGTGGGATAAGTATGAACCTGTGGAACTTCAATGCGGTGACTATTGTACCATACGTATTTTTGGAGATTAGCAAACATGGAACCAACTTCCTCTTAAGTGAACATGATGTCTCTCAAGTTCTACACGTCAACCAATATCTTATTTCTCATCGAATATAATTTTTGGACAATATTACAGAAATGTTATAAATATTATTAGAAATTATTCGCAAAATGACTCGCAGCCACAAATTAGTATATGCATTTTGTGAAGGTAGTGATTGCAAAAATGAATTATTACAGTTTCCTGTGAAATTGTCGTATTTTGTAAAGCGTTTTACCAATAGATATCGAAGAATAAAACCAACCCCGTTTGACTTAGAAGTGTAATTCAATGTCTGTCGGGGCATGTAGCCCGGGAAGTAGTTGTTTCTTCTTCGTTGAACGGTCACTGTTTTGAAAAAAAAAGAAAAAAATATATATTTTTCAAAACATTGTTGTAAGCGTTGGAATAATATATTTTTATTCTTCGATATCTATTGGTAAAACGCTTTACTAAATACGACAATTTTACAGGAAACTGTAATAATTCATTTTTGTTTCAAGCTCACGGGTTTGTTGTCACATTCTAATTTTGGTTTGTGACTCAGAGGTGAAGGTGTCGGTACTTTCGCAACTAACACAGTTCCGTCATTGGAAGGTATGTATAGTTGGCGTTTGTAGAGACATATTCAGTTCGGGATTAACTCTCGGACGATAACATATACCTTGTACTGATGAGGCGCAATTCGCCGAAACCGGTCTACAACTTATGTTGTTCCTTCTAGTTGCAAACCAGAATGGTTGGTTTAAATCTTGTAGATTTACCAACCCCGTTTGACTTGAAAGTGTAATTAAATGTCAGTCGGGGCATGTAGCCCGGGAAGTAGCTCTTCTTCTTTGAACGGTTACTGTTTTTGAAAAATATATTTTTCAAAACATTGTTGTAAGCGTTTGGAATAATATATTTTTATTCTTCGATATCTAGTAGTGATTGCATATTGTCAATTGCTCTCATATATATATATATATATATATATATATATATATATATTGTTATGATATGAAATGTCAAATAATAAAAAAGAAAATAAAAAGAAACAACAATGTAAATAATTATAATGTAATATAAATTGTAAAATTTATCATAGGAAAGTGTTCGTTTATCACTAACGCGAATAGAGTCAAAGTCACAGTGACAAGCGCGAAATAATTGGATAATACAATTATTTAAAAAAAAAATCAAGCAACTAGGTACTTGGATACAGGTAACTAAGGACAGAAAAAGAAAAAAAGAGGGAGTTTGTTGAGTAGTAACGGGGAGAGTAACGAGAGAAAAGAAAAAGGGTTGGTGTGTGAGAATTAAATTTTGAAAACTAAAATTAAAATAAGTGAAATGTTAACAAAATTCTTAAAATAAGAGAAGAATAAACATGGAAAGCATGGTAAAGGACAATTAACACTTACCTGTTCATTTATAACATGTAAAGTTGTATTCCTGGTAAGACAAATTTATTACCTTGTATAAAATAGCAAAGTGAATAATTAATTCACATTCCAAGACATAGACTAGATCCATAAACATAATATTGTTATGTTGATAGCTGTATTTTGTTATTGGAGATTTCAAAATCCATCTCTAATTTCGAGAGAGTACCGCCATTGTGGTATTTTATCACCTAGAATAACAAACAATTTCGTTTATAAAACATACCTATTGAACAAGCTGTTGACATAACCATTTGTAGTAATAACTATCAACAAAATATTCAACAACAAGTTATGTTTAGGAAATTAAAAGTTATATTTACCTTTATTTATTGAAATTGTATCAAATAATTGTAAATAAGTAATTTTGCTCGCCGCCATTTTTATCTATTCTGGTCAGATTTACGATTACACGGCGCACGCATTTCGATAGCCAAGAATCGAGTCTAAATAAGAATCGATAGGACTGTGATTAGAGTTAGTTTGTAAAAGGATACGATTAAGATTTTTTCATGAATACTTAGTAAAAATTTAATATTAAAATTTAGTTTCTTCATCAGTACATTGTTTAGAGTTAAATAAATATTTTTTTAAGACAATTTAAAATTAATAACACTATTCATGAATGAATGGATATTTGCGGAAGCTTCCAATTATAATTGATAGCATTTGAATATAAATAATAATAGTTGTTTCTTTTTAATATTTGACAAACAATTAGTGAATATCTTTTGTTCAATAAATAAAATAAACTTAAATGTGTTCAAATAAAGTTTATCAAAATTCAAAATAAATTCATTTGTCTATTTCTTTAATCTTAGAAAAGATCCGCCACAAGAGATATAGAGTTTAAAAAAGGATAAGTATTAATAATTAAATAATTATTGTATTGAATCAAGCAATAATTATAACAAATGGCGCCCAACGTGGGGCTCTTTTTTATTTTCTAGCAATTGATTCTACATAAAATATAATAATAATCAATACTTAAATTTTCTATTAAAATTAATTAATTTCAACAATGCCTAATACACGAGAAAAAAAAATCAGAAGAACACAGAAAAGGAAGAAGCAAGTGTAGCACAAGAAACTGGAGAAACAGGAGAACAAGGAACTAGTAGTCAGGGAAGAGGAGATTCTGAATCAGAAATTACATCCATGGCAACACATAGTCAAGAGGATCAACCAGAACAAATCATTGACATAGGAACATTATATGAAATGATGAAGACAATGATGGAAAATGTGGTGAAAACTAGTCAGAAGATCGATAATGAAAATAAAAAAATGGATGATAATAATTAGAGCGTGAATAAACATATAGAAGATGTGAAAAAAGGAGTAGAAGAAATGGAAAAGAATATAAAGACAGAATTGTTGAACAAACATGAAGAATTGAAGAAAGATTTGGAGAGAGAGAATAAAGAATATAAAGCTTTGTTACAACGTACTATAGAAAATAGATTAGAGGAAATAACATAACAAACTGATAGGATGGCACAAGAAATAGTTACAAAATTGGACAAAGCAAATACAAGAATACAGAAAAGTGAAGAAAAGATACAAGAACATCAGAAAGAGATGAAACAGTTAGAAGGAAGAATATGTAAGGGAATGGATTTAAATTCACAAATTAGTCAAATGGAAAAGGAAGAGGCGAAGAAAAAATTAAAGGAGATAAAAGAAAATTTGAAGAGTTTAAAAGAAGAACATAAAGAAGAAACTTTGAAATTAAAGAACGAAATCTCTAAAATTTGATGGAGATTTGAAGAGGATTCATCCTCAAGTATTTGTAAGGATGCTTAGAAATAAAATGAGAGGACATTACAATATTCAAGAATTAAGAGAATTTATAAGGGAACATCTGGAAAATCATGCATTGGTATGGTATTCTACCAAAGAGGAGGAAATAATAGAATTCGAGGATTTTGAAAGGCATTTCATGGCATATTTTTGGAGTGAAAAGAAGAAATAATATTGAAAATGAAAATGATAATTATAATTATGAAGAAGAAGAGGAAATGAGTGGAATTATTATGGATTGTGAGGAGAAATATATTGAAATTATAAATAATTTAATGAATAGCTATGAGAAATTAGTGTCGAAGGAACCGAGAGTAGCAGAAAATTATGTGCATAGAATGGAAGTAAGAGGAATAGAAGAATTTAAGGCAAAAACATTTCCAGTACCATACAAATTAAAGGACAAAGTAAGGAAAGAAGTTTAAAAACTATTAGAAGGAATTATTGGAAAAGCTAATACACCGTATATCAAACCATTAGTAGTAGTCCAAAAGAAAGATGGAGATATTAGATTATGTCCAGATGCAAGAGTTATAAACAAGTTTACAGTACCACAATATGAAGCACCAATGTCAGTAGAAACAATATTAGGAAGAATTACTAATGCAAATTTTTTTTCTAAATTAGATTTAATACACAGCTTTTGGCTAATACCCTTGCACGAACATTCAAGAAACTTCACAGGATTTTCTATAGATGGTGTGGTCTATCGTTTTTGTGTAGTACCATTCGGAATTCAAGGAGCCTGTTCAGCTTTAGTAAGAGCTCTTCACCATGTTCTGGATAAATATGAAGACTTTATATTACATTACATAGATGATATCTTAGTTTACTCTAATAGCATTGAAGAACATGAAATACATTTGAAGACAGCATTCAGGAAATTAGATGAAGCAGGCCTGAAATTAAATACAAAAAAATGTCAGTTTTATAAGACAGAAATTACATATTTGGGGTATAAAATTAATCAAACAGGTATAAAAATGGATCCTGACAGAATTAAAATCATCAAAGAATACAAGAGACCAAATAATCTCAAGACTTTAAGAGGATTTCTAGGTTTAATAAATTATTACAAAAGATTAATACCTGATATAACTCAAAAGGAAATACCATTATTGGAACTCTTAAGAAAAGGTATAATTTGGAAGTGGACAGACGAAAGACAAGTGGCATTTGAAAATATCAAACAAATTTTTGAACAACAATTAAAAATATATCATCCGAATTATGACATTCCATTTATATTACGAACTGATGCATCTATGAATAGATATGCAGGAGTTTTAGTACAGATACAAAATGATATAGAAGTCCCAATAAGTTTTGTATCAAGAGCTACAAAGAAACACGAAAAACGTTATAGTGTAAGTGAACTCGAGCTTGCTAGTATTATTTTTTGTATTAATAAATTAAGATTTTACTTACTTGGTAATAAATTTATCATCGAAACAGATAATCAAGCTCTAACATCAATTTTGAATAATAAATATGGAAACAATCGAATATACAGATGGGCACTATTATTACAAGAGTATTCGTGTGACATAAAATATATTCCTGGTAAAACAAATATTGTATCAGATGCAATCACAAGAATGGATAGATTACCTAAAAATAAAATTAAAGAAGTTAGAATTGGAATAAATATTTTTTAAAATATTGATGGCATATTTTCATATCAAGCTGTTATCGAGGATCAGAAGAAATTAACAGAACAGGAAAAGAGAAAAACTAAATTTAAAGAAAATATTTGGTATAAAGAAGAAGGCAATAGAGAATTATATGTAATCTCCAAAGATTTAGCTCAACTAACAATAAAAGAACTAGATGACAATTATGGACATCCAGGAATTAGAAAGAATTGGATGCTTTTCAGGGAGAAGTATATCAGCAAAAATGATTTATCATTAGTTAAAGAAATTATTAAACAATGCACAAAATGCCAATTAACAAAAGAAAAAAATTACCATAATCAAAATATACCCAAGTCCATAACATCCCAAGAACCATTGCAATTAATAGCAATAGATTTTATTTCAAAGTTTTCAAGGAAATACACATATTTTTGTAATATTAGATATTTTTACCAAACTTATATTTTTAAAACCTTGTAAAAGAACAAATACAAAGACTGTGATCCAAATATTTAAAAATTATTTCGATGAGATGGGAAAACCAAAGATATGCATATTAGACAATGCAACATATTTCAATAATGATAGATTCAAAAGATTTATGTGTTCGAACAATATTCAATTAAACTTCACTAGCATAAGCATAAGACATCCTTCATCAAACCCCACAGAAAGATATATTAAAGAGATCATAAAATATTTGAGAATTTTAACTGCACATGAACACCAAAACTAGGAAAACAAATTAGAAGAAGTACAAACATTTATGAACTCATTACCAAACACCACAACATTAGAAGCACCTATAGTATTGATGAAAAATGAAAATCCACAACGACCATGGGAAGCAGAGAACAAAGAATTTGATCAACTTCTTGATCGCTTTGTTTTGTAGGTGGATTGTAATTATTGTTTTTTTTTTGGAGAATGGTTTGATTGAGTTACCCGATACTTGGTGGAGATCCGTAGTCAACACTATGATTTAAGTTAAACACCGTTTTACTTACTTAACTCCCCTAATATTTTTCAAATGAAAAATACATATTTCTCTACATTGCAGCTTCTTCATATGATAAATATAGAGTGATGTTGAAAACAAATAAAAGGGGTACATTACATGAAAATGGGGGCGTGGTGAAAATATTATTGAGCCAGTATACTAAAAAATTGTGTAAATGAGACAAAGATAAACAAATTGCTCAGTCAGACTTAGTTTGTTACTGACTCTTGAGGAGCTGCCTGTAATTCCAATTTTGTAATCACATGTATTTAGGGTTTGTGATGTTGATTTATAGAATTTATAGATTTACAAGTCTATAACCATAAGATGATAATAAATCAATAGTTCATAGACACTTTCAAGTGTTCGATAAAAAAATTATAAACAATTTCTATTTTTTTCCGAAAAGTACCTACCTATGTTAGTTTCACATGTTTAACAGTTTACAGTTTGGAATTTGATGACCGACTGCCGCCTCCCGCGTTTTTTTGTCCGTCTTAGGAACAGAAACAGACTCCGAGAAAATGTTTTTTTTTTGTGACAGTTTTTTGTCGTCTCCAGCATGCAGCTGTCGATTTTAAAATATTGTTGAGTTACTTTCAATAATAGTAGATGAAAGTTAAATATAATTTGAAAAATATTGAAATTATCATACTGAACAAACTATTCAGTGTTATTAATTCAATAGAAGTAATTCAGTTAATACCTACGACCTAATCCTTAAAATCTTATCAAATCCATTAGTAAATTAAAGATACAGTTCCAATAAATTTAGGTCATTTAGCGGGGATGACTGATAAAATAGTTGATGAAAATAACATTAACAAAAATAATTCTTCTATTGATTCTGGGAACATAAATAATAACATCATTATAAATAGTAACTTTATTTTGCAGCTAACAAAGAAACGTGTACAAACAAAATAGTACATAATGTTTACTTTCAACATCGCTTAAACTCACATATTACAAAACAAAAATATCACTCCAAAAAGAAAAAAGGAAAGAAAAACTTATATTTAACAATTGACTGTTCCATCTGGGTACTAATTATGTTCATTTTCTTTTAAATGGCAAAATATAGTCTTTTTTATAGTTTTCCTCAAATCATTATGTATCCATGTCCTTATTTGGGGTGATGTTCTGTTCTGCAGGTCAGGATTCTCTCGAATTACTCGTTGCACATCATGAAGAGGGGGAAGAGTTTGATTTTCAAAATAAGCAGCTAATTCTGTTTTGACGATTTTCTTTTCTTTTTCAGTCCAGCGTGTCCGTTTATTACCATGAGTATTAATTGTTGGTTTTCTACTGGTACTTGGCAAACATGAACGAACATTATCTTGAGTTTCATTTTCGTCACTATCTTCGGAACCATCGTCATCTGTTCCACTATTTTCCTGATCTTTTCCCTGTGCGACTTCAAGCAATCTAGACATTCGAAGTATTTCTCTGCTAATTAGAGGTTGGCGATATATCGTCTTATGAATTTTTTCCGCATGTCCCATAAAATTAGCAAGATCTGATATATCTTGTTCCTGTAAATTCAAATTTATGCAGGTTGTAGCCATATGCTTTCTCAGATTAGTACCCCGAAGTCTTTCTGGATACTCAGCACCACATTGTTTTGAAAATTGTCTCATTAAAGAGCAAGCTCGTACGGATTTGATTCAGTCACCCCTGCATCTCCTCTGCGAAGTAAAATAGTTTTTACACATGCAACAAGCCTTTTATCCAGAAGAACAGGAACGGTTCTATTTAATTCGCCTCTAATTTGAAACCATACATACTTTTTTGCCACTTCCTTACATCTGTTATCTAATGAGTCAAATAAGTGTTTATCAGACACCTCGTGTATGCCTTGGTACGTGTGAAAGTCTGCTATAAGGATTCTTTCAACTTCTCCTGCACGTCTTCTGTTGAAAAGTTGGATAAGGTTAAGAGTTGTTTCAGCCAATTCCAACCAAGCTTTAAAGGAAAAATTGCTCACTATATATTCATATGCCCGATTTTGTCTTTGAGTTAAAAACGTATGCAGAGCTTTCATGTCTTCAAGTGATGGAAGCACTACATTCTTCCTTCTTTTATGGGTAGCCTGTGATTCTGCCACCGTTATATTCACGTTTATTTTAGATTCTTGAGATAACAGTTTTAAAAAATTTTTCGTATCCTTCTGTTTACTTTCGTTATGATTTTTTATTGATTCTGTTATTAAAAATGTACCTAATTGATTTAACAAAGTCCCTAATGTAAACGCTACCGTTGGTGCTTCATATGTGGATATTTCATATTTGAAACGAGCAGATTTATTGATCGCTGACAACGTTTCTTCGATATACTTTGGATCGAATACTGAAGACATATTAGAAATTTCTTTATTTAGCGTTTTTATATTTAATAAAAATCTCCCCAACAATCGTAATCGTTGTCTAATCATTTCAAAATGTCGCTTTTCTCGGTATTTAATCACCGTTTTATTTGCATAGATTATTATTATTTCGTCAAATCTTATTAATCGGACAACATCATCTTCTCGCAAAACAGGAAATAGATATTTCTTTACGGTTCTTGATGCTATGGGATGTAAGTAGATAGACTAAGAGAGTTCAGCGATAGTTATGGGGAAAACAGTGTGTTAGAGAGGGAGAGTCATGGAGGCAATGTGTGTGAGAGAGAGCGCCGCGTCGTGCGCACCGTCCGCCATTTTTAGACCGCGCCGTGCGCATCGCATTTTTAGTCTGCTTCGCGCATCACGAGGCGGCCGCCACTTTTAGTCCCCGAGCCGTGCAGTTCGCCATTTTTAGTCCCCGAGCCGTGCAGTTCGCCATTTTTAGTCTGCTTCGCGCATCATGAGGCGAATTTAATTTTAAAAAAATTTTGACTTGAGTGCGGATCGAACCGCCAACCTACGCGTCAATAGCAATTGATTTAACACAGTAGACCATGAGCTCTCATGTTTATTCTATGCGAAGAAAGGTATTACATGCTGCAATACGGTCGCGCGCGCACCGTACGCTAGGCGTCGTAAGTTGTGACGTAATCGAGACTGATCCGTTGCGATGATAACAGGCGCGCGCTAATATACCGGGGGGCTTAGAAGTAACTTATGTTGAAATATTACTAACGAATTTCGTAATATACCGAGGGGCTTAAAAGTAACATACTATATAATATTTGAACTGAAGTGGCACGTCGCGTGCTACGTCAAACGCAACGTGTCACGTGTGAACGTTACGTACTACGTCGTCACGTGCTACGTCAAACGCCACGCGTCACGTCAAACGTCACGTGTCACGTCACGTGTCACGTCAAACGTCACGTGTCACGTCAAACGTCACGTGTCACGTCAAACGTCACGTGTCACGTCAAACGTCACGTGTCACGTCAAACGTCACGTGTCACGTCAAACGTCACGTGTCACGTCAAACGTCACGTGTCACGTCAAACGTCACGTGTCACGTCAAACGTCACGTGTAGCGGCGAACGTTACATACTACGCCAAACGTCACGTGTCACAAGCTACGTCAAACGTGTGGGCTCATTTGTAATATGGCTTCAGAAGAGTACAGTCATCGAATTGCTTTTTATGAGGATAAAAGTATTTGAAAACCAGTGACTGAGGCGTTGTACATTTCTTTCGGTACACGAATATAGTCCTGAGGCGTGGCAGGGATTTGGATCATGAACAAAGTTTCCTGTTGCACACGGCGTGCCATCAAATTTGCAAACGTCAATAATGTGTGGAAAAACACCAAATACGTGACATTTCTTCAGCAGAAATTCCGCTTTTTGTTGTCCTCGAATGTAAATATAGTCTGCGGCATACAATAGCTTGCTTTCCAATATTTCGTTTACTTTGGAATATTCTACATCTCCTGAAGAATATCGAATGCCATGTACCTTCCTTTCCAAGTATGATGTAGTCTTTTTATCATCGTTACTTAATGTGGAGAACGGTTGCGGTGGCAAAAATATGTAATGCGAACTTTTGAAGCCGATTTCTATGGTGAGTTCTTTGGCAACGAAAATCCCATCTACGACAAAGCCTTGAATGTCTACAAATGCTACTCTCATGTTGACGTCTGCTCGAATACTAACTCTGATCAGCAACTAGTTTAGGCTTTTAACAATTTCGGTGAGGGGGAAGTATTCCATGACGCAATCGTGAATTATAATGCAATAGACTTTGGTATTTTCGGGAAAGCCTATGTTTGCTTCAATGTCGAGTTTCACATCGACTGTGGACGCCTTCATGCTTTCCTCCTGCTTCGAACAATCGATAACAAACAATGCACGACGTTTGAAAGAAGAATAATCCAGCAGGGGGCGCTTCTGTGTGGAGTTTGCGTAGTTGGGATAGAATTCAGTATAGTTAAAATATGCCTCATTGTAGTCAGTTTTACCAAAGTCCAATTGCATTCTTTCATTAGGTCAATATTCACCGTTAAGTGACAGTCTTATACTTTGCACGTCGGCATTGTCAAATAAAGTCGGGTCAGCTGTACCCACGTTACGTTTATCGGTTTGAAAGAAAACAATAACAAAACGAGGTCTTTCAACTGAAGTGGATGTTTTAACAGCCCAAACTTCACGTCTTGCGCCCTTAGTAATTGCAGGCAATTCGTGTAACTCCCACTTCCTAAATGGAATAACTATAGGTTGATCTTTTTGAATGGATTTCATGAGATTCAATTTTATATCGTCATTAGGAAAGATATGTTTAACTTTTAGTTCAATGGTTGTAATGTTAATTTTAGCAGTTGTACTAGTGAGCGTACCAGAGACATTCTTTTCCGTGATATATATGCAATCATTATCGTTTCGTGCTCGAACTAATCGTATCGTTTGACGCCCACATGTAATCATGGGATAATCGTTGAAAATGTTGAAAATATGTTTGAGAGGTATTTGAAGGTTGAAGGACTTGTCGCTGACATTCAGAATGGGATCTTTCGGGTAATTCCAGCCTGCTATAGCCACTTCAAACGTCACGTGTCACTTCAAACGTCACGTGTCACGTCAAACGTCACGTGTAACGGTGAACAGGCGCGTGAGTCTTTGGGGGGTTTTTTGAAAAATATATATGTTGTTAATAATGTGTTTGGGGATTAGTTTTTTAAGGATAACAGAAGGGTGAAGATCATGTTAATAATTATATTAGCAGCAGCGCTCTGCCCAGCGCTATGTGTTGTCGACCAACAGTACGCTATGAAGTATTTACAACGTTTCGGGTACACACATGAAAATGATTTGACTAAACTTGAGGATTATTTGTTGAGTTTTCAAGAAAGATATAATATCCCTGCAACGGGAGAATTAGATGAAAAAACAATTCAACTTCTAAATAGACCAAGATGTGCTGTAAGTGAAGCAGCTTCCGACGATGAGGATGATCATTCTTTTAGAGTTAAATCAAAATGGTCAAAATTTGATTTGAAATGGTATTTCCCTCAGGCAACTCCAGAATATCTTAATGTAACCAAAAAGGCTTTTGAAGTGTGGAGTAACAGTTCAAAGTTTAAATTTGAATTAATACACAAAACACGGCCTTATGCTCCCGATATAACTATTACAGTTGTACGGGGAAAGCACTATTTTCGAGCAGATTGCCAAGGTAGAGATGAGTGCTCCAGTACATTTGATGGTCCCGGAAAGGTGTTGGCACATGCTTATTTCCCAAAAGGCAACAGTTGTATAGAGCTTCATATTGATGCTGATGAGAAGTGGGATTTAAGTTTGGATGGATCAAGTTCAGAAGATCAGACTAGTCTACTTATGGTATTAATCCATGAAATTGGGCATATCCTAGGAATTGCTCACAGTGATATTGAGGCAGCAATAATGTATCCATGGTATCAATTCAACATTGCTCCTAAATTGGATGAGGATGATAAAATGGCCCTTGAAGCTCTTTATGGACCAATCAATACATATGTAAATAATCCTTTCAAACCCACATCTCGTTCAGCGCTGCCACCACCACCACCGACTACAAAGACACTTGGTCATAGACATCAACCAAATGAACCGGATAAAAATTTATGCGACATAACACCGGAGTATATGTTCATTGCCACGGCTGGTGAATTTGAAAATTACCATTTATATATTATTAATGAAAATTCCCCATGGAAAATTGATTTGAACTCGAAACTTATTCCCTCGCAACCAGAAATACTCGATGATTATTTACCTGAAGAAGTGGGCCCCGTAATTCAGATTTTTCAAAGTTCTTCAGATAATTTAATAGCAGTCAATGACCGTAAATACTATGTAGCAGATTTTCCCGCTCTACAAATACTTGAGGAAAATAATTTAATTATACCTAAAAATTCTCAAATAAACACAATGTTTCAAAGCAATCATGGGAAAATATATGTATTTTATAATAACAGTAATTATATTGAATTTGACAAGAACTTGAAAACTGTCCAGAATAGAGGACAAATAAAAGATATTTTCCCTGGACTACCCACAGATGTTACAGGAGCATTCCAGTACATTGACGGACACATGTACTTTTTCAAAAATACCACATACTACAAATATAATGAGTTTACCAAAAAACTTGTTGCAGCCGGACCCTTTAATTGGAACCTATTTGATATCCCATGTCCTAATGGAGACCTTTTAAATCATCTCAAGACTTTATTAACAAAAATAATTTCTTTTTATCAATAATGTATATTTTTTTTAAATAAACTTTGCAAATAAATTGTTTTTCTGAAATTCCTACGAACGTTGCAGATAAGAAATTTTTATCCACAATACCCATTGTAACAGGAAGTTACAATCTAACATGCCGTGTGTAATATTAGTATTTGTTAGCAGGTAGGGATATGGCTACGAAGAAATACGTTGACGATTTAATTACCACAGCCAAGGTATTTATTCGAAAAGAATTCACTGCTTCTATTAACATGTGTGTTGAAGGCATACGTGAGTTACAAAAAGAAATTACAGAAAATATCAGATCCGTCTCTGATATGAAAACTAACGTTTCGGTCATTGTAGACAATATTAAGGTTATGAATACGAATACCGTTAACCGCATTAACAGTCTGGAGCTGAAGATAGCTGGTAGTACGTCATAATATGTATTCTAAAGAAAAAATTCAGCTTGTAAACGAGCTCCACAAACCGATACGGAAAAAATTCCCTCGGAGACGCACTATCATTAAGGGCCTTGACGACCTCTGGCATATGGATCTGGCGGAGATGAGAAATTTTGCTCCACAAAATAGGAATCATAAAATGATACTAGTCGTTATTGATTGTTTTTCAAAGTTTGTGTGGACACGCCCACTAAAGACGAAGACCGGAGAGGAAATCACTCGGGCATTCTCGGACATTCTCGCTCACACTAGACGAATGCCGAAAAATCTGCAATCTGATCAGGGAAAGGAATTTTACAACAGCAAATTTCAAAATTTAATGAAAAAATATGGCATAAATCATTATAGCGTATTATGTACAATGAAAGCTTCTATGGCAGAGCGTGTTATAAGAACGCTAAAATCAAAACTCTACAAGTATTTCAGTTTAAATGGCACCCACAAATGGCTGGACATTCTACCTAAAATTACTCAAGACTACAACAATACAAAACATTCCACAACAAAATATAAGCCTTCCCAAGTCAACAAATCCAACGAAAAATCTATTTTGAATAACACCTATACTCATTTAAAGATAGCCGGTCCACGAAAATTTAAAGTTGGCGACATTGTGCGCATATCCAAGGCAAAACATGTCTTTGAAAAAGGATATACACCCAATTGGACTACAGAACTATTCAAAATCACCAAAGTTAAAATTACCAATCCTGCTACGTATTTACTTGAAGACATGCAAGGGACACCAATCAGCGGCTGCTTCTATGACGAAGAACTACAGAAAACATCGAATCCGGACGTTTACTTGGTGGATCATAATAGCCGTTTGAACAGTACTATGCTCTAGTCCAAGCACATGTCCAATTTCATGTAGTAAAACTGCCAAAAAACTTGTTCCATCGTGATCTGAAGTTTCATTACCAAAATACCAATGTTCTGCAGCATCAAAATGGATTTCTGTACATTGATAATTATTAGGGTAATTTGCGTGTGCCAATACATTTCCAGGACCATCAAAAGTACTAAGACATCTACGACCACCTTGACAAACTGTTCGGTAATAGTGTTCAGTACCAACAACAGTTAAAGTGATGTCAGGTGTTGGATCAGGTATTCGAATATTTTCAAATTTTAAAATAGATATTTCTTCCCACATCTCGAAAGCCCGTCGAGCTATTTTTAGGTGGTCATCGGTGGCTTGAGGAAAATACCACGTTAATTTCGTTTTGTTCCATTTTGAATTCACCCGAAAATTATTTTCGCTTAAAGCGCACCTGGGTTTATTCATAAAACTTATTGTTGCATCATTCAATTTTCCCGTTACAGGAAGATTGTATCTTTCCTGAAATGCTATTATAGATGTTTCCAAATCGGTAATCGCACTTATTGACGAATTCACATAGCCGAAACGTAGCAAAAACGCTTTCGCATATTCAGTATTGTTTTCCGACGACACGGCGAGAAAAAACAGTAGTACTGGCGCATAGACGAACATCTTGATCGAGACTGAGATACAATAAGTGAATCGTATTATTTTATATGAAATTATTAGCTACATTTTCAACAACAAGTCTTAATCAATATCGGTAAACAATAGGTTCACAACACACACACACACACACACACACACACACACACACACACACACACACACACACACACACACACACACACACACACACACACACACACACACACACACACACACACATACCTGTCGCGCAATCATTGTGGGGACACCTGACTGGCGTGTGACTTTTGGGGACAGTAGACTTATTAGCTGAACCCCATTGTGCTTCAAACGATGATTCTAACCGTACCGAAATGAGAGGAAAACACACCCGTTTTACCATGAATTTCGTTTAAAAGCACTTGTGTGGACTGTCCACATAGTGTTAGTTACATTTGTGAAATGTGTTTAAATTTGTGTATGAAAATAATACTAACACAATGTGGACATACACATATTTTCCCAATTTTTAGACATATATAAATTTGTGTGGACATACAAAAGTAAAATACATAGGTTAATGTGGACATTACACACATATCATATTTACAATAATTCTGAGGAGATACACACAAATTGGACCAAATGCTCTGTGGAGAAAATTTGGTAGATATTAATCAAATTACTGTGTGTCAATTAATTTTTTGGACAATTCCAACTAAAACAATAATCTAACCTAGCAAATTTTGACTACTCACTTGCAAGTTACGAATGTTGCATTCAAAATAAATGAATTTCATTTTCTATCAATATTCTCACCGATAAAACATTTCATAAAACGGATACATACAGCGCCGGATTTAGACTTCGGCGGCCCATAGGCAGAGCATGTGGTGGAGGCCCTCAAATCGTTTGTGGTTAACTGTTTTAAAGTTTCTATTAAGGTCAAGGTAAAGAAGAAAGCAACTAAATAAGCTGGCTTCCACAAAATTTATTCAAAATTAAACTAGAAAACAACTAAAATAATTTTAGTTTACCTACAAGCTAAATTATTTTTCGTCTGATTTTCACATCAATAAACGTATCGATAATATCGTCGAAGTCTGTTTCCCTCAACACATCACTCTCTAAACTAAGGAGAGTTAAAACATTTAATCTGTCCTCGGTCATGGAACTTCGGAGTTTATTTTTTATAAGCTTCAGTATTGAGGAGGATCTTTCAGCCGTACAATTTGTCACCATTAGTATGAGATAAATTCTCAGAATTACCTCAACGTTGGGAAAGCAGTCTTTAACATTGTTTTTACACAACAATTCATACATCCATCTCTCATTGCTAATCTCTTCACTTCTCTTCTGTTCAAATTCTTCATACTGAACTATAAATACTTTGAAATGTACGAATTCGTTGCCAAGAGAATCATCTACGTCGTCGCAGTAGGTTTTCACCAAGTTTTGACTGGCAGACAAAATTTCTTGATCAGAAATAGCAGTTAAATTTTTCAAAAATCCAAATCGTGCATTTAGAAGTAAGTACCCGTCCATTCTCTTCTGAAGAGCGGTCATGAGCTGGTCGACAACTGGGATGTAGCTTTGAGTCCCAAATTTGTCCGAGGGTGATAACTGAACTTCCGAAGCTTGCGGGCAATCTAAAGTGGACAACCGGACGTTTAACCGGACGTTTCTTTTTGTTTTTCTCCTTGTTTCTTCTTCGTAGTTTCGGCAATCGACTAACTTGAAAGCTTTTATTTCATAGTCATTAAAACTGTCTCTTTTATTTTCAATGGTTGTTTTTAATGAAGTAAGCAGTGCTGCAGCAGTATTCAAGTCCAACCTAGGATTTTGTAGGCTTTCGCTGACTTTGTTTATAATAATATGTTCCAAAATAAATATCATCCCAAAAAACTGTATATATGGCTGTTTCTAACTTTGCCATCCTATCATGCAAACCGACAGCTGTTGCTCTTGATTTAGCTGCATCTTCTTCGTCGTCAATAATTTCTTCGAGGGCATATATAAAACCTTTATAGCCCCGCAAGGGTTTTTTAGTGGCTTCAACTCGACATGACCAGCGAGCTGTTGTCGTTCTTTTCGGCACAAGAATGGGTTGGTCAGTTTTCGCTCCTTTTAAACAGCGACTAAATGTATTGTACCTGTTAGTTGAAGCTGTAAAATATACATACAGCTCTTCTAAAAAATCAAAGAAACTTATTGCTCTGAGACAACAACTGACCGCCGATTATATGACAAGATTAAGCGAATGGCCAACGCACGGCACCCAAGCTGCTAGGCTATTTTCTTCTTGTATTAATGCTTGTAGGCCATTATATCTGCCACTCATTGCAGAAGCATTGTCGTACGACTGTCCACGAATGTTCTTCAGGTCCAGCTCGTTTTGGTCTAGAAAATTAATCAAGCCCTCATACATATCCTTCGCATTATGACCCTGGATAGGCATGAAAATAAGAAAACGCTCAACAGGAGCGTGCCCGAACCACTTACGTCAATTGGTCAACATGGCCTTCGTCAGGACTCGAGTCCAGAGAAACTGAAAAATATTTTGCAGTTTTCACTACATCAATAATTTTTTTTAAAACTGCTTTTCCTAAAATTTCTAGCAGTTCCTCACAAATCGTGGATGGCAAGTAGTTTGTGTGACCGCTTCCGCGGTTGCCATGTTCTTCTAAATGTTTTAAAAAAACATCGTAGTCAGCTTAAAGTTATAATATTCCAAGGTAGTTGCCGTTGTTGGGAAATCCGAGAGTTTCGTACTCCCCTCTAAATGCCAATCCCCTTTTGCTGAGAAAAGCTATGACTCGCAACACTCTTTTAAGAACTTTTCGCCAATACTTAACACCTTTTTCCATTTGCTCCGCCAGTTCTCGATCTATATGCGACCAATTAGTTGGGATCGCCCAGTATAATCGATTGAAGCCTTTCGTCGTTTTTCGTCTAACTATTTGTAACAAAACTCAGTATTTTTTAGTTTCTACTGAGCCTTTATTGATTTAATTTAATTTAATTTTTTTTGTGGTGTGGTGGCGGCCCATAGGCAACTGCCTATGTTGCCTGTGCTTAAATCCGGCACTGGATACATAGACCAGAGATAATGTTTTAGCTATAAGGAAACAGTTTCAAATTTGAATTGAAATTTTTGTTGTAGTTGCTCAAATTTCACAAAAAAATATAGCTTATCTTTGAATACACTTTATGAAAGTATCTTTTTATATTGTAATTAATGCTTCTATTCGTTTTTTCATGGCATAGACTAACGTCATTCAGACAGTCACATTGTTAGAATTTGTACACACCTATAGGTACATCCACGCAGAATCTGTGATTCAAATTCCCAACCAGTATACTCTTCTGCACCCAGCACTCGACATTTGAAAAGTGAATTAGGACTCACAAGGGAATAAAAGCACTGGGATACTCTCTTCTCGTCTAGGGATCCTTCAATTCTTTGTATAACTAGCACACAAGACTGGATCACGAAAAGTTTGGGTATAGTTAATTCATTCAGGAATGTCAACAAAGGAAACAAGATCTATTCCTAGTATATACTCTGACTGGCATAAACTAAATTTTAATATTTTTACTTAGTAGAAACTCGGCTAGAGCATAGTAAATTTTCATATTTTCTGTAGCTGGAATGGAAAGCAAATTGACCGGAAGTTGAAATCTGCATTTTACTATTTCTTTGATCAGTATTTCAGAGTGCTTCTTGTACAATTGACATTCAAAAATTTTGGGTTCTAAATCATCTTTGCTACCACAGGTACTGCAGAGATAACTTTCTATGATATTTATTCTGCACAAACGTGCAGAATAGCCAAGCATGATCGAATTTGAGACGTGTTAACATTATTTCACATATTTTTTAGAGATTATATTTCGAAAACCACATTTGAGTAAGAATTTAATTTTGAAGAATATTGAACATTTATAATTTGTACCAAATAAATTTATTCATCGTACTCACACAGTGAAAATTACATTTCAATGGATTAATAGTTATTGGTTGAGAAAAATGCTATTATAATGTGATTTGGGTTCAATAAAACATAATCAATATATAATGAATCTTTATAAATTTTTTCTACAATTATAATATAGGTATATTAGTACCTATCTATCAAATGGCACCTCAGCTTTCCAGTTTAGTAGTTTCCTCTTCCTACCGTAAATAAATTGTTAACATTTTTGTATATTTATTTTGTGGAATAAGATATAAAGGACAACAACGTCTCAGAATTGCATCAAATGCAGGAAATGCCATAAACAATAACTTCTTATTATTTGAAATAGAAGAAAATAATTTTTTTATCATTTTATAACCGAATAATAACAAACGGCGTGAGAATTCAACTGTTATACATGAAAAAGCTGTTGATGCAGGTTGGATTTCCCGAGATTTGGCTTTTGTATTTTCATAGCACATATTCTTCTTCGAAACCTCTACGAATAGTTTCCGAGATATGGTGGCGGTACAATTATGATTTTGTGATAAAAGTTGACCCCGAATTAAAAGTGAAAATTGGCTTGTTGGTGTTTCTAAGGGTGAACTACTCAATCAAAATATATATAGATATTTCTAGTCGACGGTTTATCTACCGTACCAAAGATTACAAAATAAATATTTTGTAATCTTTGGTCCTTGCATTTATCTCGAGCGACAGGCGATAAGGAAAAAGGGTCGGCACAAGAATTCAAACCCTAACGCTGTAGAAATTCTTTTAACTTTTAAATGATTTTATTTATTATTATTTTATTGTTATGTGACATAATCTGTGAAATTCACGATACGGGCCTATTACATTAAACGCCTGATAACTTAAACTTTTTTAACAAATTGTTTCAATCCTTTAGAGCCGTATTACACTGCAAAGAATTATGCCGAAAATTACTCTGAAATTTACCACGAAAATTTTGTCAGAAATTTCTCCTAAAATTTTATAACATTTTCTTAAAATCTGTATTACACAGGCAATAAATCTTCCAAAAATTTTCGGAGTTATTCATACGATACTCATGCGCAGTCGGGTTATTTTGTTACAGCTGATGTATGCAAACAGTAAACAAACATACTTTCATTAACCTAATTTTATTTATTTTCAATAATAAGATTTATTTTCTTCTCAAAAATAGTGAGCAAGAAAGAACTTGTAATGTTAGATGTTGCAGAAATTTGTTGTTTGTTCGTTTATAAACTATTTAAAAGCAAATTAATGAGTGTAATGTCAAACAATCCGATTATGTGGTTCAGCGCCGATTCTCGCGCACTTTATAAAATTTTGTCTAGAGAATATAGAACATGTTTTATATTTTTACTCCGAAAATTTTCGCAAGAATTTTTGGTCGTGTCATACAGCATATTTTATTGACGAAAATTTTCGAGGTAAATTTCAGAGTAATTTTCGGCATAATTCTTTGCTGTGTAATACGGCTCTTACTAGGTACGTGGAATCTTTCCATAATTATCAAATAGAATGAATAAATAACACATTTCGCAACAGAAATAGGTATAATATATATTACTAGACCGGTTTAACAAATTCCATTTGCATCAGCAGGAATACATAGTAGAGAATTTTCTATAATTTACTCCTGATGATGGAAAAGTAATTTGCGAAACCGGTCGTGTAATATATGTTATATTTCTGTTGTGAAATTTGTTATTTAATGATTTTATTTGACAATTAAACATTTTTACCTATATTTTTTGTTATTTAGATATTGGTTCGGTATATGTAATATATATTATCGTTTACTCGCCACTGTCGCTAAATACAGCCACGTGTTCTCCGCTTAAATACATATTTTTTTCACTTTGAAAACAATCAATAAACTGCAAGCAAGAAATCCAGTAATTTGCTAGTTAACGTAGGGTGATTCAATAAGCCCTCTCGAGTCCACATTATGTAAGTACAAACAGCACTAAAAAATATCTCTATCACCGACTTACCTGTTGTTAGTAAGTGGATTCGTCTAATACAAGATATATTTTTTATAACAAGCGAAAACAAATAATAAAAATATAAATCAGTTGAACTACGATTTTTGAGTTATTGATTTTTTGGCAGTACAGTTCACACATATACAGCGTTGCTGAAAAGTCTCGCACCAAGGGATTATCTTTGAAACGGATAAAAGGAAAGTATGAGACGTTATTCCGTATATTTTATAGCAAATGTCAAATGTTTTTGACGTCAGCGTTTAGCGTACGCCCGCAATCTTGATTTTTTTGGAATGGCAGCCTAGGTCGAGTGAAGTATCACAAATAAGCTTATTTTTTTCTCTTTCCAAAAATAATAGCAATGTATCACTTTAATACAAAATGTCTTATAAAATATCAGTTTTATTTTTCTAAATTGAATTGTACTGTACTAATGATATGACCTTTGTAGCTTTTTAAAATCAAACAAAAAACAATAGTAGGCATTAAAAACGTCAACCACATCATGATTTATGTAAAAATTGTAAAAACTGATACTAATTTCAAATTAGCACGAAGTGTAAAAGAAAATTAACAACAATGGCAAATTTATCGGAAAAACAACGAATCGAAATTTTAATGTTAGTTGGATTTGGTGATCGCAAACGTTCCCATGACGAAGCGGCTCATCTTTTTTAACGATTTATATCCTGAATGCTCTCCTATAAGTAGATCTACAGTTACGAGATTAATAAATAAATTGAATGAGACTGTGTAAAGGATATTCCAAGTTCTAGTAGAACGAAAAGTGCAACCAATGAAGATAAAACTTTAGTTGTTCTATTAGATGTTCAAGAAAACCCTAAAACATCCACAAGTGTATTGGCCAGAAATCATGGTATTTGTATACAGTCTATACAAACTATTCTGATAAAAATAACTTTTATCCGTATAAAGCTCAAAATCTCCAAGAATTGGCTGAGGATGATTTTGATAAACGATTACAATTTTGTGAAACAGTTGCAGAGAAGATTAGGATGCAAAACAATTTCTTAGATTTTTTGGTATTCAGTGATGAAGCCACATTTTTCTTGAACGGTTTTGTTAACAGACATAATTGCCGGTACTGGTCAAATTTCAATCCGCACTGGTTTGAGGAGTTTTGTACACAGTGACCACAAAAAGTTAATGTGTGGGCGGGTTTGGTGAAAAGCCATTTGATCAGTCCTTTTTTTATTGAACGTACGCTTACCGGTGCTAAATATCTTGATTTACTCCAAAATGAAAATATACCTGAAATAAATAGATTATTTCCTAATATGAACGTATACTTCCAACAGGATGGCGCATCTCCACATTATCAAATAGACGTTAGGCAATATTCAAATACAATTTTTCCTCAGAAATGGATTGGTCAAAGAGGTGCAATTGTGTGGCCAGAAAGAACTCCCAACTTGACACCACTTAATTTGTTTCTCTGGAGCTACCTTAAAGACCGCGTTTATGTTAACAGACTAACTAACTTGAATGATTTAAAGGATCGCATGCAGGGAATTACTCCACAAATGATCAAAGATTCTATTCGTAGGTTCGAATAGAGATTTTATCATTGTCAACAAACAAATGGCCAGCATTTTGAGGACTTATTGTGATGAAGTTTTGTTTAAAATAGCAATTTTAATATTTTTGTTAAATTTCTATTCTAATTTCCGCGTAAAGTGATACATTGCTATTATTTTTGGAAAGAGAAAAAAATCTTCTTTGCGATACGTCACTCGACCGTTTGCGATTTCAAAAAATTCAAGATGGCGGCCGTCAAAAACATTTGACATTTGCTCTAAAATATGCAAAATGAAGTCTCATTCATCGTCCTAGAATTTCAACTTTCCCTTTATCCGTTTCAATGATAATCCCTTGGTGCGGAACTTTTCATCTGTATATTGCTGCTTTCCTAACTTGTTAGTATTTTAATTTTAAGATTTCTGAGTTTCTGCCCCCTCATAGTTCACTTCAAACTGATATTAAAGTAACCACACAAAATGGATTCTCGTTGGATTTTTTAAATACTTTTATATTTTTATAACCCTTTGTGAATAACATAGTGAGAAAGTTTTAAACAGTTTTTATGTCTAGTATTAATCATGTCAATTTTTGGAGTGTTGGATTTTGGCAAGAAATCAACCATTCAAACAACAGTAATTTTGTGTTATTTCTTTTAGGGCATTTATTCTTCAAGGCAGGTCACACTTGACATCCTTAAAATTGCTAACCGACGCCAGATTTTTCCAGTTTTTTTTCCACGGCTCCTTAACTTTATCGACTTTATCAACGGATAGTAAAAGATTGTAACAGAAATTTCAGGGGTAACTTTGAATTTATATAAAGGCTCTAAGTGACCCACACACTTTCAACCTTCGATAATTGATGAATGAATAGTCCACTATACTGAAAACACACTATTCAGAACTGCTCTACCTATGAAAATACCACTTTTTGCATTTGCAAAATACGATTTAAGCGAATACCCAATCAAAAGCAAATGAACGATCAGACAGTGTTCATTTGTTCCACAATAGCACGTGATAGTGGGTATTTACTAATGAGCGAGTAGATTTAAATTTATTAAAGAGAATGCACTAAAGTAATGATCTAATACAAATCATAAAAATATAATCTATTGAGGATACAGATCATTGATACCTGTTGTGAATATTATTAGATCTATGGTCATAGAACACTGACAGTTGAAGGTCAGGGCGGACACAGAGGTGAGGTTAAGTCAATAAAGCACATGTTGTAAAATCATCTTATAACATCATGTACTAAATTAAACATATAAAATTAAACAATTGTGTTTTAACTAATACAACAATACCTTCACAGGAGTTAGCTTACAATTTTAGAATGCGTACTTAAAAATATTTTATAAATACCCTACGTGGTTAAGATAAACTAATGTCAATCGCTCATATGTCAAACAAGATAAAATTATTATAATCGATACCAATCATTTTTTAACATTTATTCACTCTGTGTTATAGCTTCGTAAACAAATAAGCCACGAAGAAAATCTTACCACACTAATGCCTAATATGGCATATCCGGAATGACATCTATATATTTCGGCATATTTGTTGCAATCTTTTTAAAACTAAAGTTAGGAGAGGCTATGAAATTGGATAGTTTGTTGTTGGGATATGTTGGTAAGCCTATTACTAGTAATTTATTAAACAAATAAACTATGGAAATGAATTCTATTATTCTGATTTGAAAATCTCATCTCGAATTGTTTTTGTATTATATACCTACGTTATATACTGTTATATACAAATACATGTCCCCATTAATACGTATACAAAACTGAAATGCTTCACACACATTCAGTTACCATAACTTTCCAACGGGGGCGCTACTTGACAGTATAAGAGACGTCCGCACAAGGTAGGTTAGAAAATTGTTGTTTCACACACATTGGAAATGAAAAAATTAACATCATTGTGGGGTCACTTCAATAAACTAGGTACCGTTCGAATCAGAACAAGAAGGAGAAGCGATTGAAATGCATTTATCATTGTGTGGACGTGTGTTTGTCCCCACAATACCGGCGGTCCACACAATGTCTGCTATATTCAGGTTAATGTCCACACAATGATTGCGCGACATACGCACACACACACACACGCACACACACACACACACACACACACACACACACACACACACACACACACACACACACACACACACACACACACACACACACACACACACACACACACACACACACACACACACACACACACACACACACACACACACACACACACACACACACACACACACACACACACACACACACACACACACACACACACACACACACACACACACACACACACACACACACACACACACACACACACACACACACACACACACACACACACACACACACACACACACACACACACACACACACACACACACACACACACACACACACACACACACACACACACACACACACACACACACACACACACACACACACACACACACACACACACACACACACACACACACACACACACACACACACACACACACACACACACACACACACACACACACACACACACACACACACACACACACACACACACACACACACACACACACACACACACACACACACACACACACACACACACACACACACACACACACACACACACACACACACACACACACACACACACACACACACACACACACACACACACACACACACACACACACACACACACACACACACACACACACACACACACAGGTAACCGCAAAAATTGTAAATTCCCAATTAAATGAAAATATGTTTTTGTTTTCGATTTCCTTCGACTAATATTTTTGTCTATTGAGTGACACGTGACGTTTGACGTGACACGTGACGTTTGACGTGACGTTTGACGTGACACGTGACGTTTGACGTGACACGTGACGTTTGACGTGACACGTGACGTTTGACGTGACACGTGACGTTTGACGTGACATGTGGCGTTTGACGTAGCACGTTCAATATCGGTAAACAATAGGTTCACAACACACACACACACACACACAGGTAACCGCAAAAATTGTAAATTCCCAATTAAATGAAAATATGTTTTTGTTTTCGATTTCCTTCGACTAATATTTTTGTCTATTGAGTGACACGTGACGTTTGACGTGACACGTGACGTTTGACGTGACACGTGACGTTTGACGTGACACGTGACGTTTGACGTGACATGTGGCGTTTGACGTAGCACGTGACGTTTGGCGTGACACGTGACGTTTGACGTAGCACGCGACGTGCTTTTCGTCGTCGTCGGTTGGGGGAAGAAAACACACAAACACATCTATATAACTATTTATTCAAATCATTGATGACTTTGAGTTTATAAAAGTATACAAATTCTCTAAGAGCGTTGTTTAACATATCGTTTGGTGTTATGGAACAAAATGCATATAAAATTTGTAGAGAACTTAAATTTTCGGGGGTGATATTTTTACAGAAATCCAAAACATTATAATAATATTGACAAAAATCCAAATTTTCCAACACCGATATACGTTGTATAATCAAATTATTTAGTTCTAAAATTTGGGATACTTCTTCTTCATCCATGTAATACTCAACGTCATGTTTTCTAACAAAAATTACCTTACAATCATCGTAATTTAATGGGGTAATGGTGCAGTAGTCTCCACATGGAATCGAATCAGGTTTGATCTCGTCTCCGGTATGAAAGAAATTCATCTGTTGCGTCATTATTGAAATAAAGTTCTGCCATTCGTAAGTGCTGAAAGATATTTTGCTGAACTTGAGCTGCTGAGATAGAATAACAGCAGGCGTAAATGATCTTGCCGGACTAATTCCGCATTTTACTTCATAACCGGAAATTGAATATTGTGTTGAAAGCAGGTAGACATTTTCAGACTTTGCAGCAAACTCATAGTTTTTCAAAATTCTATCCAGCTCTACAGTATAGTTATTATCACTACTACTACTACTACTGTCGTCACCACCACCACTACTGACACCTTGATAACTCATGTTGCTAACTGAGTTTGAGATCTGAAGCGCCTCCAATTTATAGCGTGTGTGTGGCCTTTTACATCATAAAACATCAACTCCATTAATCCAGCTGTTATGTTTTTCGTCTAAGCCTAACCATTTCACGAACAGTTTCTTGCCTTTACGTCTAAGAACTTTTTCCACCAAGTAAACGTCCGGATTCGATGTTTTCTGTAGTTCTTCGTCATAGAAGCAGCCGCTGATTGGTGTCCCTTGCATGTCTTCAAGTAAATACGTAGCAGGATTGGTAATTTTAACTTTGGTGATTTTGAATAGTTCTGTAGTCCAATTGGGTGTATATCCTTTTTCAAAGACATGTTTTGCCTTGGATATGCGCACAATGTCGCCAACTTTAAATTTTCGTGGACCGGCTATCTTTAAATGAGTATAGGTGTTATTCAAAATAGATTTTTCGTTGGATTTGTTGACTTGGGAAGGCTTATATTTTGTTGTGGAATGTTTTGTATTGTTGTAGTCTTGAGTAATTTTAGGTAGAATGTCCAGCCATTTGTGGGTGCCATTTAAACTGAAATACTTGTAGAGTTTTGATTTTAGCGTTCTTATAACACGCTCTGCCATAGAAGCTTTCATTGTACTAAATACGCTATAATGATTTATGCCATATTTTTTCATTAAATTTTGAAATTTGCTGTTGTAAAATTCCTTTCCCTGATCAGATTGCAGATTTTTCGGCATTCGTCTAGTGTGAGCGAGAATGTCCGAGAATGCCCGAGTGATTTCCTCTCCGGTCTTCGTCTTTAGTGGGCGTGTCCACACAAACTTTGAAAAACAATCAATAACGACTAGTATCATTTTATGATTCCTATTTTGTGGAGCAAAATTTCTCATCTCCGCCAGATCCATATGCCAGAGGTCGTCAAGGCCCTTAATGATAGTGCGTCTCCGAGGGAATTTTTTCCGTATCGGTTTGTGGAGCTCGTTTACAAGCTGAATTTTTTTCTTTAGAATACATATTATGACGTACTACCAGCTAGCTTCAGCTCCAGACTGTTAATGCGGTTAACGGTATTCGTATTCATAACCTTAATATTGTCTACAATGACCGAAACGTTAGTTTTCATATCAGAGACGGATCTGATATTTTCTGTAATTTCTTTTTGTAACTCACGTATGCCTTCAACACACATGTTAATAGAAGCAGTGAATTCTTTTCGAATAAATACCTTGGCTGTGGTAATTAAATCGTCAACGTATTTCTTCGTAGCCATATCCCTACCTGCTACAGGGGGATTTCGCGAAATAAATACATCAATTTCGTTAGTTTTATTTTGTAAGTTGGTAATGTGCGCCTGTATTATGGGGATTTTTGTCTTATGAAGCTCTTTTCTTATTTCGTTCAATCCTACTGCTAAATCCTTTATATCATGGTCTTGTTGCTGCAGCACCACACCATGTGTTTGAATTAATGGTGAGTTGATAGTACGTAGGCCATTCAATTGAACATCAACATATTTTTTTGTTGCAGCGTCACTATTTGTTGTCGGTTCCTTAACATTACAAATTTTCACATTTTCAATATCAATATTACCGTCCGGTGTATGAGGAAACGTAATTTTCGCTGGTAAACGCGCATAAGGCGTTTGATGTCTATGTCCGAATTTATCGACAGGCATAATTGAAATGAACAAGTTTCAGCTTGTATTATTCTATTATATCAGCCTCCTTGAGCTCATTGATAATTGCTACTATTTCGTTGTCGTGTGACGTATTACCTGCCTCTTTTGAAGCAATCAACAATTTCAAACGATCCACCAATTCATTGGCATCGTCCCAATAAATATACTCCATAGGTTTATCATTATATGTTAAACGATCGATACCTTTTCCTTTTGCCGAAGGAATCGATTTTAGACGAGTCAATACCTTGGACGATCTATTCGTTGTCGTTAGAGATTTTGTTTTGAATAAAGGTTTTATGATGTAGTGATATTTTTCAGTACTTGAGCCCTTGAGACGATCTAACGTGTCTAAGTGAACTTCAGTTTTTGCCAAAAGATTTTTATAGTTCTGTAAATCTTGATCATTGTAACTGGGGTCTCGGTAAAATAGAAGTTCATACAAGCCTGGCGTTCCAATAACATATCTTCCTTCTTTGTTTTTCTCAGGAAGTATGTTTATATTACCGGTTTTTCCATCAAACGCAATTCGACGTTTGCCTAATAACCAACCGATTTCATCATTGTATATCGGACCATAATTTTTATCGATTTTATCATCTTTTTGGAAGTAATCTTCAATGAACTGATGACTGATGGCAGGATATTGGTCCAAATAGTCTGCGAAAGCTTCCTGGGAAATTTCGGGACGCATCTCTTCTGGAGACTCAGAACGTGTGCCGGATTCATCGGTTTCGGCCACCGGTTCCGTTTCGAGAAAAGGTGTAAACACATCATCAGGTTCTTCCTTTTTTATTTCCTCTTTTGGATTCAAATTTGTAATCGTTTTTTGTAATGTCTTTGAGGATTGCACAATTTCTTCAAGTGGTTTAGATATCGGCTTGAATAGTTTATTAATAGACTCATCCTGCTCTGATTTACCTAATTTCAACGCCAAGTATTTTTTGCGAATCGATCTGGCAAGTTCAGACACTTTTTTCTTGCGCAATGCAGCAGCAGTAACCTTATCGCCGGACATATTGGTGCAGACTAAAGACATGCGCTACAATTTTATATATTTATCGAATCCTTTGCGATACCTGCCATCGTTGAAGGTGAAATCCTTCACAATGACCAAAGTACCATAACGGTCAGACCAGCACGTTGAACACACATTTTTAAATGTGTCAAATGTCATGTCTGGAGATACGTGTTCGTCGAATATATGTTTCAAGTTCACCTCATCTTGCTTGAATAACACAATTACATTACAATTATCGCGTATAAGCTGTTTCGGTATTTTTGAGTATGTTTGACAAAGATATGCAGCATCGATATCTCTATGTCTGCACATGGAGTAGTATTCACGAATTTTCTGTTGACCATCACATGCAACGTCATCGAATAAAAAGACAGAATTAGGCCGAGCTTTATCTGGACTTATTATTTCCTCGTTGTCTTTAAATGGAAAATAGCCAACGCCCTTGACTTGTGCTATAACTTCTTGCAGCAATTGGTACTTTGGTTGGAATAACGATTTTGAATAAACATAAACGTTTTTGAATTTCGCGCCATTCGGATTGAATAGGAGCGCCAGCACGGCATTCGTCTTTCCACACCCGCTGGGACCGCATATAATGGCACGGAAAGAATTTGGTAACAATTTACCATGTTTGCCGATCGATGGCGTTGAGGTGAAATCTAGATTTTCAATGGGTATCGTCTGCTCTTGTTGAATTATCTTCATAGTGTGTGCCGTTTTTTCGTAGTGCTACTCTATAAATATAGGTGTCGCGCCACTTACGCGTATCAGTCTTAATGTTGGTGTTTGAAGGAGAAGGTCTCTTAAATTCTCTCATCAATAAACTACCTATTGAACTTCACTTACCTAGCTATCAGTACTGTGGACGTAAGTACTCCCCCCCACCCCCTTTGTAAAAAATTAATTGTTTTTTTTTTGGTAGCCGGTACAAAATTGGAAAAACGTCTTGATCGTGGAGATCCAGGCATTAACCCCTTGGACGCTGCTTGTAAACAACACGATATTTCTTACTGGAAGAATAAGTCTCTCGAAGAACGACACAAAGCCGATCAGATACTTGAAGATAAAGCTTGGGCTCGCGTCAAATCAAAAGACGCTTCTTTGGCAGAGAAAACTGCCGCATTACTTGTGACAGGCGGAATGAAGGTGAAAAGAAAGCTGGGGATGGGTTGTCGCCGCAAACGTCGTTCTTTCCATCGAGATGTCATTCTAAAAGTGGGAAAGTCCATGAAAAAAGGGGCATCTTTGAAAGACACCGCAACGTTTGCCTTACGAGCAGCCAAAGCACTTATTAAAGAATTTGGTGGGAAAAAAGAAGTCGAGGTTCCTCGAGTAATACCTGTAGCGAAATCCGGAGGTTTCCTACCACTTATCCCTTTGTTTGCTGGCCTTTCGGCACTTGGAGCTTTGTCAGGTGGTGCTGCTGGGATTGCTAAAACTGTCATTGACGCAAAGCATGCGCAAAAGAAATTGGAAGAAGATGTACGTCATAATAAGGCTATGGAACGTGTAGGATCTGGTCTGTATCTGAAAAAGTATCCAAAAGGCGGTTTTGGATTGTATTTAAAAAAGCAAAAAAACTAATAAAGCTACCCAATCACGCACTATCCGACTTTGACATAACACATTACGCAAAATTGCGTAAAATACCACATTTTCGAGGAGTTTTCATGCGAGACACTCTCCCCAAAGCCGGCCCCCGAAAACAAGAATGCGCAGTGGTTAATTTGGATACCTCTAAGAATAGCGGAAGTCATTGGGTAGCTTACAGGAAGATAAACAACAATGTAGAGTATTTCGATTCATTTGGTAACTTGAAGCCGCCGAAAGAAGTTGTTAAATATTTTGGAAAGAGTGCGAGAATTTTCTACAACAATACCCAATATCAAAACTACGATCAAATCAATTGCGGTCATTTGTGTTTGCAATTTCTACAACAATGACGGAACTATTACTACAACATATCTACCATGGAAAAACATTGGGTAGTTTCACTGCCGAAGAACTAAAGCACTTTCCCATTGAGCATCTAATAGAGTGTGTAAGGCCTTGTGAATTGCTTGATATGTGGCATAAACTTCCCAATGAATATCGAGCAAATTTTGAACTACAAATACGACTGCCTTGTTTCATCCATTACAACCGACCTGATTGGACGACGCATTGTGACGG
This sequence comes from Lochmaea crataegi, assembly GCA_947563755.1. Classification (NCBI taxonomy): domain Eukaryota; kingdom Metazoa; phylum Arthropoda; class Insecta; order Coleoptera; family Chrysomelidae; genus Lochmaea; species Lochmaea crataegi. The sequence continues at coordinate 42,495,508 of OX387429.1, forward strand.
CCCTCCGAGTTCTCAAGCCACATGTTTTCTTTGTAAAAATAAATAATTGAACATGTCGTGTGTTATTTAAATTCATACATCTCCCGAATTTCATTAGTCATCATGTCACAGCTGTTGAGAGTGAACAGCACTAATCACGTGTTCACTTTCCAACCTCCTACGCCTATTGTGCTCGATCCTAAGAATGATTATGAAATAGCTCTACGATCTTTTCATTCCTATCACAGTATACCAAACATTGAAAATTGCATGTTTTACTACTACGATGCCAATAACAAGTTGCAAAGTTTTAATTTTCCCACTGGATGTTATGAAATTGCTGATCTTGAAGCGTTTATCAGTGATAAGTTGGGTGCTAGCAGCAATTCAACTAGACCGGTATTTTCACTAAAACCCAATCACAATACGTTGAAATGTGAAATTTTCAGTAAATACAAAATTTCCTTCATGGAAGCTGATAGTCTTGGAAGAATATTGGGCTTTTCGCCGAAAATACTCGACGCCAACAAAATGCACTCTTCAGATCTGCCCGTCAAAATCATTAAAGTATCCAGTATCCGCTTCGATTGTAACATTTCCACTGGAGCCTTCGATGCAAACAGACCTGCTCATACTATCTATGAATTTGTCATACAAGTAGATCCAGGATATTCCATTGACGAAATTCCTCATAATTTGCTATACTTACCTGTTATACCTCAACGTGAAATAACCAATATCACTGTCATAGCCGTAGACCAAGACGGTCAGCCTGTAAACTTTCGTGGAGAACTTAGTACTTTGGTGTTGGAGCTTAGAGTGCGAAGCAGATGGGGCTAATAATCAATCATAAAAGACAGACTGCAGAGCTTCCAACTTCATTAGCTAAGCAGTCGCCAAAGCTGAAACAGCTCACGTTCGCAAACAAATTGGTTCTGCAATCGCTGGGGTTTAAATTGAAAAATGACAACCATGTATGGAAAACGGCTTCGTCAAAACGACAACATGCCTTCAATGTTTGATATATATCGTAAGCCGATGTTTGACGATTCAATTCGAAAGGCCGAATACAGAACCTATGCTCCATTCATAAAATCATTCAATTGCAGTGACATTGTGGAGTTTAGCATTAATCAAGTTGATTCGTTTTTTGCAATGAGCGATACTTTGTTGTGCATTAAAGGGTCGCTTGAAACACATGGAGCTGGTGACGTAAAATTAGCAAATAATGTTGGAGCCTTCCTATTCGATTCATGTACGTACAGTGAAAGTGCCAGGGAAATGGAAACAGTTCGGGATCCAGGAATAATAAGTGCCGTACGTGCCATGACTTGTTATAACCAAGAAGATTCCAATCATATGGCTATAGCAGGCTGGAATTACCCGAAAGATCCCATCCTGAATGTCAGCGACAAGTCCTTCAACCTTCAAATACCTCTCAAACATATATTCAACATTTTCAACGATTATCCCATGATTACATGTGGGCGTCAAACGATACGATTAGTTCGAGCACGAAACGATAATGATTGCATATATATCACGGAAAAGAATGTCTCTGGTACGCTCACTAGTACAACTGCTAAAATTAACATTACAACCATTGAACTAAAAGTTAAACATATCTTTCCTAATGACGATATAAAATTGAATCTCATGAAATCCATTCAAAAGGATCAACCTATAGTTATTCCATTTAGGAAGTGGGAGTTACACGAATTGCCTGCAATTACTAAGGGCGCAAGACGTGAAGTTTGGGCTGTTAAAACATCCACTTCAGTTGAAAGACCTCGTTTTGTTATTGTTTTCTTTCAAACCGATAAACGTAACGTGGGTACAGCTGACCCGACTTTATTTGACAATGCCGACGTGCAAAGTATAAGACTGTCACTTAACGGTGAATATTGGCCTAATGAAAGAATGCAATTGGACTTTGGTAAAACTGACTACAATGAGGCATATTTTAACTATACTGAATTCTATCCCAACTACGCAAACTCCACACAGAAGCGCCCCCTGCTGGATTATTCTTCTTTCAAACGTCGTGCATTGTTTGTTATCGATTGTTCGAAGCAGGAGGAAAGCATGAAGGCGTCCACAGTCGATGTGAAACTCGACATTGAAGCAAACATAGGCTTTCCCGAAAATACCAAAGTCTATTGCATCATAATTCACGATTGCGTCATGGAATACTTTCCCCTCACCGAAATTGTTAAAAGCCTAAACTAGTTGCTGATCAGAGTTAGTATTCGAGCAGACGTCAACATGAGAGTAGCATTTGTAGACATTCAAGGCTTTGTCGTAGATGGGATTTTCGTTGCCAAAGAACTCACCATAGAAATCGGCTTCAAAAGTTCACATTACATATTTTTGCCGCCGCAACCGTTCTCCACATTAAGTAACGATGATAAAAAGACTACATCATACTTGGAAAGGAAGGTACATGGCATTCGATACTCTTCAGGAGATGTAGAATATTCCAAAGTAAACGAAATATTGGAAAGCAAGCTATTGTATGCCGCAGACTATATTTACATTCGAGGACAACAAAAAGCGGAATTTCTGCTGAAGAAATGTCACGTATTTGGTGTTTTTCCACACATTATTGACGTTTGCAAATTTGATGGCACGCCTTGTGCAACAGGAAACTTTGTTCATGATCCAAATCCCTGCCACGCCTCTGGACTATATTCGTGTACCGAAAGAAATGTACAACGCCTCAGTCACTGGTTTTCAAATACTGTATTACCATTATAAATAAAGTTTTTTAAAGTAACATGGGTTTTTTATTGAAACACTCTGTATATTCATCAACTTTTATATTACATGAAGATTCAAATTTTCGTTTCACAATTTTTAAAATAATTTTTAAAATTAAAACAAAGACAAATACTAATATTACACATGACATAGCAAAAACATTATTGATTTCATTTTTTATATCTTCTTCTGTTCTATTGAACATGGTTGAATACGTCTTAACGGATAAGTAATTTGTGGTAATTGTCTGCATGCTAGCTCTTTAGGTAACCAGTTTATACTAAGACTGCTCCACACCCGTCGTACTTCTTCTTCTTCTTCCCCACCAGATAAACTGAGATTCTCTATTTGCCTTATAACCTCACTTTTATCCTCATCAAGTGCAATTTCTTCATTTAATTTACCAATTTTCTTAATAAACTCTTCAATTCGATGACTGTACTCTTCTGAAGCCATATTACAAATGAGCCCACACGTTTGACGTAGCTTGTGACACGTGACGTTTGGCGTAGTATGTAACGTTTGCCGCTACACGTGACGTGACACGTGACGTTTGCCGCTACACGTGACGTTTGACGTGGCACGTGACGTTTGACGTGACACGTTACGTTTGACGTGTTGACGTGACACGTGACGTTTGACGTGACACGTGACGTTTGACGTGGCGTTTGACGTAGCACGTGACGGTGTAGTACGTAACGTTCACACGTGACACGTTGCGTTTGACGTAGCACGCGACGTGCCACTTCAAATATTATATAGTATGTTACTTTTAAGCCCCCCCGGTATATTACGAAATTCGTTGGTAATATTTCAACATAAGTTACTTTTAAGCCCCCCGGTATATTAGCGCGCGCCTGTTATCATCGCAACGGATCAGTCTCGATTACGTCACAACTTACGGCGCCTAGCGTACGGTGCGCGCGCGACCGTATTGCAGCATGTAATACCTTTCTTCGCATAGAATAAACATGAGAGCTCATGGTCTACTGTGTTAAATCAATTGCTATTGACGCGTAGGTTGGCGGTTCGATCCGCACTCAAGTCAAAATTTTTTTAAAATTAAATTCGCCTCATGATGCGAAAAAATGGCGAACTGCACGGCTCGGGGACTAAAAATGGCGAACTGCACGGCTCGGGGACTAAAAATGGCGGCCGCCTCGTGATGCGCGAAGCAGACTAAAAATGCGATGCGCACGGCGGACTAAAAATGGCGGACGATGCGCACGACGCGGCGCTCTCTCTCACACACATTGCCTCCATGACTCTCTCTCTCTAACACACTGTTTTCCCTATAACTATCGCTGAACTCTCTTAGTCTATCTACTGATGTATTCGAGATGTAATTCGTTCACTTGATAGATTAACTATTCTGTGAGTTGATTTACCTTGCCCAGAGCACTGTTTAAAATGTAGTCGTAATGTACTAGCCGAAAAAAAATCCTTTACAAGAACCACATGCTTTGAAATCAGTTGCTTCATTATTCATCCTCTTTTGAGGACGCCTTGACACAATTAACTCACCGTCGTTTAATAATTTATTGGTATTAAACTTGAAGTTCTTTTCTTATCGAATTTTTGATATATTTGCCTTTCTTTCGATATTACCTTTTGGCAAAAACAAAAACCTTTTCACTTCTTCTTCCTCTTTGTGTTTATTTTCGAGATGTCTAGCTAGTTTCTGTTGTTAAGTGTTACAGTAGACACAGAACTGTGCTTTTTTATCCCCCTTTTTGCCTCTTGATTCTTACACAAACATGTTTGTGTCATCACACCCTGCTTCTAGAAATGAGGTTGATATTCTTTTTGAACCATTTGAAGTTTGATTTTCCACATTTTTAATTTCCACATCTGATACATTTTGTGAATTTTCATATTCTTCATTTTCACTGTCACTGGGATGATAGTACTTATCTTTGAGTGAATCGTCTGAAAATAATGAATAGAGTAATATACTATGTTTGTGGAAATGTATTTGGAAGTTTCGATTTACAGTCAGTTTATAGTAATTTTTCATACTTATATACTCATCAACTGATTCATACTGAGCTTCCCGTACAGATTCTCCATCAGAGGGTATTTTTTCTCTATCAGCTTGTTTCAATTTCACAGGAACTCCGGGATTTTCTAATTTATCGAAATATCTTATTAGCGAACAAGGATCTTGAAAACTATCATCCATAAAATGACTATTGTCTTCTACAACATCCGAGCCAATAGAAAAGTTGCCCAATTCAATAAATGACGTGGATTCCAAATTAAATGATTTACTTTGAGCTGCTTTTGGCGTTGAATTTAGTGGGCTACTACCAAAATTATCTTTGGCCGTTAGAATAACTTTTGAATCTAAAAAAATGATTACGAATATAGTCTGCTCCATAATAATCAAAAACACTTTTCACTTAAAAGCAAACAACATTAAATAATGGGTAAAAAGTAAGTAGTGATAGAGCATAGCAAAATGGATGCTGAAATAACAAATACTACAAATGAAGAAGGAACGAAAAAACATTTTGACGTAGTGGCAGAAATTAAAATGGATTATATGTAACATTAACAACAATAAATGATGCACACAAAAATGGGATTTTACTGAAAAGGGAAGATAACAGTACATAAATCTTGATGGGACAAGATGAGAAAGAAGGCAATAAAAGACAAGAATAGTAACAAAAATATGAAAGAAAGAATCAAGCTGGTATGACCTTATAGTGAGAATGGAGCCATATAAATTGATAAGAAAAATTATAGAAATAGAAAAATTATCCGAACCATAGAAGAATGTATGCGTCAGTCGAAAACTAACAGCTTTAAAAGTGAAACTTTTTATGTTACGCAAAAACTGTCAATGAGTATACAAAAAAAATTCTTAAACATCTTCTAGAACACCAACAAAATAAAACGATAATTCTTAAAAACAATCAAAACAAAAAAATTATTTCCAAAAGAAAGACAATACTTTTTCGAAATTTACTGTCTCGACCCCTACTTTGTGGAATCTACTCATATTACTGTTTTAAACGAAATTACATGTTTTTAGATAATTCCACAATATATTGATAAAATGTTAAAAAATTTAAGAAATTTGACGTAAATAATCTTATTTTATTAAATTTGGAATTCAATTCCGTTGCTCTAAGTAAACGCATGCATATTCAAGCTAGTTCAAGAACTTCAACACGCGCCATTTTTTTGTACCGCGTTTCTAACTGAGATTCGTTTTTTAATAAGGAATCCAAGAAACCGAATTTTGGACATCCTATTTTATAAAAGTGGAGATATATTTTCAATAGATTTTTATTTGTTTGTCTACATTGATTTCCTGTTCCTGAATATTTTTCAAGTATTTTCTTCAATAAATTAATATGGAATTTAACATGAAATATATGAAGAACAATAATAATTCGAATAATTATTAGTTGATGACCCTTAATAATCGTTTTGCGAATTTTGTCTCTGCATGGGCGCCGGCAGGAAATAATCCAGGGGGCGCAGAAAATATTTCTTTTACATTTAATACATTTTTCTAAAATCCAAAAATCCTATTGATGGGGAGTATAAACATGAATAGAAACATTTATGTAGTACCAGATATCAAGCAAAAACCAAAAGTACCCATTTTACCTAAAAAACACAACTATGTAAATTTGCTCTCAATAGATAGCGAATTTTTAAAGGCGTAAACCACTGTCAAATCAAAAATTTTATCATTATTAAAAAGCATAAAGAAAAATGGAAACATTTATAGAGTAGTTAGATAACAATTAAAAAATAAAAGTATTATACTCTATCTAAAAAATACAGAACTTAATTTTTTAATTAAATCAAAAACTCTGGTTTTTAAAACATGTGAACATATAAAAAATGTATTCAACAAAAAAAACTAACTTAACTTAACAAATGTTAACCTTTTTCGGTCTGGAGCAAATTTATCAAGTACTGTTTCGATACATTGTGCTTTATGGGTTTTTTTTATAGTAACAAAGTTTTCACTCATAATCTCCCAAGGGCTTGAATAATTTCCGAAATTGTTTTCGAAGTTTACGAATTTTTTGAAAAATTTCTCAAAAAAATTCGCGACCGAGAAAAAATTCACGGAAAATAATGCAAGCTAGTGGGAGATTCGGTACGAAAATATTATACCAACATTGTATTTTAAAAAGTTATTCAAAGATATGAGCAATATTCTTCGTGAAATTATACCATATTTCAACCATAAATCCAGTGTTGAGAAGACGAAAAAAATCATATCGTAGTATTACTTTTATTTCATAAAACATAGACATTTAGTGAAGAAAACCCACAGCTCTTTACTTTATTTGCCATTGACAAAAAAAAGTGGAAAATGAACATCAAAAACACTTGCAATTATAATTGATATTTATGTTATAAACAATAAATAACATGTACTTATTCTGAAGTTGATAATCAATATTTGTGAAAATAACCTACGCTTCTGTTATTCTGGCATTCACACGTGACAGCTGTTAAAACAGGAAAATGATCACATCAATTTTGCAGCTAGGTCACGTGACTGAATTTTTTTTCGAGAAATTTAGGTTGTCTCTGAAAAAATTAATTACTTCTTCAATTACGCCGATATAAATTTTGAATTTGCGCAACTGAATTAAGATCATTGATTGATTGAGATTTGGCCAGTGCGGTGAACAGTGAAAAAATGTTGCTGCAGTATATAATACGTTCCTTATTAGTTTTTGGACTCCATTTTCCTTTTCCGTCATAGTACAACAGCCATCAAAACCTAATCCTACCAGTTTTACTAAATTTAGACCACATTCCCTCGCATTTTACAAAATATCATCAGATATTGATTGAGCTGACATTGATTTTAACTCCGTGAATCCTAGAAATTATTCTTTTACAATATTGCTTTTATTCGCATATCTGCCCTGATAGATACTTTTTCGTGCCCGGCAATATCTGCGGTTTCATCCGCCAGTTAGGATAACGCGTTACAGTCGTTTACTTCGCTTTCGATCATATTTCTTAACACTTCACCACATATTCCTATAATTCCATTTTGACACACCTGGGATATATATTTGGCATTTTTTTTACAGTTATTAAGATGCTCTTCTAATACTTCATCACAGTTTCCCACTCTAAGCTTAATAAGATCTTCGAAATTACCTTCCTGGAACTCTTTTCCACGAAGAGCGATATTGTGCATTCTGCAAAATAACATACACGAAATAATAGGCACCAGTTATTTCTGTTACTTTCTACTAGTACACGATTCTGCGTATTTAATCGTTCTGCCACGGTACCATCCAGTTGTATTGTGTCGACCTATTTCAATTTCTTAATAAGGGAGTTCCTATACCATGTGCTGCGTGGCCGACGTCAACGATATACGGATCAGAAAAAAATTTCAATATTGTTTTAAAGTTGATATTATTATTATGATTTTTATCCACAATATTTTTTTGGGGCCAGCTCAAATTATGTTGAAATAACTAATAATTTTCACGTATAATTTTCCTGGCCACTGCCCCCTCCTGCCGGCGCCCATGTAGTCCCTGTATTACAAAGATAAACCATTAAAATGCAAATACGATGATGAATTAAGAAGGTCCGGCCTAGACAAGAAAACTTGATGCCAGTTTGTTAAAATGCTCTTATCCCATCACTGTAAGCCGTTTCTTCCAACTGGTCAAAATGGGCATGTGTGGCAGCAATTACCTTCGTATTGGACGCGTACATAGGATTTTTTCAAGTTTGGAAATAAATTGAAATCTGAAAGACTTAAGTGCGCAGAGTAGGAGGCACTGGGATACCGATTTAAGCGCCAGTTCATACATTTTTGCCATAACCATAACTTAAATAAACACAAATAATATCCTTGACATCCCAAAAAAACTGATGCCAAAATTTTCCCGATCAAAGGAATTGTTTTGGCCTTTTTCGAAGCACATTCTCCTCTGACTGTTTATTGTGTTTTGATTGCTGCTTCGTTTCTGATGTACAACACTTGCAGTTTTAACAAAGTGTCCAATAATTTTCATTTGTTGTTTCACCCCCAGAATGATAAAGGCTGAAACAAGATAATAAGCACTGTTGGAACGTGGCGTAAATTTGTATCTCATCTGGGTTAGGCCCTACACTTTTCAATTTATCCTCGTACAAGATATACGTCATACTAAAGATGTTTTTAACATTCATTTAATTTGAAGAGCAAACAAATGAAAAAATACCCTGTTGAGTAACTCAATCGGCTTTAGACAAGTCTCATCTGAGGACAAAAACTTTATTGCCATTTACGAACATTGTCCTCAGGTGACATACAATAAAATCGAGATTCATGACAAATAAATATGAAATCGAGAAATCATTTATTTGTTCATAAAACTATACTAATTGGGACAACTGGAAATATTTTTTTCTACACCCACATGTATATTATCCATTTTCTGCACAATTTACAGAATGTAAATGTAGGCCATTCCGGTTAACTGAACGGATATGATTTCATATACATCCTAGAATGTATATGAAATCCACCAATCAGCATTTGTATTTAGTACCCGCCAACTCATCTTTTTTCAATTTCATAGAAACGTCAAAATAACTTGTCAAAATATTTCTATGGTTTTTAAGAAAAATATTAGTAAAAATGAGTGATTCCAGTGATGAATCAATAAATAATTTTCCACCAGATATTCGCTTAGCCGCAAAGGAGACGTATAACGTATAGAAACAGAATAAATTGAATATTTAAGGGTACTCCTTACAAACGTCAGTTTTTATGTAATACATTTGACGTTATAGATAGATGATTAGTATATTCATCGGTAGTATACTTCTTCCAGGCATAATGTAATGACCCATATTTTTAATCCCTTTTAAGGTAAGTGCCGCCCAGTACCGTGCATATAAATTTTTTATAAATTCGTATCTTGTGAAATAATGTTTTTCATTCAAATTAATATAGTAGATTAAAATTAACCTGCATACAAAACTCATAAAATTTGTAATATAATTTTCTGTAAATAATGCTCATTTAGCCAGACAATCTGAAAAAATTGTCTGCCCAGCAAGAACCACGGGGAGGTATGAGCTATTCTTACCAGGAAAAAGGATTGGGTCGGGCATGTAAGTAGAAATATGAAGTTAGTTTTTTTTGGTTATTTTTTAGTTTTTTATTTTTTTTTATTTTTTTTTTATTGTTTTTTTATTTTTTTTGCTTTTTTATTGGCTTTGGAAAATAAGTACGGTATCTACTATAAATACTTGAAAAACAAAAAAACGCGTTTTAAATATACCTACGAGGAACATTTATTTAAAAGAATTTAATTTCCGGAATTGTCAGAATCTTCCGAAGTAGAATCGTTTTCAACTTGGATAACTACTGGTGCTATAGGCGGTAAAACAGTAAATTCGCGTTCTGTTTGTATAACATGAGCTACGCAATTTTGCCATACATCGCTATAATTGTCATCGAGTATTTGCCGAATATTATCAAGGACGACTGCGCTTAAAGTTGGCGACTGATTATATTTCCGTAAACGACTTTTAACAGTACCCCAAACCATTTCGATTGGATTAAAGATACAATAGTATGGGGGTAACCGCAAAATGGTATGACCGGACCTACTGCAAATATTGTCAATGACATATTCTTTTTGGAAGTTCCTACTTTTTATTATGTTAATTAATTCTCGTTTTACCGGAATCTTTTCAGGAATATTAATGTTTTTGATTCTCATAAATTTTAAAATTTCGTCCTTTTTCGTGCTGCTGTTGGGTATTTTATTTAATATTCGGGAATGATACGACGCATTGTCCATAACAATTACCGAATTCGGCGGAATATTCGGCAAAAGCTGTTCGACAAACCATTTTTCAAACAAATCGGCTGACATATCTTCGTGATAATCAGTAGAAGACTTAGTTATATTTTTAGCCGACAATAGCAACGCATTAAGTACAAAGCCATCTTTACTTCCGGCATGAAGAATAATTACGCGTTTGCCTCTCGAACACGGAGTATCTAAAGAACAGTTTTTTGTGTCGTCAACCCAACCATACTTGACAACATCATGCGTATCAAACCAAGTTTCGTCTAAATAAATTAAAGTTCTGTTTGAATCACGGTACCCTTTTATTTTGCGCAAATACTCGTGTCTAAGTTCAACGATACGCCGAGATTCCATTATGACTATTCGATTATGTAATTTCTTATATTTAAATCCACAAATTAACAAAACCGCTCGCAGTGTTTCCAAACTTTGATAATTATATTCAGGAATATCTCGCAATTTATCACGAAACAGTTCTAAAGTTGGTACTATATTGTCCTTGTAAAACCCGTAAACAATCCGTTGAATAACATTTTTAGTAGCATTGTCAACCTTATTCAGTTTTTGATTTGGTCGTTTTCGCTTTAAAGAATGATCCGTAACAGTGCCTAATTTAATTACTTTATAAATCGTCGTAAACCCGATTTTCGTTAATTCGTGAATTTTCGCGATAACCGCATTATCAGAAATTTCAGAATTTTCCTTCTTCAAACACGCGTACATATTTAAAACAACGCGTTGACACTGAACATGTAAATCTTTGTTCTGTAATTCGGCCCTATCATCCCTATCAAGTCATTTGTCTGTGGCGCCAAATTATTAGATTCCCGCGATACACCATCGTGAACTGTCGTTTCAAATGGTCTTCAAAATGCCATAATAATTAATTACTAATAAATTATATTTGTAAAACTTACCCTAACGTCAACGAACAAATAAATATTATATTAATAACAATTCACTCACTTCACTCAATCAACTAACCTTACTAAACCAACAAATAATATATATTATATTATTTAAACTTTTCCACTTTAGATTAACTACACTTTTCTACAACTAAGAACTAACTCAAGTATATTATATTTCTCTAGAACATAATTTTATTATTTAGGCACACCCCTGGACGTTTTAAACCCTGGTCAGGCCAGATGTTCAACAATTGTGAATTTCTAGTTAGTCAAGTTAAAACTGTCCGGTTACTTCGTTATATTATGCCAAATACTGGACTGGATGTTACCACGTTGCCACATATTCAAAATTTTCCTTAATATAGTAACATACATAAAGTTGTTTTCAATTAATTATTCTTTTTCCAGAAATTTTAAGCGACTTATTTTATTGCTTACTAATAAATTTATATTATGTATATATCTTTTAATATTTCCAAACTAGCTTTCTAAATAATAATAAAATAATAATGATAGTAAAATATTAAAAATTTTTAATGTGAAGTTAGGTATATTATAGTTTAATAAAATGTTTATTTTCTAGATTTTTTCTTAAGTGGGTCGTAGAAAAAATATACTGTTCGACTCGTGTGGATTGTCCATATCGCCAAACTTCGTCCTCGTGCGATATGGCCATCATATCCACACTAGTTGCACAAACTACTATTACTTACGTTTTTAATGGACTAATCAAACGTAACCACGATGTTGAAGTTGATATTTTCAGAAGCATGCACACACTATCAGAGACATAGGTTAGAATACAATTGATAGAGCTCCAAAAATTATTAAATAACTTGTTATATCATCTTGCGGTCAATATCGTAATCTTTCAAAGTTATATTAATGATCTACTACGGTAAATTACAGTTTACAGAAGTATTTAGATAATTTACAATGAAATAATTAAATGTCCTCATTTGAGGACACGGCGCATGAGAGGGTTAACTAAAACAATAATCAATCACTTTACATACATAATGAAAAAGAAAAATTAAATTTTGTACCTACCTGGATATTTCCTCTTCACATGGGAAAGTTTGGAAAATAATTTATCACAATCCACACAATGTGACCTATTCGTTTTATAAAATCTTATGCTATAACACAAAAACCACAAAATATCAAGTATTATTAGGAATATAAGTTTTTAGTCAGTAATCAATTGTATTAAGTCTTGAAACGTCAACAGAACTCTGTGAATGTAATGCTGGATGCATATCACACGGTTTGAAGCTTTAAATTGGATGGCCGGGGTCTGTACCGAGACGCTTGTGAAGCAGGACAGTTCAATTGGAATCGTTTTGGAATCTTATGTCGTAGTGAAGGATTAAAATCTCAGTTACAGAATTTACTTACCAAACTTATATCTTTTTATGAATAATCCATTTTTGTGATATATCGCTAAGTTGTTCTTGAAGAAAAAAACTCGAATTTTTTTTAAATATGTATATTGTAAAAAATAACGCTGTTACTACATTAAAAAACTTAGTTACATTTTTTTTTGGTTTTTTTTACTAAACTAAACTAAACAAAAACGCACAAAATGTTTTTTTTTCCAAAAACGCACAATATGTTTTTTTCCAAAAACACACAAAGTTTTTTTTATTCTACTCAATTATTAATGACTGTTTCATTGGAATTATAGTCAGTTTCATCAGGAACCGTAGGTAATCTGTAACGCCGAAGTAATCTTTCTAACATTTCTATTGGTATATTATGAAAACTCAGTAACCTACCTACATCATTAGGTGTTAATATTCCAGGTGATCTACATACGTGAACGATGATTTTAACACGTTGACGGACACTAATGTAAATGAAGTGTCTGGTCAAAAAAAAGAACTCTGGTTCTTTGCCGAATTTGAACTGATATTATGCCAAATATGAAGTGAGAATGAAGAAAAACATTTATTTGCATTTTTTCACACAAAAAAAAGAACGACGGCTATGCCCGTCGTGTCCTAGCAGTCCGCACAAGAGCAATTTTTTGTGCCAGGCTGGACACTGACGGCTATATCCGTCGTGTTGAAAATATAGCTGAAAAAGTTTTATTAGTGGAAATGTTGACAAAATTATACCTAAAGTAAATAACTAAATGTATGACATTATTCATAAAAAAATAACTAAAAAGAATATATTATCTTATTGCTTATGCCATTCCTCAAAACAAGGAGCTGGACAAAATGGTGGTTCATCTGTACAATTCTTGCATTGGCAAGCTGTTTCTTTTCTAATATTGTTCTTGGTGCAGTTTCTGCACCGCAGATAATATATTCCCTTTTTTTATAGGTGTTAGGTACATGAATTGTTTCCATGTAATGTGGAATATTCCCAATTTTTTAAATCACATTTGATTTTCTCTTTACTATACTGCTTGCGCTTGTAACGATCCGTCTAAATAGTGAGATTTTGAATCAGAAAGTGACAAGATATCACCTCTTATTTTGTTGAAACTCAACATTTATACTTATTGACAGTACCTGAGGACTTTATAGAGTAGTAATTATCGTGCCTAGTTATATATTATATATTTATAATGAAACACTCATCTTTAATATAATACATACACTAAACATATTTATGTTTTGACTTAGGAAATTGATATCAAATCTATTCTGGGTTTGTAAATTTATCCAATCCTTCGGTGTTCATTATACAGTATAATTGGTTAAAGGCATATTTTGTTTTCTTAGAGTGTTGTAATTCATCTTAGTTTGTTAGTAATTGTTAGTGGTTCAAAATGTTTTGTTTACTATCTGTTGTGAAGAAAAGAATCAATTGTCAGTGTTAGTGAGCCACAGTGACAACTTAGGTTGTTTCTGGCGTGATAGCTATTGTTGAGAAATTTTAGATGTTTCTTGTTTATGACGTCATCGATGATCGGTACCCATATTGTTGTTTTCACGATATGGCATTATAAGGGAATTTAGGGGATATAACTTATATTTTTTTTGGATTTGACTTTTATTGACTACACGGATTTGACGATTTTACGGTTCGAATTTACCTAAGTGATACCGGGAGTCGTACCAAAAATAGACTGCCAAGTTGGTAGTGCTGGTGACAGTTCTTGGGTGACTTGACTTCCGGATGGCATTCTGGTATTGGGTTGAACGGTGGTAGAACACGTAGGCGTGGGTGCAGACAGAAAAATTGGTAATCCAGAGGATATCTTGGACATCCCGATCATGTTAGGTTAGGTTTTCTGGGCTGTGAAGCTCTGGGTTGTGTTGGCATATGTTAGTGAGCCGATATTTAGAGGCCGATGGTATTTAGTTGGATCTGGTTTCCTTTTTACTCCCAGTAGCATCCTACATTGGAGGGATTAAAATTAAGACACGCGTCTACAAGTTCCTCCCATCAGAGGATATTAATTTCCTTTTTACGTTTATTAGATGTTAACCATTCGGAAAGAAGGTATGTATATTTCTGTAAATACTTTTGTATAAAAAAAAGATAAACCTAGCCAGACTAGATAGTTCTACTAACGAGGTTACTAAATGAAGTAGTAATTACTACTACTCCATGTTTAACTAGTTTTGAGAAGTTCCAAATCTTATTGGGGGGAGAATTGCTCAAATTTCAGTTGATAGTCACATAGATACTTCCTTAGTATCTAATTAATAAGTAGAGGTTGTTATAATCATGTAAATATATTGCTGTCTACACTACACTACACCAACAAAAAGATGGTTTTTAATTCTATTTTAATGAAAATAGTAATTGGGGAATTTATGTATTCTAGGGTTTTGGTTGTGGGCAAGTAAGCCGGAGAAAAATCGAGGTCGCAGTGTGGGATGGAGGCCCAAGATTGTGGGTTATATTTTCACCAGTTCGGGGAAGTGAAGCAGTAGTGGTGATGTCATCTGAGATGAACTCTAAGTAGTTACATATATTTTTAATTTTTCTGAACTTACCGACTTTATGAATTTATACAGGTACTTAGGTGTTATTATTTGATATTGCCATGCGGTTGTGAAGGGTAGATATTATTCTTATATCATTTTTGTTTTCTCCGCGCGTCGCTTACCTTGGTACCAAAGTCACCGACATTGTGCGTTACACGTTTGTATTTTTTTTTAATTTCCATCATTTAATTTTTTTTATTGTAATTTTGGGGGGAAGTAGTGGATATTAATATAAAAGTTTTACATGGGATGAAATAATGTGAATCTAGCAATAATCTGTCAAATGCTTTTAGACTTATTCTATAGGAATAACGTCATCACTTGTAATACAAGCATTTTCAGGTCTCTAACATTGTATATTGAATCATGATATACACTGTTCAAACATAGTTGCTCTTGGAATAAACTTAGTAAGTTTGAAGGTTGGTCTTGTTATTTTTTCCCTTGCTGGGTTAGGGGAATTTAGAAGCAGATTTAGGCCAGGCATAGAAACCTAGCTGGCGCCCTAGACCATCATTTTTTTGTGGAATTCCGGTAAGTCTTTATTTGATACACGACCGTCTCCATATGAGTTTAGCCGAAGGCCGTGAAGGTTGAAGACCGGGACAACCGAAGAACCTATCATTTGCAGTTTTTGAGGCAGGTTGGATAACTCGAAACCATGGTTACACGCTCAAGACATACCTTTTCCTTATCCCTATCCTTGTCATTCATCTGTAATTTATACGTATACATTTTTGATCTAAGTCCAATAAAATGAGTTATAATTTTACCTGAAGACTCATCCTTCATTAACCCTATTAATTTTGTATTGACTCGGACATATTATAAGGGTTGTTCTCGGCATAAACCCAAGTGTCAAATTCATAAATAAAACTGTTGGTATCCATGTATATTAATTTACACCTGTCAGAACCCATTTTCGGTAACATGTGACGATAGTGAAAATCGTACATGCATACCTTGGAAATATCTACAATTGCCATGCCGATATGCAGAGGCTTGTTGAACACGATTTCAGGCTTTTTAATTCAATGGCTACCAAGTCTTCATCGAAAATTGTTCGTCTATGAAACCGAAGACTTACAATCAAATTTTTGGCTCCGTATCGACATTCCCACTGCCTCACTAACTTGACGCTTCGATGCCGTCTTATATTCTCTATCGTCTTGCCGAAAACTGCATTAATCAATAATTTAAAGAGATTTTTCTCAAAATCATCAGTGGCTGCAGTCCTCGGACGAGTATTCAAATCGATGTAGGGCTGCAGTCACGCTGATTGTTTGAATTCCAAAACCTTATGAGTTTTTGTTAATTTCAAACCGTTATCTGAAGCTTGTTTCGAATTTATATAGTGTATTTTTCTTTATTATAAAAAGTAGTCATTAATTTTGGTAATTTTGATCCGGGAGGGTGTAACAGTTTTTATAAGTAACTATTGATGTTGTTTAGCGACTGGAAAGTTTATTACGTAAATGCGAACGGCAGCTTTTCGTCAGTGAGCATAAGTCGTAGGAACTGTTGCTTATTCGTGAATTTTATATGATTGAAAAAATGTTGAATAAAAAGTAGTCTACCCATGACCGCCACTTTATTTTAAACAGTATAGTGATTAACCTCATCAAAATAAAGAAAAATGAAGTAATGTCGAAAATTGCTTCAAATTTAATTTACAAATTTTCGATTTTTTAACAAAAGATCTTTCAAACAACATCAAGTTCATTAAAATCGGTCAAGCAGAACCGAAATTGAAGGCGTTTTTTTGTGACAAGGTTCCCACTCTCCCCCACCCCTTATTTGAAGGGATAGACTAAAACTTGTCACATAAAAAATATGCAGAATTTGTCGAGGAATCTGATTACAATAATTAATGTGCCCCTTAATTGAGGGAAATTTAAAAAAAATTGCCATTTAAAATTTTAACTGTCAAATACGCCATCTAGCGGTGGACCTACATTGCTGAAAATAATTTCCAGGCGTTTCTCGAGGCCACTTTTGTTATAAAAATGTTATTCCCGAACCTGTGCTATAATCCATTCCTGATATATGGCCGGTACAATAGATGGAACCAGCCGGAAGAGAATCCTATTACTGATATCGACAACTCTGACGATGCTGATCCAATAGATGAACTGCCAGTTGAAAAAAGTAAAAAACCAAATGTAGTCCATGGCAAAATTAGAGAATGGCTCGGTCTATTACCCAAAGTTCCCTGCCATTATTGTAGATCCTCCTCCACGAACACTTAGGTTGAATCAAGTTTTGCACTTGCACACTGTTTATGAAGATTGGTGTCAAGAGAATGGATATAGAGAAGGTTGCAGGAAACTTTTTACTGAAAATATTGCAATTCACCAACTCAGGAAGGATCAGTGTGACATATGTTGTGGTCATAAGTTAGGCCATGTAGATGATGGATCTTTTCAACGCCATATTAATATGAAAAAGGAGGCTAGAGATGCCAAGCATGAAGCTGAGCTAAATGCTAGTATTTACAAACTTGTTGTTGCAATGGATATACAGTGTGTACTCTTTAGTCCAAAGACTCTACCATCTAGTATGTACTACAGACAAAAGCTTCAAATTCATAATTTTACTATTTTACACTTTATTACAAACTTGAACGAAGACTATGAGCATGTTACTCTAATCTCAGACGGATGCTGTTACCAAAATCGGAATAAAGTGTTATCTTCTGTGCTAAGAAATAATAAAGACCATTATAATAATAATTATTATTATTATTATTTTTTTTAAATTTAGGTGCATCGATTTCGGTGATCATTAGCACCAGAATCTGAACAACAAAGGGCTCATCGTTTTCGATTACAGGAGTTATATTTTATTGAAAAGCTTAGTTGATTTTAGGTATTGTAATAAATTTTAATGAATTTTGTTGGTGTTCGTGAAAGTGTCTGCGAGATGTTCAGATAAGTTAAAAATCTGCCGTATATCTCCATATCCTGGACACTCGCATATGATATGTGACACTGTGGTTAATTCACCACAACGGAGGCATATCGGAGGATCTTGTCCTTCTAGGAGAAACTCGTGCGTTAATGTTGTATGCCCGAATCTTAATCTGTGAATCTTCACTCTGTCAGCCCTGGGCAGTGCTTCTGGAGGTCGCCAAGGCCCACCAGAGGGTTTTATTGACTTTAGGCTGTTGTTCACTCGGTTCCATTACTGATGCCACTTTGTTTTCAATAGAGATTTATATTCCCCTTTTATGTCATCTGCCCTCAAAACCATAACGTCGACTGTCTTTTTCTCAGCCACCTCACGAGCTGCAGTATCTTCGTTTTCGTTGCCTATTATTCCGACATGGCTTGGCGCCCAAATAAAATTAACATATTTACCAATATTATGGAGGTGAGTAATAGAAAATAATATTGTCTTCAAAAAATAATAGTTCAATACTATTAAACGCTTTACAAAATTAGAAAAATTAATTTCCAAAGAGCAGACCGTCCACTAAGAAGCAACAACTAGTTCTCGGGCTATATGCCCCGACAGACATTGAATTACACTTCTAAAGTAAACGGGGTTGGTATATCTGTTAAGATAGAACCAACCATTCTGGTTTTCGATTAGTAGGAATAACATCACTTGTGGACCGGTTTCGGCGTTTTGCGCCTCATCAGCACAAGGTAGATGCTATTCGTCCAGAAGCTCTGAGAGCATAATCCTGGACTAGAGACTACGTTGATACTACACCAATACATCAGCCTTAGTAAAGGAAATGTTAAGAGTGCGATATCGGCGACATCTCTACATCTAATCACAAACCAAAATTCTATATCGACAAAAAACCATTTCGGTTTTGTAGATATTTACTTAATTACAGTTACCTGTAAATAATTGTCATATTAGTAAAGCGTGATCCATAGACGTCAAAAAATAATAGTTCAATACTGTTACACGCTTTACAAAATGAGAAAAATTAATTTCCAAAGAGCAGACCGTCCACTAAGAAGCAACAACTACTTCTCGGGCTATATGCCCCGAAAGACATTGAATTACACTTCTAAAGTAAACGGGCTTGGTATATCTGTTAATATATATATATATATATATAAAGAGCAGACCGTCCACTAAGAAGCAACAACTACTTCTCGGGCTATATGCCCCGAAAGACATTGAATTACACTTCTAAAGTAAACGGGCTTGGTATATCTGTTAATATATATTAATTGTATATATATATTAACAGATATACCAAGCCCGTTTACTTTAGAAGTGTAATTCAATGTCTTTCGGGGCATATAGCCCGAGAAGTAGTTGTTGCTTCTTAGTGGACGGTCTGCTCTTTGGAAATTAATTTATATATATATATATAGGTCTAACTATTATTGTGGGGGATGCGGCAATGTGAATAAGACATTTCTATGACTACTAAAAATTAACATCGATGTCGTAATGTCAATTTTGATAGTTTTATTTTTAATTTAATTTCTTGAAAAAGAAAATTATATCTTATACCATGTTTTTTCTCCATATTATACATATTATATATAGATATTGTGATTAACCTCGCTTAGTTGTAAGTAATTAATGTTTTACTTTTAAACTGAATTTATTTATACCTGTTTGAAATATCTATAAATGTATCTTTTGTAGTTCTTTGATAATGGTGATAATAAATTACCGAAAGCTCAGAACAAACTAAAAAGAGTTCACTTATTCACATTGCCGCATCCCCCACAATAATAGTTAGACCTAACTAGTATCGGCAACGAAATATTTCCTATATATATATATAGATTCACCTTTCATAATTGAATAAGTTTGCTTACTCGCAATATCAGTCATGTTACATATTGGAACAAATAGATACCTGCCATGTGTCAAAAAACTGTAATCCATTCAATATTAGCTGCGTACGATAAGTACGCACTTTCGTAACTTTTTGCATGTTTTTAACCGAATGCGTACTATAATTCAGAACCTTTTCAACTTTTTTAACCGATTTGTGTACCATAATTCGGTTTGGTTTGAATTGGTTGTTAACTTTTATCACCCGACTCGAATCGAGTTAAACTGGTTGAGTTGTCACTTGTCAAGCAGTAATAACCTCAAACAGAGACTCAAATTTCGTTTTTTGAAAAATATCAATATGAATAGTCGACATTTGGATTTGATGTTTGGCAGTGTCAAATTCACAGTAGACATTGATGATGAAACGTATAAACAATTTATCCAAGGTAAATACATTATGTGATATTTAAGGGTAACTTGTTATAAGTTTAATTTTCAGATCCTGCAGCACAAAACAGGTACGCAGAAATGGTATATCACCAGTTTTTTTCCGAACAAAAAGATAATTTGAATCCGGAGATAGATGATACTGATGAATGCCATTCTTTTTCTCAGGTAAAATATGTAGATGAGAGCCATTCTTCTCAGGTATAAGATGCATATGAAGGCAGTTCTTCTCAAATAGAAGACGATGGTATTGTAGTCAAATTTGTTATTCATTTAGAAACTTACTTCAGTCTATTGTTTTAGGTAAGCTTTGGACGGATAACAATGTGATGTTATTTACTTCACTATACCGTAAAAACGAAAAAATGATGGAGACAACTATTAGGAAAAAAGTTTGGCGAAAAATTGCCCAAGAGATAGAAATATCTAAAAAGCTAAAATGCTCTCAAGAGCAAGCCGAGAACAAGTGGAAAGCACTGGAAAAGAAGTACGTAGAAATAAAACAGCGAAATAAACAAACGGGAAAAAGTGCAAAGCCATGGAGATATTATCTATCGATGGATGAAATCCTAGGCAAAAAACCAGAAGTGATAGCCCCTGCCGCTTGTTCAAGTCTACAAGGCTTGCAGGTGCAGGCGAAAGAAGAAGTCACAGGACAAAAAAATGAGCAGCCCAAAACTAGTTGCTTCCAAAACAAACGAAAACAAAAATTCGATGCTGCTGAGCGAAGACATCAGGAAAAAATGAAAAGGATAGATGACTTAAACAAGACAATGAATGGTGGACATTTTAGAGAAGAAAAAAAAGGGAGGATAAATCAAACGAAGGGGTAACTGGCCCGAAAATGGGGTTGACAATATTTATTTTGATTATTTTGAGAGGTGAGATTTTTCAGAAGGATCGTATGCATGCTCAGTCATGACCAATTTCGGAATGTAAATGCCGATTTGAACAAATGAGGTCTTAAAATTTCTAATTTTTTTTTCATGGATACCTCACTGTACGATCTCACTGTTTATGTAGAAAGTATTATTTTTGTTTTCCAATTTTTGTTGTTCCTGATGAAGGTATCATTTGTTTATGCTTTGAAAACTTTATCAATGAAAAAATACCTGATGCAATAAGGCGTACCACTTGTTGATGTAGTTTTATGTTTAAAACTAGGTAAAAACATGTTTTTTGTTTATGTTAATAAGAAATATTTTTCAATAAAATAATATATTTTGCCTTAAGCATATTTTATTTAAGAACTTATTTTGAAGTTAATAGTTATTCATAAAAATTGTTCCTTAATAAAACCAAGTTGATAATGTTGTCCCTCATCAAACGAGAAATTTCATATTCTCTCTCATCATCATTATCCTCGCCATCTTCATCATTTTCCACCTCTATCTCAATAGGATTCTCTGGAATTGCCAAGAAGTCTCCTCTTTTTAAACAAATGTTATGAAGCAAGCAGACGGTTATTATATATTGCGGAATGAGGTCCAGCCTTTTCGTCTCCAACTTTTTTAGCCTCCGAAATCTACCTTTTAAGTAAGCGTAGGCATTTTCTATGACTACCCTGTTTCGGTTCAATAACTGGTTAAAACGAATTTGCTGTGGAGAAAGGTGTCCATTGTCTTTAAAACCTACAATTACTTTGGTAGACAATTTGTATGCCAGATCACCAATTAGATGGTAGTCATTTGGAATCTGAATTAATCCTTCCCGCATATGTTGGTAGATTGGCGACTTAGTGAAAAGGCGTTGGTCGTGAACACTGCCGGGTTCACCAGCATAAACGTCTAAAAATATTTTTTCAGAATCACAAATTCCTTGTAGCAGAATGGTTGCCTTTCCCTTTCTATTGATATGAGTTTCCATGTACAATGGGCTTTTCAATCTCAATATGGCATCCATCTATAGCACCTACAATGCCTGCAACAATAAATAGAAATAATCAGTATTTATACTGAGTGCAAGAACATTATTCATGTACCTGGGAATCCATTGATTTGTTCAAATTTTTGAGCTAGTCTGACAGTCTCAATTATATTTGGAAATGCAATTATTTTTCTTATCTGATTCAAGTGTAGCATTTTGCAGACAATTTCATTGGTCACGTACCAGCAGCAAAATTTTCCAATTCCAAACCTACAAGCCACGCTTCTAAAACTTTCGCCATTTCCCAAGTACCAAATACATATCAACATTTTTTTCTCAAAGGACATTTCAGGTCTTCCTTCTGTTAACTCGGCGTTTCCTATTGTCATCAATTCCAACAAAAGGTACTCGAAAGTCTCCCTTGAAAGCCGGAATTGTAGTTTAAATTGATGATCATTGAAATTCGGCACTGTAATTTCATAGTAATTTTCAACCTTTTCCAACACTTCAGTATTTTCTTCATCGCTTTCGAGTAGTTCTTCTACAATATCTCTCACGGTATTTGCAAATGCAGCGGCAACCATAATATATTCTACATCCATAGTAATATCTAATAATGCAATAACATAAAACGCTAATAATTATTCCCACAGCAACAAGTACGTTTATGTTAAATATCAGAAATGTCAAATTATTACACTGAAATAACTTGAGCGTACCATAATTATTTTTCTCAATTATTTCAATCGACAGCATGTGATCAATAAACCCTAACTATTCTAACCGCGATCGGTTAGAATTATCGTACGCACCAATTGTTTGTTTTATAATATTTATTTATTTTTTATGATAACTGATAGCTGATACCCGCAAACCGTGTCAAACTATCATAAATAGCAATCCTAAAGAATTCAGTTGATCGTCTGAAAAAAGAATTTATAAAATTTAAAATAACATGGCCAGTTGTTTCGAAAACTTCTTTAAGTAAATGAGAATTCAAAATTTCAAGACTACTACCCTTCATGTCTAAAGAGTTAATAATTGAACGTAGTTTAGTCATAGATATAAGTTTAAAATTTTCACAAGGTGGATATAAATTATAGTTGTAAAATAAATTTTTCACATCATCTCCTATTTCATTAACAATTCGTTGAATACTATATATAAAATAATTATTAAACTTGTTAACTATTTCAATTTTATTAGACTCAATTTTCAATTGACCATTAATAATATTAAATTCAATATTATTTGGTAAACACTAAGAGTTAATAGATAATAATTTCTTCAAAGATTTCCTCATTAGACGAGAATTGTTTTTATACCTAACTCTTTTATTGAAGTAATACTGTTCTTTTTTCCTTTTCAATATGTC
Source organism: Lochmaea crataegi (assembly GCA_947563755.1). Taxonomy (NCBI): domain Eukaryota; kingdom Metazoa; phylum Arthropoda; class Insecta; order Coleoptera; family Chrysomelidae; genus Lochmaea; species Lochmaea crataegi. Next base: position 42,519,374 of record OX387429.1, read on the forward strand.
AACAACTGTATTTCTTTGTTTTTTAAATTCTACCCATTTAAGATGTTTATTATTGACATTTGATGACAGAAATTCTTGATACATTTTATCACATTTTTTTTATTTCAGTTTGAATGTCATTGTCAAACCAAAGTACATTATTTTTATATTGACATGTTCTAACCGGGGCTATCGTATTGATAGTAGTGTAACGTAAAAATTGAACACCTAACATCGGTTATTAAACCTGCATATTTATTTTGAGACAATCCGTATACATCAGAACTTCGAGGTCGAAACGAAGCAGAGTTATTTGGCTGAATGACCTACGTGTAGGCAACACTCATTTCACATTTAAATTTTGAAATAACATTTTGGAAATCATTTTTAAGAATGCAATTAAATTAATTAAATGAACTGAATATGTGCGCGCAACTGATGTTCGGATACCTTCGGTAAGGTCGTTAGTTGTGGAGAGAGAGGAGAGTTTTGGATTGGATTTTTCGAGAAGGTTCCAGGGTCCGAAGAGGAGGTTTTTTCTTGGTGATGACAACTGGCAAGTTTCATTGGAATTTCTGGCTAGTGATGTGAGAATCTAGTCTACAGTTGCTTAAAAGTAACTTGTAATGTTGAAGTGCATCGGCGAATCGATGGCTGTTTCGTTAGTTTAAAATAGTAATTTTTACGAAATTTTGTATGGTGTGTTACGTTAAGAAAATGGCGGTGGTAGAACCATATTCCTATTTAGAAGGCACCTTTTTTGTGTAGGGATTTATACCTTTTAAGAGAAGTTCAAAGGAAACACAATTGCTGGCATGGTAGGTGTCAACCAGTTTCGTCATATTTTTAAATCTTTCCATATAATGGTTACAGTAAGCAGGAGGAGAAGAAATAAAGTGATATCTCCCTCAAGCGTCGTCAGATGATTCTCTCCTAGGTCACAGGTACCTTTTTGTTTAGTTTATTTCTAAAGGAAAATAAAGAAAGACTGGCTGTGTTTGATTTCTAGGAATAAACAATTTTTATTCACAAGTGCATTTGTACATTTTCTCTGCACTATTCTGGTTATCTTTATATAAACCATATTAATAATAAATTTTTTGGCAAGTATTTCCCAAGTAAATACTTTTCAGTTTAACAATTCACAATGTACGACTCGGACAATTAATTGGATTAACTAAAATAATGTTATTTTGAATGATAGTTACCTATTGTTTTCAATTTCTTCTACAATTTCAATTTTTATTTATACTCCTTAAGATTTTTCGGAAGCACATCAAAGGTTTAGCTAAGAATTCTTGGCATTTGTTTCGACCTCACGAAGTATACATATAAAACTCATTAATAAAACTCTATGTGTGTATTTTGTATCGCACGTTTCAATTGTCTATTCTTTTTGAGGATTGTATATCTCACGGTATATTGTACTGTTTTTTTACTCTGTTATCGCATCAGAGACAGGTAGTGGGATAAGTTTTATGAACAAGTACTCCTTGTATGATAGGTAGCTGATGTCTGTTAGTAACTGAAACCTGGGATATTTTTCCTTTTAAAGATCACAACCACTGCCTACATATAGGGTGTTCTTTTAGTTAGGGTAGATTGGAAAACTATTGAATACCCATGTAAATCGCTAAAGATCTCATACTACCCTAGCTATCAAACATCTTACTTAATTTTTTTTTGTTTTTTAGTAATTGTATTTTATTGTAAAAGATTATCTTCTACATTCGAAACTGATTAAAATATTATTACTAAATTTCTTGTTTATGATTCCTGAAGTAGATACAAGTTCTTAGTTATACTACTTTTCCCTATTTCAATTTAAATCTTTAAATAGGGTGGCGCCCTAAAACACCTGTTATTAGAGAAGAGAAAAAAAAACTATTAGCTTCAATCGAGCTCACGACTTATGCTCATCCACTTAGCTGACTACGGGTCACATTGTGTAAAGGGACTCTCGTAGATTCCTCTGGTGAGATAACACTCTAAGGAAAAAAATATTAACTCATCGCAATGTGGAATTGTAACTGAGTATTCAAGGAAAACCAGGAAAACTTAGTTATAGTAGTTTCACAATTATTATAAAAAATTTTATATACCAAATTCACATCGGTTGTATGTAAATTCCAAGTACAAGAAATTAATTTCTATTAAATTTTTTCCAAATTTTGTTCACTAAGATTTCTCTACGATTAAAGTAACTTGTCGTAACTTCTATCAGAACTTTTAACACATATACTTATTAATGAATGATCACTTAATTTTGGAGTATTATGTACATAACAAGTCGCATAATAATTGTGATTTACTAACACATAATCTATTAAAGTTGGACTATCATTACTCTTGTAGGCTCCAATACCAATTGATCAATTCCATACTGTAATAACATTGACTTAATTTTACGAGTATAAAAACTATTCTTTTGATAGTCCAAATTAAAGTCCCCAACTAAAATACACCTTAAATTGTTTGCAAATAGACTATCACACATATCTTCGAAGTTATCCAAAAACACAGCATCGGAACTTGATGGAGAGTGATAAAGATATCCTACCAAATATTGACAAACACCAATGTTAATTTTTATGACTTTACTCCAATAATTATTATCTAATATAAAAGTTTTATAAAATGAGTATTCCAAGTTTTCTTTTACATAAATAACAACTCCTCCGGTTTGCCGATTTATGGAATTACAGCGAATTTGATTGTAATTGGGCAGTTTAATTTCCACATCAATTTCATTGGTTAGTCTTGCTTCACTAACTAATATTATTTTGGGAGAATAACATAAAATTCTCATATTAATTTGGTCAATTTTATTCATTGGACTTTGAGCATTTAGATAAATAATATCAGTGTTAAAGTGAATACTAGGGTATTTTAATGGTTTTTTATTACAAAATCTTTACTTTTGTTGACTATGGTGGGCTTATTGTTAATAAACTTAATAGTTTTTGAATTATCACCCATTTCAATCAAGTTATCCATCTTAGCCTTTACCTCTTTAAAATATTGTTGTTGAGCTTTAGTTTGATCCGACACAATCTTGATTCCAGGAATTTTACTTGACTTATTCTTTAAAATAGTCTTCGCATCTTCAGTAGAACTTAAGATAAGTTTTTTTTTCATTCATTCATTCATATATTTCGGTTGTGCTCATCAGCCCAGGCACTTGAACTGAATCTTTGTACCATTTTCCATGTTATCTACTTCCATTCCAGAAGCTTCGTGTCTTCTATAAAGGCCACTAGTTTGACTAGAGGGATTGGTTGTATAAATGGTTGTATAAATTCCTCTCCAAAGTGCTTCCGTCTAAGTTCTTGTAAGTCCTCACAAAAGCAGAGTATGTGGGTAGGTGTTTCATCATCAAGTTCACATTTTCTGCACATAGGTTCACTAACTTAAGATAAGTTTAATTGGCCGATTTTTCCCTGCATTAAATTTACCCAATCTAAATAGCTTTAAGTTTGTTTTATTTACATTATACTCTTCAATAATAGTCTTCACTGCATTTTTGACTTCTAAATTTCGTTCATTTTGGGAAAGAAACAACAGTTATTCCGTTTATAGAAAGTTAGTTAATAAGCTACTCAATAATGAAATTATGTGTAATAAAATAACAATACATAAATTAGAAAATGATCTCAAAAATTTCAAAAATCAAATAATCACCACTATAAATGAATTCATTTTGATAATTATTCAAGTAAATAACTTATTGATTATAATGAATTATTCCTCAAGATAAAAAAGAAACAAAAACCAAACTAAACAATCTTATTAACAAAAAAATTAGTTTACTTCAGAAAACACAAGACAATTGGTTGAGAAACTTATCTAGGACCAAAATTTAGTATAGAACCTATAAAAGCTAAATATAATTCAATTAAAACTATGCTAGCAAACATTGATTACATATCGAGGGCTGAATGGCAGGACCTCGTAACTCTTTGACTATTAATTTTACAGGAGAGCCAAAAAACTGATCAGCTACTTTCCAAATAACACTTTTCCCTGCATTTTTTGATAAACAGTATAGAAATATATATAAATTTGGACTGATTGTCACTTACCCAAAAATTACTAATGTTACATACGAGGTATTGCATTTTTTTAAATTGTCTGTTTTCACTGCACTGAGTACAAGAAAAACAAAAATGAGCTCAAGACATAATATTTCATTGAAAAAATAGCAAATTAATTAAAACAATGTAACTACAAAAAATAAAAAATATTTTAATACAAAATAAAATCAAAAGTGAAACTTATTCTCTTCGGTCTTAGAAACTATAATCACAAAAAAAAGGAAAATTAATTCTCTTTGGTCTTAGAAACTATAATCACAAAAAAAAGGAAAATTAATTCTCTTTGGTCTTAGAAACTATAATCTAGTGGTGGAGAACTATCGATAGTAGTCGATAGTTTGAAAAAAATTGAGTCTTAATTTTGACAGTAGACGAAACAAAAATGATTTAATAGGTTTTTTCTCTAATGAGGATGTAATCTCAACAACACCTGCGACATTTTCAAGTTAAACAATACAAATACAATTTATCCAAGATCTAATTTAACCTCACTTCTGTTATTATGAATATTAAAAATCTTGAAAAAATAAATATACAATATTATTTTAAGAAGGAGCATATTATTTTGTAACCAGCCACCCATTTTTGTTCATAAAAGTTGAGACATCAACATTTTTGGCTCTGAGTCTTGACCGTCTGTCCGTAACAATCTGCCCTGTCGTGCTAAATACACGTTCCGATTCCACTGATGTTGCTGGTATGCACAAGTATTTTTGTGCGCAATGCTGAAATGGATGTAATTCGTTTCCATTTATCTAAAACAATAATATGTGTTAATAATAAATAATGTATAAGCAGTTTAAATTAACTTACTTTACAAAATAGTAGGGGATCACTGTTTTGGTCTGTATTTTGTCTCTCCAAGTATTGCCTTTTGATTATTATGGCATCCACTTTTTTAGATTTTATTTTCTGATTGGTTCTTTCTGCCATAAACGAAAATAAAGATGAAGCTCTGTCTGATGAATCTAAATCATCTTTATCATTGCTTATGCTTCCCTTACTGTCTCGCTCTTTAACATCTTTATTCAGCATTACGAGCATCTCATTCTCCAAAAATTATCCAGCTGCTTTTGCGTTATCTATGATTCGGAAGCCCTCTTGTTTAAATGCTGGATCAAGCAATGTACCCATTTGGGTCACAGTCCTCTTTTCATACAGGAATAGTCTGGATTGAACAGAGTTAATAAGTTTCTCACACATGATTTTTCCTTCTTCACTTCCAATGTTAGTTTTTAAGACTATTAAAGAATTGTATATTCCAAATGTTAGAGGAATTATCATGGATATGGTAACATGACACCTTTAAAGTGGCTTCATCAAATGGTTCCAGCAGTTTCCCAATTTCAACAGTTAATTCATCAATGCTCAAAGGCACTGGAGCTTTTTTTATTTTCAGCAAGGACTTGTTAACAAAATCGCTGGTTTTCAAAATCCTCTCTATCATTTTATATGCACTGTTCCACCTGGTTGGAACCTCTTGCAAAAGTTTTATTGGGCTCTTGGTATTTTGTTCAATTTTTAAAAATCTGTGGCAATAATTCTGCTTTTGAAAAAGCGAACAATTTGTTAGCATCTATTTAAAAATTTTTTCACAAATTCCAGAGATAAACTGTCTTTCACAACCAAATTAATACTGTGTGCAAAACATGAAAGGTGTTTTTTTTAGTATCTTTGGTCTCAGAAACTATAATCACTAATCACAAAAAAAGAAACTTTGTTAAATCATTTTGCACTGACAGGAAGATTATCATAAAATGTCGAACAATCTTGAGGTACCACTTTTTTATTGTCTGAAGGTGGTCATACTTTGTTTTTGTTATTTTGTTTCTCTGATTGTATGAGGGGGATATTCATTCAGCTCAAAATCTTTTATTTTATTTGGTATGTTCTGCAGTTAAATGAATAATTCAGTGTTGAAGTTAAGTTTATATTTAATAGTGCCTCGATAATACTCCAAGGCTCGAATCTTGGTCACTTCTGATGTTTTGGACGGTTTTGTTGACCTGTATTTCATCAAATCCTTTTTACTGAAATCTCTGAAAAATTAAAGTCTTCCGTTTTTGCTATATATGTAATCATCACATGTAGAGGAAGTGGTCCGAATATGGGCCCCCCATTTGTTTTTTTTTCGTAACTTGCTTATTATTTTTTTATAACAATGTCTAAAATCATCTATACATACTATAAGACCTTAGTAACAAAACTGCAAAACCTGTTTTTTTTTAATGAAGTTTGTTGGTTTTACAGAGAAATATATAAAGAGAGGCACTTTTTTGAAACGGGTCAGACAGTATGAAATATGGGCCCCCTAAAAAATATATAAATTTTCTTTCTACAATAAAAAATACAAAATAAAACAGCAAAAATAAATGTCAAAGTAAAAATAAACATGTTTTATTAAAAAAAACGAACTAAATTACTGACAAAAATCACAAACGTAAGTGTCTTTTTCTGCTCCGGAACATTGTTCATGTGCCCAGAGATTGCACATTGAACACTGAACCCAGGTTTCTCCTCTGGTATCATTTGAAAATCGTGTTTCGCAAAATAGACATGTAGCGTCATTACTGCCAGGAGTGTACTCGCCGATAAGGTCAAGGTCATCGTCAGCTGGCAAAAATTCATCTTCCTCTTCTTCTTCATCTGAGCTGTATCTGGTGTTTGCTTTTATTTTGGGTTTCTTTACTTTTTTTTGTAATTTTCCATTTTCCATAGATAATTTTCGCTTTCCCTTTCCCTCGTTTGTCTTTACACTTTCTTTTGATTCATCTGAAAATACTTTCCTCTTTTCGTTTCCTTCTTTTGATTTCCCTATTTTCTCAATCGATAATTCAAGATCTGATTTATATGGAGATGAAGTTATAATTTGGGAACGAGAGGTTTTTCTTCCTCTTGTAGACGCTCTTTTTGTAACTGATGGGACAGGTGAAAGAACGAATGGGCTCACGAAGGTTTTTGAACAGTCTCCTAAAAGCACAGTTGATGGGGCCATTGTGACCCTTAATGGTGGATCGGGGTCTTTAGAACAACCCGGTTGTTGATCTTCTGAACGAATTGATATACCTTCTGAAGAAACAGTTTTGGAATGGTCACATGTCGGTTCTTCCAGCTGAGTTTCAGTTGAGTTACAGGTTTTTTCAGCTTCAATTTTTTCAGCAATAAAATCAGCATCTGCAAAAATGTGTTTATTTATTGGCCATATTCCGGTTACTTTAAATCCATTTGTAGCTATTTCTGCCGTCTGGCATTTCAGAACAGCTTTACCCAATAATTCTGCTAGATCAAATTGTGATAAGGCTCTGTTATTAACCCGAATCCAAGTTCTAACCTCTTCGCTGTAATACGCTTTTAGTGGTCCCATGAACGTTTTGTCAAGGGGTTGGAGTTTATGTGTCGAGTGAGGAGGGAGTGATATGATGCAGACATTATTTTCCCTTGCCAAGTTTATAATTTCTAAATTTCTAGTGTGACTGTAATGTCCATCTACTACAAGCAACACAGGTAACTCCTCAGTTGGCTTTACAAACTGGAGAAAATGTTTGAACCATTCGGTGAATAAATTTTGCTGGATCCAGCCACTTGGATGTACTGCATAAATACTTCCAGGTGGTGCTCCGCGCATAAGCTGATCGTTTCTATTTTTTCTCGGGAAGACCAACATTGGGGGAACAAATTGCCCTCCTGCACTCATTGATGCAACCATAGTCACAAGAGAACCTCTCTCAGCCGATGTAATGGCAGCAATCTGACGTTTTCCCTTTCGGCCAATGACTTTAGGAATTCTTGATGGTACAACGGAAAGACCAGTTTCGTCTACGTTATATATTTGATGCGGACCATAGTTATGTTTTTAATATTGTACCTCAAGGTTATCGAAAAATATTTTGATATTTTCCTTGTTGAATCCCAAAGCCCTTGCAAAAGAGGTTCCAGTTGGTCTTCGGGGGGACAGTACATTTTTGTGTCTTCTTAAAAAAGCGTCTAACCAGGTACGACCAGCTATACCATTTTTAAAAGGATTTTTGATTTTATTTTTAATAGCCAGTGTGTATGCCATTCTACACAGATCTTTTCTGGTTAAACCATAAAACTGAGACTCCATTTTGAGAATATATTCAACCAATTCTACTTCTATGGCGTATCCAAGAACTGGTTTTCGTCCCAATTTAGAATTTATAATATTAGCAATTGGAAAATCGTTGGTTTTGACTTTTTTTACCATTCTCTGTAAAGTCGTTCTTGGCACCTGAAAACTTTTGGAGGCACGTGCATGGCCCATATTCGGACCACTTCCTCTAATCTGAGGCTTTATTATTCACTGGCCAAGGTGTGTATACTATTTTTCTGTTCGACGCAGCCGGAAAGCAACAGCTTCGTTCAGCGCAGTGGCCCGAAAGTTGATGCTTTCTGGCCGAAGGACAAAAAAAGTATATTTCTTTATTTTTGAGTCGTCTCTCTATAGTCATACTCCATTTGCGTATTACCCTTTTCAAGGAATTTTTGTGTGATTTTAACATCATGTTTTTCAGATAGATATAATGAAGCATTAGCCAAAATTGCATTCCTATTTTGTGCAGTACACCCATCGGAGTATATTATAATAAGTTTTTTTTCAGCACTGTTGAGAAATTTTTTTCAAGAAAATCGAGCAGTAAAGAAATATAGGCTGAGGCCTGTCCATCCGCTTGAGTCTCGTTCTACCGTTAGCAAACCACTTCTTTTGTTGCAAGATTGTAAAGCGTGAAATTATGACAGCATAATTCAGTCTTATAATAGAGACGTCAAAAAAATAATAGTTCAATACTATTAAACGCTTTACAAAATTAGAAAAATTAATTTCCAAAGAGCAGACCGTCCACTAAGAAGCAACAACTACTTCTCGGGCTATATGCCCCGACAGACATTGAATTACACTTCTAAAGTAAACGGGGTTGGTATATCTGTTAAGATAGAACCAACCATTCTAGTTTGCGATTAGAAGGAATCACATCACTTGTGGACCGGTTTCGGCGTTTTTGCGCCTCATCAGCACAAGGTAGATGCTATTCGTCCAGAAGCTCTGAGAGCATAATCCTGGACTAGAGACTACGTTGATACCACACCAATACATTAGCCTAAGTAAAGGAAATGCTAAGAGTGCGATATCAGCGACATCTCTACATCTAATCACAAACCAAAATTCTATATCGACAAAAAACCATCTCGGTTTTGTAGGTATTCACTTAATTACAGTTACCTGTAAATAATTGTCATATAAGTAAATCGTGATCTATAGACGTCAAAAAAATAATAGTTCAATACTATTAAACGCTTTACAAAATTAGAAAAATTAATTTCCAAAGAGCAGACCGTCCACTAAGAAGCAACAACTACTTCTCGGGCAATATGCCCCGACAGACATTGAATTACACTTCTAAACTAAACGGGGTTGGTATATCTGTTAAGATAGAACCAACCATTCTGGTTTGCGATTAGAAGGAATCACATCACTTGTGGACCGGTTTCGGCGTTTTTGCGCCTCATCAGCACAAGGTAGTTGCTATTCGTCCAGAAGCTCTGAGAGCATAATCCTGGACTAGAGACTACGTTGATACCACACCAATACATTAGCCTCAGTAAAGGAAATGCTAAGAGTGCGATATCAGCGACATCTCTACATCTAATCACAAACCAAAATTCTATATCGACAAAAAACCATCTCGGTTTTGCAGGTATTTACTTAATTACAGTTACCTGTAAATAATTGTCATATAAGTAAAGCGTGATCTATAGACGTTAAAAAAATAATAGTTCAATACTATTAAACGCTTTACAAAATTAGAAAAATTAATTTTCAAAGAGCAGACCGTCCACTAAGAAGCAACAACTACTTCTCGGGCTATATGCCCCGACAGGCATTGAATTACACTTCTAAAGTAAACGGGGTTGGTATATCTGTTAAGATAGAACCAACCATTCTGGTTTGCGATTAGAAGGAATCACATCACTTGTGGACCGGTTTCGGCGTTTTTGCGCCTCATCAGCACAAGGTAGATGCTATTCGTCCAGAAGCTCTGAGAGCATTATCCTGGACTAGAGACTACGTTGATACCACACCAATACATTAACCTCAGTAAAGGAAATGCTAATAGTGCGATATCAGCGACATCTTTACATCTGTGATTAGATAACCAAATTTATAAAACAAAAACTTTCAAGGGGCATGTCTGTTCACTTTTTTCTTTAGTTAGAAATGTAAAACATTTAATTGTGGAAAACCTTTTCTTTCTTTAAATATAATGTAAATGTAAAACAATTAATTGTAATAAACTTTTTTTGTTATTCCTTTAAGTAGGATTTGATGTAAATCATGAACTGCAAAATTATTATTTTCTTGGGGGGGGGGGGGGGGGTTTTAAAAAGTTATGATATGATGGAAACTGTTATTTTTTATATCTTTTAGCGGTTTTTTTATGGTTTTCTATGGTTCTCCGTAAAGTTATCTGTGAGGTTTGTGAAGCTTGGTTCACAAATTGCCTAATTTGATTTGCCGCAGAGGACTTGTTAAACACTTGCCCGGAGATTCATCTGACCTGGCACTTCCTGAAGGGTACCCATCATCCATCGCGGAACCTCACCTACAAGCTTCAAGAATCACTACAGATAAGTAGATTAAGAGATTTGTGCGGCATTCATCTTGCTTTCATATATTCCCTAATGTTAAAAATATCCAACACTAACTAACAAACACTAACAAAAAGCAGTCAAGATTGTATTTTTTTTTGTATAACTATTCACTATTTTCATTAGACTTAGTAATCATTGAGACCGTCTTTTATTTTCAACTTCAACTACCTACCTGCAGTAAACAAGTAAACTTCAAAATAGCTACTACCTAGAGTCTTTGTAGGTCTTTTCAAAGTTTTTGAGAAAACTTTGTGGCGCCCATGGTCTTTACTTACAAGCTATTATTACAATAGCTCTAAATCATGTTATCCGATTAGACTATTCTCTGCAATTTACTCTAGGTTCATAAGAACCCACGTTCATAAATTCAACCCTGAGAAGTGAATAAATATATTTTTCTTAATGTCTCATATTTTTGGCACCCAACTTTAAGTTAATCTTTTTGAGGGTCTCATATATTGGTGCTAAACATCATTTAGTGGCTCAATGTGTCGACTCCCATGGAATCAGCAATACTGCTAAGGTGGCCTCCCGTTGCATAAAATCTCAAGCAAGTAAGCAATTGATTCATGGGACTCACACTCTGATTCCTAAAATATGTACCTTATGGATTAATTATATGGATTTGCCGAATATCTTGTTTATTATAACCTACCGATCATCTGGAAATTCTAATGAATCCACAATCTCTTGCAGTATTGCCACTACTGTAGGTCTTGTCAAAACCTCTGAAAAAATAAAAGGTTATCCATTTTATCAAAATGATTTTTCCTTTCGTTAACTCTTCTAGGGAAACCATTATCCACGATTTCCAATAAATCTAAGTCATCATCAAATATTTCCATTTTCCTAAGAAATAACAAACAACACAAAATCACAGCAGTGCAAAATATCCACCGGAATGATTATGATTACTTTTTCAACACCTCTACTAGGAACAAGCTAGGGATCCAAATTTCTACACCTAATTTAAGGAAAACATAAAGCAAGATAGTGTCTGAACATCAAGTGGTACAAGCGACACCTAAGGCTAATTGATTCCTTCCCTAGAGTTAGGTGTTCCCTAAAATAGTTGGTGCAAACGGCCATCAAATGCACATATATTTTTAAAAAAGATGAAGAATTCTTAGAAGCATTTTTAAATAGTTTAAATACATTGCCATCCCATTACTGTAGAAAAGATACAGATCAGCTTTATCTGGAGAGAGACTGTCGGCAGGCTTTCCTTTGTAGGGTATGTGGGGAAAGAGGACACAAGCCAGGGGAGATAGAATGTAGTAGGGGAAGGGAAGAAGTAGAAGGAGACGATTGAAAAGGTGAAGGAAAAAATGGGAGGGACCCTCTGGACCCCTCAGAGGGGACGAGTCTGGTCAAATAGGAGGAAGGGGACAGCATTGCGCGGGAAGGAGGAATGTAGGGGATATGTGGAGAGTGTTACAGATGAATTTAGGGAAATGCAGGATAGCGCATGATATATTGGATGAAGTGATTTTTAGGAGGGAAGTGGATGTAGTGTGTGGATCCGAGGTGAATGCTAGATATGTGGGGAAGCAGGGATGGATTATGGACGATACAGGAGAAACAGGAATAAGAGTGGTCGGGGATGGATTGAGGGCGGATGAAGTGAGGAAGGGAAATGGATGGGTGGTAGTGCGAATGGGAGACATCGTGGTGTATAGTGTGTATATAAGCCCAAATGTCAGCCTGGAAGAATATGAGAGGAGCATGACAGGATTAGAGGACGACCTGAGGGTGTCAAAAGGAAAAAGGAGGATCATAAGGAGAATGGTGGCAGGGGACTTCAATGCGAAGAATACTATATGGGGGGGGGGGAAGAAAACTGACAGAAGAGGGGAGATCCTTGAGGAAGTGTTAACATCCAACGGGTTGGTGGTGCTGAATGATGGACTACTGCCCACCTTCGTGAGGGGTGACGGGGGTTCATCATTCATTGATATAACAGCATGTGATGAATGGCTGTGGGAAAGAGTGTTTAGTTGGGGGGTGCTGGAGGATGAGGAAAGCTTGAGCTTACATAGGTATGTGGAGACGGATATAAGGAAAGAGAGAAAGGATTTAGTGGAAGAGTGGGAATGGAAGTGGACGAAAGCCGAGGCAGAGAGTATGAGGAAGAAAGTAAGAGAAGAGATAGGAAGGGGACTTGGACATGATGCAGATGAATTGTACAATGTGATACAGGGCTGCAAAAGAGAGGGAAAGAGGGGCAATAGGCGTGAGCGGAGGGCCAATTACTGGTGGAATGAGGAAATAGAGGAGCTGTGGAGGGAGTGTAAGAAAGAACGAAGACGGATGCTGAGAGGAAGAGGAAGGATAGAGGGAAGAGGGAGATATAAAGAGAAGAAGAAGGAACTGGAGCGTAGAGTGGAGAGGGAAAAAAGAGGGAAGTGGGAAGAGAATTGGAAAACAATCCATGGGGAAAGGCGTATGAGATAGCGGTGAAGAGGATGGGTGGAAATAGGAACGAGGTTCTAGAGGAGGATTGGGAGAAGGAGATTATAGAGAAATTGTTCAAAGGGGGAGAAGGAGGAGTGGGTGGCAGAATTCAGGAAATCTAAGATACAAGGGGGGTAGTGAAAATGAGGGGGATAAGGCCGGTAGAGAAGTGGGAGGTAGAAGATTGGGGGAGAAATATTAAAGTGAGAAAAGCCCCAGGGATAGATGGCCTGAGGGGTGATATGGTGAAGAGGCTGTTGGATGACAATAGGGAGTACTTCTGGGAACTATTCAACAGGGTGCTGAGGGAGGAGGAGTTCCCGGAAGGATGGAAGGTAGGTGATACTGATGAAGAAGGCGGGTAGAGAGGGGAAGCGGGCGGGGGACTATAGGCCTATCAGCCTATATGCTGAGGCTTGGAGTGGAGCAGGGGTGGGTTAACCTGGTGGAGGACTACCTGACGGGGCGTGTGATTATAGACTCCAGAGGGAGGAGATATGAGATGGAGGCTGGAGTACCTCAGGGCTCGGTTCTTGGACCGACGCTCTGGAAGTGTGTGTTTGATGAGGTTTGTGGGATAGTATGTGAAGAGGGATGTGAGATTACGGTGTATGCGGATGATGTGTGTCTGGTATGTACGGCAAAGGGAGAGGCGGAGATAGAAAGAAAAGCGGAGAGAATGTGCAGGAAGATTGTGGAGAAGATAGAGCGGTGCGGACTGGAAGTGGCGGAAGAGAAGACGGTGGGGTTGCTAGTGAAGGGACGGAGCAGGGCAAGGGAAGTGGGGGTGATGGTTAAGGGAAGGAGAATTCGCATGGAGGAGTCTGTGAAATACCTAGGGGTGTGGTTGGATAGCCAATTATCCTTCAAAACCCATATGGTAAAGGCGGCAGAGAAGGGTAAAGTGAGGGCAGCATGGCTGGGGAGATTGATGTGTAATGTGAAAGGGCCGGGAGAGTGGAAGAGGAGGGTAATTGGTAGGACGGTAGAGCAGAGTATGCTGTACGGTGCGGAGGTGTGGGGTGAAAGAGCGGGGGTGAATGCGAGGGTTAGGCCACTTCTGCGGGTGCAGAGAGGGATACTGCTGAGGGTGGTGCAGGGGTACAGGACAGTGGGTGGACTGGCAGCAGCGGTGCTGGGAAGGTCCTACCCATTGGACGTGTTGGCTAGAGCTAGGAGCCAACGCTGGAGGGGTGCGACCAAAGAAGAGGTACGGGAATGGATGGAGGAGAGAATGGAGAGAAGGTGGGAGGAGTATGAGGGCGCGCTAAAAGGAGCGATTGGGAATAGGAGAGATTGGATGGACCGGAAATTCGGGGAGGTGAACTACTTCTTGATACAAGTGCTCACTGGACATGGGTCGAGAGTAGGGTACCTCCACAAGATTGGGAAACGAGAGACTGGTGTGTGCGAGATGTGTGAAGTGGAGGATGATGTGGGGCATGAGTTTAGATGCTGGAGGAACGAGAAAGTGCAGAAGAAGTTGGAGAGGAAACTAGGGGTGGCGGTGTACTGGGAAAACATGGTGGAGATAATGTTGAGGGGGGAGGAGGAACGGATGGAGGTGAGTGGAGTAGTAGAGTGCATGGTAAGTGGGAGAGAAGGACTCGATATGGCATGAGAGGCAGGAGTGATAGGATGGAGAAGATGACGGTGTGAGCGGAGAGTGTGCGAGGGACCGCCGCCTGTCTCGAAGTATGCTAGGGTAGTGATTCCGAGGCGGGGGTAACGGCGCGTTTGAGGTGGGTTTGGTTGGTAGGCATCTCCTTGGGGATGAGTCCAACACTGTTTGGGTCCTGGACCCATTCGAACATGAGTTTCCCATCTCGGCCCGAAAAAAAAAAAAAAAAAAAAAAAAGCTTTATCTGGAACAAACTTTTCAGTCTTGGAACGATCTGTTCAAAGTTTACCAGAAAGTGTATAGATGAAAATCGCAAAGTTCTTCCTTCTAAGCTACTGAGACAGGCAGCAAAAAAAATGAAGATCGCTATTTTTTTACCTCGAAAAGATAGGTGTGATGTTTGCTTCATGTTCAAGAATGAGAATGTAGCTGAAGAGGACTACAAGAAGCACATAGACGCAATAAATGTAGCTAGGGCTGAGAAATAGAAGGATCAAGAATAAGCACTGAAGGGAATATGGCATGTTGTTACGATGGATGTGCAGGCTGTTAAGCTATCTCCACAGATTTTGGCGAGGACTCTCTATTATAAGTGTTACTTAATTACAGCCAACACGTCCAATGGGTAGGACCTTGCCAGCACCGCTGCTGCCAGTCCACCCACTGTCCTGTACCCCTGCACCACCCTCAGCAGTATCCCTCTCTGCACCCGCAGAAGTGGCCTAACCCTCGCATTCACCCCCGCTCTTTCACCCCACACCTCCGCACCGTACAGCATACTCTGCTCTACCGTCCTACCAATTACCCTCCTCTTCCACTCTCCCGGCCCTTTCACATTACACATCAATCTCCCCAGCCATGCTGCCCTCACTTTACCCTTCTCTGCCGCCTTTACCATATGGATTTTGAAGGATAATTGGCTATCCAACCACACCCCTAGGTATTTCACAGACTCCTCCATGCGAATTCTCCTTCCCTTAACCATCACCCCCACTTCCCTTGCCCTGCTCCGTCCCTTCACTAGCAACCCCACCGTCTTCTCTTCCGCCACTTCCAGTCCGCACCGCTCTATCTTCTCCACAATCTTCCTGCACATTCTCTCCGCCTTTCTTTCTATCTCCGCCTCTCCCTTTGCCGTACATACCAGACACACATCATCCGCATACACCGTAATCTCACATCCCTCTTCACATACTATCCCACAAACCTCATCAAACACACACTTCCAGAGCGTCGGTCCAAGAACCGAGCCCTGAGGCACTCCAGCCTCCATCTCATATCTCCTCCCTCTGGAGTTTACAATCACACGCCCCGTCAGGTAGTCCTCCACCAGGTTAACCCACCCCTGCTCCACTCCAAGCCTCAGCAACGCGCTCAACACTGTCCGTTTGCTGACACTGTTCAACGCGTTCCCGACGTCGAAGAACACGAGTAGGGCCAATTTCTTCTTCCTCCAGCTGCCCTCCCTGGCTCTCTCCACCAAACCCATTACCTTGCTCAGTGCCTTGATGCAAGATTTCCCCTTCGTGAACCCGTGCTGGTTTACCCTAAAACCCCCATTCCTACCAACTTCCTCCTCAATCCTATCCCTTATTATCCCCTCCATCAATTTACCCATACCACACAGCAGGCTGATAGGCCTATAGTCCCCCGCCCGCTTCCCCTCTCTACCCGCCTTCTTCATCAGTATCACCTACCATCCATCCTTCCGGGAACTCCTCCTCCCTCAGCACCCTGTTGAATAGTTCCCAGAAGTACTCCCTATTATCATCCAACAGCCTCTTCACCATATCACCCCTCAGGCCATCTATCCCTGATGCTTTTCTCACTTTAATATTTCTCCCCCAATCTTCTACCTCCCACTTCTCTACCGGCCTTATCCCCCTCATTTTCACTACCCCCCTTGTATCTTAGATTTCCTGAATTCTGCCACCTTCTCCCCCTTTGAACAATTTCTCTATAATCTCCTTCCCCCAATCCTCCTCTAGAACCTCGTTCCTATTTCCACCCATCCTCTTCACCGCTATCTCATACGCCTTTCCCCATGGATTGTTTTCCAATTCCCCCAGTAACTCTTCCCACTTCCCTCTTTTTTCCCTCTCCACTCTACGCTCCAGTTCCTTCTTCTTCTCTTTATATCTCCCTCTTCCCTCTATCCTTCCTCTTCCTCTCAGCATCCGTCTTCGTTCTTTCTTACACTCCCTCCACAGCTCCTCTATTTCTTCATTCCACCAGTAATTGGCCCTCCGCTCACGCCTATTGCCCCTCTTTCCCTCTCTTTTGCAGCCCTGTATCACATTGTACAATTCATCTGCATCATGTCCAAGTCCCCTTCCTATCTCTTCTCTTACTTTCTTCCTCATACTCTCTGCCTCGGCTTTCGTCCACTTCCATTCCCACTCTTCCACTAAATCCTTTCTCTCTTTCCTCATATCCGTCTCCACATACCTATGTAAGCTCAAGCTTTCCTCATCCTCCAGCACCCCCCATCTAAACACTCTTTCCCACAGCCATTCATCACATGCTGTTATATCAATGAAAGATGAACCCCCGTCACCCCTCACGAAGGTGGGCAGTAGTCCATCATTCAGCACCACCAACCCGTTGGATGTTAACACTTCCTCAAGGATCTCCCCTCTCCTGTCCGTTTTCTCCCCCCCCCCCCCCCCATATAGTATTCTTCGCATTGAAGTCCCCTGCCACCATTCTCCTTATGATCCTCCTTTTTCCTTTTGACACCCTCAGGTCGTCCTCTAATCCTGTCTTGCTTCTCTCATATTCTTCCAGGCTGACATTTGGGCTTATATACAGACTATACACCACTATGTCTCCCATTCGCAGTACCACCCATCCATTTCCCTTCCTCACTTCATCCGCCCTCAATCCATCCCCGACCACTCTTATTCCTGCTTCTCCTGTATCGTCCATAATCCATCCCTGCTTCCCCACATATCTAGCATTTACCTCGGATCCACACACTACATCCACTTCCCTCCTAAAAATCACTTCATCCAATATATCATGCGCTATCCTGCATTTCCTTAAATTTATCTGTAACACTCTCCATACATCCCCTACATTCCTCCTTCCCGCGCAATGCTGTCCCCTTCCTCCTATTTGACCAGACTCGTCCCCTCTGAGGGGTCCAGAGGGCCCCTCCCATTTTTTCCTTCACCTTTTCCATCGTCTCCTTCTACTTCTTCCCTTCCCCTACTACATTATATCTCCCCTGGCTTGTGTCCTCTTTCCCCACATACCCTACAAAGGAAAGCCTGCCGACAGTCTCTCTCCAGATAAAGCTGATCTGTATCTTTTCTACAGTAATGGGATGGCAATGTATTTAAACTATTTAAAAATGCTTCTAAGAATTCTTTATCTTTTTTAAAAATATATGTGCATTTGATGGCCGTTTGCACCAACTATTTTAGGGAACGCCTAACTCTAGGGAAGGAATCAATTAGCCTTAGGTGTCGCTTGTACCACTTGACTTGATGTTCAGTCCCTATCTTGCTTTATGTTTTCCTTAAATTAGGTGTAGAAATTTGGATCCCTAGCTTGTTCCTAGTAGAGGTGTTGAAAAAGTAATCATAATCATTCCGGTGGATATTTTGCACTGCTGTGATTTTGTGTTGTTTGTTATTTCTTAGGAAAATGGAAATATTTGATGATGACTTAGATTTATTGGAAATCGTGGATAATGGTTTCCCTAGAAGAGTTAACGAAAGGAAAAATCATTTTGATAAAATGGATAACCTTTTATTTTTTCAGAGGTTTTGTTTGACAAGACCTACAGTAGTGGCAATACTGAAAGAGATTGTGGATTCATTAGAATTTCCAGATGACCGGTAGGTTATAATAAACAAGATATTCGGCAAATCCATATAATTAATCCATAAGAGTAGAGTAACTACACCAATACTGTGACACAAACCGGTTTTCAGAACCTGTTTAGCCGGTTTTGAGAACCTGTTTGTAGAGCCGCTTTTTTAGTAGTTAACCTTCAGTTTATTTATATACGTCAAATGAACGGATTGACCTCTAGACACCACTGGATACCGAGTAATTTGAACCTGTTTGTAGATCCAGTTTGACCATGTTCACCTTGATCACTAACTTTGTGGAACCTTGAAACAGGTTTTTGTGTGACCTTAGAATCGGTGACCTTTTTTGAGGTGACGCTTGGGATTTTTAGATCTCATTTTGTTTTTCAATTATGTAGTGGGAAAAAGCTGAAATGCAAGTGGTGGGGAAAAGCTGTATAAATTTCGATGCAATAAGATTTCTGAACGTTAAAAAGTGTTTGTTTACAAAATGGAAGAATTGAAAGAAGCAGTGCAAAGTTTAGTATATGACTTTAACAAACATGAAAGAATGTTTGATCGGAAGCAGATATATGGTAGGGGAAGGATATACACAGTAGAAGAGTGTATGCAGCAGGCGAAGAAGTACAGAAAAGGAGCTGACGCTTGCAAAAATTTTGTAAAAGGATTAATTTGCATTGTATGTTTAAGTCAGTTATTGAAACACTTAGATTTGGAGAGATGGATGTATGAATACAATCACTTACTTCCGGAGGAACTTCGCTTGAAGAATGAGGAGGAGGAGGAGGAGGAGGATGGTGTCTATGAACAATACGAGGAAGAAAATAATATGTTATCATAAAATAAAAAATCAGTAAAATATTTTAAGTGTTTTATTTATTCATCAAATAGTACAATTTATAATTTCAGTGCATATTTACAAAAATGACAATTTTCTTGTGCACTGGCAGGTCCATCCCAATGAGTTATTCAATCAGGACGATTATAGTGAACAAAACAAGGTAATCGTATTTGCAATTGAAAGTTGGATTGAAAGGCATATGGAAGTTTATGCCAAATATCCAGCAGAACGGAAGGTCTCACATTCTCTATTAGGTATTCAATTGGAAGCTCTTTAAATTCTTCGGTAGTGAAATCATGAAACGATTTCTTGCACAAAAACTTAGTCATGTTGTGAAATGTGTAATTTTTATACCCAACTCCTCCTACTTATATACCCAACACCATCATCAAAAAGTGGTGGGGAAAAGCTGTATAAATTTCGATCAAATAAGACTCTGAAAGTTAAAACTGTTTACAAAATGGAAGAATTGAAAGCAGCAGTGCAAACGTTAGTATTTGACTTGAATGAACGAGAAAAAGTGTATGAGCGGGAAGCAGTATATGGAATGGGAAGAAAATACACACACGAAGAGTGTATGCAGCACGCGGATAGGTATAGACAAGGAGCTGACGCTTGCAAATATTTCGCGAAAGGTGTGATTTGTATTGTATGTTTAATACAATTATTAAAACACTTAAATTTGGATAGATGGATGTACGAATACAATCACTTACTGCCGGAGTTACTTCGCTTGAAGAATGATGGGGAGGACGAACAGGAAAAATAAAAATGTAATTATGAAATAAAAAATTAATGAAATTTAATTATTGTTTTATTTATGCATTAAATAGTTATTATACAAAAAATATACATTTGTTACTGCATATATACATTTATCATTCATATGGTAAAAACATGATGGATCCATATGTTCCAATTTCGGTTGTTCATCAAATTCATACACGGGAACTGTCGAAAATGTTCTTAAATAATTTGCCTTTTCTTTACCTTTGACATAAACCGCTTCAACGTTGGTAAGCAAATCTTGAAACAAGACACCAAAAGTATGAACAGGTGTAAATCCGGCGTCCCAATTTATGTAATGATGATTTGTCATTAACCAAGTAGCCTGTTTGTGTAAATCTGGAGGTAACATCTTTATCGGAAATGAAGGTTTGAAAACGTAATGACAGAATTTTGAACCATCAAAAGCTGCAAACTCCTTTACTATAAGTTTGTTATTTCCGATTTTGAATCCTTGAATATCCACAACCAATTTCATATTTTTAACTTGATTAGTTCTTTTATAATTTGCTGATGTTTCTCATAATAGTTTAAATCAGATTGAAGTTGTTTTAATTTTATGAGATAATTATGTAATCTCTTTCGATATACGTTGACCCTTATAAACCGTAAACTTGAACCGAATGTGAAAATATATATATATATACAAAATATAAAGCATGCGCACTATATTTGTCTTACAATTTTTGTTAGAGGATTATACATAAACTCTTTTTCATGTAAAATTAAGCAATACGCCGTTACATTAATACCTACTGACTTTTTCGTTTCAAATTCAATACGAAGAACAACAGATCCACTTTGAATGATTTCCTTTTGCCGAGAACAATCGATATGAACAATGGGAGCTTTTTGTTTGAATTCCTCAGGTGTGAATATTGGTTGATTTGTTTGAATGTGATAATAGGATTCTTGAAAATTAGCAAACATTTCATACAACGTTGCGAAACGGTTAGTATCAAAGTCCAAATTTAAATCATGATAAGAATAACGTTCTGAATTAAGAAAGACGCGCTTATTCGTTAATGTACAATGATCAAATTGACTCATATCTTTCAATAATTCTCCCTTACGACCAGCCTGCAGTGCTACTATGATATGTCGAGGACTTTCTAATTTAGTTGAAGTTTTGACAGGCCAAGTATGACGTGTCGAATCATTTAAAGTGGGATATTCGATTATTTCCCAACTTCGAAACTTGATAGGGAGATCGACATTGCTTTGAATAATTTTATTTAAACGAAGTTGTTCTCGTAAGTTAGGTGTTATATGAGGAACATTCCAAGATAATTTATTAATTTGAATTTTCGGCTTTTCGCTATTATCGTTCGCGATAACCGCATCTACATCATCTTTATCGCGAATTAACACCAACTCCTGTCTCATATTAAGTACAATTTTGCGAAAATCCTCGAATAATACACACCATACTTTCAACGGTATGCAAACATTAAAGTTTCCATTGCCATCAAGAAGAATCTTACCATCTTTGGGAAACCATCCTCCGTTTTTCAGTAATTTACTCTCATTGTCAGTGAGCGACAAATAATTTTTTATTGTGGAAACCAAACCTACATTTCTAACAGAATCTATTACAACACCATTCAATTCATATCGTAGTTCTCGAAACAAATAAGCAATACCGTTGTTGATAAGTTGAAATTTTGTGGGTATTTTGTCTTGATCAGTCAAGATTTTACCTTCTAAATAAAGATAACTATTACATGGTAGTGTGTATGCATCCAAATCTTGAATAGGAATTCTGATTTCATCATTATAATTTAAATTACTAGAAGTATAAGGTTGGTAGGTATGGAACTGATAATCTTCAATGGTATTATCAATAAATGGTTCACCCGAAACGTGTAACATTTCCATTATACTAAAACTTGAAATCCAACAGACTGTAAAAATTTACGATTTTCTGATGTTAACCGATCAGTCACCAGTGTTGCACTGTTTTTTCGACGTTCGAATTACCTTTTATATGGATGATATGGATGTTCCGAAAACCGCCAAACCATTATTCTATTCTTCGCAGATGTAGTCGAACCGTTATAGTTTCTTTGCGAAAATTGATCAAAGATCCAACCGGATTGAGAATTCTCACAGTAATGTTGTTGATAGTTTTGATGTTTACTGGATAATAGAGTATTGTTAGTGGTTGTTCCACTATTTTATACCCATTTGGAACTTGTGGGAAAAATTGATGAATAATGTGAACTGGTTTTCCATTGAGGAAAGAACCAACCGCAATGTTACAGTCAATACAAATGGTATTCACTTGTAAAATGTTGACACTTTTAGAAGTATGAATTACATTTGGACTTAGTTTTCGGCTGGGAAATCCCAAAAGATGACCTATAGAATTATCAATGTCAAAATTAATCCAAACACTACTTTTAATTGTAAGTGTTGATGTTCGTGGATCTGCTCTAATACGAATACTAACTCCAGTCTGAATCAGTTCCCGTTCAATAATTTGTATTATATCATTAATTTCGTATGCTCCAACAGGAATTTCAAATTTATATTCATCATGATCACCCCACACCAACACATTATTTTGTTCATGTACGTTACTAATACTATTAAAACTATCAAAATTTGCTAAACCTATTTCATAGTCAGCATTTTCGTCTAAATAAATAGGGGGATTGAAATCATCACTTAAAACTGATGATTCTCCACTCAAAGTAAATGTGTATGACATAATGATCCAACTGAGTGACTAAATAAAAACCGTAGACAATATTGACCGCACTGATGTGAATTAAATGATTGTAACACATCATAATTATAGTTTATATCAACCAACCCATCACTCTTAAAATATCTAACTAATTCTAATGGAGGGGGTAAATTACCGTAACTATCAAAATAAATCACATGCTTGTCATGTTTAGTGTAAGCAGTCCAGTGAGTTCCACTTCCACTTGTACCATCAAGATTGACTATACCTGACTCATATTTTTTTATTTTAGTAGGTAACGTATCCCGCATGAAAACACCACGAAAATTAGGGATATATTTTGCATACTCTTCTAGCTCAATATTTGTCATCGCATGACGTGGTAAGCTCAGCGAAATTTTTTTGGATTCCAAACTTTTTTTTTTCAAACCATATCCTTTATAGGGTCGTAGATAGAAACCTTGACCTACTTTTACCGCTTGCTCCATTGCTGCGTTATGTCTTTGTTGTTCAGTTAGTTGTTCACGATTGGCTTTAGCATCATTCACTGCTTTTGCAATTCCAGCTGCACCGCCCCCAATAGCTCCTAATGCTCCTAGTAATGGTAACAGTAATGGTAAGAAACCACCCTTTTTTGGAGTTCGAATGGTACGTTTTTTCCCAACTCTCTTTTTTTTCATTCCCATTCCAATTTTACGCTTAGCTTTCATAGCTGTAGTAACAAACCAAGCAGCCGCTTTTTCACCTGTTTTAGCGTCTTTCGCCTTTACTCTTTCCCAAGCTTTGTTTTCTAAAATCTTATCTGCCAGATGTCGCTTACTCAAATCTTTATTTTGAGAATAAGCAATGTCGTGCTCTTTGCACGCTTGATCCAAAGGATTAATTCCCAAGTCTCCTTGTCGTAGTCTCTCCCCTAACCGTGTACCAGGACCACAAATTTCGTACCCAGGTAGATGCAGTTCAACAGGAAGCTTGTTGATGAGAGTATTAATGAAACCTCTTCCTACTTTTCTGGTTCGTTTCATTGTAAGTTCTTATATATAGTGACATGTGCTTATATACCCTCAGTCAACATGAAGATTCATAAACAACAACTTTCACTACCCATTAAAAATTATGATGATGGAGTGGTGAAACAAATTGGAAAACATGGTGCAATGTTTGGAGGAGATTCGAAAAGAGGGCTAATTATTGGTCCTAGTGGATGTGGAAAAACAAATGTTATGTTATCGTTAATTGATCATCCTAATGGTTTGAGATTTGAAAATGTGTATGTTTACTCGAAAAGTCTACAGCAACCAAAATATGCTTATCTAAGAAATCTAATTCAGCCCATAAAAGAGATTGGCTATGAAGAATATGATAATGCAGAAGATGTTATTTCTCCAGACTTAATTAAAGATAATTCTATAATAATTTTTGACGATGTTGCTACATGTAATCAGAACATAATGCAAAGTTATTTTTGTTTTGGTCGACACAAATACACAGACTGCTTCTATTTATGTCAAACATATTCGGCAATACCCAAACAGCTAATTAGAGATAATGCAAATCTCTTAATAGTCTTTCAACAAGATATGACCAATTTGAAACACATTTATGATGATCACGTTAACGTTGATATGTCATTTCAAGATTTGAAAAATTTGTGTTCGTTTTGTTGGCAAGATAAATTTGGATTTCTCACAATTGATAAAGATTGTACAATGACGTCTGGTCGATATAGAAAAGGGTTTGACATTTTTGTTAGTATATAAATAGTATTGATGGGAACATACACCTAGTAGTAACCATGGAGACACAATTAGCGAAACAACTCGTAAAGGTACGCCAGGCTTTAAAGAAAAAATATAAGAGTTTGAAAAGTGATATAGTTCAATCTCAATCTCAGTTAGAACAATCGTACTAACCAATTACGCGACCACTTGAGGAATTGGTGTCCGCTTTAAAGGAACCAATTCAACAATCGATTAAAGAAGAAAGAAAATCAATGTCACCTATAACACCTAAATCGCAAATCACCAAATATAATAAATTAGCGTATCTAACTACTCCCCCTGCTCGACCACTATTCAATGGCACTCAGCTAGAGAATATGATACCTGCACCCGAAGAAGTGTTTCAATCTCAAATCGATCATAATGATGATGAGATTGATAAGAGTCGCGACGACCAATTCATTGATGATACCCTTTCTCAATTTTATCAAACTTTATCCAATCCTGAGGTGTATCGCGAATATTTTGATCAATTCCTCTGCCTCGAGAGTATATTGAAGGAATGGTACGTGACGTAAATGGTAAATATGATCATGATTTGGGTTTATTTCACGATCCTATCAAAGAAAAGTTTTATATCGGGGATTCTGAAGTAGATTTTGAAGGTGCAAATATTTCAGTTAAAAATATTAAATACCCTGGTACTGTAGGTCTGTACGATTTACTGTTTTTGAAAAATCCTACATTACAGAATCAGAAAGATATTGACAATTACGTGGATATCATGAAACGAACAAACGCTATCCATCGAAATTATGATCCTGACTTGCCTATTAAGAAATTTGCCAATGATATCAAAGATAAATATCTTTTCATTATAAAACCGAAACTTAAGCCACCTGTAAGAGCAAGATCTGGTACGCAAACTTCCGCTATGCTGAGAAATGTAATTACTAGAAATATCGCAAGGAGGGGAAAGGGAATGACAATGATGAAATATTCGTCAAAGCCCGTAGACTAAAAATATTTTGATGACTACAATGAAATAGTTGAAAGATTGAAATTACTTTTGAATTCAAAGAATGCAGGTAGTTCTGCTCATAATAACGAAATAGTTTCGATTATAGAAGAATTACGTGAAGGAAAAATAATCCTATAAATGGAGCATTTACTCCGCAACTGCTCAGTTTACATCATGCCCATCAACAAGTTTAATCAACATTTTCTTACTATCGACGAAAGTAAACCTCAAGATGTTCCATTTTACATATGTCAACCATCTAAGTATCATAGTAAATGTATACTTTACATTCATGGAAAAAACAACCCAAATTTAAGTAAAACTAATTATGTATTAGATGATTTAACCACTGTGTACACTTTTCCGATAACCGGAAAGGTTTGAAAGTATTCAATGCTATCCATCACCTTTATTTGTTTCATATAAAAATCATAACAACCCCATTAATCAGTTACTAGAAAATCAAATTGTAACTAAAGGAGATAGAATAGAGTTTGAACTTCATTCCCAAGGGTCGATGAGAAGTGATTGTTATGTTCAATTTGTTATTCAAGTTCCTCTAGAAAAAAGTGTATAAATACACATTTATTCAGTGTTAGTTTTATTTCAAACATGCCTCTCAACAAGTTCAATGAACATTATTTGAGTCCGGCTGAACTAACTGCTCCATTTTATATTTGCGACTCATTTGATTATCATGTTAAATGTCTAGTTCGTTTGCGAGGTGAGAAGAAACAAAGTTTGAATAAAGAGTACTATGTACTAGATAATCGGGGTATTGCTTTCAAATTTAAGTTTGCTTGCATAATTGAAAGTGTATCACATTATACAGCAGACGGAATGGTGCTAATAAATGATATTGAATCTAAATTCAATCAACTAGCTACCAAAAAAATTATAAAAGGAGATATAATTAAGTTTAAATTAGGAACGCCAGCTGCTATCTGCATTGAACTATTGTTACAGTGTCCGTTAGTAAAAAATGTCTAAAGCACAAGTAATACAAGAATTACATGCTCCAGCTCGAATAAATTATAGAAGACGACATGTTATTGTGGAGGGTCTACACGATTTGATCCAGGCAGACTTGGCCATTATGTCACCACATGCCAAAGAAAACAAGGGATATAATTATATTTTAGTTGTAATCAATGCATTTAGTAAATATGTTTGGGTGGAACCTGTCAAGAGGAAAACAGGAAAAGAAATTACAAATGCTATGAGAATAATACTGAGTAAAATGAAGACCACACCTGCTAATCTACAAACCGATAATGGAACTGAATTTTACAACAAAGAATTTCAACGATTAATGCAAACATACAATATCAATCACTACAGTACATTTTCAAATCTCAAGGCTAGTATTGCAGAAAGAGTAATTCGAACGTTGAAAACACTATTATGGAAGCGATTTAGTATGGATAAATGGTTAAATGGTTAAATATTCTTCCAGAAATTGCTGCAAAATATAACAATACCAAACACTCTACAACGGGTGAAATACCCAGTAAAATTAATGATAAAAATGCCAAATCTATTGTTGTATTCAAGAACATCAAAACCGTTGATCCCAAACCAGCAAAATTTAGAAGAGGTGATTATGTTCGTATCAGCAAATATCGACACGTGTTTAAAAAAGGATACACTCCCAACTGGACTACTGAGGTTTTCAAGATTAAATCTGTTAAACTCACCAATCCCACTACTTACATTTTGGAAGATGAGAAAAAAGAAGAAATTCGAGGGGCATTCTATTCAGAAGAGCTACAAAAAGTGAAATATCCGGATGTTTTTCTAATTGAAAAAGTGTTGAGAAAAAAAGGTGATCGGTTATTAGTTAAGTGGCTTGGAATGAACTCTCAATCATGGATAAATAAGAATAGTATTGTATAAATTGTAATAATTTTGAATAAAAAACGTATACGTTATACTTTTGTTTCATTGAAAAAAAAACACAAAGAGTTAATTTAAATTATTTATTCGTCGATATACTTTATTTCTGTGACTTACATCTAATATAGGATTAATTAATAATAATAGCAGCTTCCTGTATTCGACGTTGAAATCTCAAGTCATCGTGATATCTCAATTCGCATTTTCGGGTGCTTTTGTAAGCGAAAGCCCAGGTGATCAATAAGTGAATGTGAACATTTTCATTGAATCTTACTTTCTTTATTCTTCAACATATGAGGATATTTATAAATCACTTCCAGAGCCAAGCTGTTTGTTACACAATTTATATATTTCACAGAGTCCATTATGTTGAGAGCTGAGTTTACAATGTTCTCACTATCCACACCAAGTTTTAAAATTTTAAAACAACTATAAAATGGTTGATTCTTCAGTAGCTCCAAATTATACGTTATTAATGGATGTAATTTCCATAATTCCATTATACAATCAGATTCCAAATAAATACTGGAATGATCTGTCTCTATTTTCCATTCAAAATTTGTTCCATATATGGTATAGTCATTTGTTACAGCTTGAATTGAAGATAGAATTTCATACCATTCCACTTCAGTCAATTCAATAGTATTATCCTTTCCGAATATTCTAACACATGGTTCAAAGTTCAATTCATGAGATATGCTAACCACTATGAAGATGTTATTAGTCAAATGAATTATTTTCCCACCTAAATACATTTTCTGTGGACATGTAACCATACTGAATGTGTTTTGAATACTAACGAGAAAAAAAACACTGAAATATATTTATAAATTTTATTGATACATACACTAAAATATATTTATAAAGTTTATTTATACATACACTGAAATATATTTATAGTTTATTTATACATACACTGAAATATATTTATAAAGTTTATTGATACATACAAATACATATAACTACTTTAAACTATAATGACCCCAAGGTAAAGTATTGATTGAATCATGTAATATACAACGCTTATCGTCTAATCCATTCAAACCCACTTTTGTTTGCTCTATGCTGTAAACATTATGAGCATATGAACGAATTGTACGTTGCGAAATAATTTTATCTTTGTTTTCCCTTAAACAGTTGATGTAGTCATCGAATGTAATCTTATTTTCAATGATGCTCAGTTTAACACCCTTTGATTTTTTAACCAACTTTGAATCCTGTATCTTATAACTATACATTTTCGATCTTAATCCTACAAAATGAGTAATAATTCTACCATTTGCCTCATCTTTCATTAAACCAGGGACTTTTTTATTACAAAGTAGCATATTGTACGGATTATTAACACCATATTCGCTAGTATCAAATCTGTTAATGTTAGGTTTTATCACTTCCTCGAAAATATCATTACATTGAATTTCATAAATAAAACTGTCGGTATCAGTATATAAAATTTTACAATAATCCTTTAATTGAGGTAACATGAAATCACAGTGAAACTCATACATACAAGTTTTTGAAATATCTAAAATAGACATTCCTATGTACAAGGGTTTATTGAAATAAAGTTCTGCTTTCTTCAATTCGATTACCATTAACTGACTTTCTTCATCGAATACAGTTCTTCCAGTAAACTTTGGACTAGCTATCAAGTTTTTTGCTCCATACCTTCCCTCCCATTGACTAACCAACTTAACAATCCGATGTTTCCTAATATTTTCCATTGTTTTTCCATATATTGAATTTACGTTGAGTTTAAAGTAACCTTTTTCGAATTCATTTTTAGCTTTTTTCCTAAAGCTTGTATTTAAATCTACATAAGGTTTCAACCACGTTGATTGTGAGAATTTAAGTACCCTATGAATTTTTGTCAACACCAACCCATGTGCTAGAGCTTGTTTTGAAGCCCGAAAATGAATGATATATTTGTTTTTGTTATACAGAGTGGTCAACAGTTTCGGTAATTTGGAGCCTTTGGGTACTCGATGTTCAGAACAAAAAGGAAAATCTCTATGAATATCATGCAGATCCTCCGGATAATCCAAATCCACTTCCAAAATGTATCCTTCGGGACTGTCGTCAGGTATGTCACTAACATTAATGTTTGTGTCAACCCACTCAAAATTTCCATATGGCAGTGGTTGACACATTGCCCATCCGTACAGTGCATTGATATCCAGATAAAGTATAAACTTGTCCGGCTTCGAATTGTCATATTCCCTCATATATTTATTGTTAGCTTCGGAATATCGACAGCAGCATTGACTTATTCCTCCCCGGATTGCATTTTCAACAACCAGTATCATATCAACATCCTGTAATAGTTCTAATTCGCACTTAGTATATTTTAACATACAGTCCCATAAATATCCAGGAATGGTATAGTACCAAGCTGGATCTAAGCCGCTAGTGGAATACCCAATATTTCGAAAATTCTCAAATACATCTGATAGAAGCATTATATCAGTTTTCAGGTACAAATCAGAGTATTGACCTAAATTTTGAATATTAAACAATTGCCATACATTCTGAGCATGTTTATATCGCTCCTCAGTGATTTCTTCATCGCAGAGTTTATTATAAAATTCATTTGGCTCGGGTAATTCAGTTTCTTCAAGTTTTTCCAGTTCATCTATATAGTCATAGCAAAATACTCCTTTTTTGTTAAAAGTTTGAACTGTTCATCACTGCAGTCTCTGAATTCATGTTTTGTATTGTTCAAGTTTTTCTCATCTAAATTTTTCACCAAACTATCAAGTGAGGAATTCAGAAAGCGAATTGAATCTATAAACCTGAATTTAATATTATTCGACATATGATTAGTAAACGAAATATATTTTTCTTTATTGATTGGTAACAATGAAATTCTACCTAGTTTAGCAAGATCTCTTATAAGGAAATGTGAATCATAGCCACTCAAATTATGAAAAATAGTGGGGACACAAAATTTTTTTCTAAAATTTACGTTGCACATTTTATGTGCAAAACCTCTAAACTCGCCTGTGAAATGATTATGATCGCGAACAATAATATCAACATTTGTAAATTCAGTTTCACAAATATGACATAGTTTAGCATTTACTGTTGTCCTATTTTCATCCATAGGAATTATATTTTTAAATTTAGAATAAATTATTTCAGCACATATTTCCATTTCATGCGCAAACCATTGCATACAATCTATTCCACGATAACTGTTAAAGTATGAAAGAGAATGATCATATTCACATTTAACGTAATATCCGCAGCTATACGCAATATGTTTTTGATATTTAGTTGTTTTCTGGAAATTATGTTCAAGAGGTTGTAACATACATTCAAAATCAGCATAAATAACAAAAGGTGTTCGTTGTTTATTTGAAAAATTTTTGAACTTTACAATTTTCTCTCTTGGAATGTTTATTTTGGAATCAGTGATTTTTTCACATAAATTTGAATGATTAGTTAACACTTCCTGATTAGAAAAATAATTTAAACATCTTTCACATATAAACTTCTTATGACCATCTTTATTTAATTGTACATTTAATAACCTAGATAAATTTTTAATCCAGCAATAATGGTATTTTATTTCAATACGTTCATCGTCTAATGGATCAGGAGCATCATAATCGTTTAGTTTAGGAAAGTATATATTTTTAATTAATAATAAATTAATATGATTTGTTGTCTTTTGTTAAACGTAATGGAATTACGTTATAATTTTTCCCGATCAATTCCAAACCGTAAACATTAACAGATAGTTTATTAATCTTTTCAAAATATGAATTTTATTAAATTGCATTGGAATTTCAAGTCCTTCTAATTTCAATACTTGACTATAATGCGGATATGATGTTAAACGATTTGAATTTTTATTTCCAACAGGATACAGAGCACTTACAATACTCCAATAAAAACAAGCTTCGTCATTATAATTATGTACGTTTATACAAGCCTTTTTATTTGCTATAAAATGTGGTAATGAAATGAAAGATGAACCGTTTCCTATTTCTAATTTATTAATATTGACTGATAGTGATACAACTCTTTTTAAAGCCCATCCTGAATCTTTTTCTTGAAATTCTGACAATTTAATTCCGATAAAGACTACTACACGATCCATGAATCATTCATATATATTAGTTGAATTATCTATCACACTATTCTCAGTATGGAAGTATTTTATATCTGTTATGTTTTTATTCAAATTTTGCTTCATAAACTCTGCACAGAATGTTGTATTTACTTTAATTAAGTTATAGTTTTGTAAAGCATCAACTATTTTTCTATAAAATATTTTAAAAGAATCTATCAAAAATTCGTCCGCATCTAAATGTTTTAGGTTTATTATTACTCCAGTTGTTACTCTATTATTATATATTGAAATTAAATCTTCCCACTTGACTGTATCTGTGCTTTCCTCACCTATTATCTCTAATTTTATATATATAGATTTCAAATGACCTAATTTGGTTAACCATTTCTTTTTTTTACCAATAGATATACTAGAACGGATTTTTTCAGAGCATAAGTCAATAGCAATCTTTACATGATGCAACCATACTTTACTTTCCTGTACTGTAAAATCAGGATATTTTTCAGAAAATTTTTTAATTTACTTACATCACTAAATATTTCATCTGACATAATTATAGGTTACTATTTACAAATTTAAACAATTCCGCTGGATTTCCTTTACCGGTATCCTTTTGTCCAATGTACACTAGGGAATATTTCCCGTTTCCCAACTCTACCAAAAAATCTTTCAAAAATTTCGTTGATCGTGCCGGTAAAAAAACTGCGTTGTCATTCAACTCTACTAAAACTACTTCTCCATATTTTGAGTTCACTATTCTAGCGGTGGTAATTTTATAAGGAGTATCCTTAGCTAATGTATTCAGTTTCACAATCGATTTATCTTCTACTTCTAAAAGAAGATGTTTATTTATAGCTTGCATATCCATTTTTCACTGGAAATACATATTGTTTACGGAATTGATATCATTGAAATAACAGTATATTTACCTTTTGATTTGTTGTCACTTTCTCACTTTGATACTACTTGTAAGCACTGTGAATACTACTGATACCTTCTGTTATTTCAACCGGGTTTTTATATAACTCCAATATGATCACGTGATCTTAAAAACTGCAGTTTCAACTTATTATCCTTAACCTTCACTTGATTACTTGTTTTCAATATTAACAGACTTAAACATTGCTACCACTTATGTGGCAGCGAAAAGCACCAATGACCATAAAGGTCAGTTAACTTTTGTCTCGTTACCGTGCAATTAGTAACAACAAAAAACTTGTTTCACCTCATATTTTTTCTTGAGTATCTTTTGAAAGTATATACTTGTTTTTTTATGTCTACAGAGATTGTTGCCCTTCACTTTAACTTGATTACTTGTTATTCAGAGTTACAGATTAAATCGTTACCACTTATTTAATTGGTAGCGAAAAAGTACCAATGACTAAAGGTCTGTCAATTTTTGTCTTGTTACCAATTGTATAATAAGTAACAACAAAAAACTTGTTTCACCTCATATTTTTCCCCGAGTAACCTTTGAAAGTATATACTTGTTTTTTTATGTCTACAGAGATTGTATTTAAGCCGACGCACTTCAATTTTCAACACATTCTCAAACACAGTGTTCTTCGAAACAAGATAATATTTTTAACATGGTTGCAAAACGCGTCAACGTACATTCTAACGTGTTAGTTACACCTAAGAAGCAAAAAGTTTTGCCGAATTTGCAGCCGTTGGAGCAAATGTCGAAAGAAAATCAAGTAAGTATTTCCAACTATAATCATTTTTTTATTTACATATGTATTTTTTTTTATAGCCTATCATCGATTTGAGTTCTTCAGACATCGAAGCTTTTTTTTCGTCTGATCCTGTTGGTCCGTCCTCCTCGTCCTCGTCCTCCTTCTCCCCCTCCTCCACCTCCCCCTCCTCATTGAAGCAGATTCCTCCACATCTAAAAGATATAAAGGAAAAAAATTATAGGAGTCTCGAATTTTTAACTAAGAATGATGTGGAGTTAACTGCACTTGACGATCAATTAACTTTAATCGTTAATGAGTGCAGTAATCGGGAACAACTCATTAAAACGATTGATGAACAGGTTGCAAATATGCAAAAACAGCTAGCAAATATGAGAAAAGAGAAGAAGAAATTAGAGGAGTTAAATCGCTTAGCTTTGGAGCAACAATTACATATTTTTGAAACTGGCAACCAAATACAAAATTCAATAAACAATCATAAAACATCATGCTAATTTTTTGTTTTTTTCATTCCGTTCTTATCAATTTATTCCAAATATTCAAGAAAACGGGAAAAGGAAGTGAAATAGTACACGTTCACGCCAAGAAAATTCTGTAAAAATATTCATTTAACAAAGTCGTGACAACATTTTAGTGTTTAAAAATGCTCATGTTTATACCTGGCCTATGAAAATATTTTAAATTGATTCAAGACATTAGCGCCTCCGGCCGGAATGTCGGTTTCGAGATAATAAGATCTTATAAACATGAAATAGAGAGAGGAGATTTTATTATGGTTTAAAATACACGCGATAAGTTATAATTCACTCACTAATAAGAAATTTTGAGATGACATTTTAGATATACAATACTGATATTTTTGCTAAAGTATGAGGTATGGAAATATATTATAATACAATTTTAACAGATATATTTCCAGAATTTTGATAAAATTTCTAACTCTAGTCTGAGTTTGATGTAAAAATTCACCACATAAAACATAATATTTCTATTTCCCTCTCAACAATAATTATTCCGGTACTATGCATGAACTGTAATTTATCTAAAGACTCGCTATTCTACTACTTTTGTAAAATTCCAATTTATTTTTAAACTAACTTTCGAAGGGTTTAGAATTAAAAAAACAGATATATTCTTAGAATTTTGTTAATATTTACGACTCTAGGATGAATTTGATGCATTACAGAAATAATTCTAATGCAACATGCAATTTTTTAAACTTGACGTAAAATATTAAATCAATATATAGTTGAGGAGATGTAAGGCGGCGTTAGTCATCATAAATGTATCATTGACTACCTTGCCACGGTAAATCTCCTCAACTATACTATTATATTTACCTAATTTTTCCCATCTCTGGCTGGCTGGCTGGCTATTTCATTCAGCCGTTTTCGTTCAGACAACCTCCATTTTTTCTTCGCAGATTTTGATAGCTTTGGAGGAACCTGTCTTATCACATTCCTTGCTTCAACATTTGGAACGTACGTCGGAGAATCAGGTTCGTCATCCCAATTTTACTGTTCTTCTATTTCTTCTATCTTCCCTTCACAATTCATTTTTAAATTTTTACTAAAACTGGAACAACACTGAAATGATTTTCTGTGTCTATATATATATATACAGACTTTTCAACAACTTTCTCTTAAAAGGGACTTACCTTCACCAACAAAAACTGGAAGCTACATCGCTCTGGCATTGAAAACGTTTATTTAGTTAATCAGTCTGGGAATTTTATGTCTGACCTTATTGAAGGTGGTTTTGTATCAAAATATTTCGTATTTAAACCAACGCAATTTCTTCCAATCTTCAGTTTATTTTTTAAATATGACTGTTAATGTTTTTGATTTTTCTAAAGTGTTAACCAAGCTTTCCTATGTAAAAAATGTTGAATGAAACTCCAGTAAGTATGTGTTTTATATGCAAAATTTTAATCCTCATAAAAGTATAACCTCGGATTTTTTTTTACTGTCTGAATATATTTTTAAAATTGCAGAGTGGTTATTGAAAATACTTCTAATTTATGATAAACTATTTATCTTTCTCTCGTATGGATAGTGTTATAAATTCTTGGCGATAACATTTAATTGTTTTCTAGACAATCTATATGTTTATGCAAAATAGTTTTTCGTTATAAATATTTAATAAATGTATAGTATGTAATAGGTCTGCCCTCATGTAAAAAGGTATCTACAAATACTGGGGTATAACTATTTTCAGGTAATTTTTTTAATAATAACCATTTTTTACCTTGCATCTTTGATATAAATATTGTGTTGGTAGTAACGGCCTTTTCTGTTATAATGTGTATCGGAAATTCTGTTTTTATGTAACGAGCTACCCTTGCATCTTTGTTATAAATATCTAATAAAATATTATGATTGTTCTTAAGTAAAAAGGTATACAAATATACAAGGTATCCAAAAATATAGGGGTACCCCTATTTTAAGGTTAATTTGTTTCTCGTTGCCGATTATGTAATAGGTAGCGACAAAGTTTAATAACGTTAGACATACATCAATTGAAGGTTAACTTACGTACTTGACATTCGGAAGTGTATTCAAACTAGAGGTTCAACTAATTTGTATCTGGTTACCAGTTATGTAATAGGTAGCGACGAAGTTTAATAACGCTAGACATACATCAATTGGAGGTTATCTTACGTATTTGGTATCCAGTGGTAGTGTATACAAACTAGAGGTTCAACTAATTTGTATCTGGTTACCAGTTATGTAATAGGTAGCGACAAAGTTTAATAACGCTAGACATACATCAATTGGAGGTTAACTTACGTACTTAGTATCCAGTAGTGTATACAAACTAGAGGTTCAACTAATGTGTATCTGGTTACCAGTTATGTAATAGGTAGCGACGAAGTTTAATAACGCTAGACATACATCAATTGGAGGTTAACTTACGTATTTGGTATCCAGTGGTAGTGTATTCAAACTAAAGGTTCAACTAATTTGTATCTGGTTACCAGTTATGTTATAGAAAAAGTTTAATAACGCTAGACATACATCAATTGGAGGTTAACTTACGTATTTGGTATCCAGTGGTAGTGTATACAAACTAAAGGTTCAGCTAATTTGTATCTGGTTACCAGTTATGTAATAGGTAGCGACAAAGTTTAATAACGCTAGACATACATCAATTGGAGGTTAACTTACGTACTTGGTATCCAGTAGTAGTG
This sequence comes from Lochmaea crataegi, assembly GCA_947563755.1. NCBI lineage: Eukaryota > Metazoa > Arthropoda > Insecta > Coleoptera > Chrysomelidae > Lochmaea > Lochmaea crataegi. The sequence continues at coordinate 42,555,931 of OX387429.1, forward strand.
TATACAAACTAGAGGTTCAACTAATTTGTATCTGGTTACCAGTTATGTAATAGGTAGCGACAAAGTTTAATAACGCTCTACATACATCAATCGGAGGTTAACTTACGTATTTGGTATCCAGTAGTAGTGCATTCAAACTAGAGGTTGAACTAATTTGTATCTGGTTACCAGTTATGTAATAGGTAGCGACAAAGTTTAATAACGCTTTACATACATCAATTGGAGGTTAACTTACGTATTTGGTATCCAGTGGTAGTGTATTCAAACTAGAGGTTGAACTAATTTGTATCTGGTTACCAGTTATGTAATAGGTAGCGACAAAGTTTAATAACGCTAGACATAGCGACAAAGTTTAATAACGCTCTACATACATCAATTGGAGGTTAACTTACGTATTTGGTATCCAGTAGTAGTGTATTCAAACTAGAGGTTGAACTAATTTGTATCTGGTTACCAGTTATGTAATAGGTAGCGATAAAGTTTAATAACGCTCTACATACATCAATTGGAGGTTAACTTACGTATTTGGTATCCAGTGGTGTCTAGAGGTCAATCCGTTCATTTGACGTATATAAATAAACTCAAGGTCAACTACTAAAAAAGCGGCTCTACAAACAGGTTCTCAAAACCGGCTAAACAGGTTCTGAAAACCGGTTTGCGTCACAGTATTGGTGTAGTTACTCTACTCATAAGGTACATATTTTAGGAATCAGAGTGTGAGTCCCATGAATCAATTGCTTACTTGCTTGAGATTTTATGCAACGGGAGGCCACCTTAGCAGTATTGCTGATTCCATGGGAGTCGACACATTGAGCCACTAAATGATTTTTAGCACCAATATATGAGACCCTCAAAAAGATTAACTTAAAGTTGGGTGCCAAAAATATGAGACATAAAGAAAAATATATTTATTCACTTCTCAGGGTTGAATTTATGAACGTGGGTTCTTATGAACCTAGAGAAAATTGCAGAGAATAGTCTAATCGGATAACATGATTTAGAGCTAGTGTAATAATAGCTTGTAAGTAAAGACCATGGGCGCCACAAAGTTTTCTCAAAAACTTTGAAAAGACCTACAAAGACTCTAGGTAGTAGCTATTTTGAAGTTTACTTGTTTACTGCAGGTAGGTAGTTGAAGTTGAAAATAAAAGACAGTCTCAATGACTTTACGGAGAACCATAGAAAACCATAAAAAAACCGCTAAAAGATATAAAAAATAACAGTTTCCATCATATCATAACTTTTTAAACCCCCCCCCCCCCCCAAGAAAAGAATAATTTTGCAGTACATGATTTACATCAAATCCTACTTAAAGGAATAACAAAAAAAGTTTATTACAATTAATTGTTTTACATTTACATTATATTTAAAGAAAGAAAAGGTTTTCCACAATTAAATGTTTTACATTTCTAACTAAAGAAAAAAGTGAACAGACATGTCCCAGTTTTTGTTTTATAAATTTGGTTATTTTTGAATTATGTACAAATATGTTAGGTAATAGAAATATGAGACTTTAGGAATTAAACAACAGGAAAGTGAATAGTAGTATCGTTTGCAAAATTCAATAGGAAGAACATATATTAATTTTTTATAAGCTTCCGCCATTTTAAAACATACTTATCTATGTCGTTCCATTTAAATCCAAACACATCGACAGTTTAGTTAATCTATATGTCTTTAATTAAGGTATTAAAACTTACCAGAGATAAGAATTATCGTTTAAACCATTTATTTAACAACCATTTATTGTTTACAAATTATAATTCTTCAATATCTCTGCGACTTCAAAGGAATTTTATTTCGCCCTTTCTTGGCGACAGATTCAGAGAGACAACCCAGCCTGCTTTTACAACTTCCTCTCTGCGCAGAACCACAGAAGCGCAGGTCACATGTAAAAATCAATAATTCCCTGGAAATGTCTGCTACCACTCTAACGTTAATATAAGAAACAATAATTACTGTTCCAACATCTACTTTGTCATGGATTATTGAAAGAGGAACAGAGGCCTTAGCAAACCTTCGGCCAGTCTATATAAGAATGCCACATAATGAATATGATACTGTATCCAACCAAAATAAGTTTTTTCAAATGTACTCTTTTCCTCGAGTACTGTGGTGTACTGATGGTACACACATACGTATCCAGTCCCCAGGTACAAATATTTAAAGAAAATATCTTATGCATTCACACTAACATTACACACATTTCATTTATTTTGACTTTTCAGGTGGTATTGATGCAGAAGTATTCCGAAACAGGAAAGACTATTTAACGATTGATACCCAAGTTGTTAGCGATGCAGATTTAAAGATCCAAGACATAGTAGCACGGTGGCCAGGTTCAGCACATGACCAAAATATTTTTATAAACAGTAGAATCAGAGCGAGACTTGAAGATCAAGAATTCCCTAATTCTGTTTTCCTTAGTAAGTATACAAGTAAACATAGTTTGTATGTCACAATGCTTTTGTGTATCACACACAGGTATATACCCTAACACACAAAAGTATTTTCAAAAATACATAATTTAGGTTGTTGAATATTCAAATGATCATCACGGCATTCACTATTATTTGTATATAAACACTACTACTAGAAACTTTTAAGCTTTCCGTATTAAAGTGCAGTTTTTCAATGCCAATAGATATGTGAAAATATACAGGTAAAGTTTACTCATATATGCAACAATATTGCCACCAGCTATTTATATTTAGTTGTGGTCGGTGCCACTGATAATATAGATGCATTTGCGCAGGTTGTCTGAACAGTCTGTATCTTGCTTACAACTAATGAAAATATGAAAATAATTGAATAACATTGAAGATTTAAAAGAAAGTAAAATACATGTATTTCTATTTCCATGAAATAACTGCAAAAAATATTTTTAAATGACAGTGGATATGGACTCAGAAACTATCTTCTCACCCCCTTGGCTAATCCTTTACAGGAAGGAGAACAGCGTTATAATGAATCTCACATCAGGACACGAAATTCCATAGATAGAGTGTTTGGAAACGGAGATGAATTTCCAATTTTTCCCAAAGCGATTTCATAAAGGATATGTTTGGATGAAAGTGATAAGGTGTTAGTTGCTGTAAATATATTATATTTTTTTGCAACAGTTCCTTGGTGCTTGCAATAATGGCCATTATAGCCAATTAGGCATGAACATTTGAAAACAGACATATCTACGTCGTACAAAATTTCTGGATTTCTCGAACTGTTAACTCTAAAATCCATGTTTCCAAGACAGATTATATTATAAACGTGATTGTCCCTTTGGTCTGGAAAATACTTATTTGCAACAGCTTTAGAAACTCGGTTAAAGATAAGGTCCATAATACGCTGTGTAAAGTAAGACTCAAAACTAGTGATTATAAAATCTGTCAGTTGCGTTAAATTGAATGCCTCTGTTCTTTCCAATGGTATATCTTTTAAAAGACGAAACATAACCTCCGTATAATTGTTTGTATCAGATCCTCGTACCATGAGATCATTTCTATACAGTAAACACCACATCTCAATCCGATCAAGCATATGTTCTACATAATGAGCAAAATTCTCATACAAACATTTTTCGTAGAAAGTCATTATAGCTGTTTCAGTATCTTCAATGTTTTTTGACATTAAAATGTCTTCGAATAATCTAGAATGAAGTTGAGCATGTTCTTTCAAAATTCCATTTTTTGCCATTGTAATCCATTTCCAACATAATAACATACTTGCATTATGCCAAACCGTCTGGAGTGCTTTTCTTTCACCGAGATCATCATCAGTGAGAATTACTGAAGGTGTAATTTTCAGAGGAAAAATCTCATACAACGATTGAACAGCGTCCGAAAACAGTTCTAATTTTTGACTATTTGTCAAAATGCACCCAACAGGCAGTCCGCCAGCAGGAGACTGTGTCACAAAAAAGTATACTTTATGGTTTTCTACGTCGCAGTTGCCTGAAGAATCCACGAAAAGAATTTCATTTGCCTAAGGTGATAATCGCGCTACGCGTTGCATGACAGGTGTACATATTGCAACTGAATAATTTTCTTTTACGGAGAAAATTTTATATAATAACCCCTGACTTTTTTTTGTTCAGCTAAATATTTTTCTAGATAAATCAGCATATTTTTTCCTGATCTTTCTCCGTACGATGTTTTAAAGTTAGCTTTCCATAGGTTTTGTACGTCATTCTTGGTTGGAAAAAAGCGTCTATCTTGAACATAATTGTCATACTCATCGCCATATTGTGCCACCATTTCGCCACAGTACGTGTGATATGCACTAGAAGCATTATAACCATGTTGGAATAATTCAAAAATACTTTTTTTGGCTGTGTCTCCTATTGGCATATAGCGAAGTGCAGCCGCTGATAGAATGGTATGGTTATGATTATTCTTGAATTCTATTACACAGGGCCAGTTACCAACAAGATTACTATGATCTGGCGACTTTGATTTGACAAGCTTCCGTTCAATTTTAACAAACAATTGGTGTGGACAGTTTGTATTTCGGCTTCGGGATAATTGCGTCTCTTCCGTTCTAGTGTTAAAATGGCAGTGATATATTCTTTTAAAGATATTGACTGGCCTTACAGAACCTACTGGAAATGTTTTGGTTATTCTGTAAGTAACCTTAGTTTTTTCTTCTAAATCGTGAACCCATTTCTGTAAAAAACATCAATATTAATCTAAGGAGAGCATCAACGCCAATGCATGTTTTCTAAGTAGTGATGAACATTAAAAAAACATTGTCGCTTTCCACTTGTAAGTAAATATTAAGTATTAGTAAGTAATAAATTGTGACACAAATAACTCATTTTTAGTGAAAATGAAAAAAACTATTTTTTAGTATGGACGGCTAAAACCCTTCAAGGCGATTAAAATTCAAACTTATTAAATACCGACCCACAATTTAGAATAGCTGGCCATGTGTATAAAGAAAACGCCTTGTCAACCGCCCCATATCTGTTTACCGTTATCATTAATTTCTTCAAATAAAATATTATTATTATACTAACCTCTACTTCTTCTTTAGATTGTAGTTTGGCTCTAAAACTGCTTTGATTTATATAATTATATTCATAACCCTCTGGCACTATATTCTCCATTGTTTATATCACTTTTGTAATGCTAAATACCTAATGCAAATTGCAGACGTGTAAGATCGAACCAGATCCAAATACGTCGCCAGTTTACGCGCCTGCCGTGATTACTACACCGATCGTAGCCGAACATATACGAATTGTTTGCCCATCCCTTGTGCGTCTGCAGTATACGTATATGCAAGCGGGATATGTGGGAAGATACTACCAGATCAGTTTAAAAAAAAATAATTTACTAATGAACACAGACTAGATAGTCGAACAAGATGTGGCAAAGGCCTCTTACCCGTCCGAAAACCTTTTTGAATTTATATTTTGAGAACTAGTTTACACTTATAACGGCGGGTTAAAAGTTGGACAGCTTGTGGCAAAAGCCTCTTATCTGCCCCACAATCAATTGAAAAAAAACTGAAAATATCGTGAAAATAAAATAAAAAGAAACACACTAGTGTGAACTAAACTAGATAATCAAATAAGATATGGCAACAACCTCATACTTGTTTGAAAATCTTATTAATTCGTTAACTAAAACTATTCAGAGAAGAAAATTATTCAGAAAAAAGTGAAGTGAAACTCAAGATACAATCGGCTGAAAGTTGGACAGCTTGTGGCAAAAGCCTCTTCTCTGCTCCGCAATCAGTTTTTTGAATGTCCAATTTACGGTCAAAATTAATAAAATAAATTGGTCGGAAGATAGGACAACAGGTACCCAAATAATAAGAACTACTTTGATTTTAACTAGATAATCAAATAAGATATGGCAACAGCCTCATACTTGTTTGAAGATCTTATCAATTCGTTAAATAAAACTACTTATAAAAAAATATGAATAAAATTTTTTTGAAGTGAAACTCAAACGAAGTTACAACCGGCTGAAAGTTGGACAACGCATGGCAACAGCCTCGCGCACTCGCCCCGCAATCAGTTTTAACTTTCAAATTTTCGATCAAAATTATAATAATATTTGGGTAATTTGGACAGGACAGTCGGTATAGGTACTATTATCTGAAAATCAAATACAAATTTCAATTTAAATGGTATATATTTGTATTGAACATTCAATTAAGAATGAAAACAAACCCAATATAAAAAAATGTAACAATAATGAAACTGAAAATAAATTTTCTTATCCATTGCAAAAAAACTACTGAATACGATACGGTACTAAATTTCAACAATCAGAACACTAATTGTTAACGGAAATCAATTATATATTTTTAAACTGAACAAAATTTGTTATTCGGCTTTACTAAAACAATTTTACCTTACTTTTGCTTTACACTATGCTTTAATATCAGAATTTACTACTTACTGAAGAACGGTCGAACACCACAAAAGTCACTCAAAATCAAATATAAAAAAAAGAACTTATGAACACTTTTCAAAATTAAACTACTCGGACACTTTCGAACTAACCAACGGTAGCGGACTTAAAAACGGACTGTCGCAGAGAACCCAAAAGACGTTCGGTTTTCGAATTATAATAACTCGTTACTCACCCCCTTTACTTCGGTAAAAAAAAATTAATGAGCGAAAGTACAACTTTCGGTCATTACATTTTTTTTTCAAAACATCACCTATTATCTATAAATTATACTTAGCAGCTATAAAAAAAATATAAAACATCAGGGGGACGCTTCAAGATCTAGAAGCTTGGCGGCGGATGCCTGAAGAGTAGGTCGCAGGTTGAGGTCCTCTTCCATGGGATGAGTGGTGTCGATTCAACCGGAACTGAAGTCCAACGGGCCTGGCATGTTTGGAGCCTAGGTCGCACTGAACTGTGGCATCTTGCGTCGTACGGGAACTAGTTGCTTGGATTGTCACCGATCGGGTACGAGGACTGGGTCCTTCACACTGTCAATTACGGGACAACTAACCAATCTGTCCACATCGGGAACAAAACAGGATGGAGCGTCCATTGCAACTCTCTCGGTGGTGACCTGAGGTGCCACATCTCCAACACAGATCCTGCGTTATGGGGATGAAGGAACGCCTCTCCCTATGTCTTCGGTCACCATGGACTCCCGGGCGGAAATGGCCGGCTGGTGCCTCGGACTGGAGACGGTCTCGGACTTCGGCTGCACACTGAATCAATTCTGGGATGCTCATCCTCATCAGCTCCTGGGAGCTCTCGTTCGGTCGGCCTTCCTGCTCCTCGGACAACGATGATGAGTTCATTCTACGGAAACTTTAATACATTATACATTTACGGACTTTAAATCTTTTATGTGTACTCGGTTATAGCGTTTACCATTTTTGTCTTGCAAATCGTACACTACCGGAGAGATAACCCATACGACTTTATACGGACCGGAAAATTTCGGGGCTAGCTTAGCAGCTACGTGATCAGCGGCAGATGACAAAGTATGTTTTTTTTTCAACACTTCGTCTCCTATGGTACATTTCCAGTCTCGACGGCGTGAATTATAATAGCGGCTTTGACTGGTGAATGCTTTAGAAAAATTCAAACAGACAAGATCAAAACAGTCTTGCAACTTTTCCATTCGCAAGAAATGCGGTTTCGAATTAAACTATTAAAAGAACTAATAGACATACCTTTTTGTAACTGATAAGTCAGGAATCTCCAGATAATCAATTACAAGGTCTATTCCTGCATTCAAATATTCCGATTATTTTAATTTTCAGTACGCAAGTAGTAAAATAAGTATAAGAAGTACACCCTACGGCGGTCAGACTCATACTAAAATATTTCGAACTTCGGAGCATCTGAGCAATTGTTTCACGGGAATGGTGACCTTCGAAGGAACAGTAGCGTCAAAATATTAGCAGTGCCCGTTATACCCCGGTAGCCCGTTATGCCCCGGCCTCCCCTCTACCCCACGTTTACCAAAACATAGAATCTTCTATCAGAATTTTTGATATTTATTCGTTAAAAAGAGTGAAAGGCTATTTTTGCATTAAAAATAGCTTCAGTGGCTGATAACTGTTTTTGCTGTCTTAAAAATGGGGGTCTTAATAACTCAATTTGATTAAAATGACATACATCATCAATTAGAAACCCCTTATCTACCATTATGGCATCTTCTTTAGGTGTTAACATTGAAATTAAATTGCTGTTTTCAAAGATACATTTGTCTAATGCATTCCCTCCATAGGATTCACTAACAAAAGTAATTAGTCCTCCAGGTGATACACCTGTCATAAATTTTACAGTTAAGTTAGATTTATAATAAGAGTAGAATTTAATTCGACAACATAAGCATTTTGGCTTTTGAATAAAAATTTACGTACAATCCAGCACAATCCGCACATTAGAAAGTTCTTTAAAACACTTGGGCATATTATTTTTAATTTCACTGCTGTCTGGAAAGTATATAGCAGATGCCAATATTTTACTCAAAACCGGTATTAATTCCAAAATATAATCTCTACATAATGATGGAGAAATGCCAAATAGAACAGCCAATGTGGCATATGATAGATTTTTTAAAGTTTTGTCATCACAAGAATTGGTGTGTCTTTCAAAGATAAACTATGTACCTTTTTCTCCAAATGCACTTTCTCCAGCTGATGCACCAAACAGTTTAATGATTTAAAATTATTTATACCAGTAAAACTATTAAGTGCTGACTCAGTTTTAATAAAGTGGCTTAATGTTAATACCTCAGGAGTATTTACTTGTACACCAAAATCTCTAAAACTTTTTGGGCCACAGTAGTTGGGTTGTGAATGCAACAAACTTATTAATTGTTCTGCAGCTTATATTTCCTCTTCTGTATGTCCTAAACCAGCGTCTTCTTCATTATGAGATATGCACTTTTCAGCCACTAATATTGGATTTTCCGCTTCTTGTAACAATGTTTTTTTATGTTCTCTATTTTCTAACTTCAAACTTCTAGAACAAGGACCAGGTTGATTTTCGTCTTCCAAAGGTAACTTCCTAGACGGTACTTTATTAAATTTTAATCTATGTAATTTAGAGCCGTCTCCTACAAACAATAACTATTAATACAGAAGCACAAAAAACAACTGAGTACTAACCTCTATAAAAATAATCGTTTTTAAAGAAATGCAACGAACATACTCTCATGTACGGACTCACTGGATTTCCAATTTTTTTCCACCAAAACACGTTGTCCTTTTTTGGGAAATGCATGAAAACTAAGTTCTTTATTCACTCTTACCCAAGAGGAACACATGGAAACGCACAGTGATGGTTCATTTTGATAAATTAAACAATTTTTTATCAGTTTTGCGACTTTAAAACATCACATACAAACAGAAACCATTAAGTCAAAGTATGAATTACATATATAAACAAAACATTAATGGTCCACTGGAAGGTTTCAAAATAAAACTGTAGGTGTTGTATCGCTTATTTTGTCTTGTCTATTGCTCCATCGTAGGAAGCTCGTTGCTCAACCTTCGTGAGAAATCTTCCCATTCTTTTCGCGATACCGGATCTAGCCGACTGGTTATGTGAAAAATAATAATAGCATCCCAGGACTTAACTGGAAGACCTAAAGACTCTAATGCCCTCAAATGATGCAGAGCTTTATCAATTAGATTTCTAAGTTGAACATGTGATTCCTCAGCTACAGTCTGAAGTTCAAATATTGACCTTAAATGCGATTGAATAATGACTCTTTTGTTTTCGTAGCGTTGGCATAACAGCTGCCAAGCCTTTTCATGATTTACGTCAGAGACCTCTAATGCACTAAGAACCTTGACCGCATCTCCCTTGAGGCAAGACTTTAAATACCAGAATTTTTCAATCTTAGTTATGTGTTTTTATGACTTAAAGAATTGTAGCTGTCTGCAAATTGCAGCCGTTCATCAGATGATCCTGAAAATTCGGTAATTTGATTTTTGGTAAATTTGTGTTTTTGTTCGAATCACTACTTGATAAATATTGATCAGATGGCTTATAAAAATGTTTGTCGATTAGACATTTAGCCAAACATGTGGAATCAAAAAATTCCTCATCAAAATCAATGCGAAATTGTGAGTGATCAACCATTGTATCTGTCAATTCCAATTCTGCTTGCACATTCGTTCCACAAAATTTGAACTTTCTCCAACCGCACCCGCAACTGATAAATCTGTTTCTCGTCGATAACCGAATCGAAAATTTTGTAAAACGTGCCAGAGCTTCGAATCATTTGTCTCTGATATAGTATAAGTTTTTTTTATTATCAGTAATGGATGAACTTTTTTCTAGTGGTTTTTCATCGTTGGAAGACATTTTTACCAGTAAGAAAACGAATTGAAAAAAATTTAATGATTTTAATTAAATTTGAAAATTTGAAAATATTTGTAATGCAAAGAAAAATTTTAAAATACAAGTAATTTTTAAAATGTTGGGAAACTCAACAAAAAATACTTTGTAACGTGCCTACCTTCTTACACGTGACTCCTGCCACAAGAACACGTCACTATGGACACCCTTGATGCAAAATTCGGATTTTAAATCTCGGGCGCCAGATTATTAACGTGGTTTGCTCCACGGCCCCTTGACCCTTAGCGTCAAGAGTTCCAGATAGCCTCAGATGGAGGTTACGGAAAATTCCAGGGGTCTTGTTGAACTAACTTTATTTACCTAATTACAATCGAATATGGATTCTCCGATTTATAAATCACGGGTTAATCAAGGAAACAGGGGTTCAGCAGAATTGTACACTACCTAAGGTTTAGGGTATACCTACAATCACACAATAGGTCGGTATATAACAAAATAATCAAAAAGAAACTTTTAGTCTATTAATACTCTGTGGTCTATTTTACGAATAATTCTTTGGTGACAAGCAAATTCACAGGGAAAAGAAAATAAGCTATCTTTACCATATATTTGGTACTTTGACGGACATAACGGTCAGGTTATCAAATACGGTTTAAATCTACCGAGTTTAACGGGGTCCCTAATGCACGATTTAGATCTGCCGGGTAATCAGACAAATTGTGGCTAAGCCTCTTCCAAGTCTGATTAACCCTTGAATCCAAATGAAACCGGCAACTATTATTCCGACAATTAGAAAAAAAACAAAATATAAATAATGATTCTACGAAACGGGAAATGAACGATTCAGATCTGCCGGGAAATCAAACAAATTGTGGCTAAGCCTCTTCCAAGTCTGATTAACCCTTGAATCTAAAGGAAACCGGTAACTATTATTCCCAAAAAAAAAATAGAATTCAAGAACGAATTAGATCTGCCGGGAAATCAAACAAATTGTGGCTAAGCCTCTTCCAAGTCTGATTAACCCTTGAATCTAACTAAAGCCGGTAACTATTATTCCGAAAAAATAAAATTTAAGAACTAATTAGATCTGCCGGGAAATCAAACAAATTGTGGCTAAGCCTCTTCCAAGTCTGATTAACCCTAAAATCTAAATAAAGCCGGTGAATATTATTCCCAAAAAAAATTTTTTTCCACGATTTAAACGGTACCCAGCTATCGACACACAGAGTAAAAATATTTGTACTAGCATAAAATTAAAATATTATAATCCACTTGGATATCAATTTAATATAAAACTACTGAGAACCAAAAGCATAAAATAATTCGAGAATCCACTAATAATTCATATCAGTTAATTAATATATAATAAACGCTGTAAATAAAATTCGAAATCAAATTACAGTTGACAAATCTTTATTTCCATAAAAAAGAAACAAATAAAAAAAACCCAATTTCAGTTCAACAACAAAAAGAAAAAATAGCCGGTCGGAAAATTTTCAAAACCATACATTTGACAATTCAATATTAAGCGGCAATACGGAAAGTTTAGAATACACAGTTTATTTGTTAAAATGATTTACCTTATAAAATACAGCTTCCACACACACAATCTTAATGCACTAAATTTTCACAATACGGTTTATCGGTTTTCGGAAGAAAGTTGAGCGAAGAATCACGAAATACTATTTTAGAGCCGGAATGAATCAGAGACAAATAAAAATCAGAGCGAAAAATGAATGCCCCAATAATCGATTGAGAGCGAATTTATATCCAAAAATTCTAGTTACATTTTTCGGCCGTAGCCGTGGTGAGGGAATTAAACATGAAATTTATCTACTCTCGACAAAAAGTTGTACCTATACTGGACGGCTTCTGTTTTAATTAAAATGGTGTATATACCGGGCGTCCCTTCAGTTGAAAAATTTAAATATCGGAAATGAATAAATTGTGTATGGTAGAATTTGGATTTGCGTAACTTGGACTTATACTAAAATATACAACGGTAATAACAAAAAAAAATCAATGCGGTAGTAGAAAGGGTTGTAAAGTAACGAGTTATATACACCCTAGTGGTAAAATAAAATATATTACGGAAAAAAAATAAAAATTAAACTTGCAAAAAAAATAACTCGTTACAACTTCGACAAAAAATACAAACCAAACTGGTCTACGGAAATTCTCACAATTCGCAAAGTTCAATTAAACAATCCTATTACATATTTATTGAAAGATTACAAAAACAAAAACATTTTAGGTGGCTCTTACAATGAACATTTACAAAAAGTGAAATACACATACACAAATAAAGATGAAATTATATTGTAGAGGAGGGGGAAGTGCTATATATAAACAATGAACGTTGTTTTTTCGTTTTAAAACTGTTATATCATCCCGAATACAGACAACATGTTCATAATAGGTGTGCAGGGTTTTTCATTTCCAGAAGATGCCATCTTTTTGTGTGGTGAAATAGCAATTTTCAATTGCACCACTCAAAACTATGTACACAAGCTGGTGAAGTAACCGGTTATCTCCAAAATGTTGTGTTTAAAAACTATCAGCGATACCAACACTAAAAATAATATACACGGATTGGACTGGAATTCTTGGGATAAAGAAAATGAACTTCAGTATGAAGACCTATCAAAATATATCCAAAGTTATGTTTCCGATGACTGTATCCTAGTTTCAAGTGATCATATAAAAAATTATTTGAAAAAATCCATATCCAACCATATTGTTGTGTTAGAAAATGAAATATTATTCTCATATGGAAATTGTAAAATGGTGTTCAAATCTTATTATTGTAGAGAACATTCTGGTAAAAACACTGTGTGTGCATTAGAAAATGTTTATTTTAATAATTTTTGGTACATGTATTGTGGAAAAACTACGAATTGTTAAGAAAATATTGTTTAATTAATAAATTACCTTACTGACTACTATTCTTTCTCCTTACCATCATCAGTATAATCATGACGACCGGTTGTTCTTTTTACCCCTTTGGGAGATTCTAATATGGTTTCTAACAACTCACTCGTTGATCATTTTCCCAAAGATTGTATGGTGGCTCTAAATAAAAATGTTTCCTCTTGACTCCCTCACTTGTATTGGGTAATGATGTTTCCAGTGTATTTTGTTGAGCTACAGATTCAATCTCGTCATCCAATATATTGAATAGTTTCTCACTACTGTTTCCAAAATTTTGTCTCCTTTAACACTCATATCTTCTACACCGAATCTAAAAATAAAGGGGGTGTATAAACTCTTGGGAATGTAACATAAGATTAAATTTCATACCATTCAACGGATATATGAAAAAATGCAGTAGGAAATAAATATAAATGATGGATAGAGAAAACTTAAAATAAAGCATAAAAAAATCAATATAAGTCTTCGGTAGAAAAAAAATTCGTAGTTGAAATTGAAAAAATATACTTACTCAACCCGTAGCCACTGAGGTGAACTTTTTTTCCACAACCACTGAGGTAGAGTCTTCCAGACTCCTGGAGTTTGACGGCCACTATTGCAATAAATTAAAAAAATAAAATTCAGCAAAAACGACAAATATTATTGTATTTCAAAATAAACAATATTTTTTATTTGTTAAAAAATTAAAGTGGAACAAGTATATAAATATTATAAAAAAAAACATTAAAAATCTTAATTTTTCATTTTTCAATTCAACTACCAATTGTAAAGACGAAAACCATTAATCCGCTGTAATAATTCTGTTACTACCGAAAATCGGTTTTGCAAGACACAGCTTGAGTGGGTACAGACCAATTTTTTTGTTTTTGGGAAGCAGATAAAGTCATGCCATCACTGCCTTTTCCAGAATAAATGTACGCATTGAATGCGTATCCAGTTCCAGCATCAGTAAGCATTATAATTTTCATGCCATACTTTGTAGGCTTACTTGGAATGTACATTTTAAAACGGCATCGTCCCCTGAAGCCAACCAACATTTCATCGACACATGCAGATGAACCTATTTTATAAATTGGTTAAAAATTTCACTTACAGCAGCTGTTGGATCGGTCTCTTTTCTTTCGATGCGATCGTCAGGGTTATCAAATCTGAGATAATAATTAGTAACATCATGAACCTTTCCTCACTCGTAACAGCTCGAGAAATATCTCTGCCAGTTCCATCTGTTGCAAATAGTAACGAAGCATCTTCATGGTTGGATTTGAAAACAGCCGAATTAAATAATAAACCGATTAAAGCCTTTATTTCTTTCGCATCAGTATCTCTTAGTTCATTTCTTTTATTGCCTTGGTATTGGGCTGTCGCCTTTGGCATTTTGACGTTGGTCCATTGAAGAACAAGTGAGATCATATTGTCAGAAAATAATTCATTCCAAATTTCTTCTGCACTTGCAGATTCCACTGAATGAACTGCACCATGTGAAACTGGAAGTTTTATAATATTTCTTGCAGGGGTTCGCACATCTTTTGTTGGCGGATTCAAGGCCCATTTGAAACTATTTTTTCCATAGGCATATTTTTTACTACGATTGCGTCATCATCTTGCGTTTCATCTTCACGTTTCACCATTGAATCTTTTCCTACAATGGGTTCGCTTTCTTCATCCTCACTATCAGATGCTTCGTGTGGTGATCACTAAAAATGTATTAATCGGGATTGTTTTCGTTTCCACTGAAATCACTATTGATTTCATCATACCACTCATGAACAATATTTTCGAACTTATCATCCAACACGCTGACGTCTTCTTTTGAAGCAAAATTTTCTAACGTACTTACTGATGTGGAGTCTGTGAGACTCCTTCGATGCTTATTGTGTATGAACAACTATATACAATTACTAACAATCACTCAACTTTGGTTAACTGTCAGAAAAACACTAAATAGGAAGGTACTGAGGGCCGCATGAATATCCGATTAAAATTATATATGGGGGAAACGATGCAAAGTCCGTCAGAGTCTGATAGACTCCACCTCAGTAGTTAAGGGTTAAACTGCTTCTTCACTACCAATGTGTATTTTATTGGCAAATTTACTTTATCTTCTGAGAAGATTACTAGCGTGGATGGTATTGTAGCCATTTTATTATAATTGTTGGTGGTTTAAGCTCATCATACTTTAAGCTAGTTAATTTATATAAAATATTTTATTAAAAAAATTCAAGCATTGACGTCAATCCATACAATGTTGTTACTTATTAATTATATTTTGATAACATGTTTCCATGCAACAATTGTTAATATTTGATGATTCTGCAGAAAAATGCAGAACCATACGTTGGTAACAGCGTCATCAAATTTTTACATTGTGCCTTGACGTCAATCCATACAATGTTACTCATTAACCATCTTTTGATAAGATGTTTCCATGCAAAATATTGCTGATATGGTATGACGTGGAGTTATTGTAGTATATATAGGGGTTTTGGTTTTGTATTCCGAACTACCGTATAGAAGAAGATGAGCTCCTGCAAAGTTATCGATTCCATCTCTGACGAATTTGTGAGAATAGTTGAAAGGGTGAGTAGAATTATCAAGACTAAAAACGAGCTTATTGCTGCTATTAAATGTATAAAAAAGAAACTTGTTGATTTATATCGTCCAAGTGAATATCTTCAAGTATGCCAATTTTCAAGTCACTTGTATCATCATAGTCGTTTTCTTCTTCTTCTTCTGGCATAAATTGCGACATAATATTTTGATTTGCACCAGTCGACGTTTGAGTTTGATTGCTTTTTTGAGAACTATCTAATTTGTTTTCAATATTTTTCAAATATTTGATGATGTGATTAAACATATCTTCTTGAACGACTTCAGCTTGTTTTAATTGTTTTAATTCATTTTTTATTATGTTACGCTTTAATATAAGACGCCTTTTGAAATATTGAATAGATGAGGCTTTTACTTGATGAAGATCCATACTAATGATGAAATAAAACAATTTAATTTGTTTAAATCTTCATTTTTATTTTGAACTAACGTTCAAATTAAAATTAGTGACGCGTTTCGCTACACAGTAGCTTTTTCAAACTAGTTTAAACAAATTAAATTGCCTTTCGAAATCCTCATTGACCATTATTTGCAAGAAAATGGAAATATTAAAAAGGTATTGATCAGGTCAAAAACAGGTCTAGAACAGGCTTTTAACAAGTTTTAAACATGACTAGAACATGTATTACGCATGTATGACAGGTCTAAACAGGTTTTAAGTAAGTTCACATTTAAAACTGACTGGAATAAAAAACAAAACTTATTTTAAACATTTTATTGGAACAAAAAAAACTTACTCAAGTAAATATAATTTCAAGGTTCTGGAACGTAATCTTCCAATTCCATATCCTCTGTGTTTTTGGTTGTATGGAATATAAGTTGAATTTTGTTGATGTTGTGGTTTAATGGTTGCATTTTTATGAAGGTATTCAACTCCACTAATATCATCATAAATAGGTCCATGAATCAATTTATCCATGTAATGTTTATTCATTACTGAATTATATTTATGATTATCAAGTAATCCTAGAAAATGTCCTTCCATTTTTGTTGGACTAGCATTCATTGCGCACCAAGTTATCACTTGTTTTGTGAATGGTTTTCTATATACATTGTAAAAAAGACCTTCACTCACGAAGACAAGAAAATAAATTTAGTGTAACATAATCATGTTTATGGATTGAATGAATGATTGACGCTTATCAGCTTATATATGATAAAATATGCTTATTCAGCAATATTTGGAAGTTATTTTATAACATTTTCACTACATTTGTTGAAGGATTATAATTCACTATACGATTATGTATAATGACACAATAAGCACATGCATTTGCTGGTATATTCTTACTTGTTCCAAATTCTGATCTGATATCTACACTACCAGATTTTAATGATTCATTTTGTCTGCTACAGTCAATAGCAAAAATTGTTGCAAGTTCCTTAAATTTCAACATATGAAGAATGTAATGCAGTATTGTGTTTATTTCCGCATTTTTTACAGGATGACGATCTACATTCAATCCTTGAATGTCCTTATGAAATTTTATTTTATCATACCTATCGGGAATTGTTAATTCTAAAAAACGTTGACACTGAAATATGTAATGAGTACCGCTACATATTTGACAATTGATGTTTCCCGTTCTTTCAGTGGCTGCGTACGTTTGGTAAATTTGGTGTGGCTTTCGTGTAACACTAATATCATGTGGGCTTCTGTTATGAACATTATTTTGACCCTTAGTGTTATTACCCTTTGCGTTTTCTTGATAACTCGCTTCTAGTGCGAAACATTTCTTCGTTAAAAATTCAATTAATTTGTCAAGTGGAACCAAACTATTATTGCCATCTTGACTGT
The DNA here is from genome assembly GCA_947563755.1 of Lochmaea crataegi. Classification (NCBI taxonomy): domain Eukaryota; kingdom Metazoa; phylum Arthropoda; class Insecta; order Coleoptera; family Chrysomelidae; genus Lochmaea; species Lochmaea crataegi. The sequence continues at coordinate 42,573,565 of OX387429.1, forward strand.
TTTCCCACTCCCGTCGCGTTCGATCATCGAGTTTTCTTACTATGATCGGGATTAACAGAGCATCCCATTGTTCCGCAGGTAATTTTAATAGAGCATTTTTGTGTTAAAAAAACACTGAGTCAATAAGCTTTCTAAGAGCAAAATGGGATTCTTTACTTACTTCTGGCAAATTAAACAATAAACTGTGATGATTAACAATCGCGCGTTTATTTTCATATCTCTTTTTTAGTAGATCGAGTGCAACCGAATAATTTTCACTTGTTACCTCCAACGAGTTGATCAAGCGCAATGCATCATCTTTACAACAGGTTTTTAAATATAAAAATTTTTGAATTTCAGAAATATCATTACGTGAGTGTACAACTGAATTGAAAACATCAAAAAATCCAAACCAGGTTTCATACGTTCCGCAAAATGATGGTAAACCCATATCTGGCTACCTTGGTAACTGCAAATTAGAGCTTTGATTAGAAACAGTTGTTATAGCTGTAATTTTTTTACTATCGTTATGTGCGTGAATAATTTCTTTTGCCTCGGAAATAAGAGTGAAGAATATTGATTCCATATTCTCTATTTCCTTGATTTCATTGCTATCTAAAAATTCTAATTGTGACTGGCAATTATCAAATAGTATAAATTCTTCTTCGATTTTTTTTAATCGTATTTCAATCTGTGCTATTTTAGTTCTGTTTGTAGAGTCTCTAATAAACTTTTCAAATCTGGTCAATTTTGCCTTTATTATACCGCGTGGGTGACGTGATTCTGATATTTGAGTTTCGGTACTTTCTGAATCGCTCATGATCAGCAGATTGAGATATCAAAAAAAGGAAAAAATAAAAATAAGGACTTGTCTTTGATTTCGTGGTCGTGTTTCCGTGCTGGGTCGTGGTTTTCTTCGTTTAGAAAATGGCGGGGAACGTGATTACAAAGAATTCCACTTGTTGCTGGCCAAAATCCTGCTCGTCTAGGACCAAAAACTGTTCGTGCTTCGTGACTTCACTTGTTCGAAGGACCAAAGTAAATGATTCACTATACTTAACAAAATACTTTAATACAAAAAACTTAAATGCAACATAAAATAAAAAAAAACAACGTGAGCATGTAAAACGTGTTACGTGGCAACTACTTGTGTCTGCCTGCCTTCTCTTCGCCGTACTGCTTGCGCATACTCTGTTAAGACGCATGCGCCTCACACAGCGGCGCCGATATGTGATTTAAGTGCTAACAATAAAGTTTTCTCACTTCTAAGAAAATCAATATTTAAACATACCTGTTGAGTGTATTGCAAATTAAGCTAGAGGTGGGAATTAAATTTCAAAATAACAACTTGAAATAACGTGAGTGACTTTATTTCCATTCTAAAAATATCAGAAAAATGCCTGTTAATCTTAAAACGTCGTTACGGACTCGAAATGACCGTAAGACACTCCCACTAGTCGGAGAAATTTTTGAGAGTTGACACGAACAAAAATTTCTATAAAACTTTAAAAACAAAATTTAAATTCAAATCAAACATAATTTGTCCAAACCACAGATTACTCCCGTCCTAAGGTTGGCCACCGTCATTCCAAGGGAAAGGTTAATAATCTGAGGACCAGAGTTTATTCCCTTACTAACGTACATGACGTCATCCCATGGTGGGGTAATATACAAAATCTTGACTTGAATCTACTCTAACATACTACAAAAACTAACCTGAATTTAAGTTTATTAAAAAAATCAACTAATCCCTTTGAAAGGGCCAATCACGGAAAGCATGACTACTACTAAAACTAATCTAGTTAACTATAAATCCTATATTGCAAATAAGTCATGACTTTTCTAAGAAGCAGTGCTTGTCAATGAGTTTATTTACCTATGACATTAGCGTCAAAAAGTCCTCAAGTTAAAAGTTGACGTGTTTCGGCATTTCCTTCTAATATGTCCCATTTTTGAAATATTAAGGGTGGGTCCTTTTCAAATGAACACAGTGTATACACATATACATCGATGAACGTATCCTTGTCGCCTCACAGTTAAGAACAGGACGTCCTGGCCTCGCCTATTTCCAGTAATATTTAAAAAAAAATGTTTGCACACATGGCATGACTGGAGTCTCCTTAGTCACAAACTCAAAAGAGGGGAAAAGGTTTTTGACTTTTTTTTTATATACTATATATGTGCGGTTAAATCAAATCCGTTGTCACCTCTAAGCCATATATGGAAGATTGTTAAACGTAGAACGATGTTGCCTCTCCAGGTGTTGCCATGTTTACTTTGAATCTAATAATATAATACAATTATTGATAACTGACTTATATTTAGTAAAATAGTGGGTAAAATATTAGCGTGTACTTAGTCGGATGATTCCAAATTTTTATCATATTTTTTTTGAAGGGTGGATAAGCGATTTGGTGCAAAAATTAATATCATCTACATTTTATTATTTATTGTATGAAAAGTGTAGCTAAGATTTGATATATTTCTTAGAAAAATAATGAAATGATAATAATATAAAATAATAGCAATATAATGTAATAATAATGAAATAATAATATTATTATGATTAAAATAAATGTTGCATTTAGCTTTTACAATCGGAACAGACCTATTCATCCCATTTTTAGTTAGGAACTTTTTTATTTCTTTGGATGACGGATATTTTCTCGTTTTCAAGTATGATGAAAATTTTTTATTAAGTTGATTCATTTCTTGCTTGGTCCAAATTTGTTTTTTAATTTTTTTTCTCTTACCACGCATTGTATCATCGCTATCCTCATTTTCTAACATCTTGTCCAATTCTTCCAATGGTCTCCTTTTTTTATTCGTCTCTTCACTTTCCTCAACGGATTTCTCTAATTCTCGATTTTTTGGAATATTTGATGTACTCGGCTCATTTGGCACCGGACGCACATCATCATTATTCTCTTCCGGTATTTCTAAATTTGCATCGAAGTCAATCTCATCAAAAGATTTTCCTTTGTACTCTAGAGCCAGTTTCCCCTTTCCATAACTAATAAAAACTTTGATACTTTTGCCGTTTGGTAAATATCCGCGGGCAATTCATAGAATTCGTTGTGGGTTTTTTCGTCGTGTCCCATAAATTTTGGAAATTTGTTTTGTATCCTGTTTTGACATATTTAAAATTTGGGCGACAGTTGCAATATGCTTTCGTAATTTATTGCTTGAAATTGCAACTGGATTTTGTTCATTTTTTTTGTTAACTGGCAAATAGCGACATCTCCTTTTCCCCATTTGATTGTGCTCCCAGGAGTGGCCAAAACATGTTGATTGTCATCAGAAACATATTTTTGTAACATTTTTGGCATTAAAATTATTACAGCTCGCGAACCCTTGCCGGAACATACAATTCTTCTATATTCTCTTGTAAGTGCTTTTTCTCCTTTGGTTAACACATTTTCAAAATCGCTGAAGTCAGTTTTCCTGTTATTGGCATATTCTGTCAATTTTAAATATTGGACATCTCCAATTCTTCTATTAAAAAAGAATCACCAACGCTAAAGCCGAGTTCACTAATTTCTTATATGTTTCAACAGTGTCGGTATTATCCTCAAATTGCTTTTGGCACTTGCAATTGCAATGGTTTTTTCTCTAAATATTTTAATATCATTAACCAAGGGTAAAAGTAGTGGTTTATTCCACTTCTTTTCTTGTAGGTTTTTATTTGCAAGGGAGGCAATTTCAACACTACTGCGAGAAGTAAGTAAATGTTTAAAATTTTTTATATCTCTCAGCCAGTTTCTGGATTCTTCATCGTTTCTGCAGGTAAAACCAGTAGATTTTTTCAATATCAAATGATGAAGTTCATCACAACACAGTTTCAAATATGTTCCCAAATGCATTGCTAGACTAGGAGCGTTAAATGTTTTTTCCGTTGGGTTGTATCCAGATATAGTTCTTGCTGCAGTTAAAATCATGTCGAAATTTGTTGGTCTAAGAATATCTTCTAAAGAAATCTTATCTTTAACAATGTGAGTAATTTGGAGGTCACGCGTCCTACTGCTGCAAGCATAATCAATGCCCTCTCTTTTGTGTTTTTTTTAAATAAGAGTTTCCAAAATTAACTATTAACAGATCTTTTTTTGCTTCAAAAGATATGGCATCTCCTTTCATTTTGTCAAAAACTTTTTCCTTGACATTTAATTTAGATATTGCATTTGTTGGGTCCATTGAACAAGCTGTCAATGTTTGCGATTCTGAAACATAATTACTCCTAGCACCTCTATTTTGTTTCTGCTTACAAAGTCTGGCGTGTCTTTTAAGGTAAGATTTTTTAAATACGCCCTGGCAACGAACACAAGGGTAAAAATTAAATCCTTCCATATTTTGGTTTCTAACAGGACGTACATCTCCTTTGATATATAATTCAAAGTTAATTTGGTTTCTTAGTAAACCAAAAGCTTCTCGTCTAGTTTTAGAGTTTTTTGGAAGTTTCATTATTTTCAAAATTTCTTTTTCGTCTCCGTGAAAAGTTTGCATGTGCCTTGCAAAATTTTTACACAGCAAGTCATTTTTACAATAATTACAGAGTATTTTCTTTGAAATAAGATTTAGAGCTTCTTTTTTTTTTCTTCTGTATTTTGAATCAATACACGAGTTCCTATTTCTTCATTTTCCCCAGAACTGCTATAAGATTTATTTTTGTATTTTGAAATGTCAAAATCCTCATCTTTTCCATCATCGGAATTATTACTTTCGGAATTAGTGGTATTAGTGAAATTCTGCATATCATTACTTTCACGACAGATACAAGGATCAATCTCGAAGCTGGATACTTCACCAGTATCGGATACAGTTAAATTTATTGTATTTTCTGAATTTTCTTGATTACCATAAACTGATTCAATATTTTCCCAACTAACATCGTTTTGATTTGGAATATTGTCACTATTACCACTTATTGGTAAGCTCATCTTTTGATTTACATTCAAGAGTCTCACTGACGTTTTGGACGTTGACAGTTTCCAGGGACAGATTGGATGCAACATTATCTGACAACTCACTCGATCCTGGTGTTAAAAAACTTTCATTGAGGATTGAAAATGGATTCTGTACAATACCCAAATTACTAAATAAAGATATATTTAAAAAATCTTGTGGGGGGATTTCAAACGGCTGTGAATTATTTGCGGAAACCTGGTCAGTTTCTTTCAATGATAACGATTTTTCGGGTGTGTCAGATATATGACTACAATCGGTTTCTGGTTCATTAAAGAAGTCATTCTTTTCCTGTGAACAAGTTTGAGTAGAATTTTCTTCTTCATTTTGATAAGAGTTTGAGTTGATCTTCTTTCGATCCTGAAATACGAGAGAGGGAGAGATAGATTATAGTTATGCTCATGTGGAAATGCTTCACATACTAAACCAGGTTGAAGAAAGGATACCAAAAAATTAAGGCTTCAAACATAGCTTTTAAAACTGACTGGCAGAAATTTTATTGTCTAGTAAAATCCGATAAAATTGGCGGAACACTTTAATTGTAGTTTATTTATGAGGTGTATCAAAAACTGACCTTATAAAAGTTATTATTAATTTTTTTTATGAGCTATTCATTTAATACTGAATTTTTTCGATATATGTTATATTTTCTGACATATGACAAATTCCGTTAATACTTTCAATAGACCACCCTGTGTTTTTATTTTTTTGTGATATCTCGAAAATTTCTGAATCTGAAAAGGTCTATGAATATGGTAAATGAATAAAAAAATTAAAATATTAGGTGTTATTTAATTCTTCTAAATAGTTAACACGTTCCTTGTAAACTACACTTTTTCAATAATCCCAAGGGAAAAAATCTCAAGGTGATAAATCTGGTGAACGGGCTGGTCACTTAATGTCCTCTTCGGACAAACTATCTTTAAGAAAATACAATGTTTGGGTATTGGCTTACTCTAACTCCGTAATTAAGATCATCTGCTGATAAATTAGTAGGATATTGTCAGGTATCTGAGATTTTCATTTTAAATATTTGGTTTAATAACATCCTTAGGTAATACATTAAGTTAAATGTTGAAAGTTCAACATTAATTCTTAATTTGTTTGATAAAATTAATAAACTTTAATGATATTTTATTATTTTATTCCACTACCACAACTAATTTTCAGGTATTGAAATATTTGGACTATCGCAAAAAATAATTAACATACACGGTGTTTCATATAAAATAAAACAAATTAATTATCTACTTATTTACAGTTTCCTGTGAAAATTGTCATATTTGATGTTGAAGTGATGTTGTCCCTTCTAATTACACAAAATGGTTGGTTATATGTTGCTAAGGCGTTATAATAGTATCAATTATTATCTTTGACATCTACAAAAAAATTATAATTATTAATTTTTGTTTTTTTTTATACCCTGTAACGTGCTTACTTCCATACACGTCACTATGGACACCCTTGATGCAAAATTCGGTTTAAATCTCGGGCGCCAGATTATTAACGTGGTTTGCTCCACGGCCCCTTGACCCTTAGCGTCAAGAGATCCAGATAGCCTCAGATGGAGGTTACGGAAAATTCCAGGGGTCTTGTTGAATTAACTTTATTTACCTAATTACAACCAAAAATGGATCCTCCAATTTATAAATTACGGGTTAATTAAGGAAACAGGAATTCAGCAGAGTGGTATACTACCTACGGCTCAGTGTATACCTACGATCACACAATAGGTCGGTATATCACAAAATAATTAAAAAGAAACCTTTAGTCTATCAATACTCTGTGGTCTATATTATGGATAATTCTATAGTGACAATCAAAATAACAGGGAAAGAAAATGAGGTATGTATTACCTATACCTGGGATTTTAACGGACGTAACAGTCAAGGCTGGTCAGATTATTCAAATGCCGCTCAAATCTGCCGGGTAGCCGAACAAGTTGTGGCTAAGCCTCTTCCAACTTCAAGAAACCCTTCGGATTCAATGGAGACACGGGAATTTACTGATTAGAGAGTAAGAGAGTATATCGATTCGTGAGCCGGTGAAAGAACTTCCTAAATCGGCCGAGTACTCGAACGAGTTGTGGCTAAGCCTCTTCCAAGTTCAAGAAACCCTCAGGATTCAAAGGAAATACAAACAGCCAGTGTTTAAACAACAGCAACAAAAAAATATATATATTTTGCATGGTGGAAAGAAAGGGAAAAAAAATTACATCGGCCGGGTAATCGAACAAGTTGTGGCTAAGCCTCTTCCAAGTTCGAGAAACCCTTCGGATTCCCAAGAAACACAAAGATTCTTATTTAGACAATAAAAGAATTGAATTGGTCCTCGGGACGACGTAATAAGGGTTTAAATCTGCCGGTTAATCGAACAAGTTGTAGCTAAGCCTCTTCGAAGCTCGAAAAACTCTTTGGATTTTAAAGAAACATAAAAGAAATATTATTTAGAAAATAAAAGAAATAAACTGGTCCACGATACGATGGTAGAACGGTTTAAATATGCCGGTTAATCGAACAAGTTGTGGCTAAGCCTCTTCCAAGTTCGAGAAACTTTTTGGATTCAAAAGAAATACGAAAAATATTAGAAAAAAAAAATAAAAGAAATAAACTGGTCCACGGTACGATATAAGAACGGTTTAAATCTGCCGGTTAATCGAACGAGTTGTAGCTAAGCCTCTTCCAAGTTCGAGAAACCCTTTGGATTGGAAAGAAATACGGAAGAAAAATATTATAAACTACTATTTCCGAAATAAATTTCACGAGTTTAAAAGGTACCTAATTATCTACACACAGAGTAAAAATATCAAGACCGGAATAAAGTTAAAATTTCACAATCCACACGGGTTTAATTATATAGAAAGAACTTCAGCAACTGAAATCATAAAACCACTAGATAACCGGATAATAATAATTCATATCGATTATGAATTAATATTTTAAACAATGTGATACAAAAAAAAATTTAAGCCAACTATACTTCAACTACAACTCTTTATTTTTGTAAAAGAACCAAACAACAAAATACTTGACTTAATATCTAATAAAAAGCTGGTCATGAAAATGTTCGTAGAAATATCTACAAAAGATTAATCTAAATCGGCGGTACGAAAAATTCTCGAATATACGGTTATTGGAAACCTTATTTTATTACAACTATAAATCTTTTATTTTTGTGAAAGACAAAATAAAAAAAAATGTCAACTTAATACATAAAAACTCGTCATGACATGTTAAACGGCGGTACGGAAAGTCTTCGAATATACTAATAGTTTAAACTATTTTACCTTCAAAACAAAACTGCCGGAGTCCGGATTCACAAAATATTTTCACTTTTTTAAACTTTCTAAAACGGAGAACAGAGAGCAGATAAGAGAGCGACTCTATCAATTGTCTTCAAATCCATATCTTAATTCCCACTCTACATTTCGGCATTAGCGGTCGTTAAATTTATCTCTAGCCAAAAAATTCACATGTATACTAGGTGTCTTTCGAAATTAATTTAGTTTATAATATTTACTGAATGTCTCCTAGGTTGAAATATTTAAATCAAAAATTTTATATGGTATACTTCGACTTTACGTACTTCCGGACGGATAATAAAAATATAAGTATAAAGAAAAATAAATACATGGCGGTAACGGAAAAGGTGGGAAAGTATGTAACGAGTTATATTAAACCCAAAAAAAATGTTACGAAAGAAAAAAATAAATAAATCAACCTCTAATCGGTGCCCACAAAAAAAACTCGTTACACACCCCCCTTTCTTCGGAAAAAAAATGAATGGACGAAAGCACAACTTTCGTTCATTCCATTTTTTTAAACCAACAAAATACTTATCTTACTATTAAATGAAAAATAAAGAAAACAGATCCTTCAATTCCGCGGTCTTATACCGGGGAACGTTGGCATAGGGTGGAGTGCTCCGGAAGGCGAGATCCTCTTTCTCTGGATGACTGCCTACGATAGGCCCTGGCGCGGCGTCTGGATACTTCCCAGGTGGGTGGGGTGACAATGCTGCACTGAACGCCAGTGTCCTGCAGGCGTCGGGACGGGTTGCGATGGGCGGCCAAGTGCACTTGCACTGCTACCGATCGGGTTCGGGGATCGAGCCGGTCACACGCGCATTCCCGTGACATCCGGCCAACTCTGCCACAGCGGGAGCAAAATAATATCGCCGGTCTATGGCACCTGTGTTGGCGGTGTCCGGGGTTTCCACATCTCCAGCAGAGATCATCTGGTAAGGTGATGTAGGTTACGGTTTCTCTCCCCTGGGGCGGCATGTCGGTCGCGGGTGGCGGTTGTTGAGGACACGATCGGCGACACAACAGCGCTTCCGCTGACTGGATCATCGCTGGGATGTTGCCGGAACTCCAGATCTTCTGTCTGTGAATGGCGTGGTCAATAATCGGGACGTTGATACGGTGAGGGGTTTCCAGTTGGAGACTCTCCGGATCGGTTAACACTAATACGTCCATCTGGGATTCGGCATACATCTATTAAAACAGAAAGGTAGTTGCCATCATCAGGGAACCTTTTTGGCGGTACTGAAAAATAAAAAAACAAACGGAAATTTAAACCGGCAATCTTACTTTTGTGGGACAAAACAATTTTTCAGTAGACGGACGGCAGTGTCTCTTTTTTTCTCTCAAGGAGCTGGAGGAATCATCACCGTGGTTCTCCGTCCTTGTCGGTCATACAGCCAAGCCCGAAACCACTTATTGGGTTTAATCCCCTTCGGGCGGAGATATTGGGCTCTTTCCGCCCAGACCTTTGGCCATGGTGTGTGTCGCGGTGTTTTGGCGACAAAATCCAGGATTTCCCAGCCTCTGGTTTTCGCATCCAGGGCGGAGGGCCTAGGTTCCGAACAGATGGAGGCAGTCGGCGGTTCTACGGCTCTCCTCGGCAGCGGTGGTGACGAGCAACCGGAAGAGTCCGGCTGCAAAGGAGTAAAAAAACGGTACACCCCCGAGTCGTACTGCGACACCTGTTCCCTGACCTCGATCTAGTCTCCAGTTTCCCACTCTTTCCCCGAAATCCTGGTTGTGCGCTCGTAGAGAGTGCATACCAAGACTTTCTCGGTATACACCCCTGGGGCAGGCGGAGTGGGTGATCTTGGTGGCGTGTTGCCGGGCTTGTAAGGGGCCATGCCAAAGCCTTCATTAAAGGCCTCTTGGAAATCCTGAGGCGTGGCATCCTCATTCCACTGCCACCAGTCCCCTTCATCGACGAAGTGATCCGCTGGCGATGGTGAGCCCTGGGGGGTAATGTCCTCCGTCGGGTCAATTATCTCCTGGCCGTCAGGGCCTAGGCGGATTAACGGCGGCGGTAAGTCTTGGCGGATCATTCTATGGAAAACAAAAAAACAAAGCATTTTACTCATTGGCGGATTTCAAATTTTTTACATGTATACGATTATACCGTTTTCCTTTTTCGTCTCGTAAGTCATATATAACTGGAGAAATGACACGTACGACTTCGTACGGCCCGGAATACTTCGGAACGAGTTTCGCGGCGACGTGATCAACGGCAGAGGATAGTGTATGATCCTTTTTCATAATTTTGTCTCCGATAGTGCACTTCCAGTCTCTACGGCGCAGATTATAGTTGCGACTTTGACTGGTAAACGCTCGGGACAGGTTCAGACGGACTATGTCGAAGCACTCTTGCAGTTTCTCTACTCGCAAGAGAGGCGGCTTCAGGTCTTCTTCGGTAGGGTCGTCCAATCCGGCGTCTTCTTCCGGACTTTTCTCGGTATCCTTTTCAGCCTCTCTTCGGAAGGATTTAGGTGTCTCGGGTTCTCTCCCAAAATTTAGGAAGGCAGGTGTGAATCCAGTCGAGTCGTGTCTTGAATTATTCATTGCAAACTTCAAGTCCGGCAACCTTACATCCCAGTATCGGTGATCCGCTTCGCAGTATTGCGCAATCATTGTCTTCCGGGTGCGGTTGGCTCGTTCTACTGGATTTGCTTGCGGTGTATACGGCGGTGTGAAACGGTATCGGATTCCTAACCCACTCAGCATATCCTTGAACACCTTGCTGGCATACTGAGTTCCATTGTCTGTCAGTACGGTACGGGGGCATCCAAATATCGTATTTCCTCGTAAAAAGCAGTACTTATGCTACTGGCAGTAGCATTCCTTAACGGTTTACACTGTACCCATTTAGTGAATCGGTCTTGGAACATAATGATGTAACAGTTCCCTTTCTTACTTCTGGGTAACGGTCCAATTATATCGGAACTAACGGTTTGCCATGGTTGCCGATTCGATGATGGTTGCATCTTCCCTGGGAGCTTTTGTTGCGACGGATTGTACTTTTGACATTGCAGACATCTCCTCACGTATTTAGTGATGTCCCTGAACATTCCTGGCCAATAGTACAACTTTGCAATCCTGGTGATGGTTTTAGCAATTCCTAGCTGTCCGGTGTTTGGAGCTCCATGGTTTTCTTGCAGGATTCGGGTTCGGTCGGGTTTTGCTATGCACAGTTTCCAAGGATCAGACATTTCTGGCTCTCTGAAATCGTTTATGTCCCAAAAATGCCGGTATAGACGGTCTTCTTTTATGCAGTAGTCCGGAAACTTCTCGGGATCCTTCAGGACCTCTTCCTTCCTATTCCGGTACCACGAACATTCGGCGGTTACATCGGTCAAACAGAGTGCAGACGGTGAATCTGTCTCGGTGGAACTTGGTAGCGTGTTTCTTGACAAAGCGTCGGCCACACGATTTAGAGCACCTTTACGGTACTGTATCTCGAAATCATACTGTTGCAGAAAAATACTCCACCTAGCTAAACGTCCGAACGGACTAGATATGGAATGCAGCCATCTAAGAGAAACCGTGAAATGGTAGCCCTCTAAATAAGGACGCATCTTTTCAATCCCCCAAACAATGGCAAGACATTCTTTTTCGGTTACGGAGTAATTTTTCTCGGTAGGACTCAGGGTGCGACTTGCATACGCCACTACGTGTTCGTGACCATCCTTCTGCTGGGTAAGGGCTATCCCCAAATCATATTCGGAGGCATCGGTCTGCAGAGTGAACGGTACGGAGAAATCAGGACAGCTCAAAACGGGTGCTTCCGACAGACAGGTTTTGATTCTAGCGAACGCGGCTCCTTGTTCCTCGGCCCACTTCCATCGCTGAGATTTGCGGAGTAATTTCGTTAACGGAGCTACCTTTTCTGAAAACGATGGTACAAACCTCCTATATCAGGATGCCACTCCCAAGAATCTTCTCAGTTCTCGGAGATTTCTCGGTGCTGTAAATTTCACGATACTTTCAACCTTCTCTGAATCGGTACGGATTCCATCTCCAGTAATTACATGTCCTACGTATTTTATGGACGGTAGACAGAAATGACATTTCTCCGGTTTGAGTTTCAGCCGTGCCCCTCGTAATCGACGGAATACCTCGGACAGATTCTCCAGATGTTGATTGAATGTTTCCCCCAGAACGATGATGTCATCCAGATACGCAAAAGCGTAAGGGTCTAATTCTGGACCTATTAATCTATCAACCAGTCTCTGGAATGTAGCAGGTGCGGAATGTAATCCAAATGGAAGAACCGTGAATTGAAACAATCCACGTCCCGGTGCGGTAAAGGCGGTAATGGGATTACTTTCTGGTGTTAACGGATCTTGCCAGTATCCACTCTTCAAATCCAAACTGGAAATGTACTTGGCTTTTCGCAGTTTATCCAGTATAGCACTCCTTCTGCTAACATGGCGTCTATTTCAGCATTGCAGATTTCCTGCATTTTCTGATTCTGGGGTCGGTATCTCTGTTTGATCGGACGAGGTTGCAGCAAACGGATTTCATGCTCAACTAGCGTAGTTGGACCTTGCAAGGATCCAGATTTCGGTAACTCTTGGTCTAGGAAGATGTTCAGTCTGTCTGTCTGTTCTTTCGATAAATTTCTTTCTGTAACCGGAGTTATGGTTTCCAACTGACATCCTATCCAATCATACTCCTCGTCATCCTCTGAATCATCCAGGGAGAACGCAGATATTACAGAAACGGTTTGCTCCTTGTCAACCCCAAACACCAGGGAAGACGCAGAGGCTTCGGAACGAATTTGCTCCTTGTCGATCCCTAACTCCAGGGAGGACGCAGATACTCCAAGAACGGACTGCTCATTGTCAACCCCTAACTCCAGGGATGATGCAGAGACTTCGGCAACAATTTGCTCTTTGTCGACTCCTAACTCCAGGAAGGACGCAGAGACTTTGGAACGAATTTGCTCCTTGTCGACCCCTAACTCCAGGGAAGACGCAGAGACTTCAAGAACGGACTGCTCTTTGTCAACCCCTAACTCCAGGGAGGAAGCAGAGACTATGGAAACAATTTGCTCCTTGTCGACCCCTAACTCCAGGGAGGACGCAGAGACTTTGGAGACAAACAGATTTTCAGAACGGCGGTCTTCACTAAGACGATGGTTGGTATCTTCATTGCATATTAACGGTACCGCGGTATCCATTTCTTTCCTAGGCGGGTTCACGACCTCCAATAATAATAACAATAATGATACATGATACATGATAATGATACATGCTCATAATAATAATACAGGATAACGAAAAAAAAAATACATACATATATGAATATATTCATATATAAAAGTATAGTACTACCTACGAGCAAAAGGCGACGTTCGCGCTTAACCACTAGATTCAGGAGAAAATAGCGATTAAGAGCGCTCTTTCACGCAACCTAAAAAAAAGTATACATTATGCCAGGCGTATGATTATAATATTAAAATAGGTATCTAGTTATGAATCCAGCATGCAACTCGAATTAAAATTTAAGACATTTCTAGGCAACATATTATAGATTTTTGCAATCTGATATGAAAAGCTTGGTCGGAAAAACGAAATTCTGTGAGGAGGAATAGTGATAGTTTCTTTAAAACGAACATTGATATTGTGTGCTTCGGATCTTTTCTTAATTTTCTCATAAAGGTAGGATGGCACTTTCGTTAGCATAATCTTATGATACGTTACAGCAGCATGTAGCAGTCTTTTATTATTCTGATTTATCCACCCCAATTTCTTTAGGAGAGGGGACACTGGGTTGCGTCGTCTTATACCGCAAATTAGCCGAACGCATGAGTTTTGAATTCGCTGGAGCCTATTTCTATCGAATTGTGATAACGCCGGGCCATATATAATATCACCATAGTTTAATTGAGATAATACTAGACTTTCACACATAATTGCTTTGGAGTATTGATTGGGGAATTGCCGATTTCAATACACGAGCTTTAAGTTTGAAAATGCTTTTCTAACCATCGTTGAGATATGATATGTAAAAGTTAAGGAGTCATCTAAATAAATGCCTAAATTTTTTTCACATAAATGTTAGTTCTTCATTCCCTATTGACAAATTTATCTTATTTGTCACTTTATTTTTTGTTGACTTACGCCCAAACATCATGACTTCTGTTTTGGATGCATTAATAGATAGGCAGTATTTTTTAGATGTGTCCAATACAATTTGCAGATCTTCATTAATTTTGGACGAGATTGTATCAGCTTCTGATTCTTTAAAATCAACATACAACTGTGTGTCATCGGCGTAGAAATGTGAGTTCATGTATTTGAGATTCCTCTGAAATTGTGAAGTGTACAGACAATACAACAAGGGACCTAGAATAGAACCTTGGGGTACTCCCCGCGCTAGATGGCCTATTTTGGACGATAAAGGTCCCAGTACAACCTTCTGGGATCTATTTATTAAGTAAGATTTCAAGAGTTTCACTGACGAGTTGTTGAAACCAATATATGAGCAAATCGATAAGAGCATATCATGGTTTATTTTATCAAAAGCTTTTGAATAATCTAACAGTATCAATATACAAAGTTTATTGCAGTCTATGTAAGAATAGATATCATCTAAGACTTTGAGTAGTGCGGTGGTACAGCTATAGTTTGGGCGAAACCCTGACTGGTGTTAAGGTAGGATGTTGCTATCAAACATAAAAAATCGTAATTGTTTGTCCATAATTTTTTCTAGAACTTTGGAGAGTGTACAAAGAATGCTTATAGGTCTGAGGTCGTTAAAGTCATTTGGAGTATCCTTTTTGGATAAGGGTATAACATTAGATTGCTTCCAGATGGAAGGGAAAACAGAATGATGCAAACAGTAGTTTATCATGTGGGTAACATAGGGCAATATGTAGGGACAACAATGTAGAAGCATAGTTATATTAATTCCATCCAGCCCGGTAGCTGTAGATTTTATCGAAAGCAATTATTCATAGATTTCAAGTTCTCCTACTTCCCGAAAAGCAAATGAATAATTCTCGTTTAGCCTTGTTGATGGGTAGTTATACATTATCTGGGGGTCAGGAGAGTCATGAGCTCCTATCCCATGAATAAAGTAATCATTTATATCATCGGGTTTGCGTAAATGAATGGGAATTACTAGAGAGGCTCTTTTATTTTTAACTAGATCCAAATCTCTCAACTCTTTCCACAAGTTATTTCCTTGTCTCAATCTAAATTCGAAATAGGCCTTTTCTCGCGTTTTATGGCATAATTTACTTGGTTCCGTAATGTTTTGTAATAATTGTAATGATTAATGCATTTAGATTTATTAAATCTTTCTAATGCTTTATCTCTTAATGAAATCATCTGCTTTAAAGTTGCTGTGAGCCACGGTGCTTTTTTCCTAGTAATTTTAACTACTCGTATGGGGGCATGCATATCGAATAAAGTTAGGATTGTTTTATTTAAATAATTAATTTTTTGATTGCTGTCGTCAATGTGATATATCTCGTTGAAGTTAGCGGCTCTTAAATCCTGGGTGGAAAAGGAAATCGTATGGTCAGAAACCAGTGAACAGTCTGTTACATTTATATTATTCACCTTAAGTTTTTCGGAACAAATTATTAAATCTAGTAGTTTGCGACTTCGTGTGGGTTTATCGACTATTTGAGTGAGGGCATGTGAGTCAAAAATTGTTTGAAATAATTTACAAGACCTATTATCTGGCTCAAGAAAGTCTATATTAAAGTCACCCGCTCATAATATGAAACTAAAATTAGGAGTTATTACGTTCAATACCTCATCGAGTTCATTTGCAAGCTGCTGAAATGAGAAATCGCCCGGTCGGTATAATGCACAAACAGCATATTTAGTGTGTTTATTATCAATAGAAAAATAGTTGTTGCCTATTGAAAATAGATTTAATGTAGACAGCTACTCCCCTCCCCGTTTTACACGTCTATCGCGTCTAAAGAGATTATAGGTAATCTAATCACATCATTATCAATATCAGATTCAAGCCATGTTTCTGAAACCGTAATAAAATCATATACATATAGATTTATTAAATATAAAATTGTTGATACAAAGTAAAGTCCATAAATGTGTTAAAGGTTAGATTCACTGAAAGTAACGACTGGAGCAGTTACTTCTTAATAATCCTTCTACCTCTGTCAGATTTATCAGCTTTTGAACTGGATGCAGAGTTAGATCTGGTGATCTTAATATTGCCTTGAATATATTGCAATATTCCAACAGGACTGGCCAATTGTGAACACCTCACTAATTTATTATTTACGTATATTTCTCCGGTTCCTAACTCCAGCCGGAAATTATGCTTTGGGAGGACATCATGTCCTAATACAATGTCGGTTATTAGACCAGGGAAATGCACCAACGAACACTCCATTGTGACGTCATTGATTTTCCATTTCAGCTTATATATGTCGGTGATGGAGACTAGATTTTCATCAGCTAAACGGGCCTTCGTAGCTTGACGAGAGGTAGCTTGCTTTCTTTGGGAAAAAGTCTTAGCTACTTGATCACCAATATACGACTTTGCTGCTGCGGTATCCAACAATGCTCTAAACATATGATTTTCTATTTCGACGTCTATGTGCGGTCTGGGGTCGTTCATTTCTGCTGGCGGTTCGGTAAGAGAGGCAGAGATTTGCGGAAGTTGTGTCGGCCTCTCTTCAGTACAACTTCGGTTTAGTTTTCCTGCCTCCTGCAGGAACAGTCTTTCGAAAATACTCCTTCTTTTTGGCAACGAGAACAGAATATCTTCGGCGGGTTTTGGCAGTTGCTGCGGTAGTGTCCTGACTCACCACAACGGAAACAGATGGGTGGCCGGGAAGATGATCCAGATGGTTGTCGATTAGTATCAGGCGGCGGACGGCGAGGAGTATCGGTTAATGACGGTTGGCGGGGACCGGCGATGGGCTCTCTGGACGGCCCAGGAATCGTGTTGTGGGACGGTCCATATCTCGGCGAACTCATTGGCTGCGGACGGGGATTTGGTCCTTTGTTCGGTCCGCTGTGGGTGGGTACAGACTGGAGTTCTTTCCGGAGGAGCTCATATTCCCTGACCACCTGACAAAAGGTGGAAAAATCATCAAAGTCCCCTTTTTGGATTTGCAGACGGTATTCGGGCAACAGGTTACGGTACAGCCATGCTAACTGCTGTTCGGTAGTTAGCTTTCCGAACTCATTCCTTCTTTGCAAACGTCGGCCTATCTCGGCTTCTAAGTCTACTTCGTAGTTAACGGGATAGAAAAAAAATTCGGAAGTCTGCCTCAAATTCATCCCAGGTCGTGTACCTACTCCGGTTGTTGCGGTACCAAAATGCCGGTTCACCTGACAGTATTTCAGGTAACACAGGAAGTAGATTGTCTTTCTGGACATTCCTTGCGGTACAGATTTCTTCAATTCTTTCGATGAATGCAGCAGGATCTCCCCGGTTTCCAAAAGACACCTTCCAATCGTGTACGTTTATCGGTGGAGTTGCCATAGCGGTCGGATATTCCTCTTGGTCTATGGCGGATCGCGAAGCAATATTTCTTCGTCTCAAAAAGTTGTCGAGTCTTTTCCGTTTGTTAGGAACGGTTCCAGCAACCGATAAATTCCTCTTTACTAGCTCGGTATTGAGTCCCTCGTTCTTCAGTAAGTATACCCAGCTTACTCGATTGTCGGTTATTTCTCCAACGGAACTTACGGTCGGTACTGGAGGAACGGATTCGGTTTCTTCAGCTTCTTGATCAAACAAAACGGGTAAGTCAAGATCTTCGGAGTTTCTTCTGGACATTAGCCTTTTAACTCCAGCTTAGACGTATTCTTCTTCTTCTTCCAAAATGAAAAATCAACAAAGGCGGAAAGAAGAAAAAACTAGCACCGGCAAAACGGTCACTTTTGAAATATACAATACGGAAAGGAAAAAAATAGTATATTATAATGAAATAACGGACCCTGCTGAAATCAACAATGGGCAAAAAAAAACAATTAAACAGTATAAACGGTCCAGCAACAATACGCTAAAAAAATATATCAACAGCGTTATAGAACAGTTCCTACTTCAACAATTGGGTCCCTGCTCGGGCGCCATTTTGTAACGTGATGACCTTCTTACACGCGGCTCCTGCCACACGAACACGTCACTATGGACACCCTTGATGCAAAATTCGGTTTAACTCTCGGGCGCCAGATTATTAACGTGGTTTGATCCACGGCCCCTTGACCCTTAGCGTCAAGAGTTCCAGATAGCCTCAGATGGAGGTTACGGGAAATTCCAGGAGTCTTGTTGAATTAACTTTATTTACCTAATTACAACCAAAAATGGATCCTCCAATTTATAAATTACGGGTTAATGAAGGAAACAGGAATTCAGCAGAGTGGTCTACTACCTACGGTTTAGTGTATACCTACGATCACACAATAGGTCGGTATATCACGTAATAATCAAAAAGAAACCTTTAGTCTATTAATACTCTGTGGTCTATTTTATGGATAATTCTATAGTGACAATCAAAATAACAGGGAAAGAAAATGAGGTATGTATTACCTATACCTGGGATTTTAACGGACGTAACAGTCAAGGCTGGTCAGATTATTCAAATACCGCTCAAATCTGCCGGGTAGCCGAACAAGTTGTGGCTAAGCCTCTTCCAAGTTCAAGAAACCCTTCGGATTCAATGGAGACACGGGAATTTACTTTTTAGAGAGTGAGAGAGTATATCGATTCGTGAGCCGGTGAAAGAACTTTCCAAATCGGCCGGGTACTCGAACGAGTTGTGGCTAAGCCTCTTCCAAGTTTAAGAAACCCTTAGGATTCAAAGGAAATACAGACAGCCAGTGTTTAAACAACAGCAACAAAAATATATATATATATTTTTGGCACACGAGATGGTGGAAAGAAAGGAAAAAAAATTAAATCGGCCGGGTAATCGAACAAGTTGTGGCTAAGCCTCTTCCAAGTTCGAGAAACCCTTCGGATTCCCAAGAAATACAAGGATTATTATTTAGACAATAAAAGAATTGAATTGGTCCTCGGGACGACGTAATAAGGGTTAAAATCTGCCGGTTAATAGAACAAGTTGTAGCTAAGCCTCTTCCAAGCTCGACAAACTCTTTGGATTTAAAAGAAATACAAAACAAATATTATTTAGAAAATAAAAGAAATAAACTGGTCCACGGTACGATATAAGAACGGTTTAAATCTGCCGGTTAATCGAACGAGTTGTAGCTAAGCCTCTTCCAAGTTCGAGAAACCCTTTGGATTTAAAAGAAATACGAAAGAAAAATATTATAAACTACTATTTCCGAAATAAATTTCACGAGTTTAAAAGGTACCTAATTATCTACACACAGAGTAAAAATATCAAGACCGGAATAAAGTTAAAAGTTCACAATCCACACGGGTTTAATTATATAGAAAGAACTTCAGCAACTAAAATCATAAAACCACTAGATAACCGGATAATAATAATTCATATCGATTATGAATTAATATTTTAAACAATGTGATACACAAAAAAAATTTAAGCCAACTATACTTCAACTACAACTCTTTATTTTTGTAAAAGAACCAAACAACAACATACTTGACTTAATATCTAAAAAAAAAACTGTTCATGAAAATTTTCGTAGAAATATCTACAAAAGTTTAATCTAAATCGGCGGTACGAAAAATTCTCGAATATACGGTTATTGGAAACCTTATTTTATTTCAACTATATATCTTTTATTTTTGTAAAAGAAAGAATCAGAAAAATGTTTTTAACTTAATACATAAAAACTGGTCATGAAAATTTTCAAAGAAATGTCTACAAAATTTCAAGGTTAAACGGCGGTACGGAAAGTCTTCGAATATACTAATAGTTTAAACTATTTTACCTTCAAAACAAAACTGCTGGAGTCCGGATTCACAAAATATTTTCACTTTTTTAAACTTTTCAAAACGGAGAACAGAGAGCAGAGAAGAGAGCGACTCTATCAATTGTCTTCAAATTTATATCTTAATTCCCACTCTACATTTCGGCATCAGCGGTCGTTAAATGTATCTCTATCCAAAAAATTCACATGTATACTAGGTGTCTTTCGAAATTAATTAGTTTATATATTTACTGAATGTCTCCTCGGTTGAAATATTTAAATCAAAAATTTTATATAGTATACTTCGACTTTACGTACTTCCGGGCGGATGATAAAAATATAAGTTTAAAGAAAAATAAATACATGTATACGGTAACGGAAAAGGTGGGAAAGTATATAACGAGTTATATTAAACCCAAAAAAAATGTTACGAAAGAAAAAAAAATCAACCTCTAATCGGTGCCCACAAAAAAAAACTCGTTACAACCCTATCCAACAGCTGAAGCCAATTACAGGATGGGAACACAAAGTAAAAGTAATACTTAAAAACGACAAAACATAGTATTAAAAAAATAGTAATAACGCTTTATAATAACAATAAATAATAAGATGGTATCCATTAAAAATATGTACATTAAATAGTGTTCGTGACAATATTAGTTTGCCTTAACAAATTGTATTGTGAGTAATTTCGGCAGTTTCGGACTTGAAGTTAGGTATCACATTGAAACGTTAAAGAATATCAATTTTTAATTTAAATTTGACGTGTTTCGGGATTTTTAGCAAATATGTGTAGTAAACCAATTATGAATTTATTCGATTTGGCTTTTCCACATGTAAAGTTCATATAATACCCTTCTTGGTGTGCGTCATTGATTGTTAATGTCTTTCTAACACATTACGTAGGAAGAAATGTAAAAAAAGGCAGGTCTGTGATTGATCCTAATCAAAATATCACAATAATGAACCGTTTAAACGTAGTACAAACGTTAACCCTAATCTTTGACTTACAAAAATTTGATTGGTTGATGTTTAGATTACGCGCAAACGCGACCTATCAATCGAGCGAAATTACATCGTTCAAAATACTATGCAGGCGTTCCTTTCGTAGCGGCAATGTGTTTTACGTATTTTTCCAATGTCCAACTGACAGTTCTCGTCAGGTCTGTACTTTGTTGTTCACGGTAAATTATTATTTATGAAAAGTGAATATTGATCTTATTGTTACTATTTTATTTATTCAAATGCAGGACTATATTTACTAATATTAAATTATTTTAATATGTAAATTGAATATACAATTTGTTTTATTTTGCAGTGTTTTCATATCCCGAGTATTATTTATTTCATAGCTTTTTCGAATTTGGCTGAATACGATCCTGATGATTTTATTTATCAAATTAAAGGTTAGCTATATGTCAAAATAACAAATTAAATATCGACATACCCAAAACCCGGATATACGTCACAAACGATGACGCACACCAAAAAGGCTGTTGTAAAGTTCATATAATACCCTTCTTGGTGTGCGTCATTGATTGTTAATGTCTTTCTAACACATTACGTTGGAAGAAATGGAAAAAAAGGCAGGTCTGTGATTAATCCTAATCAAAATATCACAATAATGAACCGTTTAAACGTAGTACAAACGTTAACCCTAATCTTTGACTTACAAAAATTTGATTGGTTGATGTTTAGATTACGCGCAAACGCGACCTATCAATCGGGCGAAATTACATCGTTCAAAATACGATGCAGACGTTCCTTTCGAAGCGGCAATGTGTTTTGCGTCTTTTTCTAATGTCCCACTGACAGTTCTCGTCAGGTCTGTACTTTGTTGTTTACGGTCAATTATTATTTATGAAAAGTGAATATTGATCTTATTGTTAGCATTTTATTTATTCAAATGCAGGACTATATTTACTAATATTAAATTATTTTAATATGTAAATTGAATACACAATTTGTTTTATTTTGCAGTGTTTTCATATACCAAGTATTATTAATTTCATAGCTTTTTCGAATTTGGCTGAATACGATCCTGATGATTTTATTTATCAAATTAAAGGTTAGCTATATGTCAAAATAACAAATTAAATATCGACATACCCAAAACCCGGATATACGTCACAAACGATGACGCACACCAAAAAGGCTGTTATATGAACTATATGAACTATATAATAACTTTTATTAGTGTAAATTTTTCATAAACGTCTTAATTGAGCCATGAAGCAAGTGTTACGCCAATTTTGCCGGACGATGTGTACATAAATTGATAACATAGAATTTTTCAACAGAATGCGTCTAAATTTTATAAGTTTGAAATATTTCACATAAATAGGAAGGAAACTAATGTTATAAATGAAACTAACTGTTTCTAATTAATTCCACTATTTAATTGAAATATTTATGAAAATTATTAAAGGATATTGATAATTATTTCGATATTGACATATCATCGTCAGAATGACAGAAGTTACATTTTATGTGATACCTACTTGATGTTTAATATTTTGGCTAGACCAAATAGTGAGTGACCTATCTTTTGATTGACTTAATATATATGAATAGAAAAAAGGGAAGATATGATTTTACAAATATTAAAGCTTAGGTATTATTAGCCCTATGGGGATATCCTGGATATCTTTTTCCCACTTAAGATCAGTGGAATTAATTAGAAACAGTTAGTTTCCTTTATAACATTAATATGAGTAGATTCCACAAAGTAAGGGTCCAAACAGTAAATTCAGGAAGGAAACTATTTACATTTTTACCACATTTTTGCCATGAGCATCGGGTATAAAAACAGAATTTTTATTTTTATCTACAATGTCATGTAGGTAAGTGTAATGAATAGTTCACAAACAATTTGTTTTAGAAAGATTCATTCAATATACAGGGTGTCCCGTGAATAAGTACCGTAAATTTGAGGGCTGGTAGCTCGTTACAAAATAGTTCAAATATTAACCCTTAGTCAGTCGCGTGAAAGAAAATCACGTAGCTGGTCGCGTGGGGTCATTATGACCCTGGTGATTTTTTTAGGTATTAAGAAGTCTTATTATTAATTTTTTTAATTAAAACAGTACGCCTGCGTAAAAACAAATAAAACACATCCATAGAATACAAAATTATCATAGTTATCACTGTCAACACAGTCGGTACATAAAATTGACATGATGTGAGTTTTGCAAATAAAATTAGAACATTTATTGCATTTAACTGAATGTTTGTTGTCATTTTTTCTTGGACACCTTGCGCACCTTCCCCGTGAAGGTCCAGGTACATTTGGTTGTTGCAAAACATTGTCAGGAATATCCTGTTGAATGCGAATTCACTTTCGTAAATTTATTGGGAGATACTGAGACGAGGAGCGAGATATTTGATGATTTTTTACTAATTCCATTGCAACTTGCTTCAGAAATCCCTTCTTTTAATGTTCATTGTGTTTTCCTTTTTCATTTAATATATAACCAGAGCATTGTGAGCAGCAACATTTAGAAGATGGAAAAATACTGCCGTTGTCCACCTGTTTGTTCGCCTTCCTACATTATATGTTAGGCAAAGTTGATCACAAACATCCATGGTTTACGCAAATCTCCAGTGGCGTCATCAATTTTATCACCATGGTGCATGCTTGACACTAAAATGACACTCTTTGATTTGTTAGGTACATAAGAAACTATTGTCATATCTTCCGTAAAACCAAAAAGACTACTTTTTTCTGGCCTCGTTCTGTTAGGAAGAAACTCTTTCGGAATCCCCTTTTTATTTTTACGCAAGGTACCAACCATCGTCAACTTATAATCTGTGAGTAATGACCTCGCAAGAGGTATGCTTGTATACCAATTATCGGTAGTCACATTACGATTGGTATTTTTTATTGGTTGAACCAGACGACGACGAATTACTGGTTCTATACGGACCTTCTGGATATATTTATTATATATGCATATATTTCGAAGGATTTCAAATAAAATGTCCTGGCATCTACCAAAGCAAACACTTTAATGCCATATTTGCCTGGTTTATTTGGCAAATATTGTCTAAAGCTGCAGCGACCACGACAGGAAATCAGTTGTTCGTCGATTGTAACATATGCTCCTGTTGAATAAGAAGAAGAGAAATTTTCTGCCAAAATATCAATAAACTCTCTAACGGCAGCGAGCTTATCTGTCTGTTTTCTTTCATCTCGAGTTGCCAGCTCTTCAAATCTTAGACATCTCAATAGGAAAAGAAATCTTCTAGACGACATTGTTAGGGAAACATTTCACATCCTGTGCCATCTGCTGCCCACAACTCCTCAAAATTTAGATGTGAAGATTTCAAAACGCCACTAAGAATAAGCAGACTTATAAATGTGCTCATTTCTTCATGTGTTACATCCTTGGCGTCTCTTCCTCTTGCAAAATTTCCTCGCACATTCGCAATATACATATTTGTATATTTTACAAGTAAATTCAAAATACTTTCATAAAAAAATAAAGAAAATGTTTCGAGAGGGGTGGATGCATTTCTTGCACTTTGTCTTGTAACTGGTAAGCAAGAAACAATGTTATGTCTTCTGGTTCTAACATTTATCGGTGGAGTTGTTTTTCTCCACTTTACGTTTTGATCTCTGGTGTAAAAGTAGTACCTGTTCGTCTTCACTTTCCTCCTCAATGCTATCTTCACTAGCATCTTGGTCCGTGCCAGAAAGATGCTCACTGCATTCATCAGGATGATCTGTATCAGTGTCATCACTACCGACTTCAACAGGAACCAGATCATCTTCGTCGTCGTTCAAATTATCTATAATCGCCTGTAATTCTGCTTCAGTTAGGGGTCTTTTTGAATCCGATAAAGACATCCTGAAATTAATATTTTATTATTGTTTTATTACAAAAAAAATGAATCAATTAAAAAAAAAGGTATCTATAATTGTTACAAACAATAATGTCAATGAACAGCTGTTTCCAAAAAAGAAATACCATACATTATAGAAATAACCTAATAATTGGACACTTACCTTGCCAAATACCATTAATCCGCCCGAAATAAAACTGTTACGCAATTAGTAGCGTGGGGTCAAAAATGCACAAAATATGTAATATTGTATCCTGTATAATAGCTAACACGACACTGGACACTGGTATGTCCGTAAGACGTGGAGCTAGGAAGGTAGAGTGGGGGAGAGCGCCAAAAAATGCTTAGTTTTAAAATTATCGATTTTGAACGAAGCGCGGGGTCACATTGATCCCACGCGACTAACTAAGGGTTATTCAATTCTTCTCTAACCTGGTTAGTTAGTGTGAGATACAGGGTGATAAAGGGTGCATATGAAATACAAATTTCATTGCATATCTTCTCGGGGGATAGAAATATAAAGTCATAGTCTTCTTTTATGAAGAAAACTCAGTCAATAATTGGAGACAAAAGTTTTTAACTCGAAAAACTTTTGTTGGTGTTTCAGGAATATGGGGTAATAAAAGTTTACGAACCCCTGGTACCACGCCACTGACTAATTAGAACTAGACAAAATTAATACTGTCGATGTGTTTTGAGGAGACCATGACGTATAAAAAAATTTGAATTTATATATCTATCACGCGAGAAGATATACAACAAAATGTATATGGAAAACTACCATTAATTTTGACTGAAAAATTTCCCGGTAAAATCTTTCGCATCAATTTAGAAATACCTTGTACAAAAAGGTTTTTTAGAATTAATATTAACCTCATATGCCGGCAATCGGTATAGTATAAAAAATTTCAATTTTTATAGGTTAAATTTTAAACCTTATATAAAATAAAATTCAAAAAAACATTTTGTAGACAAAATGATATTTATTATGATTAGTAAATATTTATATATACCTTAAGTATAGCTAGTATTATTCTGCTTCTTTTAGACATCTTTCTTTTTTCCTATTTTTGTGTTGTGATATAGTCAAAAAAACCACACCTTCAAAAAATACTAAGCAATCTTCAACTAAAACTACTCTATTGAGACTTCAAAAATATTAATTTAAGATAGAACTCGAATAGTAGGTAGTTTTAAATTTTGTCTCAATACAAAATATCTATTTATAATTGCTTTCCTACGTTGTCAAATTTCTGAGGAAGAAACGTACGAAACATAACGGGAAAGCATCATTTATATGCTGAAGTCACATCGTTTAGTGTGTAACACCAGAAACAACGATACTAGCGCCAGTGATATATAGCCAAACTGCGAGAGGAAAAAATGGTGACTGGGGTATCCTTGTGGCCTCAAAACGAAATTTCACAGATCGACTAAATAAGGTACCAGGAACATTCTGTGGAAGTAAAATCTTTTATTTACAAAAAGTCAAGCTTTCGTGTCGTTTTTACACTTCTTCAGGGCAATGTTTAAATTAATTAAATTTGATACATAAAATTATTAAAAAACTTGTAAGTGCTGAAAAAAATATAAAAATTATAATTATACGTAAATGGTGACATACTTCACATAGACAAATCTAGCACCTGTAGGTTGACAGTTACTTTTTCTATATTGTAAGTATCTTTTCAAATACAAATTGATTTGAAAGAACCTCACATGAATGCTATGTTATAATGACAGAATTTAATGACCTTCAGTAAAATTATGTAGTTCTAAACTTAAATAACATAATATTGCTTACCATGCTTAATACAGCAACCACATTTTTCAGTTGATCCTATGGCTAACATATTCATGCCTAGTTTTGGACTAAAGGTATCCACTATTTTTGAAGTACTTGGTTCTAAAACTTTCAATATTAGTCCATACGTCGGAAAAATCGAGTTAGAAATGCAAATGAACCGAGAAAGCTAAATTTTGGATATTATGTGGGGGGGGGGCTATAAAAGCTTAACTTCAAAATTGTGACCAAAATGACCTTGTGCATTTTCCGCCATCTTGAAAAAAGGGTTAAATTCAGTTTTTTCATCATAAATCGGTTCTCCATTGAGATACGAAAATTTTTATGGAATACTTTTTTGTTGCTTTCCTCACGATCTATAATTAAGGCCCTTTACACTTTTCACGTATCGTTCATCGTTCTCGAGATATCGATCGAAAAAGCCATAAATTTGGGGAGTGAAATTTGTTTTTTGCTATTTACTCTTTTTTTGTTGAAGATATCGAAAAAATGCAAGGGACCAAAATAAAGATAACTTGATACAAATGCTTCGCCGTCATTTTACAAAAACCGGAATAAAAGTAGAGCAGGCTTTTGAGGACGCTGATACTCTCATTGTAACCACAGCAATTAACCAAACCTGAAATAGGCCAACCTGAAATATCACTCTATAACACTCCCCTAATTAGTAAATGCCAACAATTGTAGTTCTTTTTTATCAATTTTGTATAGCTTGAGGCATTAGCTGCAGTAGTGGTCTAATGTAAAACAAATCATATTTTTATATATACTAACCTTTCAAAACATGAATTTTTCTGTAATGCTTAAACCTACCTTTTCAAATTTTAGTATATTTTAAGATGGAATAAAAAAATCTTGGACTGTGGTACAGTTCAAAGAGGACAATTTTGTAGCTGCTGTATCCACAAGTTGGATTAGTAGTCCAACAAAGTGCCTTTGGCCACCATTTCCTGCGCCAAAAATAAACAGTGCTATCAGAACATTGGAAGTCAATACCCATTGGCCGTCCCACCAGATAAATGTGTTCAGAAATTCAGCATATAATGTGTATAATTGGAGCAAACTACTTGTCTTAATTGCTAAATTTTTATATTTAAAAATAATGTTTTTAGAGAGCTATGAAATAGCCAGGTCAAAGGCTGTATTGGCTGAAGACACCAGTGACCTTAATTCTGATGCAGAACTAAATAAAAAAAAGGAAACGGAGGAGAATGATATACAGTTCCCCAGAATAACCAGATGGCAGTAATGAAGTTTATTTTATGAAACCTCCTCAATATAAAATTAAAGGTGAGTTTGTTTGATTATTCCTAACGACATAGGTACATCCATTTATTTTTATTACTGTATAATTTATGAATATCAACCTTTGTTAAATTTTGGAAATTAATAAATTATTGGAAAGATTTACTATTAGCATAAGTCAGCAAGTATTCTCATTATCAATGCTTTATTAAAATTTTTAAGAATGTGAATAGTATGTTTGGTATTACTTAATCAAAATTATTCACAGTATCAACACTAATAATTATTGCTGAATATTTATGTAATTATGAATAATTGTCAATAAAATATATGCAACATTTTTTAAAATATTGGAAATGTAAAAAATACTTAATCCTTTTTGTTATTGTTTCAAGAATTTCATAAATACATTGTATTAGAGTATGTTTTATTGATGTATTTTAGAAACTATGAAAAAAAGCTTCATCTCATCTTGAATATTAACACCTTAAATACCGAAGGTTCAAGAACATTTGGTACCGGAGACTACTGATGTGGTCACTTCAGAGACTTCAAACACTGTATATATAGTTGAGCCTCATGTAAGTCCAAAACCAAGTATGAACATGTCTAACCTTATAAAATTGTATAAAGATTGTTAATTATATAGTCCAGTCATTATATACATTTGGAAATGCAAATGAACCGAGAAAGCTAAATTTTGGATATTATGTGGGGGGGAGGCTAGAAAAGCTTAACTTCAAAATTGTGACCAAAATGACCTTGTGCATTTTCCGCCATCTTGAAAAAAGGGTTAAATTCAGTTTTTTCATCATAACTCGGTTCTCCGTTGAGATACGAAATTTTTTATAGAATACTTTTTTGTTGCTTTCCTCACGATCTATAATTAAGGCCCTTTACTCTTTTCACGTTCTCGAGATATCGATCGAAGAAGCCATAAATTTGGGGAGTGAAATTTGTTTTTTGCTATTTACTCTTTTTTCGTTGAAGATATCGAAAAAATGCAAGGGACCAAAATAAAGATAACTTGATACAAATGCTTCGCCGTTATTTTACAAAAACCGGAATAAAAGTAGAGCAGGCTTTTGAGGACGCTGATACTCTCATTGTAACCACAGCAATTAAAGAAGCATCGATTCATGACTCTGTGGAAATCGCCGGCGAAGATATCGATCTTTTGGTTTTGATTACCAGACTTGCACAGGACAGAAAAAATATATTTTTTCGCAAACCAGCTAAAGGCAGAACACCGGCAAAACAGTACTCTCTGAGTAGTTTCAAGCATGATGAGTCTGTTCTTGGGAACATTCTTTTCATTCATGCTTTTAGCGGTTGCGACACCACGTCGTCTTTTTATAATATTGGCAAGTCGAAATTCATCAACACCCTCGAGAAGAACCCGAACCTACAATCATCGGTGGAATTATTCAAGCAAGAAAAGGTCGATCCGGAGATTCTAGCTTGCGCTGGAAAGCGATTCCTTATCGCCCTGTATGGTGGTAATAAAGAGGAGACATCGATTGATAATCTGCGATTCCACCGCTTCGCAAAATCTATGACAACAAATAAATCGAATAATTTTTCACTACTCCCACCAACGGAAAGCGCAGTCCGCCAACACGTTTTCCGAACTTATTTACAAGTACAAACGTGGCTAGGAATTTTCAAAGATCCTCAGGAATGGGGTTGACGGCAGACTAATTACGGGCTTGAACCAATTTGCACTACAGCCGAACCCGCTCCACCTGAACTTTTAAAACTCATTTCCTGCAAATGTAAAGGAAAATGTGGGGCTGCTTGTGGGTGCAGGAAAGCAGGAATTAGTTGCTCCGTTATTTGCCTGCATTGTAGTGGACAAACATGCAACAACGTCGCCAGAGTCGACATTCTATTCAACGACGATCACGATGATGATGATTATGATTTTTCGACCGTCACTGCATCATTTTCTGCGATTCAAGAGTCTTCACGACTCGAAGAGTCTACCGAGGAAGAACGTCTTCAGCCAGGACCATCGAAACGACAAAAATCTTTAAATAAAATTGACCTTTCATTATTACATTTGAGTACACAAAAATTATTTGATCAATAAATCTCATGTGTTCGATTTATAATTTAGCTCGTCTATTAATTTATTTTGTATTGCAATAATTCCCAACCTTCCTTCCATTCCATGCGAGCGGCTACGTCAAAACTGGGCACGTTCGTGACTCACATTGAAGCGTTGGGCGCGCTGCGGCCAACTTTGCGGCGCGCTAGAGGTCGTAATTTTTGTTTAATATGAAAAATAAAAAAGTAAATTGTAGGTCTAAACGTGCTCTATAAGTTTGATTTCAGACATTTTTCCGATATCTTCAACCAAAAAAGAGTAAATAGCAAAAAACAAATTTCACTCCCCAAATTTATGGCTTCTTCGATCGATATCTCGAGAACGATGAACGATACGTGAAAAGAGTAGAGGGCCTTAATTATAGATCGTGAGGAAAGCAACAAAAAAGTATTCTATAAAAAAATTCGTATCTTAACGGAGAACCGAGTTATGATGAAAAAACTGAATTTAACTCTTTTTTCAAGATGGCGGAAAATGCACAAGGTCATTTTGGTCACAATTTTGAAGTTAAGCTTTTCTAGCCCCCCCCCCCCTCCCACATAATATCCAAAATTTAGCTTTCTCGGTTCATTTGCATTTCCAAATGTATATAATGACTGGACTATACAATTTTATAAGGTTAGACATGTTCATACTTGGTTTTGGACTTACATGAGGCTCAACTATATATACAATGTTTGAAGTCTCTGAAGTGACCACATCAGTAGTCTCCGGTACCAAATGTTCTTGAGCCTTCGGTATTTAAGGTGTTAATATTCAAGATGAGATGAAGCTTTTTTTTTCATAGTTTCTAAAATACATCAATAAAATATACTCTAATACAATGTATTTATGAAATTCTTGAAACAATAACAAAAAGGATTAAGTATTTTTTACATTTCCCATATTTCAAAAAATGTTGCATATATTTTATTGACAATTATTCATAATTACATAAATATTCAGCAATAATTATTAGTGTTGATACTGTGAATAATTTTGATTAAGTAATACCAAACATACTATTCACATTCTTAAAAATTTTAATAAAGCATTGATAATGAGAATACCTGCTGACTTATGCTAATAGTAAATCTTTCCAATAATTTATTAATTTCCAAAATTTAACAAAGGTTGATATTCATAAATTATACAGTATGTAAAAACCTGTTAATAAAAATAAATGGATGTACCTATGTCGTTAGGAATAATCAAACAAACTCACCTTTGATTTTATAATGAGGAGGTTTCATAAAATAAACTTCATTACTACCATCTGGTTATTCTGGGGAACTGTATATTATTCTCCTCCGTTTCCTTTTTTTATTTAGTTCTGCATCAGAATTAAGGTCACTGGTGTCTTCAGCCAATACAGCCTTTGACCTGGCTATTTCATAGCTCTCTAAAAACATTATTTTCAAATATAAAAATTTAGCAATTAAGACAAGTAGTTTGCTCCAATTATACACATTATATGCTCAATATCTGAACACATTTATCTGGTGGGACGGCCAATGGGTATTGACTTCCAATGTTCTGATAGCACTGTTTATTTTTGGCGCAGGAAATGGTGGCCAAAGGCACTTTGTTGGACTACTAATCCAACTTGTGGATACAGCAGCTACAAAATTGTCCTCTTTGAACTGTACCACAGTCCAAGATTTTTTTCTTCCATCTTAAAATATACTAAAATTTGAAAAGGTAGGTTTAAGCATTACAGAAAAATTCATGTTTTGAAAGGTTAGTATATATAAAAATATGATTTGTTTTACATTAGACCACTACTGCAGCTAATGCCTCAAGCTATACAAAATTGATAAAAAAGAACTACAATTGTTGGCATTTACTAATTAGGGGAGTGTTATAGAGTGATATTTCAGGTTGGCCTATTTCAGGTTTGGTTTCCCAAACTGGATTCATTCAAGTAACAAAAATGTCACTCTGATGCACTTCTCTGCTATTAACACTGGAATATTCACCTAGATGTGCAGTCCATGTCCTTTTGATGGATTAATTAATTAAGACAGGTATAACAATAATACATTGTATTGATTTTGTATATATCTATGAAATTTAATATGTAAAAATATGTCATTTGTGGTTATGATTAATGTCACATTGAAAGAAGGTTTTTTTTATAGTTGTCGGGGGATGGAATGAAAATTGAATGTGGGTAGTGATAGTAATTGTTGTTGATATATAGATTTTGACAGGAGTAAAGAATATTTTTGACAGGCGGAGAGATAATATGAAAATAAAATAACCGATTGAAAATTAAAAATGTTGGACTAAAATTTTTAAAGCAGTAAACATTTCGATAATATATAAATGGAAATAGAAATTGTACTACAAATGGCCTATTTGGTGATTGTAGGATTATAGAAAATTGAAGAATTGACATTATACCAAAACAGGGAAGTAATATTCCAATACTTATTACGATAATAAATTTTATCAACAATTTTTTGAATAAGTGGA
Source organism: Lochmaea crataegi (assembly GCA_947563755.1). Classification (NCBI taxonomy): domain Eukaryota; kingdom Metazoa; phylum Arthropoda; class Insecta; order Coleoptera; family Chrysomelidae; genus Lochmaea; species Lochmaea crataegi. Next base: position 42,606,099 of record OX387429.1, read on the forward strand.
AGTTAAAAAAAATTAGTTTGATAATAAATTTAATTTCCGTAAATTAAAAATTTTGGTATTTCATAGATATAATTTAATTAGAAGGTTATAAGACAAAGTCACTTCTTTAAACCGATATAGTTGATAATTTGAAAATTTGTATTTATAAATAAAATTGTTCAATAAATTAAATATTGAACCCAACCCTGAGAAAGAGGTTTTTTAAGTAAATTAAATAAAAAATAATAATATATAAGTAATTACATAAAATTAAATAAAACAAAATTAAAAATACAATAGTTAAATAGGACAAATTTAAATATCAATATAAAATGGCGCCCAACGTGGGGCTAAGTAGAATTTAGATTTCAGTAAAATTTGGAAAAGTGACAATTACAATAATAGTATTTTTTTAGAATTAATTAAAGAAATAGTTTTTGAAAAAGGGGATAATTATAATTATTAATTGATATTTTGAAAACAAATTTAAAAAAAATAAATAAAAATGAATATCAGGAGTAAATGTTTAATGGATAGTTCTAAAGAGATGAATGAGGAAAGTGAACAGAATGAATGTGTTAAAGTAGACTATATACAAGAAAAGGGGCAAATAGCAGAAACAAATAAAAAATTACAAGAAAATACATTGGATGTGAAGGTAGATGTAACAAATGTGGTTGAATCAAGAAAGATGAGCAAAGAAGTTAATGTAATGGATATGCTAAATAAGTTGATGGCAAATATGAAACAAGGACAAGATGAATTAAAAAACAAAATAGAACAAGGACAAAGCAAACTGGAACAAATTGAAAACAAAATAGAACAAGGATTAACCAAAACAGAAAAAAAGGTACAGGAAATGGAGACGACATTAGAAAATAAATTTAAAGAGGGGCAGAAAAAGTTGGAGAGAAACATAAAATTACAAATTATGAATAACTGCGAACAAATTAGAGAAGAACTAGTTAAGGTACAAGACAAATTCAAGATTGAAGTAAGAGATGGGTAAGGAAGTGATTCAGAGACACAAAGAAATCCAAAAGCAGATAAAAGAATTAAAAATGGAAAATTCACAGGAAATAAGGGAATTGAGTAAAACATATGAAGGAGGTATCAACAAAATTCATAATCAAAATAAGCAAACAGAAGAAAGTATTATCAAATATCAGCAAACAATAGAAAATGAAGTGAAACATATAAAGCAGCAATTCCAGGAACAGGATAACAAAATAAAAATGATGGAACAGAAAATAGATGATGAGACAGAAAGTATATTAGTAAAATATCAAGAAACAAAAAGAAAATTGTACGAAATAAGAAAAGAAATGTTCATAGGAAAGGAAAATAGTTGCAGGAATTGGAAAAAGAAGAAAAAAATATGGAAAAACGATAATATCTTGGCATAATGGGGGAAATAATCACAAGTTTATTAGCAATATATAAAAAATTACATCCAAAGGTGTCTATAGATATTATTAAAAATAAGGCAAACTATATAACTTTTGGGAAAAATAGAGATATGAATCATAGGATGAAACAAACATATAATCAGAGTGGAAGTTATTTGAATGAAAGAATGAATGAAAATAAGTTTGGGGGAAATTATCTTACTAGAAGTAATTTTAATAGGGAGAACCAAATAAATATGAATCTAAGAAATTATAAAATAGAAATTGAAATAGTTATAATGATAATAGAAGGAAATTTTAATACAGATAATAATAATAATTCAAATTTTAGATAGAATCAAACAAGAAGTCAGCAGGTTTCTGTAAGAACTAGTGCAAAACCATATAAACAAACAAATTACAAAAGAATGGAATCCAAACACATGTTCAATCCAGTAATGAAAATAATAAGGAAGCCTCCGAAAGTAAATTTATATATAAGCTTATATGAACATCCTTCAGAATTGGTTAATTTAAATAAGAATTGCATTAGTTATAAAAAAAATTACCAAAGTAACTTTTATTATATTACAATGGGGACTTGGTAACAAAACATTTAAAAATGTAGATAGAAAACGAATTAAATATTAGCAATTAATGGGCAATAATAACAGAATGAAATGATGAATAAAGAAAAATTAAAGCAGGATAGGATATTAGTGTGGATAATATGGTGTATAGTAATTGATTGGTTAATAAGGAGAGTTCTGTTAATAGTATGGTTAATAGGGAGTATAGGAATTATAATAATGGAATGGATAGTTAATGGGAGAATACGTGGGCGTACAAGCAGAATGATATAAGTCCATAAAAGAACATTTCGAGAAAAACGAAATTAAATGTTTGATTTTAACTGTGAAATTATTATATTTTCAGATGCAATTTTAAACACATTATTAAAGTTCTTTTGCCATTTCTTAAGGAATATGACCGAATAAAACAATTATTTTTTAGGAATCATTGATTTTATTTGACTTTTTTCACAAAAAGTGTGGACTTTTCACTAATGTCCTCATCTCCGCTATAATTCACACATGGTTCAGTAGAAAGATCTAGCGCATCTTTTGAAGTAGGCAGTGATTGATACCATTCATGGAATTCGACAGGAATTGATTCATTTCTGCACAATTTGAGAAGATCTTGTTTTTTTTCACACTTATGGCCAATGGTTTGCTGTATAGCTTTTTTAGATTCTTGGGCAATGTTGGTTTCTTTCCCCTACCAAAAACATTGTTACATTTGTAGGGAACGTCGTGCATGTATTTGTATTCAATTATGCCTGGGTTTTTCTTGGAATACCTTAAGCCTTTGATAAGTAACCAGTTGACAGTATGACCTTCTGTGTCTTTAGTTTTGTTCCTGATTAAGATTTCTGACAATGCTTTTAAATCATAAAAGTCGGTAAACTTCAATTCGCTTACGTTGTAAAGCTCTCTATGTTTGATTTTCCTGTTTGATCTTGCCAGTATAAAGATATTAAGCCAATCATTAATTGTGTAAACCTGTACAAATTTCTTAGCATTTTCAATCGAACTATGCATGGAATCAGCTTCCATATAACTATGCCCACTCCTCAAAAAATTGTGCTGAATTGTTTCAAGATGTGTAACCTGCACCAAATAGAGCAGTAAAGCAGCAACATGTTGATCACGATTCTGCCCTCCGCATGTATCAGACCATACCTTTACATGTGCTGGCAAACTATTCAGGTAACGAAATGAACAAGAACCTATTTCTGAACTGCCTCTTTTGCCATTTAATTCTGTCCAGCAATAACAAAAAGCATCATTTGGAGGGGCCGAATTATAGATTGTAAGATTGTACACGCAAATTTTTCTTGAGTAGTACATTGGGCTTACATCTGAGCAGGGTATTTAAAGTACTGACCGCAGATCAAAAGTGGCTGACACAAAACTTGCATCATTAGTGGCTCGTACTTTGTCATTATTTTTAGCTATGTAGCAGTCTTTTTTTCGCCTAATATGATTTTCATAAATTTCATCATTCTCTAACACATTTTCACTTGTTTTATGCCTCTCACAAATTTGACATAGGTCTCTTTTAGGTTTAAAAAATGATAGGTTATAATGTTTTCCAAAAATTCTCTTATACGTTATAAAGCTCACAAAGGTTTTGTTTCCTTCTGTACATTTTTCTTTGTAGAGGCTGTACATCTTTGATATGGATAATTTACTGTCCAAGTATTCTTTTTTTGTCGATTTGCGGGAATAGTGCGATTTCACAACTGGAAAGCTTTCTATGTGCTCCTTCACAACAGCAAAAAGCTCTGGTGCGGTTTTATTCCCAGGCACAGATCTTACACGTTTATCTTCACCAATGTAGGTACCAGACATTCCTTTATTTTGAAACGCATTTTTCACTACATCGCTGCTTATATTAAGCGTTTTAAGAAAAAACGCTTGACATGCTCTCATTTTGTTTTTAGCTTTTTCAAAGTAGTACTGTTTAGAATTACTTCTTGGGCCTTTATTTCCATTCCTTTACTTTCTTCTTTCTGGAGAAGTGCTAGTAATATTGGAAAGAACGAAATCTTTTTGTCTTTTGAAATCGCCCATTTTCCAATACAATAAACAATAGCCCTCTTTTTCGGCCTCTTAAAACTTAGTCTGGCATTTAAAACGATATGTTTGACAATTTACTGCTTGCGGTTTTTTTGCTGGCCGTTGCCGCTTATTAATCACATAGTTTAATCCGTCGCTTATATGTATGTTTAAATGTAATAGCACCCCCATCTTCACAGCTTACAAATGCCGAATTTGTTTCATCGTTGGTCGATTTTTCAAAAATAATACCATTTTTATCAATAACATGACCTACTAGATTATTGGAAGCTAATAAAACAATTTTTTTCGCCCTGGAAGACATACTAAGCACGCACAGTTGCGAGTTTATACCACGAAGCAGAACATCGAATGACAAAAAACGTGGTTTACCGCCAGGACTTACAAGATTTTTCCTGCCCGGACTTGTCCGATATCCGTAAATAAAAATCCGAAAATCGTTTAAGTGCACTTAAATGCTTTTGTATGTTAAGATTATTATTACCAGGGACTTGTATAAATTCTCCTTACTTATAGATCCTAAACCAAGTGCGAAATGGACTTAAATGTTTATGTGCCTGATGCTCGACCCTAATATGGTCTTATATGTAAAAAAATCCCATTTTTTTTAAAAAGTGGACTTATAGGATTCTGCTTGTACGCCCACGAATAATGATATGAGATTGGTAATTAATGGTAGATACGAAGAATGGATAATTTATAAGATGAGTATGAGTTTGAGTGAAGTGTTAGATAGTAAAAAAAGGAGTAATAGATGTGAATAAAATAGAAGTTGGAATAATAATATAAAAATATAGATAAAAGAGAGAGTTAATAAGAAAGAACTGATTCATTTCGAGGGATTTTCAATATCAGAAATATATATAAATTTGAGGAGCAAAACTAAAAAAAATTGCATTTGTTCTTATCAGGAATCTGTTGAAGAAAATTAAGTTAAATTTTTTTATATTGAAAGATAGAATAAGATGTTATTGTAATTGTTATAAAAAAAAGTTATAAGTTAGATATGTGATAGTTGTGAAAATAATGTTTTCAAATTCAAAACTGTGACATACAGTGTGTGTCAAATATTTTAATTTGGAAAACATTAGTTTCAGGGGAATTGTGTTGATTTTGTATATTTAGGTTGTTTCTTCGTGGGACTCTGATGAAGGACCGTTAGTGGAAATAAACATGTGTGTGTCGGTAATTCACTATTATAATTTTAACTTTTGAGAATACAAAACATATTATAAATATTTATGAAACAACATGACAAGAATTTTTACATGTTAACGCCATGAGCGATGTTGAGTTAATGCGGCGCTTTTTCTTCTACCCTTCCCGCTCTTTGTCAGTTATTCTTAATAGGTGTTGCCACGTCTAACCACACATTGAAAGTTTTTAATAACTCAAACATAACCGGCCCCCTTGAAAGGACAGCCTTTCAAAAAAAATCAAAATATGATACAACCAAAACTTAACTAATACAAACTGTTAAAATTTTAGTAACTATAACGTAAGCAAAAACTTGAATAGTGTCAATAATGTAACAGGAAATTTAAGTAGTGTCTATCTCAAATGGCAAAAAGCACACTTTGTGTACAGTTCTTTTTACAACACTTCCTGATGGTAGTTTCACTGATACTACTCTAACTACAGAATCCGCTCCAGAGTGAAGCTCTGCCAATCTTCCGGTGGGCCACTTCAAAGGATTGCTATTGTCCTCAATCATCAAGACAAGATCACCCACTTTAGGTGTTATGAATGGAGAGGAGCTAGTCCACTTCTGGCGTTTCTGCAACTGGGTAAGGTAGTCCTTTGACCAACGAGACCAGAAACCTTGATATAACTGGGTTAGCAGCTGATACCGATTAAGTCGATTTGTGGATAAGTGCTGCAGGTCTGATTCTTGCAGTGCTGCTAGTGATGTCCCAATTAAAAAGTGTGTAGGTGTAAGTGGAAGATGGTCGTTAGGGTCGGAGGATATGGGTGAAATAGGTCTGGAATTCAAGCATGCCTCGACCTGAGTCAGAATTGTGTACATTTCTTCATGGTTCAAATAAGCGTTACCTACTGTCCTTCGCAAGTGAAATTTTGCTGCTTTAACCGCGGATTCCCAGATCCCCCCCATGTGCGGAGAGTGTGCGGGAATTTGTTTGAAATTTATGCTGTCAGAGGCTAGATGATCAGTGATTTTCTGATTGAACTTAGAATCGTTCAGCAAATTGTGTAGTTCTAAAAAATAATTACTGGCCCCGACAAAATTGCTTCCATTGTCTGAATGAATTTCTACTGGTTTCCCTCTTCGGGAAACAAATCGTTTAAGCACGTTTAAAAAACTTTCGGTACTTAAATCATGAGCTAAATCTAGATGTACAGCACGAGTAGCAAGACAAACAAAAATGCAAATATATGTTTTTACTGGTGATGGTTTACGAATTGATCCCGTTTTTATAATTATGGGTCCGGCATAATCAACTCCAGTAATGATAAACGGCCGAGATGGTTTGACCCTATAGGAAGGTAAGTCTTCCATAAGAGTAGTAGAACGTTTTGGATTGACGTGGAAACATGTTACACAAGAGCGTATAACTTGCTTTATGACTGTTTTTCCGTCAATTGGCCAAAACTGTATTCTGAGAATTGATCATAAATTCTGCACCCCAGCGTGTAGATGTTTATGATGGTAATGTCTAACTATTAAAGTCGTGAACGGGTGTTTTTTGGGTAACATAACCGGATGTTTATTTTCGAATGTTAAATCAGCATGTCTTAATCTACCGCCTACTTTAAGAATTTGATTTTATCAAAAAATGGATTTAAACTTACTATTTTGCTACTCTTGAGCAGCTTCTGTCCCGTCTTTAACGCACTAATTTCATTATAAAATGATGCAATTCGTGACTTTCTGTAATTCTTCCACAGTTTAAGTAGATGAACCAAACCTTTCTTTGTCGACCACAATTCGTTTGAAACGTAAGCAATAGGCCGTTATGCGGCGGAATTTTTCATACCTTGAATATCGGTTAAATAAGTTAAAGTCATTTTCATGATTGACTAGAACTAACGTGGAGTCTTTATTCTTAGCTTCTGGTACTTCTGTGGGCAAATCGACAACAAAAGAACTGGGCGATAATTTTTTATTTACCAAAAATTCGGACCCGTGCCACAAAAAATTCTTAGCCTACTAGCTTCTATTCCGCGAGATAGTATGTCTGCGGCATTATTCTCCGAAGACACGTGGTGCCAATTATCTACATTTGTAATTTCAATAATTCTCGCAACTCGATGTGCGACGAAAGTTTTTAACCGTCTTGGCTCTATTCGTAGCCAAGCAAGCACGATTGTAGAGTCGGTGTAATAATGAGTTTCTGGTAACTCATTGCCTACCGCATTTTTTGTTGCATGCACAAGTTTAGCTAACAAATGAGCTGCTAAAAGCTCTAATCTTGGAAGTGTGCACTTTTTGTTTTGTGGTGCAACTCTGCTTTTTGAACATAACAGATTGGAATAAAAATTATTATGTGAGTCATGCGATACTACATATATGCATGCGCCGTATGCGCGCTCTGAGCTATCACTGAAACAATGCCTCTGTATTTTTTGAGGATTTATACAAGTTACATGTCGAGGAATATTTATATTATTTATTTCGCTTAATAGTCCAATAAGTGTCTGGAACCGTTCACTGAGTTCACCAGGTAGCGGTTCGTCACAATCCAATCCCTGTTGCCATAATGCTTGTATAAATAATTTAGCTTTAATCACTGCTGGCCCCCCCGCAAGACCTAAAGGGTCGAAGGCTTTTGAAATAATTGCTAACACTACTCTTTTTGTTATTAACTGATTTTTGTTATTAACTTCTAAATTGACCGCGTAACTAAAAGTGTCTGTATCGGGATGCCAAACTATGCCTAGAGTTTTTAACTGTTTATCTCGATGGTATTCTACGAGTTTGCCATTTTTCAATATTGAATCTAAAATAGTATTGTCGTTAGATGACCATTTTCTCAACTTAAAACCGTACTGTTCTAACATATTTGTTAATTCTTTATACAAATTCAGTGCCTCTTGTTTACTATTTAGACTGACTAATAAATCGTCCACATAAAATGATGTCTTTATTATATTACTTGCGGTTGGAAATTTATTTTCATTTTGTAGAGCTATTTCGAGCAGAGTCCGTTGTGCGAGAAACGGTGCACATGCTGTGCCGTAAGTTACTGTATCGAGTGTATAAAGCTTAAAAGTCTCCGCTTCACTGTCCCGCCAAATGATGTGTTGGTATTTACTATCTTCGGGATGCAACCAGGTTTGACGAAACATCATCTTAATGTCCGCATTTAAAACATATTTTCCTAATCTAAATCTGAGTACTATATTAAATAAGACATCCTGTACATTGTAACCTATGTGAAAATTATTATTTAAACTAGGTGTACTCGAATTTGCTCGTGCCGAACCATCGAAAACTACACGGCACTTTGTTGTCGTACTAGCCTTCAGTACAGCATGATGTGGTAGAATATATGAGGTTGATTCAATATAATTTGCGTCATTTACAATGGTCATGTGTTTGAGATCGTGATATTCTCTCAAAAATTGTATATATTCGGATTTCAATTGATCGTCGCGTCTAAATTTATTTTCTAAGTATTCTAGTCGTTTTTTTGCTACCATAAACATATTGCCATAATCTACATTCGGTTTTTTAAACGGTAATTTTACAACAAAACGTCCGTCGTCAGCTCGAGAAGTCGTTTCGCGAAAAAAGGTTTTACAATATTCCGCGTCTTGACTTAACACTTGTTTGTTAGGAATCTCTTCCACCTCCCAGAATTTTGTAATCGTTTCATTTAGTTGCTCATTTGATATCGTAAGAAAATTACAAGTTAACATTTGTTTATTATCTGAATACGAATTGATTTTACCCGTGAGAACATAACCTTAATACGGTTTCTTGTAATGTTGGCAATTCCCTACCTAATTTTATCTGATTTGGTAAAAGTATTTCATAAAACACATCTTCTCCTAAAAGCATGTCTACTTTTCTCTACTGATTATAGTGCGGATCTGCCAGGTTTGATATGTGAATGTCTTTTGGCAAACTTGAATTTAAATTATTGAATGTAAACGGTGGTATGTTTTGTGTAATATTTTTTAAAACTAAGAAGGTAATTTCTGTGCGATAATTATTGTTAAAACGAGAAGATATAGTAGAATGTGCTCTTTCCGTCGCATTAGTTACGTTTTGATTGACACCTGCAATAGAAATATTTACTATTTTGACTCCCAGAATCTAATAATGCACGACATTTATGTGAATTACCAAATTTATCGTAAATAAATATTTCTGCTGTTGCCAACAAGACCACGCAATTCTTACTTTCCGCCTTATGTAAAGAATGTAAACAGTCTAACACCTGCGAGTTGTTGCTATGCCCATTATTTTCGTAGACTAGCGTTGTTGTCGGCTCTTGTGTATTAGTGTGATGATTGTAAAAATTGCGAGTTGGTGCATAATTTGAATTTGATAGTGTTACAGCGTGAGTTTGAGGATGTGAATGATTATTTTGTGTATAAGTGTTTTGTGATTGCATTTGTTGGTATGAATCTTTGTGAAGTAACGTGTTATGATTTGAATTACATTTTCTACACTTCCGAGAGCGACAATTAAATTTGTTATGTCCTGGTCTTAGACAGTTGGTACATAAATTGTATTTTCGAGATTCTGCATATTTTTCGTCTGTATTCAAATTTAGAAATTTTGGACATTGAAAAATAAAGTGTGTTTCTTTGCAAAGGTAACACCTTATGTCCGCGATTGCGTGATTTTGCTGAATTGGTACTGTAACTGCATAGCTCTGCGAAGGATTTCTTGTATTGATTTTTCTAAACGTGTGATTTGTGTGCGTGTTGTAAGATGCATTGTGGTTTCGTGATGTGTGTGTGTTCGTGATAGATTGTGTGATTGTCTTTTGAGCTTGTGACTTGTATACATTTTCGTGTGCTGCACATTTTTTTGTCAGAAATTTTCTGAAGAGCTCGTATGTTGGTATTTCATTTGTTGCTAATGTATCTTCCCATTCTAAGTTTATTGAATTATCTAATTTATTACTTACTACGCATACTAAAACTGTTTCCCAACCTTTTGTTGCTACCCCGAACTTTTCTAATGAGGTAACGTGTTGATGTACTTGGTCTGTCATATCTCTAAGGGTAAAGGTACTATTGTTTTTGGTTAATTTTGGTATGTTTAAAATCGCGGTAACGTGCTCGTTAATAGTAATTCTTTTGTTATTGTATCGTTCTACTAGTAATTGCCATGCTACATCATAATTTATATTTGTATTCTCTAAATTTTCGATTTGTTTTAAGGCTGCAACCGCGTAAACACGACTTTAAATGACATATACGTTGCACATTTGTCAGTCCGCTATTGTTGTGTATTAAGTGTAAAAATGCATCGTGAAATCCGGCCCAACTGCTATATTCGCCTGAAAATTCCGGCAACTTGATTGCAGGTAACTTTAGCCCGGTAGATTCATTAGTAGTTGGTATTGAGTTTGTTTGTAAAGTTTGTTGAATATTGTGATAATTGTTTGTTTCTAATTGACTAATCGCCTCACTACATCTATCTATAACAGCATAAAATCCATCCTCTAATCCTTTCCGACTATTTTTTTCATTCCCGTTAAGAAATTCTAATCTAGCTTGAATATCATCGAACTGGTCAAAATACTTTTTCATTTTTGATAAACGTATCTTTAAATCGGACAGTTTTTCTAAGTTTTCCGGTTTTCCTAAAAAACTTGCTAAACGCGTGACATGACCCTTTAATACACCTCGATTGTGCCTTAATTCCCTAATCTCATCGGTATTCTTCGTTTGCTCTGTCATCTTAATAATAATATTAGTTCACTAAATCAATAAAGATATTAAATAAATGAACCAAAATGCACAAAAATCGACTCAAACCAACCACCACTTGAAATAAGGAATTGAAAAATTTTAAGATAAAGGAAAATAATGGAACGCACTGACCATGTGTTTACTGTTTTCTTAAATAAACTGTTTTCCTAAACTTGCACTGGTTATCCGGCTCGAAGGACCAATATGTTACTTCGTGGGACTCTGATGAAGAACCGTTAGTGGAAATAAACATGTGTGTGTCGGTAATTCACTATTATAATTTTAACTTTTGAGAATACAAAACATATTATAAATATTTATAAAACAACATGACAAGTACTTTTACATGTTAACGCCATAAGCGTTGTTGAGTTAATGCGGCGCTTTTTCTTCTACCCTTCCCGCTCTTGGTCAGTTATTCTTAATAGGTGTTGCCACGTCTAACCACACATTGAAAGTTTTTAATAACTTAAACAAGGTATAGATCTATGAAATTTAATATGAAAAAATATGTCATTTGTGGTTATGATTAATGTCACATTGAAAGAAGGTTTTTTTAATAGTTGTCGGGGTATGGAATGAAAATTGAATGTGGGTAGTGATAGTAATTGTTGTTGATATATAGATTTTGACAGGAGAAAAGAATATTTTTGACAGGCGGAGAGATAATATAAAAATAAAATAACCGATTGAAAATTAAAAATATTGGACTAAAATTTTTAAAGCAGTAAACATTTCGATAATATATAAATGGAAATAGAAATTGTACTACAAATGGCCTATTTGGTGATTGAAGGATTAGAGAAAATTGAAGAATTGACATTATACCAAACCAGGGAAGTAATATTCCAATACTTATTACGATAATAAATTTTATCAACAATTTTTTGAATAAATAGAAGTTAAAAATGAATTAAACATTTTATTAGATTATTATACACTTTGTAAAGTATACATCCTTTAGAAAAAAAACTAAACAAAAACAAGAGTGAAAAATAAAAGAGAGAGAGAGAGAGAAAGGGGTGAGAGAGATGTTAAGCCTAAAAAAATTAACAGTTTAATTTGAAAAAATACAGCCTGAACTTAAAAAGCATTTAAATAATTCTATACAGTATGCAACATAGGGAAAACAATAAGTTGTTCTTGACAGAAAAGTTTAATATATTTGAAAGCTGCCTGCTTAGTATTCCAAGCCCTTAAATCACTTTCTTTGTTTTCAACCCAATGAATACCCAATAATGATAACTCACAAGGAGTATCATAAAAATTTCTTTTTGTAGTAAAATGATGAAATTTTTGATAATTGAAATGGTACCATCTTTTGAAGAACAACAATGATTGGGATGTTTTAGGGATAATAAAAATGTTTCAAACTGGAGCTCAGAATACTGATTGAAATTCATAAATTTCAATAAATTAGAACCGTTAAAATGCTGTTTGCCAAATAGAGGACATGTTTTTATGTTCAAGCGGGATGTGTGTGGAGAAAAGATTATCAATTTCCTTTTTTCGGTTGATGATTTGGTGAAGTGGCTTCTCATTCTTTCTTAATAATTTTTTAAGAGTTTGCATGTAATTTTCAAATTTAAATGCAGAAAAGCTGTGCAATGGTCCAAAGTTACGAACATCTTCTGATAAGTGGAGTAAATTATGAATATTATATATATACTAATTATATACTGAGCACCGTATAAGCTACAAAATGATTTTACAAAATAACGAAGCAATTCTTCTGCATAATCAATTTTATCCAAATTTGAAGACAATAATGACAAAGCAACATGTAGTGACAGAAAATTAATATATTGAGCATGGTTTATTACATTTTTTAAACAAACAGAACCTGTATTAAAAAAAATTGGCTCAATTCAGTGGCTTTCCATCTCTTAGATTCATCAAGACTTCTTGGCTTTCTATTAAATGCAATAAATATATTAGGTATTTGATTAATGAGAGAAGTAGAAATCATATTAACCTGTTGGGCAGACAATTTAAAAAGTGGCTTACCGTTTAGGTACTTCCTGTATAACTAAATAAATATTATCGATACAGGTTTTTGTTTCACCTTGAAGTAGCTTTATACATATTATAGAAAATAAATTCAGTTTCGAGTACAGAGTTGAATTATTAATACCTAGTCCTTATAAATCTCCTAAATTGAATATAAAAATATTAAGTTACATTAAATAATTATCAAATAACCGAGTAGGGTTATTACACTGGCGCAGTATTTCAAGGTAAATAAAATTGAGGAAAACATGAAAACTGCCTTGCTGATCAGCGCAATAGAAGATGAGACATACGAACTAATGGAAGATCTGTGCAGCCCAGAAAAGCTAGCAGATAAAACGTTTGCTGCATTACAAAAAATATTACAAGAGCATTTACAGCCGACACCATCTGAAATTACCGAACGTTATAAATTCCGACAGCGGAAACCAGAAAGAGGAGAGAAAATCTCAATGTATTTAGCATCATTAAAGCAGCTATCAAAATACTGTAAATTTGGTAATAATTTGGAAACTCAACTACGAGATCAATGAGTTTTTGGATTAAAAAATGAAGTCATTCGACAACGCCTGTTCCAAGAAAAAACGCTCACCTATTGCAAAGCTGTGGAAATAGCAGTAAACATGGAAGCAGCAGAAAGAGATTCGGAGTTAGTGGGTGGTACAAACACAGTGAATTTTGTGAAAAAGGAAGAAAGGAAAAAGTTTTCCACGAAATACCAGCGGTCCAAATCTAGGGTCAAGACACCATTTTTAAGTTCTTGGCAGGGAGGAAGTCTGCAATGCCGCCATTGTGGCAAGAATAACCACGTCACTTCCACTTGTTTTTTCAAGGCCGCCACCTGTCACACATGTGGCAAGAAAGGACACATCAGTACGAGGTGTGCAGAAAAAGGTACCGATAAAAATGCAAATTCTTATAAGTATAACAAGTTTGTAGTTATTGATAATGACTCGGGCGATTCTGATTCATATTTAGATTCTTATTTTAATAATATAACGCATGGAAATGACAAACCATTGAAAGTTGATATTTCCATAAATAATAAAACAATTTCCATGGAATGTGATTCTGGTTCACCTATATCCGCCATTTCAGAAAAATTTTACATAAATAATTTCAAGAATTTTCGACTAAATAAATCTTAATTAAATTTAAAATCATACTCAGGCAGTGTTATTAATGTGTTAGGATATGTTTTTGTTTCTGTTTTCAACAACAATATGTCAGTAAATTTAAAACTGTATGTTATCAAAAACGGTGGTCCACCTATTTTAGGTAGGGAATGGATTTCTAAATTAAATATTGTAACCTTCCCTTTTTCTTTCAAGACAAAAAGTAGTCTATAGGGTTACATGTAAGTCCAGTTGTCCCGGTGTCAACCTTTAGGGCCTTCAGCTCACTCAGAACGGTGGCAGGGTGTGAGTATAAAATTTACCAGGAATATTTATGAGCGCCTGCGAAGTTTAAACGACCTCAAGAAATGTTTTCCCCCACCCTAAACTTGCAAATGGTACATGAGGAAGAAATGAGACTAAACCTTACCTTACAATAGAGTCTTTAATTATCTCTACAAAACTAACAGCAACCAACTTGCAAGTCGCGACAAACTGTTTATAATTAAAAAAAAATTACAAATTATAAGTATCTTCACGCTGAAGAACCAAACTCCATTGAGTACTTAAAATTCAATATGATTGTACAAAACGAACTGTTATTCCTGAATTGAGATTAATACAAAACCTACCCCCTTTACAACCCTTATTATTATTACCCCAAAATATACATATATTTACTTGCACTTATCAGATACAATAAATTTACATACGCAATATCATAAATCAATGATCACAACGAGTAAGACTCGAAAAAAAAGAAACCGTGGCGCACGCCTATGTTGGATCCAAAACAACCGCACGCTGAATGTGTGAAAGGTGATAAATAGTATTTCACAATAATGTATAGCCTTAGTGGGCCAATAACCTGTTAATGTCATTTATTTCATAATTATGTAAATCTATAGAGTTATCTGAATTAGTCTTACTGATCATAGACGACCAAATAATATTTGCGTAATACTACTGAAGTACGCAAACGAAAACTAAATTATTGAAATCCAATAACCCCCCGTATATAATAGTTACACTAAAGAAGTGAACCTAGAACCATTTGTTCTTTTAACAAAAAAATATATCCTAAAACTAATAAAATCCAATATACCCCCCGTAATAGTTACACTAAACTAAGTGAACTCACAACCATCTGTTCTTTATAAAAAAAATATATCCTAAAACTAATAAAATCCAATATACCCCCCGTGATAGTTACACTAAAGTAAGTGAACTCAGAACATCTGTTCCCTTATATAAAAAGAAATAAAAATAAAATCCCAAAACTAGTAATATCCAATAACTCCCCGTATTCAGGTTCTTGCTCTACTGTAGGTAAAAACTATAATCCAAATAACCATAAAAAAAAATAACAAAAGAAAAATGAGATGGGATTACACCTCATCCCCTGTGACCATCTTCCACCTAGGATCTCCGTCGTCCCCACTTTCTATTATTCTCATCTTGACCTGGTCCTTACTTGCTCCCAATAGTATCAAAAATATGCACTTGACCAGGAACGTGAACTTGAACGTGCACTTGAACCCTTTAAAAACAATACAACCCATTACCAAAATTGTATAAAATCTTGACAATTATTTTCAAGTGTCCCACAAAATTAATTTGACAACTCCCGGTTAAGACAAAAGTTTCAAAAGATACTTTAGGTTTCTCGGAAAACTAAACTAACCCCCCATTAACCTCAAAAGTTACTATAAACAAACTGAGCATACTATACTAGCCAACCCACTTGATCGTTCCACCTTACCCGAATAGTAAAGTAAACGTATAAACCTTAGACTGTGCATTTTGATTAAATACTAAATGTAGCCTATACTGATCCTTTTGTAGAATACCCTGTAGGCTAAAGAAAATTCTTAACTAAAGAAAGATAACCTAACCAATCTATATAACTAAAATGAATATCTAATATGAAATAATAAATCAGGCGTTACCTGTTTTACTTAATGTGGTTGTTACCTGCTGTTACCAAAATCATAGTTGAAAAACAATATAAGAATTAGTTTCTTAAATCATTGCTGAAGTGAATACTACAAAACTACTTTACTAACTTTGTAAAATATGACAATTAAAGTGTCCCTAAGAAGGCGTTTATATTAGTCTGAAGGACATGCCTTCAGCAGAACTAGTAGTAGGATTGTGGACTCTGAGTCTTTACAAGTCCTTATCTGAATGTAACTTTATTCCAAAAGTATTAAGTAAGATTTACTAAGTAATTGACTTATTATTAGGTATATTTCGTTCAATAATGAAATTGTTGGAAATAGATATTAAAATTCACCCAAAAATCAGTATAGGTACTATAATTATAATAAAAAGAAAACTATCTACAACGTTATGTACTGGGCAACTTTTATATATAAATACAACTAACGAAATCTAGTCATGTAAGCAATTTTACTAACCTTCTATCGCGAAGGGCTCCAACAGACCAACAAACGCAGACCCCGAGTCTACTCCAGTAGCCTCACTTACTCCGATAGCCTCACTTACTCCAGTGACCTCACCTGCTCGGCCTAGTCCAAATACTACAAATACCACCAAAACGACTATTCCCATCTAGAAATGTAAACGGCACTATAGAAAGGGTCTTTAGATAAGACTACCTTTAATGTTATAAATGAAACTAACTGTTTCTAATTAATTCCACTATTTAATGCAAAAATTATTATACAAGATTCTATAAAATTATTAACTTTAGATTTATATTCTTCGGATTTTAAAATGACAGTGGCATTTCCATTGTCAGATTTTGTTATTGTGCGGTTATAATCTTCTACTTTTTGTTTAATTGAATTTAATGCTGAATTATCATTTTTTGTTTGACGTTTAACCTTTGAAGGTTTCATATTTTTATTCAAATTAGCAATTTGTAATTTTTTATAAAGAAAACTATTTGACTGAGATTTTAAAGCTATTTCTGACTCTAAAATGTCTTTAATACTATTTGTGAATTTTGGTGGTATGCTGTATTTTAAGCCTTTATTTAAAAATTCTATCTCACTATTTGTGAAGTTAGTGTCTGAAAGGTTTTCGAATCGTGGTGCAAAGTGTATTGGTGTGTAAGTACTTACAGTTTTATGATGTTCAGTGTATTGAGTGTTATGTTTTACGTACTCCAGTTGTTGTAGTTTTCGTTTTTTTTTACCTTTACTTACCAATTGGTAACAGATCCACAAAAAAATTCCAAAAATGGCGTGGGAAAAAGTATTTCACTCCACTTCCTCCAAACTACGTCCTCCTTCAAAAATACGTCCAACACCCAAATCCCACTTAAAATGGTAGAGTTAATAATCCCGAATAATATCGGATGGCTTTATGCCAGTTAAGATTCCTGCAGAATCCTGATTCTCCAGCCCAGATCTTTCACCAAACTCTTCGTACCACTCAGTAGTCGGAAGATAACTCCATCCACTACCCAGAACACCAAACGTCGTTAGCGACTTCCGTTAGGGAAATATTCGCGAACAACAAATATATAAAAGTCCCAGTAACTATAACCGGCCAAATTAGGCGCTTATCTATTTAACGTCTAACAACTAACACTAAAATCTAAAAACCAACTATATACCCTCCCCGTATATACATCAAATTGACAGAAAAAGAAAAATAGGACATCGATGGATTAAAAATTGAGACTATCCCTAGGTGTTTGTATGTGGAACTTAAAACCAAAACCACAGAATCTAGTTCATCCCAAGCCACTACATAACCCATATCTGAGTCCAATGTAGCGGTTAAGTAGTATACTATGTTCTACTTGACACGTTAGCCTCGTAAAACGTTTCTACTACACCTAAAAGACCAACTAAAATTTCCATCCCACAAAGCCAAAGCTAAAACCACTCTCTTCATTCCTTCCACATCACAAAAAAGGTGTTACCCCTTTCCAACAATCTAGAAAAATCAACATTCTAAATTTTAAACCATCACCCATCCGGATATGACATTCAAAACAATCGCAAGGTTATCGATATTTGCGCTCCAAGTTCACTAACAACCACAGATCGGTATGCTAATTCGTCAAAATTAAGTCCACAGACTAATCCATTTCATTCGTAGAACCATCACTGTCTACCATACTCTATTAGATAAAAACGAAGAAGACTAACCCAAAAATAGTTGACATATGATAATGTAAACAAAGTTTAATACACTCAAGTACCTTGTATTCCATAAATTATGTGATCGATACCAATTAACTGAACTATCCCCGCATAATATTATAAAATATGCCCACTCTAAGATATTTAGTAAGCACACAAGTATGTAAATTGTACAATTACGGCTAGAATACAACACGTTACTTTTAATTTCCCAGTGGTGTTAACTTGAATTTGTACCAATGATGACCTTACAAAATCTGAAGACACGAGTATTCCTTATTCTTTACAAAAGCTCAAAACGGTTTCGCTTCCTTTAAACTTGCTATCAAAATAGTTATTGGAGATACAGCTGAATAATTACCATAACACTATTTCTGTAATCCCTTGACATGTCAATGAATGTATCATCCAATGACGTACACAAAAATTAAAAATAATACAAAATTAGTAAAATGATGGAAGGAAAAAAGAACTACAATACTAATGAAATCCTCGAAATATTCTACTAATTCGATTATATATATACATGAAAAACGGAACGTTACAGACCCCCCTTACTTCAAGAAAATTAAGACATTAATTTTCCATAGCGCTAGCTATTTTGATATTCCAAGTTCCTTTATTAACACCATCCTCGTCCATTAAGACGTAGGTCCAAGGTGAAACTTTTTTCGGCACTAGAAAAGGTCCGACCCACCGAGGAGCCAGCTTACTAGTGTAATACTGCGCCGCGTCTGATGCGACGAAATTCTTCCGCCACACTAAAGCCGATTTTAGGCGGTGAACCGGTAATAACTTTGGTTGTCCTTAGGTTATCCCTTGGTTGTAGCCCTACGCATGTGTAAACTGTCAAATCTTAACCTACAAGATAATCAGCGTAAATGCATTTGGTTTAACGATTTGGTTGAGTTGGGGTTATGTTCAATGTTGTTGTGGTAGTTGTAAATGTAAATATATCTATAATGAAAAAGATCGAAGAATAGAAGTGAAAATGGAACGTCTGGTTGTTGTAATCTCAGAGTTATTCGAGGATGAACTTTTATTGAAGTATATTTCGACATCACTTGTAATGTCTAATAACTATTCTTTTCTCATTTCAAAGTATATCAAGAAGGATTACATGTTAAATTCTCCTTTAAATAAGCAATGGCTTGAGGATTACGATAATTTACAATTTTATCAACTATTTAGGATGGGAAAAGATACATTTGAAAAGTTGCTGGTAACTCTAGAAAATATTGATAAAGATAGGTGCATTCAAAAGACATACACCGGTGGATATAAACTTATAAATAGCAAAACTTGCTTGTTAATATTTCTATGGTACATGGCTACGCAAGATAGCTTACTATATATAGGTGATAGGTTTAAAGTGTGCTCTGCAACGGTGATGAATATTGTCAACAAAATGTTATTTCTCACCATGAAACTAAAAAAGCAGTATATAGTATTTCCCCAAACAGAGGAGGAAATGATTGAAATATCTATAAATTTCAAAACATATCCAGGTATGAGTAACAAATGAAAACTATACTGAAAGAATTGATTATTACTTGCATTTCATTTAATAGGAGTTATTGGTCCTCTGGATGGCACACACATATTGATCAAGTCCAAATAAATCAACAGGATAGTTATGTTGATCGCTACAGACGGCATTCGATCAACATAATGGCTATCTGTACAAGTAATAGTATATTCACTTACATATTCGTAGGCTTCCCTGGAACAGCACATGATGCTAGGGTAATGTATTTAAACCCTGAAGGATTATCTTCTGTATGCTCCATGTGGTGTATTAATCATTCTTTTTGTTAATTATTTTGGGAAATTTAATCACAATATTTTTTAATTTAACGTTTCCATCTACCGATATCAGGAAATGTTGAATTAAAAAATATAAAAAAGATTGTGGTTTAATTTCCCAAAATAATTTAAAAAAAAAAGAATACTGAAGGATTAATTCAATTTATACCAATTGGTCTATTTCATGCTAGGTGTAAAGCCTCATTTAGACATGCTAGTGTACTCAGCCAAGTTACTCTACAACCAACTCACTAGCATTTAAATAATGTGTGAACGGTCACTAGTGCACTCGCAAGCAGCAAGTGACTGTTCACACCTATTATTTGAATGATAGTACCTTGCCAGTAGAGTACTCAGCCGAGTACACTGGCATGTCTAAATGAAGCTTATGAGAAGTTACTGCCCCGCTCTTGTTATTAAAATCAGTGAATAGCTGTAGCCGTGAACTAAATCATTTATTTTAATAACAAGAGTGAGGCAGATGTATATAAATTTTAGTAAGATTGATAAAGAAAATACAGTACAGCCCAATACCTAGCATGAAATATACTTACCTGTATGTATGCATATGATTGTAGGTGTTTGAAAACTCACAATTGTTTTTAAAAATTGAAAGAAATGGAGCAAATACAATATTCATCGATGAAAATAAATATCATCTCATAGGTGATAGTGCTTTTGGAGTAAAACCTTGGTTGATGACTCCTTACAAAGGTAGTAATTTATCAAGAAAACAAAGGTACCATAATTACCGATTTCTAGTAGCTATTGAACATACCTTTGGCTTACTAAAGGGAAGATGGAGACGCCTACAATATATAAATACTTATAACATTTGCAAAACTGTGGAAGTTGCAACAGCAGGGTGTGTTTTACATAACTTCTGTTTCATTAACTGTGATGCTTGGAATGAAGAGTATGTAGATGCCCATGAAATTGAAGGAAGAATTCAACGACGACAGGATGATACAATGCAAGGAAAGGCTAAGAGAAATGATATTGCAAATACTTTATTTTTATAAAAATATAAATGTTAATTTATAACTACTAATTAAGAGAACCTCAATATTAATAATTAGTTACTTACCTCCATCATTACTTTTAAAGTTTAAAACTCGGTTTGAAATTTATATAAAAGTTATTCCAAGAAAAATAAAATGAAACATATTCTAAGTAAAATAAAATAAAAGTTAAACTTGACTATGTGAATGTACAGGGTGATATTTATAAAGTTCCACCCCCTGTAACTATCCTAATATAATTATGATGTAGAAAGGTGAAACAACTGTGAGAATGCCTGTTTTTTTGTAAATATTGTTTTTTAAAAGAAACCATAATCTACAGGGTGTATTTGAAATTTAAATCAAAAATATTTAGTTTTATGTATATTTAAAAAACTAATTTTTCAGGGAATTTACAATTTTCAAAAATTACTGGAAGTTCCATTTAAAAAATTGATCTTAGTACCACACCCTGTATATTATAAGGTTTTTTAAAAAAACAATACCTGGAGAAAAGCATGCATATTTTCTCAACTTTCTATTACATGTATTAAAAACGTTAGGAGATGGGATTTTATAAAAACTCACCCTGTATATCACAGCAAGTAGTACATTATTATTGAAGTCTCCTGTAATGTATTTAGGACTTTTATTCACTGTCCTCATCATGTTTACGTTTTTTTTACAAGCATTACTCAGTGATTTATCTAAAATTTGCAAGAGCCTATCTTTTTGTTCTTCTGCTTTCTTCGGGCTATATAGTAATAGGCCAAACTGTTCGCACCTCAGTTCCCTGTCCAGTTTTACTTCTTTTAAAAGTTGTTGTGAAGCAGATGCTGGTTTCAATTAAGTTTTGTTTTTAAATCTGTTGGTTGCAGCAGACCCTTCTGTGCTTGTAGAAGGATTGCTGTTATCAGAAAGTATATCTTCAGATTGTGATGTTTCAAATGTATCTTCTAGATGGGCTGGAGCAGTTTTATGTTTTGTAGCTGTAAAATAGGAAAAAAATATATATACAGGGTGATAAACTTTTACTCCGAGTTTAATATTCGTTGTCTTGAGAGTTATGAAAAAAGTTTCAAGTACAGATTATAGATACAGTTAAGCTTCAAATTTTGAAATGGTTTCGTAATATACATTACTTTGAAGCTGTGACCTGATACCAGAAGCAGTTGTATTAAAAACTTTTTTCGTATCAAGACAAAGAGGATATCAAACTATGGAGTAGGTATAAGTTGATCAAACTATATGCATAATAAATTGAGTATAATCATATTTTCGCCGAGTGAAAAACTGACGTAGGTACCTGACGAAAAAGTATTAACTACAAATAACAAAAACAAATTATTACCAATAATTGCATGTAACTCATCAAAATATGCCGGATCTTCTGAATGTCCTTCGCCTGTGGTTTTTTGATGTTTTATATATGCATAATAGGTTTTGCAAAGATTCGCAAATTTTTGGCGGCATCGTTCAGGTCCATTTGCACCAGCTGTAAAACCTTTCTATGAAGATATAAACACAACACCTGCTGCGGCAAGACTTTACAAAGTCATGGCAAAAGGTAGGGTCAACACAGATATGGCTTTGAGGAAGCCAGACGGTAAATATACCGAAAATGAGGGAGAAAGAGTGAAACTCTTACTAGAAACTCATTTTCCTGGGAGTAGCCCAAATAGGGGAGATAGTTCTATCGAAGGTCATAACAGACCTTCGAGAGAAAGCACTACAATGGCTAAGCACATTTGTAGTAACGAACGGTTAAAATGGGCTATGGACACCTTTTCACCATTCAAGGCACCGGGAGCTGATGGAATTTTCCCAGCATTGCTCCAGCAAGGACAAGACGAAATTCTACCACATTTGGTTAGGATTAGTCGAAGCAGCTTAGTACTGGGTTATATACCAGAAGCATGGAGAAGGGCAATAGTAACCTTCATTCCAAAAGCTGGAAAAAGGGACACAACAAACCCCAAATCCTTCAGACCTATTAGCCTAACATCGTTTGTGCTCAAAACGATGGAAAAAGCTATTGACAACTACATTAGAGCGGAAATCCTAGAGAGACTACCTCTCCACCCTCATCAGCATGCTTACCGGGCAGGCAGATCTACGGAGACTGCACTGATACAACTGACGGAGGATATCCGAGGTGCTCTAGACAACCAAGAAGCCGTAGTATGCGCCTTTTTGGATATAGAAGGAGCTTTTGACAATACTCCTCATGAGGCTGTCAAAAGAGCATTAAATAGAAGAGGTGTAGACAGCACAACGTCCAAATGGATGTCGGAACTGCTCACCACTAGAGTAGCAGAGACGAGGACGAGCAAAGACATTGTCTCCATCTGTACAACCAGAGGATGTCCACAGGGAGGAGTAGCATCCCCATTAATGTGGAGCCTGGCGGTTGACGAACTCCTGTGTGGTTTGACTGACCTCGGAATATCCTGCCAAGGATATGCTGATGATATTGTCATAACAGCCAGGGGAAAATTCGAAAATACCCTTTGTGACATCGTACAAAAGGGTCTGAACTATACAAATAGCTGGTGTAGACAAGTGGGACTCAACATCAACCCCACCAAAACCATCTTAATAGCCTTCACTAAGAAAAGAAAGCTCAACCTCAAAACCATTAAACTTAATGGGAGCGAGGTTGAATGGAGACAGGAAGTCAAGTATCTAGGTTTGACTCTAGACAGTAAACTCCTGTGGAACAAACACGAAAAGGAGATTATATACAAAGCAAAAATGGCTCTAATAGTGTGCAGGAATCTGGCAGGGAGAAATTGGGGGTGCAACCCAAAAATCCTGAGCTGGATGTACACTGCCATAGTGAGACCAATTATCACTTATGGAGCCATTGCGTGGAGTAGTAGAACTAGCCTATTGACAACGAGAGAAAACCTCTCAAAAATTCAAAGACTAGCCTGTATGTGCATTACAGGAGCAATGAGAACATGCCCAACGGCAGCCATGGAAGTTATTCTCAACCTCACACCACTACATATGGTGGTGGAAAGTGTTGCAGAAAGAACAAGATACAGACTAAGTAGAGAGGGAATCATTAAAAAAAAACCACCTCCTTATTTCTTAGAAATCAAAAAACCTGGGACATGCCACAAGATAGTATGATGAAAAAGTATAACTTTTCAAAGAAATTCGTTACGGAATTAAGCAACAAGAAGGAATGGGATCCAAATACCATTACCAGACTTGGAAAGAATTCCATTCAATGGTACACGGATGGCTCAAAAGCAATAGAAGGAACTGGGATAGGAGTGTACGGGCCTGGAACCAAACACTCTGAAAGCTTGGGGAAAACCCCGAGTATCTTTCAAGCGGAAATTCACGCCATAAGAAAGTGTGTCCAGTTCAATATTGATAAAGGATATAGAAGGCAAAGGATTATCATAATGGCAAACTAAATGAACTAGGCGAGAACAATATTTTCACCTTACTGTGGATTCCAGGACACAGGGATAGAAGGAAATGAAATAGCAGATGAACTAGCAAAGAGGGGGACTGGAACACCCTTTTAGGGGCCGGAACCCTTTTGCGGTATCAGCTCCAATGTAATATTGGGAGAAATTTTAGGGGCCGGAACCCTTTTGCGGTATCAGCTCCAATGTAATATTGGGAGAAATAGGCAAAGCCGAAGAAAAGAGAAGATCTGACCATTGGAAAGATCTAGTAGAACTTAGGCAATCAAAGATTCTTCTGGGTGACTACAACCTGTTGAGATCAAATGAATGCATAAGTCAAAGTAAAACTGCACTAAGAGTTTTAACAGGCATCCTTACGGGATATTGTCGCCTGAATGGGCACCTGAAAAAGCTCAAAATAGTGGAGGAAGAAGAATGTAGATTCTGTGGTATGGAAGAAGAAACCTCCATCCACATACTTGCGAACTGCACAGCAATTCAGAATCCTAGGGCACAACACCTTGGAGATTACTGGATAGAAGAGGGACATTTACCTAAGTTAAAGCCTGCAGATATCCTAAAATTCCTCCGGGAAATAGGACTTGTAACCTTACAAATTGAGCTCAAGCCCAAATAAGAATCAAGTTATAAAATTTAAATAATTAAAAAAAAAGGTGCAAGATTATAAATTAATTTGTCTACTTGGTTACATAAGTTTCGGTTGCTCCGGTGACAACCTTAGGCCTTCGACGTCGCTCAGAACGGAGGTAGGGGTGGATCCCTCTTATTGATCTTCCGGACAAAATAGTAGACAACTTGTGTGGGCGCCAACTGAGTTTTCCACTTTGGCCTAGCACGACTAATTTCCCCCGATAACCCAGTAAAACAAGGGATGAAAATAAAAGGCAAACCTCAGCTTATGTTCCTTATAATAACTAAAATAAAATCATTTAATACCCTTAAGGGGTGTTTTACAAATAAATACTACTACTACTGAAAACCCTAGTAAAAGCCCCCCCACTTTAAAAAAAGAAAAATAGTGTGAACATCTGTTTCACACCAATAGTCAAACTATTAACACTAAAATTTCAAACTATACCAGTTAATTTGACCTACTTAGTGTGAAATTAATATGGCTGTTCGAGTGTACCAATACAGATTAAATACAAACTTTCAATTATATGTTACCTGAAAAGTAGTGTAAAGTTTATAAAAAAACAATTCCATATAAGGCGACACCGTAGTCAAGGCGTTGGTACCAAGGCAGAGACGCATGCGCAAGTGGATAAAATTATGAAAATTAAATTGTGAAAATTCACCGCAAAATATTAATTTCCACCATTACAATTGCATAATAAAATAAATCAGTAGGAACTACCTAGCTAATGAATATACATGTTGGCGTAAAGCCCAAAATAAAAATAAGTAAACAACTCAGAAAAACCATACCAGGTTACCCTCAATGTGGTCTTCTTCAAGAAGTTGTTGAAGAGTAGCAGCAAACTGCAGAAGACATCACCATCGATCTACCAGGTAAACTCCAAACATCCCGAAGTGTGTATCTGGCCCCACAGGTGAAGTGTGTATAATCTGGCCCCACAGGTGAAGTGTTTATAATCTGGCCCCACAGGTGAAGTGTGTATAATCTGGCCCCACAGGTGAAGTGTGTATAATCTGGCCCCACAGGTGAACCCTTAAAAATTAAAACAGGTGTCAGCTAAAAACTGAGCCTATACAGGAACCAATCAAACACCTCGACAAGTTAAGCTTGTCTCGGCCTATGCCAGAAGCTAATTTATAAAAATTTACAAGTAACGTACAAATCAAAATCAACCCCAAATTAACTTAATCAAACCCACAAAGTAGTCATAAGACCTACTTACAATGAACAGTGTCAGTAAGAGTATACTACACTGAATTTAAATCAAATAATAAGAATGCGATAAGCATCTAAAATAAACTGTTTTTGGTCGTAGCCAGGGTAAGTTTGAAGAACCACCCACGAATTATAGTATTCGTTAGACTAAAACGGGCAAAGAAAACAAAATATACACAGGGTAACAGAATAGACTGTCTTATTCAAAAATTTACAATCAACAGGTAGTATTTTACCACCAACTGTTTTATCTACAAAAACTACAAATCTATGAGACATACCTTTTCCAAAAAGGGTCCAATACTCAAAATTTTCCTCTTACTGGACGGCTACCAACAAATAACGAACCAACAACAGCATGTGGCACATCTTCAATTTCAAAACTTCAACGTTGGCGATCTCCTTTAAATAGTGATAAATACATAGTGATGCGAAATCAGTAAGTAGAGAAAATACTTACAATCGTTTTAGTGCAATATATCCCCTATAAGGGTTTGTGAAAACGGCTTCCAGAACAGGACGGAATTCTTCAACAATACGAACTCCCTTAGAACCAAAATTCTAGCCGTATATTCCACAACTCATTCAGAATGAGAACCTATAAATCCCAGCAGGGGATGACTATCCAGTCATTAAAAAAATTCAGATTCTAGTTCCATGCACTTTTGGAAACCAACTATTAAGATCAAGTAGGAGCACACACCGGAAAGAAGGGTGACTGACACTTCCTCAACGTCAATACAGAATACTACCATAAAGAAACCTACCCGAAACATACATCCGAACTACACTGCTCACTACACCGAGCGTGTTCCGCACAGATCAAGTCATAAACTGCTACACTTCCCTCTATGTAAGTCAATCCGCATTCGCGAGTAAAACAGCCTACACTCCTGAGTAGCATCGATCAAACGCTCTAACAATTCCGTAGAACGGAGCGACAACATTTGTCTATGGACTCGTAGAGTCACAGAGCAAACGCTCTACCTATACCGACAACATCAGCGCGACAAACTTAGTTGTCTGTGGACTCGTAAAGTCACAGAGCATTGCTCTATCTATGCTGACAACGGCGCGACAAACTAAGTTGTCTGTGGACTCTTGAAGTCACAGAGCAACGCCTAACATCAAGTACGACTACACTCAGCGGCATGACGAACGAACGCTTTTATCCAAGATACAGCTGTCACGGTCCAAATGTCAATGTCATCCTACAAATAAACACTTGTGAACATTGGAAGGAAAAATAAAGTATATATTATAAATTATTCAAATAAATTTGAGCAATAGATAGTACCACAATACCCTCCTGTCAAAGTAAACAAAGCAAGATCAAACACTCGGATTCAACATACAAAACACATGGCGATAACAGCTAATATATTATAAGTAGATGTTCATAAAATATTCGAATGCCAACTTACACAGAAGATTTCTAACTAGTATGTCTTTACTCAAGCCAAAATATGGTAGATAAATGAAGAAAATATACCTTTAACTCAAAAGTAAAGTATGTCTATATAGATCAGTAAGTTTTATCAAACCTAATTACTACTTTAAATGTTTCAGACTTCAAGTCAAGGAGTCAGTAATAATTTATAACTGAACCCTAATAAACTTTAGCGTTTATCAAGCTGAAGCGGACAAAGTATTTGGACTACTGTGGCTACACCCCAAAGGTGATATAATCAAAGCCAGAAACAAAATCAGTAGTCCCACGGTAACTAAAAACTAAAGTAAAATCCACAAGAGAGAAAACCCCTTACTACCCTTAATTATGAATTATAATATAACAAACAAAAAGAAACAACTAACATGAATATATCTATACGGACATTTACCAGGTAGGCGCTAGTTTTATTATTTACATTACCTAGCGACAAAATATAAAAATGGTTGTCAAGATGTGAAGACAGGTATGGTTACAGCCTGCACCACTTCACCGGAAGGATGATGGCAGAGTAGTCCCTAAAACTCTGGGCTGACAGAAGCTATTCAACTACTGAAGTACTTTCGTAGTGATCAAATGATATTAGAAACATAAAGACAATATCGGTCAGGTAATTACTATATACAAATACTTAATATATACAATAGACGTAGTGACAAATTCAACCGTTACAGACTGAAGGAGCTACTAGTCTCTGAGACTTTCCTCAGGAACTAAGTAGAAGTAAGGGGGCACAATAGATCTTTAAGGTCTCAGTGAATGACACCCACTACATACATACATACATACATACATACATACATACATACATACAAAACCTTTTGCTTGCAGTGCATCTGAAATGTCTGCCCACAATTTGTGTTTGTTTGTCTTTTTATCATCAAACTTTTGGGAAAGCTTTAATCTTAGGGACAGCATCAAACTGGTTGCTTTGTTATCCATATCTGTTGGTTTTCTCCTTGTCCAAATTATTATTGCTGCATTCAAATTCCTGCCGTCATTAACGACTTCCGACATATCTTCGTCCTCAAGCACATCAGTATGTAATATATTATTTACGTTTTCTGCAAAGGGCATTCCTTGGACAAAGGCGAGGGCTGCATCTTGATCTACAAAATTTAAGTCACCTACAGTAGTATCAAAGTACATTTACATTTACCTGTGTTTATTACTTACCATTCAATAAGATATTTGCTGTTTCTAAATCATCGACTGTAACTTTAACACCTTTAACACCATTTACATTAATACAAACTTCATACATTTCAGACATCTTTTATCACAATTTCGTACATATATTAACAACAATAAAAATGTCGTTCGAGTTGTTTTAATTTTAGTAAAAACTTTAACCTCACTTCTCAGTAAAACCAAACGTTACTCATATTCACAGATGGGTAAATACCGGTTATAAATTTTTAGAATAATGACGTCACAAAGGGCTCACTAATGACGTCAGGCACTTGAAATATTTCAAACTAAAATCTCTAAAATTAATAGGTTTGAACTATTTACAACCGGTTCACCGCCTAAAATCGGCTTAATTGGTTGGGATACAACTCTCCTGGACGACGACGTAGGTTGTAAAATTTCTCATTTTTCTTCGATGCCCTGTCTAAACGCAACCTTACATCATGGAATAAAACATCGAGCCCTTTCTCTCTATCACTAGTAACGATTTGAGCATTTTCCTCCATGTTTTCAGCCAGTAAACCCTCTTTGTCAGCAAAATACTTCCCATCTAACACCATGTTTCTACCAAAGTTAATGAAATACGGTGTCTGTTTGGTGGATTCATTAAAAGAAGTCCGAATCGCGCAAGTCACTTTAGCTAGAGCAACACTCCATTTCCGGTGATTATCAGAGATGTACATCGACAACATAGTCTTCAAAGTACGATTGTATCGCTCAGTAGGATTAGCTTGCGGATGATAAAAAGCATTATAACGTATTGATACTCCTTCGTTAAATTCGAGAACACTCTCGAGGTGTATTGAGGGCCGTTATCACATAATATAAGCTTAGGCACACCAAACATCAGAAACACACAATCTTCTATCCTACGACAGACATGTGGAGCAGTAGAAGATCTAAGAGGAAAGGTAAGTGTAAACTTACTGAATATATCCACTACTACCAAGATAAATCGATATCCTTCCGACGAGCGTGGGAAAGGTCCCATAAGATCAGTTGAAATTATTTCCCAAGGACGCATAGCCCTAGGTTGAGAAGTCATATGCCCTTTAGGTGGTCCTTGATCAACCTTATGCGCTGCTCATACTGCACAAGCCCTGACATACCTAGCAACATCCGATTTGAGTTTTGGCCAATAATAACGCTCACTAACTCGTTTGAATGTCTTTAAAACTCCCGTATGGCCAGCCAGAGGTGACTCATGACATTGCTTTAAAATCCTTATCCTGTTTTCCTTCGCGACAACCTTCTTCCAGTTATCTACTTCCTCTCCTAATGATCTAAAATTTGTTTTAATATATTTGTACAACTTTCCATCCAATATTCTCCACTGTGGATAACGAATAGGATTTTTATGAACTCTATCCAACATATTTATGTACCAACCATCTTTAATGACAGATACTTCGGCAACATCTACCTCCGGGATTATCGAGGGAGACAAGGTGTCCGGTACGACATTATCTTTGCCCTTGTGGAGAATTATTTTGAAATCATACTGCTGTAATCGCACGGTCCAGCGCGCTAATCGTCCCGTAGGATCTTTCAAATTTTGAAGCCACACCAATGAATAGTGGTCAGTAACAACGGTGAATGGTACTCCCTCTAAGTAAGGACGCAACTTCTCGACAGCCCATAAAACAGCTAAACACTTCCTTTCGGTTGTGGAATAATTACGCTCTTGTTTACTAATGCCCGTACCTATAGTCCCTACTCAATCTCCGACTTGAGACGTGCTTCGCCAAGTCAGACTTCGTCTCAAGTTTAGCTGCTGTACTATAGTCCCGACTTCGTGAATTCTCGGGCAAGTTGAGATCCGCTTGGTTGTTTTGGTAACTTTTGTGTTACTAGTACCAAAATTCTAGTGATTTTAATAATAATTAATTCATGTTGCCAGCATTTTAATGACTGACCTTGTTTCGTTTCTTTGATTCAGTTATTTGTGTTTATCTATGATTCAGTTTAGCGTTTTTATCTCTGATTGTTGGATGTTTTGATTGTTGTAGTTTGGATTTGTATATAATATATCTATATATTTTTGAGTTATTAACTTAAAATGAGTACAGGTAAATAACATTAGTATTTCATAAATAGGATATTGTTTATTTTGCTGTAATTTTTAGGAGATCGATGTGTTGTAGCCTATACGGAAAAAGAAAAATTATTGTTGGCATCTTTAGTAGGTTCGCACAAAAATGTCATCGAAAACAAGAGGACTGATTAAAAAAACAGCAAGCCTGGGAGGTTATATCTAAAGAGTATAACTGCCAGGCTAGTATGGTATCTATGCCAAGAAGCACATTACAATTAAAAAAATTATGGAGTAACTTGAAACAAAGGTAGTTGGGTAATATATTTTTGTATAAAAAAATACCTATAACAGTTATTTATATTTTTTGTAGAAAACGTAAAGCAGCCACCGAATCAAGATTCAAGAAATTGATGACTGGTGGAGGTCCAGGAGAACCCGAAATCGTGGATCCTGTGATGGATGCGGTAGATGTAGCTGCTCCATATGCTGATGTGACATTAAGTTGTCCATGGGATTCCATAGCAGCATTTGAGTATGATGCGGCTAAGGAATGTACTCGTAAGTAGTTGAAACACTATATTTCTTTATACCTTACTGTAATCAATTAATTTTAGGAACAACAGAGATTTTTAATGTGCTATGTGCTATGAAGCTATGTTCTGGTAATATTTTGTTCTTTTTTATATTGGAATTATAGGGTCAGCCGGGGTAATTGTAAACGATTTTTGCAAATTAGAATTTTTTTAAATTTTATTTGACCATTGCAGCCTTCCTATTTTAAATTAGTATGTGATTTTTTTTATTATATTATTTTGATATCATATTTCTCTAAATAGTTGAAAATTTCTGCAAAAAAATATAATTTTGCTTAAAAAAAAATACAAAAATATCTGTCAGTGTTTACATTTACCCCAGTTGATTCGGGGTAAATGTAAACAAGCTTTACCAGAACCATAGAAGATAGCATATTTTTTTATGGGTTAATTGTAAACATTCGACATTCAGAACATCTACACAATTTTAAGTATTTTTTAAGGCTTGTTTACATTTACCCCAATTAGTAGGTATTAAAAAAACAATGAATCGTGACTTCTTATTATTAAAGTATTTATTAGGTTACGAATTTATAAAAATACAAAAACTTCTTAATATAAGTATACTACTAAACTTAAGAACAGTCAGAATAGGTAAGTGAAATTTAAAAAAAAATCAAAAATGATAACACAACTTTAATTAAGACATAGTAGAAACCTTTTTATTAAAATGATAATAAATCCTTTCTCCTTTCATTTTGATTTCAGGGAATGGCAAAACCCCTAGTATTTGATCTTTAAAGGCAAAGCTAACATCATTCGAGTTAATAACAAAATCTTGTTTTGTATCATCAATAGATTTTAGTCCTATTACTTCAACTTCATTTCCTTGATCGCTCTTTACAACATTTTCTACAACGCATACATATTTATGCACCGTTGCATTTCTTTTGCCTGATTTAAATTGAACCAAGACAAAATCACCATTTTTTAGTTCTGATATGGGTGTCTTGGTGACATCTATGGGTTCTTCATCGCTGATGAAGCTTTATTCCCATGGACTCTCTGAATCACTTTTGAATGATGATTTTTCTTCTTCACTTGAAATATCTTTGGAGCTTACACGTTTTTTCCTATTGCCATTTTTGTTTCTGTCAACTCTAATCTTTTTCTTTGGTAGGCTGGCAATTTTTGATTTTTCTTGCTTGGTTTTATTTGATTTTTTCTCTTGAGCTTCCTTTAATCTGTTTAATACATCTTCTGTGGTTAATACTTCGCCATACTTTAGTTGTCTCAACCTTGGTATAACTTCTTTTTTTACTGTAGATGCATTTGTGTTTTCGACAATAGTAGTGCTTTCGCTTTTTTCCGGAGATTGAAAAAATAATTTTTTAATTGATGTGTCAGAGGAGGTTGCAGATGGATGAACATTTATGTCATCATAATTCGTTTCTTGGCCAGTGGCGAAAGCAGTACACTTAGAAGAACAGGCGTCATTGGGAAGATGACTGCATACGTTGTTTTTATCTTGAAGATCTGAAGTGACCTTATCTTTTGGTGGCAAAGAATTATTTACTGTGTTGGATACAGCTGTTAATTGTTTTGGTGTTTCAGTTGAATTTGTGTGCCTTTGCAAGTATGCCTCCAGATCTTCTTTTTTAAAGGCATCCTTAGGAAATTTTGTTTCATCCACAGGAAATATTCCACAACTCCGGAATCCAGAAATAATGCTGGATTGTTTAAAGGTATCTGACAAAACTTCACCCAGCATTTTGACGAAGTCAGATTTTGATAACCTTCCAGTCCCTTTACCCATTTGCTTTTTGCCAAAGGCGATAAGTTTTTTTTCCCAACTGGTTTTTACTGGCCCAAAGACACATTTGTCTGAAGGCTGTAGCATATCGGTAAGGTGACTTGGCAATTTTATCAAGGTAATATTGTTAGCTATTGCTTCTTCAATTATACGAACGCTTATGTGACTTGCATGGCCATCGTATAAAAGGACAGCTGCTTGGTTTGGAAGTTGTTTTGCCTCCCAAAGTTTCTTTATATGGGATATGAAACCTTGGGTAAACCAAGTATAAAACTGTGGTTCTTCCATCCACCCATTCTTCGATTCTTCGATACACTGTACAAAGTGCCTGGATATGCTCAGTCCTCAGTCCACCTTGCTTGAATTCCTGCCCCTTTAAATACAATTAAAGGCGGAAGGAAAGAACCATCAGCTGCCACACAAGCTAAAACGGTGGTTGATTCTCGCCCTGACCCACCAGAGACTCTATTAAAAGGCTTGCCCTTTTCACCAATTGCACGTAACCGACTAGGGTCACTTTTAAATCCTGACTCATCAGCATTATAAATAAAAGAGGCTTTTTCTTCAGATACGATATCGAGATTAGATAGGGTGCGCTTGAGATCATCATAAAATTGATATATTACATCTGGTTGTCGGGCATCTTTTCTGCATTTCTGTAGGTGTTCTGGTTTTTTCAGTAATAAGACATTATCATGTCTTTTGAGGAATAAATAGTACCAATCCTCCCCTGGTCTATCTCCAACAAAAGGTGTTTTTAAATTTTGGGCTTTCACATATTCCTGGATAAGATTTAATAATTCCTCTTTGTCACAAGGATATCCAGCTCTTGCCCTAGCAACTAAGCATTCCACAATTTTAGATTCCAAGTCTGCCGAAAGTGCAACATTCTCCCCCCCTTGAAGTGCAAGCTTCAACATTCTGCCTCAAATGGCAATGGACATAATTTTGTGATTGGACGAGTAAATAAACCGTCCTTTGACATTACCTTTGCCACTCTGACCTTTTTATCTCTCCCAGGCAAAACTTCAACAACCCGGGCTAAAGGCCATTTTAACGGCGGAATATTTTTTTCTTTCAATAAAACCATACTATTTTCCGTTATATTTGGATTATTTTTAAACCATTTTGGTCTACATTGTAAACGTGTCAAATATTCAGTAGACCATCTTTTCCAGAAATGTTGTTTAATTTTGCAGCACAACTGCCAAAAATTCAATCTGTTCATAGGTATGTTAGACACATCGGCTTCTGGAAGAGATGTCAATGGTTCCCCTATTAAAAAATGTCCCGGAGTTAGACAGTTAAAGTCACCAGCATCAGCCGATAAAGGGCATAAGGGTCTGGAATTCAATATTGCCTCAATTTCGGCTAACAATGTAGTCATTTCCTCAAATGTCAACATTAAATTTCCCACAATTCTTCGCAAATGAAATTTCGTGGACTTTATTCCAGCTTCCCATAGTCCTCCCCAGTGAGGACTTGCTGGTGGTATAAAACACCATTTGATTTCACGAGTAACTAAAAAACTATGTATTTCATTCAAGTTATTCCTTTCTTTAAAAAATAAATAAACATCTCGAAGTAAATTATTTGCCCCCTGAAAATTTGTTGCATTATCGCTGTATATTATGCAAGGGTAGCCTCTTCTACCAATGAAACGCTTCAAACTGTGTATAAAAGCACCTGTACTTAAGCTACTCACTAGTTCCAAGTGAATGGCCTTAGTAACCATACAAATAAATAAGGCAATGTAGGCCTTACTAGTCGTGGATCCTCGGAGTCTAGATTGGCGAATTATATCCGGGCCACCAAAATCAATCCCAATTTTTGAAAAAGGTCGAGTAACAGACACTCTATCAGTTGGAAAAGACCCCATCAGTTGAGTAGAAGTTTGTGCCTTAAGTTTACAACATATAACGCATTTTTGAATTACATGTTCAACTTCTACGATACCATGAATAATCCAATATTTTAGTCTTAAGTT
This sequence comes from Lochmaea crataegi, assembly GCA_947563755.1. NCBI lineage: Eukaryota > Metazoa > Arthropoda > Insecta > Coleoptera > Chrysomelidae > Lochmaea > Lochmaea crataegi. The sequence goes on from OX387429.1 coordinate 42,641,368, forward strand.
TGCTAATACCGTTTGTGGACCATCATGATGAAGCTTTAAATGTTCTAATTTAATAATTAATTTAACCACACTATGTTTAGCCGGCAAAAGCACTGGGTATTTTTGATCATAATCAATGTCTGCCCTAGCAAGTCTACCATTAATTCTTAAGATCCCATACTTATCCAAAAACGGATTCAAAGTCTTTATGCTACTATCTTTGAACTCATATTCTTTATTTGAACTTAAGCAATCAATTTCCTTTTTGAATGATTGTAATTGAATAAGCTTAATTATTAGTAGTAGTGACCGTTTCAGTTCATCTACCGTCAAAACGCTAGATCCTTTTTCTCTTTTTATAAATCTAAGACAATATGCCACTGTTTTTTTAAGGCGATTGAAATTAGAAAACCTCGTCCAATCTATCACCGGCTCAATTATAGTTTCCAATAAAACAACCTTCCTTTGTTCAGGCAAACCTTCAACCTTAAACCCAGATTCTTAAGAAAGGTTGGCATTCGAATCCAACAAGAATCTCGGTCCCTGCCACCACAAACTATTTGCTAATATTTCAGAGGGAGACATTCCTCTCTAAACATAATCTGCAGGATTATTTTCTGATTTTATATGCTTCCAAATGTTATTAGTTGTGAGTTCTTGTATTTCTGCAACCCTGTTGGCAACAAACGTTGTCCAACGTGTTGGTGCAGCATTCAACCAGGACAGAACAATGCTTGAATCTGTCCACAAAACCGTTTCATTAAATTTGAGGTTCATGAACGATAAAACCTTGTGAACCAGTCTTGAGAGCAATAAGGCTCCACACAGCTCAAGCCGTGGCAGACTCACTGTTTTTAATGGAGCTATACGTGATTTAGAACAAAGAAGATTACAGGTAACTGAACCATCAGCATAGACCGCTCTAATGTAAACGCAAGCTCCATACGCTGTCAATGAAGCGTCCGAGAAACCATGAAGTTGTAGCTCGACTATAGTTTGTTCGCAAAAAACCCACCTAGGAATTTCTAAATGACGTAATTGTGTTAAATTATCAGAAAATCTTAACCATTTTTGCAAAATATGAATAGGAAGTTCTTCATCCCAATCTAATTTATTTGACCAAATTTCTTGCAAAAGAATTTTGGCGATAACTACTACTGGTCCGACAAAACCCATCGGATCGAACAACTGAGAAATCTTTGACAGAACTAAACGTTTGGTATACCTTTGAGAAATTTCCTTTTTAGAATTAGGGATTGAAATTTTAAATACATCTTTTCCTGGCAACCATGTAATCCCAAGAACCTTATTAGAATAATTTTCATCGTGAACATCAATTTCGTTTTTCATTTTTCCGCCCAGTCCAGATTCTAAAATTGATATATCCCAGTCCAGATTCTAAAATTGATATATCCCAGTCCAGATTCTAAAATTGATATATCATTAGAACTCCACTTATGTAGCATAAACCCTCCTGAGTTCAATAGACGTATTAATTGCTCTTTCAATTCTACCGCCTCTTTCCAAGTATTTGCTCCGCTTAGAATATCATCAACGTAACATTGATGCGTTAAAGATTTAGATGCGAGAGGAAAATTTAGTGCTTCATCCGAAGCTAATTTACTTAAGCATCTGGTAGCTAGAAATGGAGCTGATTTTGTCCCTTATGTGACAGTCTGCAGCTCAATAATTTTTAAGGGTTCCTCAGGGCCATCCCTCCAAACAATATTTTGTAAGAAACGCTGATCCGAAATAAGCTGTATCATCCTGTACATTTTTTTAATGTCTGCAACCAAAACATACTGAAATGTTCTAAACCTACCTATTATTTCAAACAACTCTGGCTGAACCCGATATCCCTTGAGCAAAATATCATTCAACGATAAACCTGATAAGGTTTTACTTGAGGCGTCAAACACCACCCTCAATTTGGTTGATACAGCATCGTCCCGAACAACACAATGGTGTGCTTAAGACACACTTTCATTCAAATTATTGGCACTTGGATCAACAATTTTACCATGACCTGAATCAATATACTCTTTAATGAAGTCTTTATATTGTAAATATAACTCTGGATGTCTCTTGAATCTATTCTCTAATGACTGAAATCTTTTGCAAGCTAATTCAAAGGAATTCCCCAGTTTCAAATAATCATTTTTATTTCGCATTAGTAAACAAACCTGAAAAGCCCCATTATTTTATCTTTTGCAAGATTCCAAAAATATCTGTTCAGACAACCTATCATCTGACGACAAAAACCTTTTATTCCTAATCTCTTCAAGTTGCCAAAACCTTAAAATCAAGTCACCTACCTCTGGAACCTCAGAATGACTGAATAAGTTTAAACTTTCCTCACTACATGTATTGTTAGCAAATGTTGACGTGCAAACAATTCCATTTTGAAAGGATGCCACTGGAGCAGACCCACACATCAACCAACCCAGTTTAGTATTTTGGAGTACCGGTAACTGTGATCCCAGCCTAATAACTTCAGGAACAACAAGTTGGAAATAAACATCTGCCGAAAGCAAAAGGTCAATCTCAGAAGGTTTGTAATAAAAAGGGTCAGCCAAGGTTAAATGGGCTGGAATAAAAATATTATCGGTATCTACTGGTACATGGGGAAGATTACAAGTAATTGTTTTCAAAACTATAAATTGAGCACACAACTTATGATCATTCACATTAGACTCCACTGTTAAATTGACCAACTTGTCACATTGCATGCTACTGTTTCCAATTCCACCAATTTTTAACATTGCTGATGACCACTTTACATTTTTTAGTTTTCTAAACTGTAACAAAATTGTTTTGTGAACCTGAATCTAGAAGTGCCCGTGCCTCTATTTTCGACCCATCCCCCATTATTAAATCGACCCTCGCGGTTGCTAGTAATATTTGAGATTCTGCTGGATCTCTGTTTGCTATTGCTGTTTGAAATACTGTATCCCTATCCACGGCCAATCCCATATCTCTTCCATGGGATATACCCCAAAATTCTTCATTAGAAATACCCAATAAAGTACCCTGATGCAAATCCCTATCATGTTCTCGAGCATCCCTATGAACAATATCCCTGCTTATATTATTATCAACTTGTCCCTGACCTTGAGTTTTGTTTTCAAATAGTCCCCTGTTTTCACTAATATTTTTCCCTTGAATGTTATTTTCATGTAATAATGTATGATGTCTTCTTTAACATTTATCACATCCCTTTGATTTACATTGTGTAACACCATGTCCTTTTCTTATGCAATTAAAACACAACCTATTGTTTTGTATAAATTGCCTTTTTTCAGGTAGATGCAAATTGGAAAATTTAAAACAGTTACTTAATATGTGGCCTTCTGTTTTACAAAAACCACAATTTGATTTGATTTCATGTTTCTGTTGCTCATTTACCAAAAATGTTTTATTGTGTTTTTCTTTTCCCCCCAAATGCATTCCCTTTGAACTATCAACTTCGATATTTTCTAAAGCCACGCACCTATTTTCCAGAAATTGAAGAAAATTATCAAGAGTTGGCAACAGCACTATATCACTTGATGTCACATTCCTTTCGAGCTCATATGCCTTATGAGTTTGGAAATCTAATTTTTGTGAAAACAAAAATACCTAAAGGACATCCCACTCTTTTATTGGCAATTTTAACGCTTTAAGAGAATTTACATGTTGTCTAACATGGGTTAAAAATGATCTCAGTTGTTTTCCTGATCCCTTAGTGATAACTGGTGTATCTAACATGCCTTTCAAATGCGAATTTATAACCACTAACTTATTATCATACCGGTTTTTCAAAATCTCAACTGCATTTATATAATTGTCATTAGTCAAAGGTGAATTGTTAATTAAATTTAGAGCTTCCCTGACAAAGCTCCTTTTAAATAGAGAAACTTTTGCACATTATCTAATGATGAATTATTGTCAATTATTGCTTTGAATAAATCTATAAACGTTTGCCAGCCCTCAACTTTTCCTGAAAAAGATGGTGTACTTAAGCTTGGCAACCGTGCATTGCTTTGATAATTATTTACTCCAGTGTGTTGCAAATTCTCTGAATCTGAACTAATGCTCAGATTGTTTTGGGATTTTAGTTTAGTTTTAATTTTTGACCAAGTTGTCAGATATTTAATTTCTGTTTCCTCCCTGTCTGTACTTTCAACCTCCTCAAGGTCTTCTATTTGTGATTGAATTTTACAATAATCTTCATATTTTTGTTGCAAAAATATTTCCCTAGTCTCAAAATCACTTAAATCTACAGTTAAAGAATTTTCATTCATATTTACAAATTTTTGAATCCTAGAAATAGCACCTTTGATAACAGTTCTTTGTTTCTTAAGTCCTTCCATTTTTCTAGCAATTCACTACGCAATCTTATATCTAAATTCACTCTACACAACTTCATCAAATTTTAATAAACCAAATCCTAGCCCACGTTAATTAGATATTTAACGTTTCTGACGTTAATATTGTTCCACAGATTTATAACTATAACCCTTTGTTTACCAGCCACCCAACTTCCATTTTAGGCCGGTTCACAAAATTAATAAAGTAATAAAGAAAGATCTGACCTCTACTTATGTCTGCTTGCATTCGAATGCACCCATTACCATAATTCGGCAAATCCAATGTCCCAATTCAGTTTAATCCTGTGCAAATTGTACCGATCCGGCTCGTTTAGACCACAATGATAGTGATTTACTACCTTTTCCTGCTGGTTTGTAGATTTCGAAGGACCATATCTTATTCAAATAAAATACTCGGTACCATGGGATTTTTATAAGTTTAATCAGTACAGGATTACTCAATACAAAACTGAATTTATATTTTTCAATAATTTTCTGTCGTGTGACATAACATAATAATTTCTTAAATCTATTGACACATTGTGCCACAGCACACTGTAATGTACAGGGTTTCTCATTATATTTTGACCCCCACTTATTTTCATTAATTTTGGGAATACAAAAAAAAGTTTCAAATAAAAGTTGTATTATTTTATCTGTACCGACCAAAAATGTAGCAACAGACTGAATTTTGTATATAGGGAGTGCCCAATAAAATGCATCTTCAATATTTTAAATGGGACACTCTGTATTTTTTATAGTTTTGAGTAGCCCTGCATTTCCTGATTATAAATATATAACATTGTGTAGCATTAGTTTTGTTCTATAATGGCATAATGCAACTGACATTTAAAAATGAAACAATTATTAATTCATTATAAGCTGTCAGTCCTTATACCAAAATGGGTTATACTGCAAATGAAAAAGTATGATATGGCAGCAGGATGGAGCACCGCCACATAATGTCGTAGCCGTTCAAGAACATTTAAGTAATCAATTAAACGGCCGCCAAATAGTCCCGACTTAACACCATGTGATAGCTTTTTATGGGGTTTTTTGAAAGAAAAAGTGTATTTTGATTCAAAAACAAATATTAACACTATCACGGCAAAAGTTCGCGCGGAAAATTTAAATGGTCATAACAACACAATATCTGACGCATTAGAAAATTTGAAACGAAGATATTACTTGTGCATTGATAACAATGGAGGGCACATTGAGCATCTATTGTAATCTTAAATGTAGTATTGTATCTTAAGCCATTAATTTTGTTGACTTTCTAAATATATAAGGTGTTTTTGAACTATATGTGGAATTTATTTCTTATCTTATAGAAGTACCATACGCCATTATAGAACAAAAGTAATGCTACACAATGTTATATATTTGTAATCAGGAAATGCAGGGCTACTCAAAACTATAAAAAAATACAAGGTGTCCCATTTAAAATATTGAAGATGCATTTTATTGGGCACTCCCTTTATACAAAATTCAGTCTGTTGCTACATTTTCGCTCGGTACAGATAAAATAATACAACTTTTATTTGAAACTTTTTTTTGTATTCCCAAAATTAATGAAAATAAGTGGGGGTCAAAATATAATGAGAAACCCTGTACATCGTGCAACTTTCACAAGGTACAAAATAACTTCACAATACACATGTGTTTTTGAAAAGGTTGAAGCATACGGACAGGGTAGGGCGAGTCAATAAATTACGTATTTATAGAAAATGCAACAATAAATGTTACCAAAAAGTATTTTTATTTGAGTTATCTCTCTTATTATCTCTGACATGATTTGAAGAAAAATAATTTACATTACTAAATTGGTATTACACGTTTACTGATATTTTAAGTTGGGTACATTCGAATGTATAATATATTTTTTGTATATGTCACGGGCCATGTCCGCAATCGGGCCGGGACGTCATGGCCCGGGCTATGTTGACACAGCCCGGGCCCTGACGTCCTGGCCCGACCTTCTTGGACTATGTCGTCTTGGCCCGGGCCATGACAGCGTAGACCGGGCCGTGACAGCAGCGCCCGGGTATTGTCAAGACGGCCCAATACTATCCGGGCTATGTTGTCAAATAGTTTTTTTTGCAAAATTCAATAAACGTATAAGTACATTACAAGATGAGAACTTTGACCAACCTAACAAAACCTAACCCCAACCCCAGTTAGATTCGACGGCGGACCGAACTGGGGTTGGGGTTAGGTTTTGTTAGGTTGGTCAAATTAAACAAATAGTAGGTACATGGGACCCAATTCCGAAATCGCACTCCGAATTTTTCGTAATTCGGTCCGCCGTCGAATCTAACTGGGGTTGGGGTTAGGTTTTGTTAGGTTGGTCAAATTAAACAAATAGTAGGTACATGGGACCCAATTCCGAAATCGCACTCCGAATTTTTCGTAATTCGGTCCGCCGTCGAATCTAACTGGGGTTGGGGTTAGGTTTTGTTAGGTTGGTCAAAGTTCTCATCTTGTAATGTACTTATACGTTTATTGAATTTTGCAAAAAAAACTATTTGACAACATAGCCCGGATAGTATTGGGCCGTCTTGACAATACCCGGGCGCTGCTGTCACGGCCCGGTCTACGCTGTCATGGCCCGGGCCAAGACGACATAGTCCAAGAAGGTCGGGCCAGGACGTCAGGGCCCGGGCTGTGTCAACATAGCCCGGGCCATGACGTCCCGGCCCGATTGCGGACATGGCCCGTAACATATACCTGTTATAAACTGTCTTTTGAGATGATAGTAATAGTAATAAATAGTTGAACATAAATGAATACTTATTTCTATTAAATATATAAATGTGAGCAGATAAAAGTACCTTTATTCATGTCATCTTCAGATTCATCTTCGCCTAGATCCGCAACTACGGGTTCGATGGTAATTTCAATGCAATTATCAATATTTCATATTCGCATGTTCGATACATTTTATCCACGACTGTGAGGTTACATCGTGGGCTTACAAGCAAAAGGCACTTAGTCATAAAACATGGTTTAGAGATATTGTTAAAACTAACTTTTAATTATAATTATTAATTTTTGTAACAATAATATTTCGACAAGAAACTACTGCCCATTGAAATCATATATTTGGACACAATTATCCACCATTTGCATTTTTAATTACAAAAAAAACGTGGTTTTATTTGAAAAATATTTTTAAAAAGCATTGACCTAGTGCATTTTACTTGTAGAGATGTAGGGTAATTTCAAATAAACTTTTCCTTCCTTCGATTTTTATTTAGGAAATTAACAAAAACCACGTATATTCTATTAAATTTTTTCCTCTTCTGATTCTTCTTGAAGGTCTACATCTGGCAAAATATCTATGAGCTTTGTATCAGATTGGATACCTTCGAAAAATTCATGGAAAATTTCATTTTTAGCTTTTGTGATAAAGTTTAGATAAGCCATTTTAAAACGGTTGATTTGATTTGATTTGGATACCGACATATTCACAACCATAATCGTACCGGTACTGATTATAATTTGACTTAGCTTTCATATATTTAAAATTTTTGACCTTAAGCCAGTTCACTTTCTGCCCATATCAATTGTTTTATTTTTTATTAGGTGGGTGGCTAGTTGTTTAAGCTGTTTGTCTCGAAAAATTCGTCATTTCATTTCTTCTACTTCGTATGGTGGTTTGTCTTTATTTCTGCCTCTTTTAGAACGAGCTAATTTGAAAATGTTCATCCAATCATTGACGCAATATACCGGCATAAATGAATTCCACGATTGAGTGGCCGCTCTCCAAAAACTTTTGCTCGATAATTTCCAGGTGAAAATTTTGAAATGCATAGAGTAGCAAAGCAGCAATTTGCTGATTTCGATTCTCGCCGCCAAATATCTCACCTGTAGCGACAAAGTTCGAATGTATTTTAACAAGCATGTTCCTATCTCACAACTTCCTTTTTTGCCGTTAATTTATGTCCAACAGTAACAAAAAGCTTTATTCGGTAGTGCTGCCTCATAAACTGACATGAATGATTTATCCACTTCTGCCCTCTCTTTGTCTGCTACTTTAGCTTGTTGGGATTCGTTTTTTCTTCTTAAATGATGCTCATAATCCATCTCCAAGTGTTGTTTTTTTCTGGAGTAGCTTGCTGGTATCGTGAAAAAGTTAAACATTGGTCCTTTTTTGGATGAAAAAAAGATGAATTAAAATTGGTGCAGAAAATTCTGCGATAAGTTATTAAGCTCACGATTTCTTTTTGATTATCCTGTTGGCACTGTTGTTTGTATAAATCATACATTTTTGTAATTGTTAAATTACAGTCTAAGTACTTTCTTTCACTGGATTTTCGGGTATAGTGACTTTCCACAGCTGGAAAGCTCTCAATATGTGCATTTACTTTTGCAATAACCTCCGGTTTAGTTTTATTAGGAGGTGACTTTCTTCCTCTCTTGTCTTTATTTTTGATTTGGCCTAATTCATCTTTCGCTTCAAATGCAGACAATATTACCCGATTTGAAATGCATAACGTTTTTATGAAGAAGTTCTGACAAACCTGTAGTTTAAGTCCGGGAGTCCGTGACAGTTTTCGTGACTGATCTTCGCTACACTTTGAATTATTGTTTTCTCATTTTACTACTGGTGTACACTATCGAAAAAACAGTATGCCATCCGAAAACCCCAACAGGGAAAATTGGGATACTCGCAAGATTTTTAAAATTTTAACTCATTTCGCTACAGATAAAACTTTGTAGAAATATTGTTTATAACATGTAAGAAGATATTTTGACAGTCTGCCAATCCATGTGTACAACGTAACCAGTCTGCCACCCCCTTAAATACAACAAATCACTAAGAAAAAATAAACTCACTTCGCTACTCTTGTAAATTGAAGATTTTGTAGTTCAATATATTTGAAAGCTAGTGATAACAGTCTGCCAAGATTTTTCTACAACGAAACCCGTCTGCCGATCCGATAAAGGTCCGGTGTGCGAGCATGTATGAGTAGCGGTGCGTCACCTTTATCAGCTCGACAGACTATTTTTGTTGTATCGGATATTTGGCAGACTGGCATATTCGTTATTTACGATTAATAAATAATTACCTGTAGTAATTTTATCCCTAGCATTATGAGTCTAGGTATGTTATATTCAAATGACCCGTAAAAAATTTTTGAGTTGTATTGAAATTGATTATATTTCTTCAAAATTGGTACTCTCGTTAAACTTTAACATTGTTGTGAATCAAAACTAGGGTTTTTTAAATAATAATACATTTTACTTCATTAATATAACAATTTATTCATAAAAATGTTTTCGAAATGGCTTTAAAAAATAGAAGTATCTGTGTCATATTCTGATGTTTCCTCAGAAAAATCTTTTTCACCCAAATGAATTTCATCATCATCTGAAAGTAGATAATAAATGGGGACTCGAAACTGCAAAATTTGAGCAGCTAATTCGAGCAGGGTTATTGACCGCAGTTGACCTCTAGGAAATGACTGAGCATCGGGGTTTCGTAGAAATCAGTGATGCGTGTAGTACACGGAAAATAAAAATTATACAGGGTGCACCGAAAGTAACTACATTTAATGGGAGGGGGTATACAGAGCAGTAGTCAATTACACTATATGTTGTGAAGAGTAGTGAGTGAATTATTATTAATTTGAGTAGAAATGGTAGCTAGCAGGTGTGTGACACCAGAGATTAGTTTTAATTCAGAACGTGTATACTATAGTGCTCCAAGATTAGCAAGTATCGCTGCAAATGCGGTATATTGGTGTATCAAAGATGTAAATAATAAGAACATTGGAATCGGCTGTAGATATTTCAAACATGATACTATCTACGAATTTGTAATTCCATGTGATTTGTATAGCCTGTTAAATGTGAACTGTATCCACAAATTAAAAGTGCAAATCGTAAAAAATAGTGATGTACAAGAGGATGACTCTGGTGAATTGGTAGGAGAGGGGTTGATTGATACAACAATATTTAATCCATGCTATTATCCAACACTGCCCGACTAGAAAAAAGGGTTCCACCAATAATAATAGAAATGAAATACACAACAATGTGAAACGTCCAAAAATCATATATAAAAGATTGGATATATTAACATTTATTCAGTATTAGTCGATATGCAGGCCCCAACGTTTATAATATTGCAAGCTATTTTTGGTAACTACCTTTTAATACAGCATCCATATAATATTAGAGAAGTGTTTGTATGTTTCGATAGTAATGGTACAAAAAATGATAGTTGGCCTGAAAAATGGATACGAATGGAATCGTATACACCAAATAATGCAGTAACCCTAAAAACTGAAATACCTACCAATAGTACAACATATAAAGTGCGTTTTTTCAAAGGTAATGGAAACTACCAAGAGTCCGAATGGTTGCAGTTGTATGCAGTTCACCAGGTCGCAAGCACACACATACATACGCATACTTATATATTATATGTTTTACTATTGTGACTGGTACAATATTTTATAAAAGTATCCTTAGTTTGTTTAAATAAAACAAATAAGTATATAAATAACATTTATTTTTGTTAAACATCTAAAAAATCAAAATCTGTAGAATCTAAGTATTCTTCTATATTCACATCACTGAAAAAATTCTCCACTGCTTCTTCTTCTTCTAATGCTTGGATAAGATCATATAATGTGCCTGAATTGGACGATGGATTTAGGAGAAAATGCCCCCATGCTAGAGTATTTGTGTCATGTGGTATTACATACCTCTTATCATCCTTTGAAGAAAGAGCCACCTTGTTTTTTAATTCTGTGTGGATAATATGCATATTGGAAAGAAAAACATACATTTTCCTATATACAATACCTCCAGTTTCAACGATTTTTTTATAGTCATTAAGATGGAGTTGAGTTTGAATTATATGTTTAGAAATACCTTTAGCCTTCTTTAAAATATTAGACTTGTTGAATCGTTCCGATAATTTAACACAATATGCTTTAGCACCAGTTCCATAGAAAGACTCAACAACTACACCAGCAAACTCGTCTTTCATTTTACCGACAATAGATATTGTTTTAGGAATGTCATGGATATTATTTGTCTGATAATTGGATGTATCGAAATATTCAATATTTTCCTTCATGTCTTTGTAGAAATCTTCAGTAAATACTTCCAACACTAATGAATCAGTATCCGTATAACACAACTTAACAGAATCACCATACTGTTGTTTAACATAATCATAATAAAACTCATATATTATAGTCTTTGAAATATCCAAAACTGAAAATCCTACATATAACGGTTTATCATACACTACTTTAATTTTATTCAGTTGAACCGTCACCAAATTATCGTTAAACACAGAACAAGATTTGAATTCTGGTTTCGCAATTAAAGTTTTCGCTCCCAGGGATCCTCTGGTGTTTTCCCAATGACTTGATATAATTATACGTTTTCTTTTTTCAACATTTTCCATCGTTTTTCCAAAGATTGCATTGATTAAAAGTTTAAACAAATCTTTTTCAAAGGCATTTTTAGCTTTGTTGCGTAGACTGGTGTTAAGTTCAATGTATGTCTTTAACCACGCAGACTGTGAAAATTCGATAGCTCTGTGAATATTTTTCAATTTTAAACCATTTTTTAAACACTGTTTAAGGTTTGCGATAGTGTATTATGTATTTGGTTTTATCGTTCAAGTTCGGTATCAGCATTAAATTAAAATGTTTTAGGAAAAACTTTCGTACCTCATTACACTGTTCAGGATTCAACGTAGAAGCCAGTTTTTCTAATGAACTAGCTAGAAAACTGGAGGAGTCAACAAATTTTAATGTCATATACACATCTCGTATCTTGGAATCACTAAACTTTTCCCACCAAAATAGATTTTGAGAAGCATATATACTTCTTCTTTGTTTGGGGTAAGGCACTGATGTTTTCACCTTTGGTGGCCAGTTCTTTGATAAATAAATGACAATCATAATTTTTTAAATTATGTAGAAAGACTGGAATATATTTCGGAAGTTTATAATTTAAATTGCATTATTAAATTTTCCGGTAACATGGCAATGATCCATAACCTTTTTATCAAAAACATCAAATGGTTTTACACAAATATGACAAACGGTAGCAGTGTCATATCTATCTCGTTCCTCAGGTGTTAATGAGCGCATCGGTATAACATGTTTAAGATGGTTATTGTACAAATCTTGAACTATTGAATCCAATTTTTGTATGAAGACTTGGGCTGCATCGGCACATTCATAAATTTCAAATTTGGATAAACTATCGTCATATGTACACTTTACATGAAAAGCAATCGAGTAAGGCTCATGTTCACACACTTTAACTGTGAAGGATTTACCATCATGGGGTTCAGTGTGATCTATCGGTTTTAATAAACTTTCAAAGTCCGCGTATATAACGAATTAATGTATTTTCTGGTAACCACTCCCCACACTTGTTTATTTTAATTTCAGAAGTTGGTAGCTTAGTGTATATGTGAGTACAATCATTTTCTTGGTGGTGTTGTAATTTGGATTCTTTTGAAAAACTTTGTAGACATCCATCACAAAAGAAAGTTCTCTCTTTGTGCGTTGTTTTTTGACTTCTCAATAATTTAGATAAATCCTCGATGAGAGTATAATGAGTGTTTCCATCTCTATCAGTTATTGATATGGCAAAAAAGAATAATCTCTAATTATTATTAATAGCGGACTGTATGATATCTTCAATCTTACCTTATGCACCGGCAGGTTTGTATTTTCTTTAATCTTCGGTGAAATAGCTATAGGGTAAGATAGAGGAGGGAAAAAAGGTAATTAATTTCACCTTTCACTATAATTAATCACCATAAAATAAAAATGTTGACCGGTTTTTAAAACAATGTTCTCTCTGCTACGTACGAATATCTACTACCGACTGGTTTTACGACCAAAAATGCTACTATATACTAGAAGCCCTGTTTTCACTTAATTTTTACTATATCTACTAATAGGCAATACCAAACACACGCAAAAGGTCTGATTGAAATGATAAATACGCCAAAACATCCTGCCCCCCAAGTTTATTATAAATAAAGGGGAAAAAAAATTCAACTAAAATAACTATATTTCATACATTGTGTCTGCGCATGCCCACAAAATCACAACATGGGTGCGTATTTGTTCATGCACAAGCCATGATTAGCAAACCGAGCCATAATTTGTTTAAAAAATTCTAAACTACAAACCATCACCAAAATACGGAAGGGAATTTCCGAAAGGGAAAGAAAACTAAACTAAAATTTTAATGAAATATTTATAACAAACAATTCCTCTTCAGTTTATTGACTGGGTAGAGGGCACAGTTTAACAACTGGGCGCATGTACGTGCCATTCCTGGTTCGTACCTTGACAATTCGAACAATCCCATCCTTTCCAGGGTACAAAGTTTCTATGACCGCCAAAGGCCACTGTAAAGGTGGGATAGATTCGTGCATTATTACGACTACCATACCTTCCTTTGCAGGATTTGATTTGGTGTTCCATTTTAAGCGCGATTGCATAGAGGACAAATATTCAGAATGCCATCTCTTCCAATAGTGTTGGATTATACTATCTAGCAATTTATATCTTTTTAAAAGGCTCATATTTTCTAAAATTGCATCAGGAGCCGGTAAAGACATTAATGGTTCTGCACATAAGAAATGCGATGGGGTCAAAGCGATAGGATTTTCAGGGTCGTTACTTTGAATACAAAGGGGACGCGAATTTAAGAGACATTCTATTTGTGTCAAAATGGTTAGGAATTCTTCATAAGTGAGTATTTGATTTCCCACGACTCTAGATAAATGAAGCTTTACGCTTTTGATATTACTTTCCCAAATACCCCCAAAATGACTCCCCAAAGGTACATTCATTTTCCACGAAATTTTGGAATTATTAATTTCCTGTTGGAATGCATCTCTATAGGTTTTGGACCTAGTTAGCTGATATATCTCGTCAAGAACCCTTTTAGCACCCACAAAATTCGTGCCATTATCGGAGTACAAAACTGCACAATTTCCACGACGAGATAAGAATCTTTTGAAAGCGGCTAAAAAACAATCGGTTGAGAGCGAGGAGGCTAATTCGAGATGTATGGCCTTCGTGCTAAGACAAACAAATAAGCATACATAGGCCTTTTGGGTTTTTACCCCACGATATCTCCCTATAGTGATTGAAAACGCACCAGTATAGTCTACACCTGTGTGCAAAAATGCCTTTGCTTGATTAACTCTTACCGCGGGTAAGTCAGCCATCATAGGATAGTTAGGTTTGGGATTGAGGCGAAAACAACGATTACATTTCCAGATCCTATTCCTGATGATCTGACGACTAGATAGAATCCAATAATTTTTTTTTAAAAGATTTTGTAGCATATAGGATCCAGCATGTAAGTACAATTTATGAAAATAATCTATCAACAAAATAGTAAAGGGATCGGATTTGGGCAACAAAATAGGATGTTTTTGATCGAAACTATATTGTGAATTTGAGAGTCGTCCACCAACTCTGATTATACCATTTTCAATGAATGGGTTTAACCGACGTATAGATGATTTTACACAAAGATTTTTACAAACAGCTTTATACTCATCGGAAAAATGTTTTCGCTGGACAGAACGGATCAATTCATATTCTGCAGCTTCTAAATCAGATATACGTATCTGTCTATTCAAAGGCAATTTTTTCAGAAATCTTAATACGTATACTGTGGAATTTAAGAGTTTCGACCAAGATGAAAATTTTTCGATTAGCGTATAAAGCGGCGAGATTACAGGAACAACAATACCTACAAAATGTTTTAACGAATATTGAGAATCATCAACCTGAACTTCCTGTTCGTTCACCGACTGAATTGGCCAGTACTTTGGTTCTAACAATAACCATTTGGGCCCAGTAAACCACGTGGGATGGTTAACTAACGACGAAGGACACAAACTTCGAGAAGCGCAATCAACGACATTTTCCTTTCCGGGAATAAAGAACCAATAGGTTGGAGGAATCATCTTTTGAATTTTCAAAACTCGATTTTGAACAAATAAATTTAATTTCTTCACTGGGGGTTTTATCCAACTTAAGGTAATCATGGAATCACTCAAGGCAAAAATCTGATCAATATTATGTCTAATGGCGTAAGTTTCAATAGCATGAGACAGAAGTTTTGAGAGAAGGAGAGCTCCGCAGAGCTCTAACCGAGGGAGAGTAATTGTAGACATGGGCGAAACTTTAGATTGAGAGTACAGAAAAGTAACTTTAACTCGACCTGTACAATCAACAACCCGGGTATAAACAATGGCTGCATAGCCAGCAGCACTCGCATCTGAAAATCCTACAAACGATAATGACGAAATAGATGTAACTGCTATATGGCGTGGAATCTCTATTTTGTGAAGAGTATGAAATTCGTTTTGAAATTTATTCCAGAGAATTTCTATTTCTTTGGGTGCAATACTATCCCAATCAATTTTCAAAATCCAAAGTCTTTTTATCAAAATTTTCAGAAACAGGGTTATAGGAGACAAGAATCCCAAGGGATCAAACATGCGAGCAACAAGTGAGAGAATGTTTCTTTTCGTACAAGGAGACATTGAAGACAATTCTACCCCAAAACTAAAATTATCATGTTTTTCTTCCCACTGTAGTCCTAACACCTTAGAAGCTGACTTATCAAATTGTTTGGTTTTAATCAATTGAAGGGGTTCGGGTATTGTCGACAAAAGTTCGTCAGAGTTGGACATCCACTTGACTAATTTAAAACCTCCCTTTTGAAATAAATCTACCAACTGAGTGTGTGCAACTATAGCTTCGGGAACACTACAAAAACTACTGATAAAATCGTCTATGTACATATCACGGGATATGGGTACAATGACGTCAGGAAAATTTTGAGATTCGTCCTTTCATAATTGTCTTACTACTCTAAGACTTAAATATGGCGAAGACTTTACTCCAAAAGTTAAAGTATTTAACTGAAATATCGAAATGGGATCATTTGTGTCGAATCTCCACAAAACTCTTTGAAATGCACAATGAGGTTCAACGACTCTAATCTGCCTATACATTTGTTTTAAATCCGCAACAACTGCTACTGGGAAAAGACGAAAGTTCAACAAAATGGTAGTAGGATTATTTTGTAATTTTGGACCTTTGTGGAGTACATCATTTAGTGAGGGACCTCGACTCGTTTTCATCGAGGCATCAAACACAATTCTACAAGGGGTGGATGGGCTATCTGGTTTAAAAACACAATGGTGAGGGATATAATACGACAACGAATCAATATTTCCAATAGGAACTAAACTCATGTGTCTTTGGTCTAGATAGTCTTGGAATATATCACTATAAACTGCTCTAAGTTCTGGATTTTTAGCGAGGCGATTTTCTAAGGACAACAATCTATTTTTGGCAAGTACAAATGAATCACCTAGCAATTTAGGATCATCTTGGAAAGGCAAGGATACTGTGTATCTACCATCTGGATCTCTAGATACATTTTCAACAAACAAATTTTCACAAATTTCATCTTGTGATAAACTAGGAATAGGAGACAAATCTTCTAACTCACACATTCTTTCGACATAGGAATCTAGATTCAACAAAGGGTTACAAAAAAATGAAACATATGTGTGAACATTTTCAAAATTAGGTTGAGCGGAGCCCATGACAACATAACCGAAAACGGTTTCAATAGCTGAAAGGGAACCTTCGGACGACATTACTCTATTTCCACCAATGATGCTGGAAAACATGGCTACCCCCAAAATACCATCTATTTTTCCAGGTAAATAAAAATAGGGATCAGCTAAAATTAGGGCATCTATATTGGGAATAAAATTTTTATCAATCAGTTGATCTGGCAAATCATTGGTGATTTTATCTATTAGCATAACTTCTATAGGATATTTTATTTTTGGATCAAAATGGGAAAATATAACAATATTTGTTTTTCCTACTATGGGCGCTTCAGAACCTCCTATACCAGAGACTTTTAAATTTAATTTTGAGTAGTTTAAACCTAACTTTCGGGCACAATTAAATGTAATCAAATTGGCAGAGGATCCACTATCTAACAAAAATCGAATTTTTTTTTCTTTACCCCATTTATCAACAACTTTAACTATTACGGTTCCAAAAAGACTAACCGGACGTACTTGGGATTCATTTGAAACATTTTCCAAATGTTGAACATGTAAATTCGATGGGCCTTCAGACGAACCAGAGGAAGACCCTAGGCTAGTGGAGGGGACATTATCATTATATGGTTCAGGAGTTGGTTTATGTAACAGGGAATGATGGCGAGCTTTACATTTGTTACAGGAGAATTTAGACGAACAATTCGATACACGATGTTTTGACGAAAAGCAATTTAAACATAAAGATTTATCTTTTATTAATTTAAATCTTGATTCAAAGGGAAGTCCTAAGAAATATCTACAATCTTTAATCAAATGCGAGCTAAGAAAATGGGTCCTAAGAAATATCTACAATCTTTAATCAAATGCGGGCTTTTATTACAAATTATACAATTTACGGATGAATAATTATTATTCGGTTCCTGCAAATGAAATGATTTCGTAGGCTTTGGCGAAACAAAACTACTTTTAGAATTCCGGACTCTCTCACTTTTATTAAAAACTTTACTACGCTGGCGCAAAAATTTCACAAGCTCATTATAAGCGGGCAAATCATCTTTATTTCTAATCAAATCAAATGAATCTATGGTTTCCTGAGGTAATTTTAACATAGCCAAATAAGTCAAAATGTGATCATCTAAATTTTCAAGATTTAATCTTTTTAAGGAAGAGATATTAGTGTCAAATTTTTCCAAAAAGACTTCTAAATTTGACGCACTATTGGTGTTTAAACAACGAAAATTTACAATTCGATCCATATAAAGATTGAACAAATATTTTTTATCATTATATCTTTCAATAAGAATGTTCCAAATAATGTCATAATTATCTGGAATGGGTTCTATAGAGCTACAACTTTTCAGGGCTTTCCCTGATATACAACTTAGCAAATATTGCAATTTATCTGCTTTCGAATATTCTATTTTAGTATGCACAAACTGTTTGAAATTTTCATAAAAAATAGGCCATAGGGATAAATCTTCACCATCGAACTTCACTAACTCAAATTTAGGCATTTTAATGTGAGATTCATTATTATTTGGATTATTATTTGAAACAACAGGTTTTTTCAATAACAAAGCGGCTAAAAATTCAACATTAGAATAAATATCGTAAAACGCATCTAAAGGGCTATTATAATCAATCTCGGCATCTGGGTTAATTTCTTGCTTTAGAACAACTATTTCTTGTACCACTTCCTCATAATCTAAATGCGTTTTTTCGAATGTACTATACCTAACTGAAAAGTTACGAATTTTTGTTGCATTTTGCGGATCTTTTTCTAAAGACTGACCTGCGTCAAAACACAGCTGAGCTCTTCGAAAAATGTTTTCACGTTTTGCTCGCAATCTATCTAATTTTATTTCGTCTTGATTTTTAGGCATATTTACGAAGGATAAACGCTTAAATTCTTCCCTAACTTGTTCAATGGTAAAGAAATAAATCGAACAAAATCAAAAATACGTCAAGAATGGCACTAAGTATAAATTTATATCCACCAAATTGGTACTAGAATACTATAATTTTCGCAAACTATTTAAAGCAACTCACACGTGAGTAAGAGAGAGACAGAGGTGTGCGCACATAAACAGACAAAATGTATTTTCGAGAACTAAAGAAATTAAAGCTACAGTTTTTTACGCGACAAAAAAGGAGAGAACAATGTTTAGGTTATCTACTAACTATCACTAATTATAAGATTATGACTATAATACCGGCTGCAAATTACTCTAAAATAGTTAATCAACGAACTAAATACTCAATTGAATTTGAATCGGAAAACCAACAACCAAAATTTGATTCAAATTACCTAATCGCGATTCTTAGACTAAAATTTAAATCGGTGTACTAACAACTAAAACTTTATCCAAAATTTAATCCACGGGTCGAAGAACCACTATTTATGATATGGCAAAAAAGAAGAATCTCTAATTATTATTAATAGCGGACTGTATGATATCTTCAATCTTACCTTATGCACCGGCAGGTTTGTATTTTCTTTAATCTTCGGTGAAATAGCTATAGGGTAAGATAGAGGAGGGAAAAAAGGTAATTAATTTCACCTTTCACTATAATTAATCACCATAAAATAAAAATGTTAACCGGTTTTTAAAACAATGTTCTCTCTGCTACGTACGAATATCTACTACCGACTGGTTTTACGACCAAAAATGCTACTATATACTAGAAGCCCTGTTTTCACTTAATTTTTACTATATCTACTAATAGGCAATACCAAACACACGCAAAAGGTCTGATTGAAATGATAAATACGCCAAAACAGTTATCAATAAGAGATTAATATGGGTTAGTTTCCGCTCTGACGTAAAATGAAGGGGGCCAACAACTTCATATCTTTTTTTTCCATCTTTAAATTCTGATTCCAACCCATAAACATTTACAGATATATTATTCAATTTCTCGAATTTTATAATGTCTTTCAGGGTTACCGGAAACTCTACTCCTGTAAAATCTAGCAAGGTATCAAAATGGGGGTAAGATTCTGGCTTCGTGGGATCTCCTTCGGGTTGAAATATTGCCGCATTCACACACCAAGCGAAACATGCATTATCATTATTCCGGATATTTAAAACAGTCTGTTTTCTGATTATTGCCCTTGGCAACTTGACATAAGAAGAAGCGGAAATTGCATTAAATCGGTTTATGTTCACATCTAAAAACATTATTTCTTGAAGTGCCCACCCACTATCTTTTTCTTGAAACTCTGAAGCCTGGTTCATAATTTCATCTTTAAATTCTTCATATACATGTTTCAAATCGGTTGATGTAGTCACAACTTTGTTGGCTGTATTCATAGACTTTATATCTGAAATCTCCTTCTCTGGTATTATGTATATACTGAATATTTCAAAATTTATTTTTAATGAATAATGTTGCTGAAGGTATTCTTGAATTTTATTTAATACTTTTGGTTGAACCTCATTGAGAAAATCCATATAATTTGTCTTTTTATCTGGGATGGAGAACCGATAGGAAGCTATTCTGGTTTTGAATGCGTGATGTAACTTGGTAACACCGGGTTCCAACACTTCCATACCCATGGGTCTAAGTCTTTTCTTAGGAATAAAAGATGGACCATCACAACTCTTACGTTGATGATTTTTAAGATTATTAAACCTCGAAAACTGTTTTCCACAACTGTCACAAGTAGTTGAACGTTGACCGCAACATAACTGATGTAGACGAAGATTGTAAGCTCTAGAAAATTGCTTACCGCACTTGATGAAACTAAACAGAATCAATTTTGTAATTACATTTATATACAAGAAAACGCATGCGCAATAGGTCTGAAGGTGAATTGAAAGTCATTATATTATTTTATTCTTTCATTATAAAGTTTTCATATAAAAAAAATACATTCGATAGCGCACAAATACAATTAATATTACTATGGTAAAAACATTTCGGTTCAGATGAAATAGCTGGAGGGTGTTCTTCAAATTCGTAAACATTGAATATTTTTTGATATAGTCAGCCTTCTCTTTTCCTATTTTTGTTTTGGTCGACATAAAGAGACCGATTGTTTTTATTTATGTCGAAACATATTCAGCGATTCCAAAACAACTAATTCGGGATAATGCTAATCTGTTAATTGTGTTCCCCCAAGATGTTACTAATCTGAAACATATTTTTGACGACCATGCAAATATCAAGTTTTCAACAATTTAAAGACATGGGATCGTTTTGTTGGAAAGATAAGTTTGGATTTTTAGTTATTGATAAGGACTGTGCATTATCCTCTGGAAAATATCGAAAAGGGTTTGATGTATATATAAGACCTTAAAAAATGTGAAATCTATTAGTCACAATGAATGAACGATTAGGGAAACAGCTCATAAAATCACGTCAAGATATTAAAAAGAAATATAAACTTCTCAAACAGCAGAGGCATGAGTCTCAAAGTAAATTGGAAAAATCATACCAGCCTCTTAAAGAACTTGTTTCAACTTTGGGGAAACCTATTAAACAAGAAATATCACCGACAAAAGGTAACATTACCATTAAAAAATCACCCACAACTCGTTACGATCAACTAGCATTTTTTGAGTCCGATAACGATCCAGATTTTCATAGTACTTTCCAGGACAACACGAGATTTTTAACAGATGAAACAACTTATGAATCTCGAAATGATTCGGGGGAGATTCCAGATAGAACCAGACAAGACCAATTTATCGATGACAGCATACGTGATTTTTATCGTTCAATCACCGACCCAAACGTTTTGAGAGAGTATTTTGAACAGTTTGACACACCTCTTCCTAGAGAATTTATCGAGGGGATGATACGAGATACGGAAGGGGTATATGATCATATTTTGGGCGTTTTTCATAATCCCAACGAAGAAAAGTTTTACATTGGTGACTCTGAACTGGACTTTAAAGGCAAAGATATTGTCGAAAAGCATATAACATATTTGGGTACACCTGGGTTGTACGAGTTGCTTTTAAAAAAAACCCTATTGTATATACTAAACGAGATGTGGATAATTATGTAGATATTATTAAACGAACAAATGCTATTCGTCGAGAACATAATCCCGATTTACCCATCAGAACATTCCCTAATGATATTAAAGATAAATATACATTCATCATTAAGCCTGAACTAAAACCAAATCCGATTAGACCGAGGGCTGGTACGGCCCCTCGGTCTCTATTAACTGGTGTACTGACACGTAAAATGTCAAAACTTGGGGGGAAGTTGACTATGATGGATTACAATAACAAACCCATTGATTATAAATATTTTGATGATTTTAATGAAATAGTTGATAGGTTACGATTACTTGTAGCTTCTCAAGCAGCAGGGAATTCAGGTCATCGCAATGAAATTATATCCATTATTGAAGAATTACGAGAGGGTGGTATAATCGAATAAATACTTTGATTACTTTATAAATTGTTTAGTCGTTAACATGCCGTTAAATCATTTCAACCAACATTAGCTCTCCACCTCAGAATGTGTAGACGTTCCTTCTACCGCTAAACCGATACTTAAAACACCCTTTTACATTTGCACACCAAAAGAATATTTCAGTACATCTTTCATTCGATTAATAGGGGTGAAAAAGACAAAAAATCCCTTGTATGTTTTAGAGAATGGAGGAACTGCTTTCGTTTTTCCTGTTGAAGGTTCTATCGAAAGCTGTAAGCACTACTCGAGTGACGGTGATGTTTTGATAAATGGCAAGGTTTATAAATATAATGAGTTATCCAACATGAAAATAAAAAAGGGCGATAAAATTGAATTTAAAGTAGGTTCTGTAAATAATATGTGTGCTGATTTTACCATGCTTTGTCCGTTGCAAACATAAGTAGCACTTTACAGTTTGCGTTAAACCCTAGTTATAAACAATTTTACGTTGAATTTGTAATTCAGTGTGCTCTACAAAAATATGAGTAATGTGAAGCGAGATGTAGTTAATGAATTGCATAGTCCAGCTCGTAAAAATTACAAGAGACGACATGTGATTGTCAAAGGTTTGCATGATCTTCTTCAGGCTGACTTGGCGATTCTGAATAATTATAAAATCGTTAACAAAGGTTTTGGATATATACTTGTAATAATCAATACTTTTAGTAAATTCGTTTGGGCTGAACCTGTAAAGCGAAAAAATGCCAAGGACATTACAGAGGCTATGCAAAAAGTACTCTCCCAAATGAGCCCGCCTAAAAATTTACAGACCGATATGGGTAAAGAATTTTATAAGAAAGAGTTCCAACAGCTGATGCAACAGTATGGAATAAATCATTACAGCACATTTTCAAACCTTAAAGCTAGCATCGTAGAAAGAGTTATGCGAACACTAAAGACTTTATTGTGGAAAGAATTTATTGTGCAAGGGTCATATAAATGGTTGGAATTGCTACCAAAAATTGTTAAGAAATACAATAATACCAGGCATTCAACAACGGGTGCTATTCCCAGTAAGGTAAATGAGACAAACGCCAAATATATTATTGCTTTCAACCTCATGAAAACAGTCGACCCCGCAAACCTAGATTTAAAAAAGATGATTTTGTACGCATAAGTAAATATCGTGAATCATTTTCCAAAGGTTATACACCCAACTGGTCAACCGAAATTTTTACAATCTATAGTCAAGCTGACCAATCCCGCCACATATCTTTTACAAGACGAGAGTAATCAACCGATTCAAGGAGCTTTTTACACTGAGGAACTTTTAAAAGTGAAACACCCCGACGTTTATCTCGTTGAAAAAGTATTGAGAAAAAAAGGAAATGAGGTTTTGGTGAAATGGCTGGGATTAGATAACTCGCACAACTCTTGGATTGATAAAAATAATGTATTGTAAACTAATTTTTTAAATAAAACATAATAATTACTGCATATCTTTTATTATAAACTTTACATCTATGTATTACATGTAAAATAGGATTGATAAATTCAGCGGCTTGTTGAATTCGTTGCTTGAAGCGTAACTGATCGAGATATCTAGCTTGCCAATCGTATTTTCTTGCCGCATGATGTGCATATCGCCAGACATATAGAACATGTATTTTATTAAAGATTTCATTAAAGCTGACTTTTTTCATCTTGTAGTAATTCAGGAAATCTGTAAATTACTTCAAGACCTAGGTTGTATGTAATTGGATTGATTTTTTTGATTGGTTGTATAACTTCTAGTGCTGTTTTCGGAGCATCTTGTGATTTAGTAACAGCCAGTTGTAAAATTTTCATAGTTCCTAAAAACTGCTGGTTTTTTAATGTTTCAAAGGTGGTCTTTATTAGTGGTAATATCTTCCACAGCTCGGATATACTTGCATACCCCAAACAAATACTAGCGTGTCCAGTTAAAATTTTTAGCACTTTATTCTGCTCAAACTTTTGAAATTGAAGCCAAAAATAGCCCGCATCTATAGGGTCCAGGGTTTTCGCTGCAGTGAAAAAATTGTCAATCAAATCCTTGAAACATATTAATTCCTCCCATTCCTTTTCGTAAAAAACTATATAATTATTCCTGTTCCCTGAAATTGTTACACAAGGAGTGCACTCTGCTGATAAACACACTGTAACAAACTTTGACTGATTCAAGTCAAATCGACGCTCCCCCAAAAACACTACCTTTGGAACCATATTTGAAGACATTTCCCCACAACTAACAAGACAAAACTATGCTCGGTATGGTTTCTTCATGACTTTTTATAGAAATGTGAAAGTGGTGGGAGAAATTATGCTAGTATTGGAATGGATGGGGAAATCTATAAATAGTTATAGCAAAATGAATTGGACTCACACCATCAATATGTGTTTAGAAGATTTCTCCGATTTATTATCATTGTATGACTACCGCTTGCAATCATTCACAAATTGGACTGGTAAAGTTTCTCCTATAGATTTGGCGTTAGCGGGTTTTTTTTATGTCGGTTATAGTGACATAACTCGTTGTTTTAATTGTCATGTGGAAATTCATGAGTGGTTATCCGAAGATTGCGTTCATGAAGAACATTTCAAATTTAGCCCAGACTGTAAGTTTGCCAAGATGATGAAAACATCAATCAAAAAAGAAACCAACATAATGGATAACACAAGACGTTGGAATACTCTACAAATATTTAATACAACTCTACCAATAAATTTGTTTTTACTTGCTTATATTATAATAAATGATTTTGTGGTGAGACACTGAATAGTGCTTTCATTTGCCCTAGCATGTCCTAGCTACTCTTGTTTGCGCGTGTCTGAAATTCTATATATAATACGTTTAAACGCTGCAAAACGTATCAAACCCAAAACTGTAGTGCAATAAAATGGATAGTGATAACGAGTCTTTCGATTTTGCGGTTTTGTTAGAAAACCAAGAGGATAATAGAATCGATGACGAAAGTGGAAGTGAAGTGGATTCTGTTATCAGTTCCTGTACTTCGGAACAGGAACATGATACAGGTTCCACTATTGATTTCAAATCGTTTCATATTGAAACAGTGGATAGTCAGAAATGGCTAAATTATAGTTTTGGAAAACCGCCTGTGTGTTACAGTACTACTATTCTATGACTGATCAACGACTATGTACTTGTTGCTTTTTTGATGTGACCAGAGGGCTCAATTTAAACGTGGAATCCCAACATGTCAGCGAGCATTTCACCGGACCTGCTGCAAATTTACCAGACTCGTGTTTTAAATGTACCATTTGTGAAAGAGAACTATTTGTAAATTGTATAGTTGATTATTGTTCTTTGTGCAACAACAAACATTTCAACATTAATGCGCCATAAATTTATTTTAATTCAATTGTATCTTTTTGTATTGTTCAAAAATTTAAATTTTTTTGAAATTTAGTAACACATTCAGTACTGTGGATTTTATTTCACTACAATTTTAATATTAATGCAACTTTATATTTAATTTATTTTAATATCTATTCAATTGTGTCTTTTTATATTTTTCAACATAAAAATGTATGACATTAGTCACATATCCAGTACTGTGGATTTTATTTCACTACACTTTTGGGTTTGATCGAATAAAATACTTTATTTCATGTCGTCTTTAATTTCCACTCCAATATTACATAAAAGTCGGTCCTGTGCTTTCATAACTGTTTTACTTTCAAGAATTACGATCCGATGCCTGACACGATAAAAAAGAAGAAACTCGTTTCACGCTTACAAAAGAAATGGGTTTTCATCCAGGTCTTGCTAAATATACTTTAATGTACGAGGGTAAATTAGTTATGGTACTTTATTTTATCTCGTGAATGAACAGAAATTGTATGAGATTTATTGCTTCAGCTGGGTGTATAGGGAAAAATAAGTCATAATTAGTTATAATATGATAGTCTATTTCATCGCATAGCTGAAATGTAAAGACGGTAAAACATATAATTTAAATGTTTAACAATTTACTAATTTAACAATTTTTGAGATTAGCGTCCAATTTTTCTAATAGAATTTTGGCTGTCAAATATTTTTCTTGTGTTTTTCTCTCTTCAACTTTCAATTTATTTTCTCAAATATACTTTCACTGGGTGTATAGGGAAAAATAAGTAATAATTAATTATAATATGATAGTTTATTTTATCACATAGATGAAATGCAAAATATTTAAATGTTTAACAATTTATTGATTTAACAATTTTTGAGTTTAACGTCCAAATAGAATTTTGGCTGTCAAATATTTTTCTTGTGTTTTTCTCTCTTCAACTTTCAATTTATTCGATTCGATTAATGTTTTCACTATACTTCTTTATCACTATAACTCATTAAAAATTTAAACAATTGATTCAATTTTAATATTATCAAAACTCTTTTATTTTATTCGATTATTGTTTTTAATATATCACTATCCTCACTAAAGATTTAAACAGTTGAGCGATTCTGCTATTTTTAGATTAACATCTAATTTTTCTAATAGAATTTTGGCTGTCAAATATTTTTTCTCGTATTTCTCCATTTTTAACTTTAAATTTGGTCGCTGCGCGTAACCTTCACTTAAAAATGTTTTATTCGATTCTATTAACATGTTCACATTTTCAGTATACTTATTGATCATTGTTTCCAATTTTACTTGATCTACGCCATATTCGGCAACTCCTACAGCACTATTGAAATCATCCTGTTGGAACAGTTGCTCTACATCGAACTCGTTTTCTAAAATCCCATCCATAGATACGTCGTCATAATTACAATTTCGTAATGTTTGTGTTTCACCTTCTATTATTATTACGTCGTTTGCATTATTTGATGAACAATCATCATTTTTTGTGGCTGACAAAATTTGGTAATTGGTTCCTGAAGCTTTTTTTTTTGATCACCATTGGTATACTTTCTTTACTCATCTTTTCGAATCTTGTTTGCTTTTTTGTTCTCCTATACTCACTAATTATATTTACAATTTTTTGTTGTTTTTGCATTTCATCTATGCGATAAAATAAACTATACTTTGAGCGCAATATTTTCCTCTTATATACCGCAAGGCCAGAGGGATAGGAGGAGGAGACTTCCTTAAGAAGATTTGAACGAGTTTTAATAGTAAACCAAATAATTCTCAGAGCTGTACATCTTCCTATAAATTTCTGCTTTTAAAATTATATGCGGGTAGGTACTAGTCGACGATACTTGTTTAATAAAATTTATTCTTCAATTAGTTTTAAAGGATGCGTGTTTGAACGACTTTTTAATATGTTCGCGTGAAGCGTTTCTCGATTTATGGATTTTTTTGTTTCATAGTTATATATCTCGCTGAATATACGATATGCGGGCAAACAAGAATTTACTTTAATCATGTATTAGTTTCACAGGATAGGTCTTTGAACAACTTTTTAATATGTTCGCGTGTAGTGTGTAGCGTTTCTCGATTTATGGATTTTTTTTTGTTTCATCATTTTCGCAGTTCTACGTGTCTATAAATTTATGTTATTACATATGCGGGTACTATGAATGGACATCTAGTTACTTATTTACAATCTTTTCAATATATGGAAGACGGTAGAAAATGAATTTGCGTGTTTTCAAACCATATGCTGTTCTACTTGAAGAAACTTGATTAATAAACTACGTATGCAATACCTAATAAAGAATGTTCATTTGTTTTGTATAATAACTATGAATAAAACAAATAAATTTCACTGCTTTTTTATTTTAAGATAACATTATTTTTCTTCCTTGAATTCTTCATTCTTCAAGCGAAGTTCTTCAGGAAGTAAGTGATTGTATTCGTACATCGATCTTCCCAAATCAAAGTGTTTTAATAACTGCATCAAACATACAATGCAAGTTAATCCTTTTATAAAATTTTTGCAAGCGTCAGCTCCTTTTCTATACACTTTCGCCTGCTGCATACAATCTTCTGCTGTGTATATTCTTCCCAATCATATATCTGCTCCCGATCAAACATTTGTCGACGTTTGTTAAAATCGTATACTAAAGTTTGCACAGCTTCTTTCAATTCTTCCATTTTTTTCTTTCCAAATTAATAATAATTTACTCTTCACTACCTATAGTGTAATTGACTACTGCTCTGTATACCCCCTCCTATTAAATGTAGTTACTTTCGGTGCACCCTGTATAATTTTTATTTTCCGTGTTCCACATGCATCACTGATTTATACGAAACCCTGATGCTCAGTCATTTCCTAGAGGTCAACTGCGGTCATTAACCCTGCTCGTATTAGCTGCTCAAATTTTGCAGTTTCGAGTCCCCATTTATTAACTACTTCTGAAGATTCAGCAACCTCTTGACTTGGAACTAAACAGTAAAGAACAATCATTAGTTTTTCCTAATAAATTTTTACTTGGAAAATTTGATTTTTGTGGCTCAATCTATACGTGAAATTTATAATTTTATTCGTACTCAATGAAAAATTGTTATTAATTTTCATAACATAATAGAAAGTATATGAATTGATATCGTATTCAAGGTCATTTTCTCACCTTCAGTTTCGTCCAACTCATTTTGAACGCTTATTTCACTGACTGATTGAGGAACTTCATCTCCTTCGAATGTTGTACGTATATACGTATCAACATTATGTGGTTGATCATGAACCACACGTTTTTCTAAAATTTTAACTAGAACAGATTTATCAGTCTTGCGAATTGATCCATCTGCGTGACATAATGAAAAAGGCATTGGAGTTAGAGGATACGTTAAAACTTTATCAATATCTAAGGATTTTTCTAGAGATATTCTCAATAATTGTCCAAACAAATCACATTGCATGCGAACTTCGACAACTTTTCCCGTCACAGCAAGCTTTTTTCTGGGAACGCAACTAGCAAAATTGAGAATCTTATTTCTTTTTATTGGCTGTTCAAATCTATGTTCATTTTCAAAACATTATTGAATGAATATTTCAATATTAATAAGAAAATCTGCTATATCTTCATTTGCCGCTTGTCCAGTAGAAATATTATACAGATATTTCTCATTAACACCTGGAGCAAATGGATTTATATTTTGACGTATATTATTCAATAGTTTTTCAAGCTGCATTTCACTAATTTTAATTCGTTCTGCCTGTAGATCTGCAGTAATATCTTGTCGACATTTTAAGCCAGCTTCATCTAAAACGTGACTAATAATTGTTGTTCGAAGGCTGTGACTCTTACACCATCGCTATCTAGCTGAAGCTGAATTTGTTAAACTAATAATACCGGTCAGTTTATTAGCAGCATCGGCGTTTATCATCTGTTCCAATGTTAGATCAATTGATTGAGCGGAAAAACCTTTTTCTGTTCCCCTGATGCCAAATGATCCTTTCTCTAAATCCACTTTTAAACCAGGATGAGTTTCATCTACTTTTATAAGATTTTCGTAATATCTGACTAAATATCTTGAATAATTATGTTGATTTAAGATAAAAAATAAGTTGGCAAGCTTCGGTAATACATAAATAAATAATTCCAAATCACGCGTTCGGATAGACCAATTCAAGATGAAATAATATTCAATGAGTTGATAAAATATCATGTAGAATTGCGGAGTTTTACCATGCTCGCCTTCGATTGTTTGTTGAGTATATTTCTGATATTCATTAAATAAATTTTCTAGTCGGCTATTACTTATTTTTGGTTTTTCAGATGTGGACATAATAAATTCTTGTAGGTATATCTTAACTGCATTTGGTATGCCGATATTATTTTTGTTGGAAAAGCTTTCAAAATGCAAGATTTTCATCGCTAAATATACAATTGGATATAATCTCTTGCAACTATTAAAATGTTTACCTTCGATGAAACTATTCATAGATCCACTAGCCAGTAAATCCGAATTATTCATTAAAGTGCTTATTCCACAATTGTTGATAAATCATCACATAAAATGAACCAATGTGTATAAATAACTTTTTATAATCTCCCTTTTCAGTACTCTGAATTTGAAGGGCTACCTTTGCAATTGCTAAATCGTACGTAACTTGCATATACGTTTCTCCACATTCTGGTTTCATTGTTTCTAGAATTACTGTATTTTCTGTTGGCGACTTATTGATCGATGTTAAATATGATACTTTTTGTACACTAGATGTATCACGAAAAATTGAACTATTGTATCCTACCCACATTGGCGTCTTTGGTACTTTTAAAATATGCGAAATAAGCCATGAAAAATTCACTTGTTGCATGGAGTGCAAATTACTTGCTCTCATAACATGAAGAGGATGTATATGGCTCAAATTCAGGTGTAATCGCATCAAAAGTTATTCTTCTTCTTTTATTCGTGGCGGATGAAGAATATACTTCAACTCTGATTTCATTTCTCATATTTTCTGAATTGATTTCAACAGAATCACAAACATTTTGAAAAATTATTCCAACCGTATCATGAAGAGTGTCCTTTCCTGTTCGAGTATCGACAAATCGATCAAAATTATTGAATGCCACGCCAGTGCATAAATATGATGTTTGAACAATATCTTGGGGACAAAGTGATGCTTGACGAGCAGAAGTATATGTAGCTTCCGTTTCTAGTTCTTCTAACACTGTATAACTGCAGCAGTGACCATATCTATTACATAAACTTACTATCTTTTTACTATTAGTCAAGCTTTTCAACGCCAAACCAAATGAAATATGTTTAGATGGTTTTATATTACCATTTGTAACTGCGTGTATAAGATCTGATGAAAATGATTTGGATATTCGTTGCGTTTTTGAACTACTTTTTCTACGATACGATGGACCACTCAAAATAATATTATAAAAATTATCTACACTTAGGAATGTCACATTCTCCTTTCATCAGATCTATCACATTTAATGGATTTGGCAACTTTTTATGCTCCATACGTTTAATTTCATCTCGTAAAATGTGTGCAGCTTTCTGCAATACATTTTGTTTCTCAAGTGAATCCAAGTCACGTTCTTTGACAAGAATTCCTACATAAGGCTTCCATACCTTGCGAGTATTTATTTTAACAATAGATACTTTTTTGGGGAATTTTTTTAGCAATTTATCTTCAAGATGAGAGCGCACTATTAGATCATTTTCTTTCAATTCTTCAGTTTCCTCATTCTGTAAAGCTCTACTATAACTATCTTTGTATATTTCTTCCAAAGAATCGAGCAAATAACTGGATTTTTGTTTATAATATTATCTTCAACAAAATCAAATTCTTCTTCCAAAGCAATGTTGTTGGCATCACGTTTAATATGCCAAATTGTTTTTTCAGTATCTTTTTTATTCAATTTTTCCAAATTACGTTCATAATTCCTTTTACAGATATTATGATTATTAATCATTTTAGTTTCTGAAAGAGCTGAATCTATCTTATTTACCAAAGCCTGATCATCAAGTTCCTTAGCTTTCAATACCAAATCATCTATCACATGTTGTGAAGTAAACAAACATAATTTCTGCCAGTGGCCTTTATGAAACTTACGCTGTTTACCGCAGACTATACAAACGTTTCCAGAATTTTCTTGGCTTGGATTATTCATGCACGATTCCTCCACATTTCCTTCCTCTTGCACTGATCGCTCATATTCAATAGTGTTACTGAAATAAATAGTGAAAAATCAGAATATTGCAATAGTTGCAAGGAAATAAAAATTCCGTAAGGAGAAACTATTATAGAGAATGATAGATATCATCGAATATTATGCAAATATTCAACCTATTTCATAAGCCTTTAAGAATTATAATTAACATTATTTCATAATTAATAATATATTCAATTTATGTTGAACTTACTCTACTGAAGAAGTTACTGATATACAGTCATCAGACGCATGATCCTTTGATTGAATTTCAATAATATTACTGAAAAAATAATTAAAAGTCATGAAATATTAGTTACGAAAAGCGAGAAAGCATCAAAATAAGTAGATATAGAAACGAACCAGAGTGAGGGAGAAAGATGAAGAGCAAGGAAGAGAGGGGGAAAGCAAAAGAGAGAAAGCTAAGGCACGAGACAGAGAAAGCGACGAAAAGAGATGGAGTATGATAAATAGACACTAAACAAGAGAGGGCGAGGAAGAGCAAAAGAAAAAATGTATGCTTAAATTGATTCATGTATACTTACTCTGCTGAAGAGGTTGATGGTGAATCAGCAACAGATGGATTAATTGAATGTTTATATTTTTGTTTCACCGCGGTGATCCGACGGTAGCATGGCACGTGATATTTTTGAATATCATTCGCAACAGTAGGCAGTCCTGTCGCTTGTTGTTGTACAGGTGCGCCGGCAGACTTGTACTATTAATGTATGTACATAGTAAACATTGAAAGACCCAATAATGAAGACTAGCGAAATGAGTCATGTTTGACTGTCACGACCTCCCGGACTATTTCTCTGCATCTTTACTAAAATAGTACTTTTTGGCATTTTGCCTCTTCTCCGCTATTTCCTCACTGGGGCGTCTTGATGCGGGCACAGAGCTTACCACAATGTAAAGTATAAAGTCTTTTTTCCTTTCATAGGACGCCAAAATCCAATATTTTCCACAAATTGATTTTGTTTCTTCCTCACAGAATTTTGTGGTGCATTTTAATTTGAATTTTGAACAATCTACGGGTTTTGGTAGCTCAGCAGCCTGGATGATTCCCTTGAAATTTTTGTACGGTAAACATTCATCTCGCAATTTTCTATTTTTTTGTCGCTTCCAGGTTTCGGGTCTTGCTTTGTTCCATCTGCATTTTTTTCTATCCTTTTCTTGTTGAATTTCTTTGGTCTCGGTTTGCTGCTCTGTTTTTTGTTCAATATTAAAATCTGAGCTGGCATCCGACAGATCGCTTATGTTTTGTTCATAGTTTTGATCGGCAATTGAATCATCACAATCACTAAAAAAATTGTCTTCACAATATTGTCCAAAAATGCGGGTAGTTGAAGAATTCACATCGCTGTTGTTTAATATCTCTAGAGAGCGTCTGATTGCTAAACAAGTTTGAAGCACTATCAATTCATTGCTCTGAAAATAAAAATTGGACAAAGTCAAAAGCCGAAATTTATCCAAAATGAAAATAGCTCATCATACATATCCTTCAAGTTATTACTACTCTCTTCGGATCTTTCTTGGTCCATTATTATCTTACTCGTATCTTCAGGCATTTCAATATAATTTTCTTTATGCATTCGGAGACCATTGGCATCAATAAAGCATGTTCTGAAATCTATAATAATAATATTAAGATAATTATATGTAATTAACGTTTCGATTTTTTCTCAAATCATCGTCAAAAAACATGAACTGTACAAGACAAAAGTATAATTTATATCCCGTTGGATGTTCAAGGAGAGTTTTGAGAGAAAAATAGAAAGAGCTTCTTTTTTTATTGCTTACCTGTTTGTTAATCACTTTGCTGCTCATTATTTTTCAATGAGGCTGAAATTCTTGCACTACGACTACACATTTTTTATGATTCTGTAACCTTACAAATTGAGCTCAAGCCCAAATAAGAATAATGTTATGAAATTTAAAAAAAAAGTGCAAGATTATAAATTAATTTGTCTACTTGTTTACATAAGTTTCGGTTGCTCCGGTGACAACCTTAGGCCTTCGACGTCGCTCAGAACGGAGGTAGGGGTGGATCCCTCTTATTGATCTTCCGGACAAAATAGTAGACAACTTGTGTGGGCGCCAATTGAGTTTTCCACTTTGGCCTAGCACGACTAATTTCCCCTGATAACCCAGTAAAACAAGGGATGAAAATAAAAGGCAAACCTCAGCTTATGTTCCTTATAATAACTAAAATAAAATGAAAACATTCAATACCCTTAAGGGGTGTTTTACAAATAAATACTACTACTACTACTGAAAATCCTAGTAAAAGCCCCCCCACTTTAAAAAAAGAAAAATAGTGTGAACATCTGTTTCACACCAATAGTCAAACTATTAACACTAAAATTCCAAACTATACCAGTTAATTTGACCTACTTAGTGTGAAATTAATATGGCTGTTCGAGAGTACCAATACAGATTAAATGCAAGCTTTCAATTATATGTTACCTGAAAAGTAGTGTAAAGTTTATAAAAAAACAATTCCATATAAGGCGACACCGTAGTCAAGGCGTTGGTACCAAGGCAGAGACGCATGCGCAAGTGGATAAAATTATGAAAATTAAATTGTGAAAATTCACCGCAAAATATTAATTTCCACCATTACAATTGCATAATAAAATAAATCAGTAGGAACTACCTAGCTAATGAATATACATGTTGGCGTAAAGCCCAAAATAAAAATAAGTAAACAACTCAGAAAAACCATACCAGGTTACCCTCAATGTGGTCTTCTTCAAGAAGTTGTTGAAGAGTAGCAGCAAACTGCAGAAGACATCACCATCGATCTACCAGGTAAACTCCAAACATCCCGAAGTGTGTATCTGGCCCCACATGTGAAGTGTGTATAATCTGGCCCCACTGGTGAAGTGTGTATAATCTGGCCCCACAGGTGAAGTGTGTATAATCTGGCCCCACAGGTGAACCCTTAAAAATTAAAACAGGTGTCAGCTAAAAACTGAGCCTATACAGGAACCAATCAAACACCTCGACAAGTTAAGCTTGTCTCGGCCTATGCCAGAAGCTAATTTATAAAAATTTACAAGTAACGTACAAATCAAAATCAACCCCAAATTAACTTAATCAAACCCACAAAGTAGTCATAAGACCTACTTACAATGAACAGTGTCAGTAAGAGTATACTACACTGAATTTAAATCAAATAATAAGAATGCGATAAGCATCTAAAATAAACTGTTTTTGGTCGTAGCCAGGGTAAGTTTGAAGAACCACCCACGAATTATAGTATTCGTTAGACTAAAGCGGGCAAAGAAAACAAAATATACACAGGGTAACAGAATAATAATCAAAAATTTACAATCAACAGGTAGTATTTTACCACCAACTGTTTTATCTACAAAAACTACAAATCTATGAGACATACCTTTTCCAAAAAGGGTCCAATACTCAAAATTTTCCTCTTACTGGACGGCTACCAACAAATAACGAACCAACAACAGCATGTGGCACACCTTCAATTTCAAAACTTCAACGTTGGCGATTTCCTTTAAATAGTGATAAATACATAGTGATGCGAAATCAGTAAGTAGAGAAAATACTTACAATCGTTTTAGTGCAATATATCCCCTATAAGGGTTTGTGAAAACGGCTTCCAGAACAGGACGGAATTCTTCAACAATACGAACTCCCGTAGAACCAAAATACTAGCCGTATATTCCACAACTCATTCAGAACGAGAACCTATAAATCCCAGCAGGGGATGACTAACCAGTCATTAACAAAATTCAGATTCCCGTTCGAAGCACTTTTGCTAACCATCTATCAAGTAGGAGCACACACCGGAAAGAAGGGTGACTGACACTTCCTCAACGTCAATACAGAATACTACCATAAAGAAACCTACCCGAAACATACATCCGAACTACACTGCTCACTACTCCGAGCGTGTTCCGCACAGATCAAGTCATGAAGTGCTACAATTCCCTCTATTTAAGTCAATACGCATTCGCGAGTGAAACAGCCTACACTCCTGAGTAGCATCGAACAAACGCTCTAACAATTCCGTAAAACGGAGCGACAACATTTGTCTTTGGACTCATAAAGTCACAGAGCAAACGCTCTATCTCTGCCGATAACATCGGCGCGACAAACTAAGTTGTCTGTGGACTCTTAAAGTCACAGAGCCACGCCTAACATCAAGTACGACTACACTCAGCGGCATGACGAACGAACGCTTTTATCCAAGACACAGCTGTCAAGGCCAAATGTCAATGACATCCAATAAATAATTCGACTTTCTAAACAGCAACAGAGAAAAATATAATATATATTATAAATTATTCGAATAAATTTGAGCAATAGATAGTACCACAATACCCTCCTGTCAAAGTAAACAAAGCAAGATCAAGCACTCGGATTTAACATACAAAACAGCTAATATATAGTAAATTTTATACCCATTTAGAATAAGACCATCCTTATTTATTATTAATAAATCGGTTGAAACAGAAAATTACCAACAAAAATGAACGTCGTAACTAATTTATTAGATGTCACGTTTTTGAAGTTACGTCAAATTTTGATTTCATGTTAATGTCAGATGGTTCAAGAAGCCGCATACGTTAAGTTACTAAAACGGCTGGTACCTCTAAATAGGTATTAATTTTACTATAGATTATAAGTAGATGTTCAGAACATATTCGGGTTCTGGTAGACTTCGCGACCCTCGGAATTTTATGTTAATTTTAAATTTGTTTGATAGCTACCCTTAAACAAAGTAGATTAGAACAAAAATTTCGTTGGATCATTCAGAAATTTCTTTAAAAATCACGAATTTAGTTCAAAAAATGATACTTTTTCAACACTATTTAATACTATTTACGATGAATATTTTCACTTTAAACTGTAAAGGTTATTCTCTTTAACTAAATTCAAGTCTGTTTCACAAAAAAAACCGGAAGAAAATACTTTAATTTTGACAATTTTCAGAAATATTTTGAAGCATATTATTTTCACTCGACACTTATAGGTTATAAACCAACACACTCAAATCTTATGTCTACGATTACAAATCATGATTGTTCTGTGA
Organism: Lochmaea crataegi; assembly: GCA_947563755.1. Taxonomy (NCBI): domain Eukaryota; kingdom Metazoa; phylum Arthropoda; class Insecta; order Coleoptera; family Chrysomelidae; genus Lochmaea; species Lochmaea crataegi. The sequence continues at coordinate 42,678,339 of OX387429.1, forward strand.
TCAGGTGATAGCTAAGCGGCGTTGTCAAATGGTGTTTATTTTCTTTTAGTTGAATTAATTTTGCATTGTAATAGATTACAGGAATATATAAAAATATAAAATGATTTGCATTTATAATCATAAAAATTGAAATATTAAGCATCCTTAGAATATAATGTTTATCTTAGATTTGCTTTATTTCTTACATTAAATGTAAGAGTTTATAACAAACTCACTGCTGTACCTAATACAGTTTTATAGCAATATAGTGAATAATATATTAATTTAATTTATACATTATTCAATTATGTAGGTTAGGTTAGGTTTGGTTAGGTTTGGTTAGGTTTGGTTAGGTTTGGTTAGGTTAGGTTTGGTTAGGTTTGGTTAGGTTAGGTTTGGTTAGGTTTGGTTAGGTTTGGTTAGGTTTGGTTAGGTTAGGTTTGGTTAGGTTTGGTTAGGTTTGGTTTGGTTAGGTTTGGTTAGGTTTGGTTAGGTTAGGTTTGGTTAGGTTTGGTTAGGTTTGGTTAGGTTTGGTTAGGTTTGGTTAGGTTTGGTTTGGTTAGGTTTGGTTAGGTTTGGGTTGGTTAGGTTTGGTTGGTTAGGTTTGGTTAGGTTAGGTTAGGTTAGGTTAGGTTAGGTTAGGTTAGGTTTGGTTTGGTTAGGTTTGGTTAGGTTTGGTTAGGTTTGGTTAGGTTTGGTTAGGTTTGGTTAGGTTTGGTTAGGTTTGGTTAGGTTAGGTTAGGTTAGGTTAGGTTAGGTTAGGTTAGGTTAGGTTTGGTTTGGTTAGGTTTGGTTAGGTTAGGTTAGGTTTGGTTAGGTTTGGTTAGGTTTGGTTAGGTTTGGTTAGGTTTGGTTAGGTTTGGTTAGGTTTGGTTAGGTTAGGTTAGGTTAGGTTAGGTTAGGTTTGGTTAGGTTTGGTTAGGTTTGGTTAGGTTTGGTTAGGTTTGGTTAGGTTTGGTTAGGTTTGGTTAGGTTTGGTTAGGTTTGGTTAGGTTTGGTTAGGTTTGGGTTGGTTGGTTTGGTTGGGTTGGTTAGGTTAGGTTAGGTTAGGTTAGGTTAGGTTAGGTTAGGTTAGGTTAGGTTAGGTTAGGTTAGGTTTGGTTAGGTTTGGTTAGGTTTGGTTAGGTTTGGTTAGGTTTGGTTAGGTTTGGTTAGGTTTGGTTAGGTTTGGTTAGGTTTGGTTAGGTTTGGTTAGGTTTGGTTAGGTTTGGTTAGGTTTGGTTAGGTTTGGTTAGGTTTGGTTAGGTTTGGTTAGGTTTGGTTAGGTTTGGTTAGGTTTGGTTAGGTTTGGTTAGGTTTGGTTAGGTTTGGTTAGGTTTGGTTAGGTTTGGTTAGGTTTGGTTAGGTTTGGTTAGGTTAGGTCTCAACACGTCATATTTTCTACTATCGTTAAGATTACATTAGCCATAATCAAAAGCTTAATCTATATAGGTACATACATATTTATTAGCTTCCCCTTCTCGAAAAAACTACATATAATTTGTATTTTGAAAAAATTCATGTTGAATATAAAGTATTTAACTATTTTTCGAATAAAAAATTTTGTGATATAATGAAAAAATATGGTTTTTGGGATTTTTCTCTATAAATTCTGTATCTTCCACAAATTTTTTAGTAAAAAACCTTGTGTAGAGCATTTCCAAGCCGTAACGAGTTACGGAAATGAGAACTGGCAACATTGTTCAATCCACCATCTGATATCTAGACATAATTGTCAAAAATTGTCAAAATTTAAGAAAAAATGGCGGATTTTTAGTACTTTCAATTGCGATTTTCTCTTTCAAAAGTACATGATCCAAGAATTTTTTTTCTTTTAAAATGTTCTATAGAAATAGGGCTTTCTAATAAGAAAAAAATTGTTGCAAAATTCCGAGGGTCGCAAACCTTACCGGACCCAGAAAATATACCTTTAACTCAAAAGTAAAGTATGTCTATATGGATCAGTAAGTTTTATCAAACCTAATTACTACTTTAAATGTTTTAGACTTCAAGTCAAGGAGTCAGTAATTTATAACTGAACCCTAATAAACTTTAGCGTTTATCAAGCTGAAGCGGACAGAGTATTTGGACTACTGTGGCTACACCCCAAAGGTGATATAATCAAAGCCAGAAACAAAATCAGTAGACCCACGCTAACTAAAAACTAAAGTAAAATCCACAAGAGAGAAAACCCCTTACTACCCTTAATTATGAATTATAATATAACAAACAAAAAGAAACAACTAACATGAATCTATCTATACGGACATTTACCAGGTAGGCGCTAGTTTTATTATTTACATTACCCAGCGACAAAATATAAAATTGTTGTCATGATGTGAAGACAGGTGTGGTTACAGCCTGCACCACTTCACCGGAAGCATGATGGCAGAGTAGTCCCTAACACTCTGGGCTGACAGAAACATAGAGACAATATCGGTCAGGTAATTACTATATACAAATACTTGATATATACAATAGACGTAGTGACAAATTCAACCGTTACAATTCAGCTTGCAAAACATCAAAACAAAGTGAAAAACACAATAGAAATACACGTGTCGGCAAGCGAATACACACTAATTCACATCGTAAATCATTCGTTTAAAAAATATTGTATTAACTTGTGAACAAGTAAAACGCACTGAGTGACTTAGTGCTTTTTGCTACGTAACTTTTAAGAGTCAAACAAATGGTAATACGAACTAAGGGACTTAATGTATCTCACATCTACTCGATTTGTACCAAAACCGAATTAGTGCGTTTTGTTTAGTGAGCAGCTCTCTCCGCCGTCAGGTAAGGACTTAGTGCGATTTAACTGTTAATAGATGATAATTAACTGGTTTGAGTGCCGTGAATACTCCATTTTTCCAGAAAGTTGACTCAGTGCCTTTTGCTTGTAAGCCCACGACATTGTTGACAGCACTACTAAGCAGATTTTTTACGTCATTTAATTTGAAAGTAACATTGTTCCTTGATACTTCATGTTTTATTTGAGCCCATATAAGTTCTATTGGGCTCAACCCACAGTGGTAGGGTGGCAATCGAAGTACAATTACGCCTCATTCTCTCGCCATTTCATCTACTACATACTTCATATATTTATCTTGATGACATCGTGCTAAGTATAGTAATTCGATTTTCAAAATTGGTTCATTGAACTTAATATTTTTCTTAGCAAGCCAATCTGCAATCTGGGCTTTCTCCATTGGGTGGTTGGTAAGTGTTCTACACGCCGGCTATGGTACGGAGCATTATCCATAACAATAACAGATCCTGGTTTGATTTTTAACAGAATATCTGAAAACCATTTTTTATAATGTTCTGCATCCATTTCCCCTTGATAATCTCCAGTTTTTTTAGATACAAATGCGTTCAAACCTCCTTCAACCAATATGGGTAATAATAAGGCGTTTTTCCTTTCCAGATAGGGCTTTTAAACCTGCTCATAAACCATCTACAAAAGCTTGATGTTTGCCTTTTACATTCAAATCCTTCCAAATTTTTGTTCATTCAACCAGGTTTTATCTGTATAATATATTTTTCTACCCTCTCTTCGAAACTCTGCTATTTCTTTCAGATATTTTCTGCGCCATAAAATGATTTCCTCTTTTTCAATAAAGGTAATATTCCTCTTTCTCTTCAAATAAGTTCATCTCACGCAAATTACGTAACAAAACACGTCTTGATATTTTTGGGAGATTTTCATTAGATTGAAGAGAGAAAACAATTTTCTCTTTACACTTGGTAATTTCTTTTTAATAAAAAATTCATGTACCGCACGACGAATGACCTGTTTGGTTGTATCGTCCAATTTAATAAGTTTTCTTCCTCTAGTCTCAACCTTCGAAGTATTAACATCGTTTGTTTCATCCCTTGTTTTAATTATTTTTCGCACACTAGCTTCGGAAACTTTTGTCAAAATTCTACATAATGTAACTACCTCACTAACATTCATATTTTGTTCTCTGGCTCCAATTTCGTTCAAACACATTTCTGATTATGGTTTTTTCTTCGGGTGTTAAATTGTGACGTTTCCTTTTGATATACGGTTCAGTATTACAATTATCACTCATATTTATTATTTGTCACCAAATTACTGCAATTCACATAATACAAAAAAATTACGGTCTCTGCTTCACGAAACCCTAGCAACACCTGTATAAAACTGACAGAAATTACCTGATTAATGGCTTTGTTGCCAAAGTCATTGTCATTGATCTCGTCTATTATCTACTGTTAGAGAAATATATAAACTACAGCCATACCGCTACCTTCAAGTTGAATCATACACGCTGAGAACGTTTCATTTTGCATCAAATCCTTTATCCCTTAGAAGAAATTTGAACAGCTTGAAAAAAACCAGTCAAATTAACGAAAACATTTCAACAAAATAAGACCTGTTCGGGAAGTAAATAATACACAAATAAATTAGTTATACAAAAACAATATATAAAGATAGCGATTTTCTCGATTTTTATGGAACTAACTGAACGTAGTCTTTAGGCCACTACAGATGGACATACATGTCTTGAGATGTACACGCGCATTCATCAACGTGTATTCATCGCGTGCATTTTGAATTGCCTACAGACCTAAGGACATGCTTCACAGTCTTAGACTTGTTGCAACGGTGTTCGCACGATGTTTGTTGAAAATGAAAAATTGGCTCTTGTGGCAGTGGCATATAAAATTAAAGAAGAGGACAAGAAAGTGAGAAATCGACGTCGCGTGTGGAGTACGAGGTGGTTTTTAAAGCCTGCATTTCACTTTCAGCTACGTTTTCGTCATCACCGGAATTTTGTGAATCTTCGTCGAACTCAGTCTCTCCGTCACTGTCCATATTTGAAGTGGATTCTCTCGGTATTTTTTGATCTTTTACGAATAATAATAATGGTAGTGCCATAAAGAAGGAACATACACATCATCAGCTACTGCGCCACTCCGATTTGAATTGCGTACCTTCTTGAACTCTCTTCGAAAACCACCTCGCAATGTATTTATTTTATTTATAACAATCATTTTTGTGGCATTTGGCTGAACAGTTTTCAATTTGTTTACTAATAAATTGTATGCTTCATTCTTTTTATTTTGATTTAAATAATCCGGTGATTTAGTTTGCCACAAGCAAGGATGTGCTCTGAATAATTCAATAAATTCCCTTAAGAAATCTCGGGAAATTGTTCTGCAGTCGCTCATTATTAAACTAAAATCAATAATAAATAAATTGCCATTAAAAAGTTATCAGTATATAGAATCTAATCAATCCACTTACCTACGGACGGTCGTGTTGAATTCACGCACTCTTCTCTCCACACGTTAAGACTTGCTAAAAATGTGATGCACGTGCACTCAAAATATCTAGCAAAACTTGATAAATAAGAACGACGTTATCCCTGACTGTGCATCCAACAGCACGACGTTACTTTGGCTACACACTGACATTTATGCGTGCACGTTGATGAATGCGCGTGCATGTCTTAAGACATGTACGTCCGTCTGTAGCGGCCTTTTTGGAGAGCGAGTAAAGGAAAAAGGTTTTTGTAAATTTGTGCAAGATTGAACATTTTTTGTTAATACTGAATCTTTCTCTTTTTGTCGGTATTCAAAAATTCAACAACTATTAAAAACAACTTTTTGGTACGGGGTGAACGTCTAATTTGATTGGCCCATAAAATCGCTACAATATGAGTCACTCTTTATAATTGTGGGATTCAACTATATTTAAAAATATCTGGCGTAGTGCTGACTGGCATCGATAGCTGTGTTTTTTGAAATAATGAGGGAAAATCATTATGTTAGCCATAAATATTTATTGGAAAGAGGAAAGAGAAACGGCAACCAAATCGATCATGTTTTAATATCAAAGAAATTCATGAAAATGGTTAAAGACACGAGGTCATACCGAGGAGCAAACGCGGATACAGACCACATTCTACTAATAGCGAAGCTAAATATAAAAATATCAAGATACAAACATTACAAACACAACAAAAGAATGTGGAACTTGGAACTTGGAAAAGAGGAAGGAGAAAATAATTATGCGGAAACCTTTACAAACAAAATGAGAACTCATCATAAAAAAGAAGAAATAGACAGCGAATGGAAGAGTAAAAAGAAGCATTATATAGACTGCAGAAAAAAAATTGGATTACAACAAATCAAAGCATCCAAAGAATGGTTCGACGAAGAATGTAAACTGGCAAGAATAGGGAAAGTCAAGCAAAACAAGCCTTTTTTTTTTCTAGTCGGGCAGTGTTGGATATGGACTAAATATTGTTGTATCAATCAATCCCTCTCCTACTAATTTACCAGAGTCGTCCTCTTGTACATCACTATTTTTCACGATTTGCACTTTTAATTCACGGATACAGTTCACATTTAACAGGCTATACACATTACAGTGAATTACAAATTCATAGATAGTATCATGTTTGAAATATTTATAGCCAATTCCAATGTTCTTATTATTTACGTCTTTGATACACCAATATGCAGCATTTGCAGCGATACTTGCGAGTCTTGGAGCACTATAGTATACACGTTCTGAATTAAAACTAATCTCTGGTGTCAAACACCAGATAGCTTCCATTTCTAATCAAATTAATAATAATTTAATTTATCGCTGTGTATTCTCTACTCTTCAATACCTAATAATTGAATTTTCATTCTGCTCCCTATATACCACCTTACCCCACTCCTATTATATAAAAGTTCAACTGCAGTCATTACCCTGGCTCATTTTGAACTGTCATCAAACAACATTCAAAGTAATTTATTAACATTTATTCTCTCTAATGAAATTTCTATTCTGCCCCTACCTCACCCCACCCCTATGATATGTGAGAGCACACTTACTTTCACTGTATTGAATTTTAATGCATCATTCGTATACTGTTATTTTCATTGCACACATACTTTCGCTGCACCCTGTATAATTAACTTTTTATTTACATGCATTTTCCGTGTACTACATACCAACTTCCGCTGCTCTTTGTATATTATTATCCTCCTTTTTTTGTATAAAGGTCAACTGCGGTCATTCGTACTTAGCAACTTTGCAATCTCATTACGTTTCGTACTTAGCAATTTTAGACTCTCATTTTATATCTACTCCTAAATATTTGTTATCGCTTATAACCCGTAAAAAGCGGAAATTCGTAAAATAGACACAAATCAAGCTAATAAATGCGGGATAAACAAATTATCACACAGGTTTAATTTATTATTTATATTATTATTATTGTATTTCATATTTTTCTTCAAGTGATTATCAAGACATCAAGCTATTTATTTTCCTATTCATTTTCTTTTCACAAATCAACTCATTGTTCGAAGGTGCGTTTCATATTGGTATGCAATCGGCTAATACGTATATAATTGAGACTTATTTAGTTTGGTTTCTATATTATTTTATTTGTTGTTTACCCTTAATAGCTGTAACACTGATTACTATGGCGTGTCGTTTTGGTATTTAATAACATCGTGTAAAAAACAAAACCATGAATTATTTCCTTTCAAAAATTTTTATTCCGTAATTATTCTGTTGCAGAATTAAAATTATGTAATCCATAAGTTTAATACACATTTTTCCATTATGAAAAACATAGGGTAAATCAGGGTGACATGGTGAAGAAAAATATTGAGCCTCATAAAGTACAAGAAATTGTTTATTTGAACAAAATAAAAACAATCTTTTCTCAAAGATTCATAGGCCATAACATAGGAGAGTCAAATATTCTACAACGCTTAAAAAAAGTGAAAAAAAAAACAAAATGGGATTTTTATCAAATCCACCATTTCACCCATACATAAGGGTGAAGTGGCGAATGCACTTTAGGTGAAATTTTGAACTTACTTCCCCTGCTTTTTTTCACATATATCACACGTGGATTCATATTTTGAACAGTCTTCGTGTAGCCAAAGTGCAGTTCTTTTTAGTGCAACTGTACAGTTCACCGCACCCTACACATCTACCCTACATCATCATCGTCTTCAAAGGGAATATACAGCGAATAGTCGGATTCAGTGTCAGACGTAAAATCTTTACGTTTCCTATCCTGCTTGATTTTTCTCTTCCCTTTGGTAATGTTTTTTCCATTCGCCTTTTTTAGCGATCGCTCCACTCTTCCCTGATTCGATGGTTTTGTTTAGTCATTTTTTTCGTAGATTGACGAAGGGAGAATTCAAAATCTCAGCTAAAGCTCTGGAATTCTTCCTTGCTTCAGAATAGGTATCGGCGAAATTTGATGTTTCCCAGGGGTTATTTCAGATTGTTCTGTAGCCACTCTTGAAGTATGATCGCTGGCTTCTGATGAAAGTTGCACTAGGGGTTGCATGTTTTCCAGTGCATCAGGATTGAAGGGAATGATTCCTGTACTTCTGAAATCCGACATGGCATTCTCTGTCGTACCTGCTTGTACTCATGCCTTCGTGAGCAAACCTCCAAAAACGAGTCTTGAAATCTTTCTATTTGGATTCATTCTGATGTAGGAATTGCACGCATTGTCATAATAGAATTTGAGAGTTTTAAAAAAGGCCCTCTCTAGTGGCTGCAGATAGTGGGTCGTGGGGCTTGGTAGACAGAGCAAAACTATGTTATTCTCTTCTGCAATGTGAGCTATGTCGGTCCAAAATGGGCACGACTGTTCCCTCAGGCTTCTTGGGTGTAAAATGGTTTCTTAGCCACAGCCGTCTTTTGTGACATGAAAATATTAGAATCCGGTGGCATACCGTCCTTGTACTCGGCCTTTTCATTTTTGCCCTTAAAGACACATGCTGGAGGTAAAACCATGCCTTCCCCATTGCAGCAAGCAATAACATATAGTTCTTGATTTCTTTTTAAGAATAAATGTAGCCAATCAATTCCAGCTAAGTATTTCCTCTCTTTTGTTAAATTTGTGATCCTGTTTGCATTTCTCAGCCAGTTTATATGCCATGTGCGTTACTTCTGTCACTGTGTGATTTTAGAATATGTTTCACCATCTTTTCACATTCTTGAGTTAAGACAGGCGGTCCACCCAAAGCTTTTTTTGTCAAGCACCCGTTTGCTATTCTTCTTTTCAGCGTTGACCATGGAACGCCAAACTCCTTTGAGACTGCATCGACGTTCATTCTATTTTGAACTGCTTTTACGGCATCTCTAAGCTGCTCCTCTGTCTAATCAGCACGAATGGGTCCTCTTTTCCTTTTATAAAACGTAGGCATTTATTCCTGGAACAATTGTGTTAGATAGATCTTATACGTAGATCAAGAAATACGAGTACAGTATTCTATTTTTATTATGACTAACAAACCAAACTAAACCAAACCAAACCCCATTAAATCAAACAGAAAAAAGTTAGACTAGACTTAAACCCTCTGACGATATTCATACTTACAACGACATCTGTGCGCCCGAAAAGGAAATAGAGCAATTCGCCATATCACCCAATTCACCATAACACCCTGATTTACCCTAATAGAAATTGCCGATTTAAAATGATAAAAAACATAATAGAAAATCAAGAAATTAAATTATGAAAAACATAATAAAAATTCGGACCCGAATTCCCATTATATATAGAGTTTTTGACTATTGTATTTCAATGCAAATGTAGGTAACCCTCGATACATAATGGCAATTGAATTTCTATTATGTTTTTCATAATTTAAATTCTTAAATTTCCATTATGTTTTTAAAAAATTGAAATCTGCAATTTCTATTATGTTTTTCATAAGGGAAATTCGTTTATTATTGTTATGAAAAGCATAATTGAAATGCAAGGATTGAAGTTATGAAAAACATAATAGACATTCAATTTCCATTTGGTATTGAGGTTGCCTATACTGTTCTAATGCAGGTATGTGAGAGTGCGAAACTGGGTATTTAACCGGCAACACCGCTAACCAGTGTCTTCTTCGCTTTTAAAGGGCTCCGACAACGAAAGTTTACAGATATTTAGTACTGACCAAGAAGGTTATCTGTGGTACTGTCTTCCAGTGTTGTTATGTGGGTTATCTGTGGTTGTTACCTGTTGTTACTACAGCCTTTACTGCTTTTTTCAAAATTGCAAAGAAGAGCACCTTCGACTGACCTGACTACCTGACATAACCTAACGTTTTGTAATTATTTAAAGCAGAGACAATTCAAGGTAATTAAGTATAATTTATTAATAATTATTTATTTTATGAGTGCCGTTTTTATATGTTACAAAAAACTTTACTAGTGCAGAGAGGTACAGATACTTGAGTGAGCGAGGGAAGAACATTTAAAATTGATTTTTTTCCCGGGCCTCTCTGACCGGTCTTTTTTCCCAGGCACTATGGTTGGGGTTTATTTAATTTTTTTTAGGGGGATGGCATGAGTATATATTTTTGTTTTAATCAATTTTCTCGTTTTTCATTTATATTAGCACCGAAAATGTCTACCCACCCAGCACCCCTAAAGGTTACGAACGAATTGCGAAATCCGAAATACGATTCGCAAAAAAATATTCGTACGGAAAATTGTAACGTCCCCACGTACGACAATCCATGTAGAAGTTTAGAAGTTTGTAGGGAATATTATTGTTATAATCAAATTCACGTTGGTGATGTTGTTTTCAAGATAACGTTGATGACATATGACATTCGAATTTAAAATTAAAATGGATCCTTTTTATGCATGTGAAGATAATAATAAAGTGCGTTCCGAATTACGCATGTTACGCATAGGCTGCATTACTGTTGCACGGCGCTTCGAAATCGTTCAGTATTATTAATGCATGAAACGCTATAGTTATTCGGAACGGTTGTATGCGCATTCTGTCACCATACATAGGGTTGTCTCCGATTCTTTGCGATACAATTTAAAAATGCACACCATGCAAAATATCAAAAAGCGAATTTCAGCAATTGCAATATTTTTGTTGAAGTTTTTGATAAAAAATGATGAAAGTGGCAGTAGTTCTGAATCTAGTGAAGACGAAGATGACAGCGGAAATGAAAATATATCTTTAAATGATATGCAGACGTTGTTCGCATTATCGATAATAGATAAAGTACGTGGCGAACAAATTGTAGTTAAAAAATTACAGATTAATTACGCATGAGACGCATAGATTGCATAAACGCATCAACTGCCTCATGTCGAGAGTAGAAGCAGTCAATGTGCTAAAAGGAGCGTAAATATTCAGTACAGTTAGTACAACATTGCAGAAGTCTCAGCGCTATCAATGCGCCCATTGATTAAATCGGAACAATTTTCTATGCAGTCAACGCGCTTTATGCGTAAATCGGAATGCACTCATAATTATAAAAATCTACTGAGAAAATCATTATTGATTGTTTTATGTAACAACCGCCAAAAGAGAAGACACAAAGTAAAATGTGGGTAAGAAATATTTTTAAAAAACGACAACAACAAGGCGACTACAACAATTTAATTCAAGAAATGATGCTGGGAGACAAGGAGAAGCATTTTAATTATTTTGGGATGTCTATGTTTTATGGAGCAATACCATTTCAATGGGATAAATAAATTGTAAATGTTAAATGTGTCAGAGGAAATGAGTGATGAACATCAATTTGTTACTACTGAAACATTACTTATGCTATATTATGCTCTTTTTCATAATGTAGCTACTTATGGCATTATTGCATGGGGAGGAGCATTTAATAATAACTAACAACTTCTTCAACGGTTACAAAATAGATTATTAAAAATTGTAAATAAGAATCAATCTTTAGGTAATATAAATATCCCTAATTTACAACAATTGTCAATATTCAAAATCTTTTTAACAGCAGTTAGACAAAAAATATTTACAAGTATCCAAATTAAAAATTATTATTAAAATCGAATATTGAAAAAGTAATAAAAAAATACTGTTTTTTTTTCAATTTTGAGGTTACACACAACTAATCAGATGACAAATGACGATTGGCGTCACGAAATTCGCAAAATCTTAAAATTGTTTCAATATTTTGCGGTGCCGCAATTTTCTTAAAACATTCGTACGAATATTTCCCGCCATTAAAATTCAAACACCACAGCCAATGGGAAAGTTTACGCATTTCGGAATTTCGCAATTCCGGATGCATCGGGACTAGACTTAATCCACTCACTGTCCCATAATTTTTTTAGTATACCCTCTCAATTTCATCTAGAAAATATCTTTCTTGAGGTATTTTGAAGTTTTCATAAGACAATATGCAAATCTGTGAAAAGTGCCCGTTCTAGATAAGGAACTGTATAAATATGAAGAATCAGACACATTTACATATATGTAAGTGGATTGACTTTCTTAGGTTATTATCTTTTTGGTTTTTAGGTTTTTTTTAATTCTCCAAAATAAAAGCAGCAACTGTGGCTGCTAGAATTTTACAAGCTGCCAATAATGTAGAAGTAACGCCCACAAGGAAAGAAGATTCTGAAAATTAATTTCAGTCCCCACTAAATATGACGAGGCAAACATTTAGAAGGAGAGATAGTGGTACTACCCCTTCAAGGGGGAGAAAAAGAAGTAGTTCTTTTAGTAGGAAAGTTTTTAAAATGAGATTAGCAAATGCCAATTTTTTTCCTGGGAAAAAGGAGCAGAAATTTTTAAAGGGGAGAGGCTTGGATAATTGTTTCATTTAGATTTCTACATAGATGAATTGAAAAAGAATCACTTGAGCTTATTTTTCCTCTATGCAATACATTACTACACCAAATTTATCTGATTGCCAGGAAATTTTGGGAAGTTGTTGACTATACTGCCGTATACATAAAACACTTTGTTTTCTTTCAAAGTTCAAAAAACATCGATTACATAAGGAAATTAATATTATCCGCCTCCGCGTATATACAGGGAGTAGCTAAAAGAGTCATAAATTATACCACATGATGTGTGGTCAATTGAACCTTACCCATGTACAAAAGTGCAAACAAAAAACGTTGAAAAGTGGTGAAGATAAAAATTTAAATCAATCGTTTGTATGTTGAATCTGAATATTTATGCATGAAGTTTGATTATGGCAGGTTAAAATACAATAGATAGTAAAACCTCGGTAGAAGCAATACATTTTTCTTGCATTTTGTAGGATTTGAAGGGAAGTCACCCCTTTTTTGATCTTACAACTTTTTTGTAACATTGAGTGTAATCCAAAAACAAATGCAGCTGGGATGCAACATTTATTTTGAATCATTTGATTACACCCTATATATTAATCACTTTGGACATAATTGAATGTAATCAGGGTTCACAAGCAGTCTAAAGCCGCCTACAGACTTAATTTCCAAGGACAGTCCAAGAGACATGTGTAGTTTTGTATGGAGGAAACAATACTCATTGTTGTGTATGAGTTTACTGAATGACAAGTCCCAAAATGTTTTTATCCCAAATATCACAAGATATTGTAGTTTATGTAGTATTTATTAAATCATCATTGCCAGTCATTCCATATTTGTATTTTTATATTTTTAGGTATGTGTGAACACATAGTTGCCATTAGGAGACATTGGAATGTAACTGAAATTAGGGATGCTATTGTTAACTCTACAGTAGAAACACATATACAAAAGTTACTATTGATGTCAGGCTTTTACATAGGGTCCTGTGATAAGGGTAAGGTAGTATCAGTTATACCCATGGAATCATTCTCATCAGGAAATAGATTGGAAGAGCAAATAAAACAAGGCCAGATTATCATTATTCCTAAGCGAGATCTTTCAAACAATCTGCCACTTATACAAGTTCAACCCCAATCAGTGGCACCAGGATCTTCTCGACCAGTCACAAGATCGTCTCAGCTGGCAGGGTCATCTCAAATTACAGGATCTGCTTTTGTTCCTGATACAACTGCAATAATGCATCCAAGTTCAAACACTTTGATACCATAGTCAGGAGATGGGCAGGATACATTAAGTATGTGATTGTGTTTTTGTCGAATTCATCAAAATATGGATTACTACATGAACATTATTGTTTATTGTGTTACAGGTCTTCACTTCCAAGAAGAGGGTTTACTCCCAAAGATTGGTACACATGATGAAATTGAGTTTCCGTGTTTACCGGAGGTGGCAGAAATGAAATTAATTAATATAAAACGGGACGAAGTGATGGAAACTATGTTTGTCATATATCAAAACGAAAAAGATATATGCCATTTGAAACTAGGAGTCCAATTTATTGGTGAAGATGGCATTGATGGTGGAGGTCCAACGAATGAAATATTCAGTATTTTCTGGTCCAGCATATTTGGTGATGGAAAATATTTTCAAGCAAATGCTATCTTTGTGCCGCGTGTGCCCTTTCACAAAGTAAAAACGGAGTTTCAAGTTTTGGGGAAAATTTTAGGGCACAAGATATTACTATCACCAACAATTCCATATAAGCTTTCACTATTTACGTTAACTGAGCTATCGAATAAAAGTGATGATTACAGTCAAAATAATTCTGATCTGCTGCGGCAAGATTTCTTTTTATTCATTACCACTGCAGAAAGAAGGCTGCTGCATAAGGCATTGCATAAGTTCGATGAGCTGTCAAACTTCGAAAGAATCAGATTAATCAGTTTTTACTCTGCCAATGGTTTGTATGATCTGCCTTAAGCTGAAGAAATTAAAGAACAAATTTTGGCTATTGCAGAAAAAATTATAATTGACCAACCACAACCACTGTACAAAGAACTTAAAAAAGGTCTTCCAGCTGATGTTGCAGATTTTTTAAACAACATGTCCTACACAACAATTAATAGCATTTGGTCCAGAATGCAGCCAACTCCTACCAAAGTAATGGGGACATTGGAATTATCAATAAAAGATCCGACAAATGATGGGGACAGATATTTTTATCACTTACAAAACTATGTAGGATCTTTGACACTAAATGAGTGGAACACATTTTTGTTATTTGTTACGAGATCAGTACAAATTCCTAAATAAATTTTTGTTGCATTTCATAACAATTCTGGTATAGCTCGTAGGCCGATAGCACATACATGTGGCTATTTAATTGAAATTGGAATGAATTATGAAACACAACAAGAGTTAAATAGGGAGATGAACTGTTACCACAATGACCCTTCTTCCCATGAATACAATCTGATTTAAGTTTGGTTTGTGAGTTTTTTTCAAGTTTTATTCTTGATTTATCCAAGTTATAGAAGTCTATATTGTTTTTATGATTTAGAATAATATGGTATGTTTTTGTGTTTTCAAAAGTTTTATTCCCGACTTTAAAGTTATGAATGTACCTATCTAGGTACTATTTTTATACAGTTTTTCAAAGCAATGGCTGTGTTTATTATTAAGGGCTTTTGAAAGTTATAGATGGTTTTATTTTTATGAATTAGTGCAATATTTATTTTTAGTTCACAGATCACGTCACGTCAGAATTTTCATGAGACAAGAGATTGACTTGATCTAAATTATATTCCGTTACGTTTGTAAAATATTAATGATGATTTTTTTGTTACATAAACTGATAGGGTTCTAAAAAGATACACCATGTATATGTGTATCATACATAAATATTTTTCTTCACATGTGCGCTGAGTCGGGGAATATTTGAAATTTGGTCAGGAAAAGTTGGGGAAATTGGAAAAAGTGTGAATACTTTGGTACGCATGGATGCCAATGGTTGCTGACTGCTGTTGAAATAGACCGATTATTCTTAGTGTAAAATATTTGGAATAATATGTTTTTAACTTTGTAACTCACTAACACATAAACAATATTTTTCTTTTGATGATGTTGGGTTTTCATAAATTCTTTGAAAGGCATTTTTTTGTTCATCACTTGAATGCAGTACAGCAGTAAATGCCGATGGCTCAATATCTTCTTCAGGTTGTATAATTGTTGAAATACTGACTCCATTTGATTGCAGCGCAGATGATATTGGGTTTACAATACTTGTTTCATTGAATATACCAGCAATTGCAGTAGAATCAGAGTTGTAATTGTTAAGAATGCCATTAAGCCAAAGTTGTCTTGGATTCTTATTACGTTCAGTTCTCACGGCATGCAAATTCCATCCCATCTTAAATGATTTCAAATTCTGATTTATATATGGCTTATATATATATTGTACACAAAATCTATGAATTGGATTGTCTACATTTAATAACCTTCCATCTTCTAAACCATCAAGTTCATTAGAGATTTTGTACACTACTTCCTTATATACATTAAACCAAAGGCGCTCAATTATTTGATTATGAACAGATTTTCCACTAAAATGATTTCCTATATTCATGCTTCTCACTAGGTTCATAAGTACAGCCACTAAAATGTTTTCATATCCATGATCAGATCTCATACGCGACGGTAAACCATATGTTTGAATAGCTTTTGTAAATAGTTTTAATACTGGTTCTGCTTGTATCGATGTTTCGCATGAGAGATACATAATCCTCCTTGAATACCCATCATTACATCTTTGGATAACAAAACCCCACCTGAAAAGACAAATATGTAACATATTTAAAAAAGATGCAGAATAAAATACAGGACCAATTTTTAATGGAATAGCCATAATTAATTGATGCAATCAAAAATTATTTTCAAATGTATTTTTTTCCCAATATTAAAATATTGTGAAATTGCAAATCTTTGGTACAGTAACTTAGCCCTCATAAAGGTAATCTATATTATGCAATATTTTCACCATATAAGGATTAAATCCATAAACATAATGAATTTTATAATTATCAACGAAAATTACACTGCAAATTACAAGTTTAAACAGGCAGGATCAAAACATTTTAGAATAAGTCATTATGTCGTGGATTGTAAAAATCTCCAATCAGCACTAAAAGTATTGTAACGCAATGGTTCATAACTCCCTAATTGTGCACTTTTTGAAAATGTTGTAAGTATCTTTTTCTATATTCTTAGAAAAGCAACAATCTAAAATGAATTTCAATTGTCCAAAAACAAATTACACGTCAAAGTTACGTTTTTAAATGGTACTTTTGTATGATCCTTCTGAGGAGCTGATATCATCAATTTTAGGACATTTATATTTGATGTCTATTCCATATGATAAAGGATTTTCTTACAGCTGCTTGAAAATGAATTTTTTTTCAAATTGGGTGGTTCTAGTTTCCAACCTGATGAAAATCGAGGAAAACAACCTAAGTGTCCCTATCCTAACTCTTTAATTTCTATTTAAAATAATACTTAATACAGAGTGATCAAAAATCACATTAATTTAATAATCATGGAAGGGACATGTAATCCGTTTTTTTCTATTTTAAATAGATTGGGTACTGAAGCCATTTGAATTTAATCGTACAACTTATATTGAAGTATCCACCATTCACATTATTTTAGTCTCCACTTTGTATAATTTGAAAAATTAAAATGACAGATTCATCAAACCATATGAAAATAGATGGAGAATTATAACATGAAACCTAATGTACTACCATTTATTTTTCAAATAATCAAATCAGTTATAGGTACATATTTTTTATTATTTCTTTTACTTTAGAATTCAATGAGAGAAAGTGTTTTTTATTAAATAAATAAAATAATGAAAATAGCAATTGGCATAATTTGGCAAATCATCAGAAGCTAATAAAGAAATGGAGATGGAAATTATTTATACATTATACCTACATGAAATTGAAAAATACTTACAATTTACATCTGACATTTATTGATTTAAATCTGCTCTGGTTTCTTTCCAATTGAGTTAAATAAAAATAAAACTTACTACATATCCTCTTTTTGGGTGTCTCATATGAACTTGCATAATCTTTTGTTTTATATCTTCGTCTGACATTGTGCTATATCTCTTCCTTAGAGATAAACGTTTTTCTCCAAGTTTTTTATATACAAGGTCTTTTGAACACCCAAAGTGTTTTGCCATTTGTATTGCAGTATAGCCTTCTCTATAAAATAACAGTAATTGTTCTTCAGAGATATCTATTCTGGATCGACTTCTACCTAGGACTATTGATAAAAACTAGTTTCTCAGGCACATATTCACTTTGGGAATTTTCAGTAGATACAAGAGAGAATAATTCGTTAATTGTATGTTTCAACAGGTTGAAAGTATCAGAATAAATGGAATTCTCAATTCTGTCGAGATTTCTTAAGCAAGATGATAGAATATCGCGAGGAACATGATTGCTTGAATGAAAAACTCTACAAGACTCGCCAATAATACGCCGCATTCTAAGCAGTGTAGTTGCGACTTCTCTAAAACTCATACCTATTTGGTAAGGTAAACAAACAACCACAGAAATTAACAAATGCGGTTAGGTTAGTTTTAATGTCATTCAAATATAATAATAGAACATCACTTTTGAACAGTGTTGCCGGGAAAACATTTACTATCCGATTTCAGGTACATGCAGTAGATTAGTATAGACAACCTCAATACATAATGGAAATTGAATTTATATTATGTTTTTCATAATGGAAATTCGTGTAGATATATATTTTTTTCCTCTTTGAAAACGATGTTATTAAATACCAGAACGGCTCGCCATAGTTTGTAGTGGTCCAACTAAAAATAATTTAAAATTCAATGTAGTTGATTAATGAGTATAAATTAATCAATTATTGGTTGATTAAATTTTTTTCAAGCATCCTCATAGAGAAAAACACCATATTATTATTGTGACGCATGAAGGGTAAAGATAGATGATTTCAAAAATAACACATAATATGGTCTATAGTCAATAATTTACGAGCTTTAGACAGTTTAAATTCGTGTGTTTTGAAATTTAAGTAACAGCTAAAGCTAAACTGTTTAAAGTTTATTAAAATGGCTTATATTGTCCTATCCTAATTTTTGAGCACAATCTAATGCTATAAAAAAAACCATAATACAGAGTGGTCAAAAACTCCAAATCTTTGAGTACCTTGTATTATGTTTTGTCTTATATCATTATATAGTGTTTAAAAGATTAGGATAGGACCATGTAAGCATTTTTGATAAAACCGTTCAGCTTCAACTGTCACGAATTTCAATCATTTAATGATTGATTTTAGACCATGTTAATCGGCTTTGTTGAGAAGGAGAATTTGTTTGGCAAAATTTGAATGAGACGTTATTCTGCATATTTTAGAGCAAATATCAAATGTTTTTGATGTCGGTTTTTAGCGTACGGATGCCATCTTGAATTTTTTTAAATGGCAACCTAGGTCTAGTGACGTATCCCAAAGAAGCTTATTCTCTTCTTTCCAGAAATAGTAGCAATAAATCGCTTTCATACAAAATATCTTATAGAATATCAGTTTCATTTTTCTAAATTGAATTGTACTGTACTAATGATATGGCATTGTAGGTTTTTAAATTTTAAAAAACAATAGTAGGCATTGAAAACGTGAACCACATTTATGTACAAATTGTGAAAACTGGTACTTATTTCAAAGTTTAAAAGTAAATTGAGAATAACGGCACATTTATCGGAAAAACAACGAATCGAAATCTTAATGTTAGTTGAATATGGTGATCGCAAACGTTCCCATGACGAAGCAGCTCATATTTTTAACGATTTAAATCCTGAATGCCTTCCTATAAGTAGATCTGCAGTGACGAGGTTGATGAAAAATAATCATTTGCGCATAACAGTTCGGAAAGCCAATCCAACTTTCAGGAAACATCATTCAATTGACTATGAATGAGAGCATTATGATGAGTAGGAGCACCGTCATGTAGATACCCCATTTGTTGACAAACAAATTAGGTAAATGTAAATGTTTGTTGATAATTCAGAACCTATCTAATTACTTAGTGCGACAATAATAGTGTGGACTATTACAAAATTGTTGAAATAATTTCACTATTTTCCAAAAACCACTATTTATTAAATTTAATTATCGCTACCAACTCTTATTCTCGAAGTGATACAATAGAATGCCGGCTTGAAAATATCCATTACCTTATTTCTTTCTGTTATCGAGTTAGTCATACTCGTTTTCATAAAAACACAACACATCGTTTACATTTTAAATATTTTCCACTAACTTATCTAATTAACAAAATAAATGGATTCATATTATTTATACTACTCAACTACAAAGGATTATTAATAATTGAACTTATTGATTTTGTAAACAAATACAAGAATCCATATACAACGACTTCGCTTGTAACGACTAACCGCTTTTAACGACGATAATGTTTACCCTAGTTAGGTTTCATAGTGAGGTACTGAGAAAATATAACCGTTTAGTGCGACTCCGTTTTCAGTGACCAACTGCATATAGCGACCATTAATTATGAATATTATGATAATACGTCCGGATAAAACGATGCACAATGTTTTGTTTACACAACCTACCAATACCTCGGCGCCCCAACTTTACCCCGCCCCCTTTATAGGCGCGTGAATCACAGTTAGTGTTTGTCACCTGTTATGACAAGTTCCTAAAGCTCGACAAAATGAGTTTTACAATTGAGGAAAAAAGTGCCATATTACACCGATTAGAAGCCGGTGAATCAAATGCAACCCTCGCAAAGGAGTTTGGCGTATCTCATTCTACAATATCAACAATAAAGAAGAATAAAGATAATATCGAGCCGCTGTTTAATGCCAATGTTTTAAAATGCAAACGTGTAAGGACTTCTACTTATGAGCCGGTGGATAAGGCATTGTTACAGTGGTTCAAGCTTCAGCGCGACCGGGGAATACCCGTGAATGGACCTCTGCTACAAGAGAAAGCAAACTATTTTGCTAGACAGTTAGACATGCAAAATTTCACATGCTCCATAAGTTGGATAAACCGTTTCAAAGTAAGACACAACATCGTCAGTGGTAAGATTGCTGGCGAGTCCTTATCAGTTCAACAAGGTGATGTAGTCGATTGGTTAGAAAAGGTTTGGCCTACTCTACGTGCGAAATTTAGAGATGATGAAATTTTTAATGCGGATGACAAGACAAGACAAGACTTTGAAATTTAAAGGCGAAAAATGTACAGGAGGAAAATTATCAAAGGAGAGAATTACTGTAATGGTGGCAGCCAACATGAGTGGCACTGTTAAAAAAAAACTTCTCGTAATCGGAAAATCTCAACGTCCCAGATGTTTTAAAAATGTACGGCATTTGCCAGTGGATTTTAAGAGCAACCGAAGAGCCTGGATGACCTCTGACATTTTTAACAAATGGGTATGTGCATGGGATCGTGAACTTACAAAAAAGAACAAAAAAATCCTGCTGTTAGTTAACCCTGCACATCCCCATATTGAAAACTTGAAAAACATAACCCTGGTGTTTCTGCCTCCAAACACGACATCAGTGTTGCAACCCATGGATCAAGGGATTATTCGAGCTTTGAAATCACATTTTCGTAAAAACCTTGTCCTGAAAATGATGCAGTTACTAGACGGCCGCGGAAGCATTAGTGTTGAGTACCCAAAGATCACTGTTCTTGATCCTATTCTAATGATTCAAGATGCCTGGACCCAACTCAAGCAAGGGACAATTTTTAACTGTTACAAACAGGCTGGTTTTATCCAAAGCAATGTAGACTGTAGCATAACTTCGAACGCAGATGATTTTAACGAAGGAGACGACGTACTACTGAGCACTTGGGCGAGGGCTATTTATAAGCTTCAGTTACCCATAAAAAATGAGGACTTTGAACAATATGCGTGTGTCGACGATACTGTCGCCACTTGTGAAGAACCGTCTGATGAAGACATTGTGGAAAATATCATCGCCAACGACGCGAATGGCAAAGATAGCGATGGTGATGATGACGAACCAGCGGAGAATCACCCTTCCGTGAGTGTGTCTGATGTTCTGAAGGCTGCGGAAACGCTCAATGTGTTTGTTCAGGCAGAACTTCGATGATGATCTAATGAAAACAATGATGTCACGAATTCACAATGCTGTTCGAAGTTCTTACTACCGAACAAAAGCTTGTCAAAAACAAACTAAAATAACAGACTTTCCACGTTAGTTAGTAACAGAGTTTTTCATGTAGTGCGTGTGTATGGAATTTATCTCTTTGTTTATACATAATTGGAATGTGTAAGAACCATTAAAATAAAGTACATACATACATATATGTGATTATATGTATATCCTACAAAATGTTTTATTTACCTAAATAGGAAAATCAAACTTTCGCAATTGTAATACATACATATATATTCATAAGTTAAGTACATATGTACTTAAGAAATAATCCTGTCGTTTTGTACGTCATCCGGTTAGTACGACATAGTTTCGCCGGTCCCTTGAAGGTCGTTATATCCGGATTCTACTGTAATGCCTATTTGTCTAATATACAGTGTCTAACAATAATGTAGTTTGGTATACCTAATCTACCTTAATGATATATATAATACATAATACATAATAGGATCTAATTTAAATATTTAGAAAAACTGAATTTTCTAAAATTTTTCTAAAATTCTAACTCGTTAATTGTTGTGAATGAATTTTATATAGCTGTTTTTTATTGATTTTTTGTTGGAAATAAAATTTTAGATCATAAAATTGAAATACCTATCTCAGAAACCCTTCAGTTTGGGTATAGGGAATACTTATCAAATTTGGAGTATAGTAAAGCAACTTTCATTTATCGATATAAATTGTGATCCGTTTAAGAAAATTGTGAAGTTTAAACTCGTTCTGTATACGGATATGGAAGCAGGTCTAGTGAATTATGATACTATAGTTTATTTCAACAAGCACATAAAGTATTGGAATGCAATACTCCCCTAACTAACATATGTTTATCGGATATCACAGAATTGTACTCAAAATTGACAAAATATTTTACAATAATTTAATGGTAACTTAGGTAGTAACTATTAGTCCAGTAAGTTCCGAGATTCTGCATGGGTGGCTGCATGGCTGCGGTTGCGTTTTTCAAGGTAATTTGGGCACGCGGAATTGAATGGCACTATTCGCAGACTCCAATTTTCCCGGAAAATAGTGAAAATCGCGGAAAATTACTTAAAATTCGCGTTTTCTCGGTAACTAATTGATTTATCGAAAAAAGTTTCGAATAAATGTTGTAGAGCGCAAAATTTTACGTCGAAATACTACCTCACTTGTTAAATTTCAATCAGTATTATTGATTTTCCCGACCATTTCCGAATCCGCTGGAAATCCGACGGGGACTTCCCGAGCCGCTACTGCGCACCCTTCTCCTTTTCCCACTCTCTCGATGCATTTCCATGTCACATAAAATTCCGTACATGTGAAATCTAACTGTCCCCGGCGGATTTCCAGCGGATTCGGAAATGGTCGGGAAAATCAATAATACTGAATGAAATTTAACAAGTGAGGTAGTATTTCGACGAAATTAAATTTAACAAGTGGTCATTAACTGTGCTTTTATACTAGTATGGTAGTTTTAAACTAAATATTCTTTTATAATTCACTGTTTTACTATTGTGCAAACATTTGCAAGCTTTTTCTGTTGAAGAATAACTTTTTTAACCATAAAATAACATTTTTATAACAGAACGAATCTGTTAACCTATAAAATATTCTTTTGTACCGCCAGTGCCGGTTTCATATATTTCTTAAGCACGATATTTTTTCATATAATTACACGACTTTTTGCTATAATTAGTTTCTTTCAGATCACTAGTATATTTTTCAATTTAGCCGGTAATTGCTTTTTTACTGTTTCTATATGGGACATATACAGTATGTTGCTAATGTATGGAATAAATTCATTATTTCCAAAATAAACGACCTTTGGAAAAAATCCAAAAACAGGTCAATTTTTGAATCGTCATCACATGATGTAGATGTAACGAACATTGCGTTACCAGTATCAACGTGGTGACGTAATCAGCAATTTTTTTAAATGCAACCATGTGTCTCAAGACACCTCATTGGAAAAGTCTTCTAATCATCTTTACAACAATGTAATTATTTGAATATTTATTTCTGCAGGCTTGACCAAAACTGTTTATTTACTAAAATACAGAGAACTGTTTAGTAAAAAACATTTAAATTATATTAAATGTTGAAACTGATTACCTTCAGCAATAATGCAATGAGACAGCCGAGCAATAAATTCGTCTCTAACGTTTACGAGAACTTCAGGCGTTATTTGTGCAATCTCCGTCCTAATGCGATCCTTCAACTCTTCTATATCATTTGGGCGACTTTGATAAACTTTGATCTTCAAGTATCCCCATAAAAAAAGTCTAAAGGTGTCAAATTTGGCGACCTTGGTGGCCATTCGATCGTTCCTCTTCTTCCTATCCACCTTTCTGGAAAAACAGCATTTAAGTAGGTTCGTACATCAAAGGCGTAATGTGGGGGTGCCCCATCCTGCTGAAACCACAAATCACATCTATTTGGAAATAGTTGATTTAATTGTGGTAATAGATAATCCTGAAGGAATTGTGGATATCGAGGACCGGTCAAGCTTCCTTCAAAAAAATATGGCCCTATTATTTGATTGTTTATAATGCCGGCCCAAACATTCACCTTTTCAGGATATTGTGTCCTATACTCCTGCATCCAATGGGGATTTTCACTTGCCCAGTTTACATGGCCGTTGAGCATAAAAGTTGCTTCATCTGAAAAAAGTATATTTTGTATGAAATTACGATCTCTGTTATATCGTTCCATAATTGTTTCTCAGAATTCGATTCTCCTATCAAAGTCATCTTCTAACAGCTCTTGGACCAAATGTACCTTATACGCATGCCACTTCTCCTTTTTCAGCACTCTAGCAACAGTAGAATGGTGAAAATTATTATCCAGCGCAACTTGTCTCGAGCTGGTGTGGGGATTTTCTTGAAACTCAAGGAAAACGTCAACTTTTTTGTCTTCGGAAATTGACTTTCAACCACTTTTGGGGAGATCTTTAACATGGCCCGTTTCTCGAAACTTTTTCTCGATTTTACTAATTGTTGATTGAGAAATGGGTTCACGGTTGGGGTATTTAGCATTAAATAAATTGCCAACTTCTTTCTGTGCCCTTACTCTATCTCCATAGCCAATCATCATTAATATTTCGATCCGTTCAGTTTCTGTAAGTTTCATTACTAAATTATGCTAATTTAAAGATTTTAACTATTGAAAACTTGACTGATACACATTAATTAGTGTTGAATTAGAATTTAGTACTATTATCAGTAACATATCCAAAAACAGAAATATTTTTTGGGTACACTACGATGTTTTATTTCCAGTGGCGGTCCTTACAATAACTTAGTTCATTGAATCAGAATTTATGATTAAAATTTCACCAAATAAACAGTTTTGGTCGGCCCTGTGGAGATAAATATTCAAATAATTACATCGTTGTTAAGACGATTAGAAGACCTTTCCAATGAGGGGTCTTGAGACACATGGTTGCATTTAAAAAAATTGCCGATTACGTCACCACGTTAATACTGGTAACGCAATGTTCGTTACATCTACATCATGCGACGACGATTCAAAAATTAAAATTAACCTGTTTTTGGATTTTTTTCAAAAGTCGTTTATTTCGGAAATAATGAATTTATTCCATACATTAGCGACATACTGTATGTTGGAAAGCTTCCAGTAAATTGAACATTTTCTACTTTCAAACAACTGCCTTCCTTTTTTTAACATGAAAAGCTGACCAAAATAATGTGCCCATTACATTCAAGTTCCTATATATCCCTGATCCACCTGTACTTCTAGGTATGCACAGCCCCTAGGTTAGAATAAAACCCCTAGGCTAGGATATAACCCCTAGGCTAGGATACAACCCCTAGGTTGGGATATAAGCCCTAGGTTAGGATATAAGCCATAGGCTAGGATTCAAGCCCTAGACCAGGACACAGCTGCTAGGATTCCGTTCTAATCAAGACATCTCTATCTACCTATCTTCTTCGAGATCTAGTCTCCATCTTCTCAAGACTTCGTAGAGGCAACACCTACCTATCTTCTTCAACCAACACCTTTTCCGGAAACAACAACTTCATAAGCTAAGTACCTATAAAAGTACAATTCTTTTCACATTTGTTCCATTTACTGTGGCAGAAAAATAAATGTAAATTTGTTTTAAATTCCATTTTTAATTTTTTTTCTAAATCCTCAACTATAAAAGTTGAGGTAGATATCGCCCGGAGATAAAATTTTAAATGTTTTTTTTGCTAAGTAACTTTTTTTGTTTTTTTATTTCTTTTTAAAATGTTATCTAAATTCTACAAGGCGTTTCTACCTTTTCCGCCTTAGTTTGTTAGTACTTTTTATCGACGTCAAAAAGGTAGTGGCGCCCGCAATTTTTACAACCTTTCTGTTATCCTTGTGCGACATAAACTTGTGGTCGAACCACCCTTGAGAGGAGTCTCTAGCCGGAGCCCTTCAAGCTGGGGTGTTAACCGTTACAAATTGGCGCCCAGTAAGGTTACAAATTGGCGCACTGTTAGGTTAAAAATTGGCGCCTGTGCTCTCGGAGTTACAAATTGGCGCCCAATTACAGTTACAAATGAATACTTTTAGGTGTCACAATTTTTAAGTTTATAAAAGAAAACTCGTGGTGAATCACTCCGAATATAAAATTATGTACTATAAAATATGATAGCTTCCTTACTCATTGTAAACAAACTTTCACTATCGATTTGATATGTTATGAATAAACGCAGAAAGATTATCTATTGTTCTCCAATTTGCAGGTAGAAAAACAAAAAACTGGTTACGTATTTTGTGAAATATTGATGTACAATTTCGTCACTATGACCTATAGATTTTCATATTAGTTTTAATTATGGTTTTAGTTTTGTAATGACCGTCTTTAAGAAGGGTTGTACCTATTTGTAAAAGTTTGTACCATTAGGTCTAAACGAACAAACGATGATTCTAAACGTATTTCGGTATATACAGAAAGAAAATCGCATGTCCTTGAATACGCCTTCTTTTAGTGCTTACTGTTTGCAAAACAGTGTTGACAGCACTATAGAAAAATGTGCACAAATTACTGGAGTGGGAAAATCGACTATTTACAAAGTAATACGAGAACAAAATCAGGTTTTAAGCTAACCTAAGGAGAAATCAGGACGAAAAGTAAAGAAAACCAATGAATTTATAAACAACGCAATTAGAAAATACATCCATTATAAAAAATGAAGTACTTACATTAAATACAATATTAAAATTAATAAAAACTAATGCGCATTTGTCGCATATAAATAAAACAACGTTGTGTCGCACTATCAATAAAATAGGTTTTAAATGTAAGCAACGGAGTAGGAATAGTTGTCTTACTGAAAAAGGTATAATCAGATTATCTTCGTGAGATAATGGCAGCAAAACGACGGGGAAAACAAATTTTTTATCATGATGGGACTTGTGTTAACGAAGGCAGATTTGACAGGATTCTAATATTAAAAGCTGTAAAAGCGTTTATGGATGGATGGTTGACCGGCATTAAAGGTCCTTGTGGGAAATGTCGCCGTTTGGTTATTGGACATATTGGTTCCGCATCTGGTTTCACTGAAAATGGATTGTTACTATTTACTTCAAAATCTGATGGCGACTATCATAAAGAAATGAACGCACAAGTGTTTCAAAATTGGTTTAAGTCGTTTTTGGAAAATATTCCACAAGGATCTCTAGTAGTTCTGGATAATAGTGCCCTACAAAAAAAAATTACCAACCTGCTAATGGAAAAAAGCTGAAATAATGGAATGGCTACAAAATAAAGGTATATAATATTACAATATTTTGTAATTTTAATTTTAGAAAGAGTTATGGTGACAATTGTAACAATATTTTGAATTAAAAAAAAATTAAATCAGGGTTGCTATTAGTTCAGTTATTGATATAGTTTAATGTTTTTACTTTAAATGAAATTATTAATTTTTGTTTCGGTCTAGCTCAGATACACAATAGTAAAAAAGAATATGAGAATTATATTTCCATCAGGGTGAACAGGTGGTAATATTATAATATGATTATAATCTCAAAATTCGAGCAATTTTTCTTAAAAATCCTTTATACTATTTATGGTAATAGAATCTCCAGCATAAATAAAATACCAACAAACTTCAAATGATAATTTATTTTTTTAGTTGCTCTCTAAATGAATATAATGAATATAATGACGTCAGACGTGATGTAAACAAATTAAAAGTAAAATTGAACAATAAACGTAATATATAAACAGAACTAAATACTACTATATCTTAATTTAAATAAGACATACTTTATACTCGTGAAACAAATATGAAATAATTAATAAAAATATTTTAAAACATAGAATCAGTATTTTTTTTATATCTATGGTGCTTCTCAATAACACACTAATATTGGTTCTATGCTTTATGTCATATGTCAATTAAATTCTGTGGTTAGAAAGACAACAAATACCTTTTTTTTTTTTAAAATTAAATACAATCACCGACGAAATGTACCCACGGAGCACTATTCAAACCTTCCAAGGGCTTAGTGAGAAAAACTTCACCAGCAACAGCACACGAAGTACAGGGAAAATTGTGAAAAGACCTTCAAGCCTCACAATAAGAAGACGAGCCTTATATCTACTTTGGCATCAAGTAGATAACGCAATGTTATTTTTTCTTAACTGGAACAACCAACTGCAGACGACGGCACTTCTTTTGAAATGGATACAAATTACCAAAAATATAATAATGAGAGGTATATTTACCAAACACAAGTTTGTTCAAACTCGTAGAATTTTTTATCTCAGGAACTCTGCTATATTTCCTTGATAATACCAAGGAAAACTCGCTGTGGAATCTTTTCTTTTCAAGATTCACCAACCTCACCAGTTTTTGCTTTTCGCCATTCAACAACCCTCTTTTATTTTTTATTTCTCCATGGTAACAACACTAAAAAGTTCTAGATTGGATTACAACAAATTTCCATTGGTAAGTTTTTTTTTTTACTCTTAATGTTTAACTTCTGCCCTTTCACAGATTTCAATAGAACCCTCAAATTTCATGTTTTATTATAAAATTCATTTTTTAAAAATTGTTACTTGTGACAGAATGCTATCTACAGGATGTTATAAACTTGGTGAATAAATTTAACTGTTGTACTAAGTACAATCATACTTTTACAATCCAATTCCATCAGTTACTTATTTAAAATTTAGGTTGTAGATACATTCTGTTACAATAATTTAATCACAGCGTTACCAAAGCCCGTCTCTCGCGAGCGTGCGGAAAAGTATACAATGGCGCACGATTTTACTTCATCGCACGCAAGGTATCATTTATTGCATTATATAATTATTTTTTTCGTTTTATTGAAATTTTGTTTAATATTGCGTTAATATCTATTATTGATTACATCAATAACCAGAAGGTAACTAATAAACTTGTTAGTTTGAATCCTTGAATCCTCGTAAAAAAAATGTTGTTTCTAACATATGCGTGAAGCAATGGGAAAATGAATATTTTAGGGAAAAATGTATGTTTGTTAATATTATAAGTTGCAGCGTCAACAAAACCTGTCTAATACAGAGTGGTCCAAGAAAGATAATCAGTTTATATCTCCGGTAAAAGGTGATTTTCTTAAACTCTGAGGAGCCATAAGAGATGAGACAGGCTATAAAATACCGACCATAGCGCTTAAGTCGTTTTTAGTTACTGTCAAACGTTTAAAGATACAACCTACACCTACAATTTAAAATTTTTAGATAATACAAAAAGAACCAATTTAAAAATAATGCTATAATACTTGGGGTGTAA
Organism: Lochmaea crataegi; assembly: GCA_947563755.1. Taxonomy (NCBI): domain Eukaryota; kingdom Metazoa; phylum Arthropoda; class Insecta; order Coleoptera; family Chrysomelidae; genus Lochmaea; species Lochmaea crataegi. The sequence goes on from OX387429.1 coordinate 42,707,870, forward strand.
TTTGAACGATTGCTGCCTTAAAATCACTGGCCACGAAGTTCATGCATCCTGTATCTCCGAAATAATAAAATGCGATTAGTTGAGACTTTGCGGGTCGATGAAATATGAGACAAGCGATACAACCACGATAAACATCTTTAACTTAATGACGGCATTTTTGATCACGTGTATCAACTTTCAAATTTTAAATGACACTTTTTGTGTAGTTTGAGAATTATTGGGTAAGCGCTTAGTAATAAAATCAAAGATCAGAATGAAATTTTTAAACACTACTTCTCTATAGTCACCTATAAATTTTTTTATATATTTGACATTAGTTACTAATTTATTGTTATAAGTTGACTTACGTTTACGTTTCATCTTTTATGGATCGTAAAATTTTCAGTGTTCCCAGCTGAATGAAACTGCGTCAATCAACAAGAAAACAAAATTATGTCAGTAGCCCAGTGCCCAGAGTCCTAATAAATATGTAAGTTCATAAAAGATTCTTATGAAACAACCACCGAAGAAATATTCGGAAATAGTCCCTTGATTCTTAACATTGCGGTGTTGCCACCAACGGACGCACAAGTCGCTTGGTTTGGATGAAAAATATTTCTGTATATTCACATCGTGTATATACAAGGGCGCCAGAGCGGAAATTTATGGAACTCATATGATATATACTTCACTCATTTTGTTGTATTTTGACGCACAAAGGCGTAAAGATATATAGTATAAGTACGAATAAAGGCGGACTATTGTTTATTATCCCGATAACACGATAACTCATAAAACTCTTTTAATAATCATTAATATAAGTATTATCTTAAATACAAAATTGTTAAAATCAATAATATTAACGCATCATTTTAAAATTTGGAACCTTAAAAAAGTGGGGCCCCAGGCCCGCCCGAGCATACGCCACTAGAATTTATATTATCAAAGTAGATATTCAAGTCTCCATTTTCTGTTAGCTTTTGCTTGTACATTATTGAGTTTATTTTATAATTATTACATATGCATAGCAGTTTTATTTGAAAATCCAGTAACAGTTCTTTTTTTCAATCCTGTCACTGGTCAACCAAGTCCTTTTGGACGACTATGTTTCTTCATCACTACTGGTAAACGAATATTTTTTATTACATCAGTATTTGTAGTTGGTGTTTTAGCAACATATATTTTACTTCTACTAGCATTACATGAACTTAGGGGTAGGTCGTTGTCATATTTATTATTAACAATATCTGCACTGTCACATGTGTATTCATCAGTATCGTTTGACTTATCAACTCTATCACAAGTATTACTTTTGTTTTCAAAACTGTTTAATATTGCACAACTTCTTCTCCATCACAGTTAGGTTTACCTAAACTACTCTTTGGTTCGACGTAATCTAATTCTATATGATGGTCAGTTTCTTTAAAATCAGGTAATATGCCTGTAATGAGACTAGTGACATTGTCAGTATTTCCCAAGATATTTTTATTATTAATAAATTGTGTTTCATCAATTTCTTCATTTATATTGAGATCAAGGACATGATCAGTATTATCATTATCACATAGAGTATTCAACTCAGTTATTAGCATCTCTGGATTAGAATTTATGTTTGTATTATTAGCTAAAACATTTTGATCAAAACAAACATCATAAACATTGGTTGCATTTGAAGTAAAATCAGAAAATTCATCAGGCTGCAATGTTGAGGAATCATGTTGAGTGTTTTTATTATTAACTTCAACAATTTGAAATTCTTTGTGTTCATTCATAAGTTCTACTAAGTGTTTAATATTATTTTTCTTCTCCTTATATTGTGAACAACGCATTTTGACACTGTTTTGAAGGACGTAAGTAACAATTACCAGAAAGGTATCGATTACCCTTGACGACGGGTTGTAAGTCAACTTACCACCCTTGGGTGATAATGATTTATGCATTCTTTATTACGTTGATACGTTGCTTCATACCTCTTCCTTGATTTTACTGGCAGCAGCGATAGACAAGCGATATTTGCTGATTCTTCTATATCCATTTGGCTGTTATACAAATCAATAATTTCAATTTCTTCCAATTTTTGATAATAAACTGTCAGCTTGTCGTTATTGATAAAATCACAATGCTTATGACGCTATAGAAAAGTATCGAATTGAATTAATATAAATCCAAGAATAAATTCTGCAGGGAGGAGAAAAAATCTTATATACTTCAAGGGATGTAAGTATATTTACTAGTCTTGAACTTTTGTTACAGGTCAAAAGTCATATACAAACACTTACTCAGTATGCCAAACTCTACCAACAAATTATAGTAAAAATAAATAAATATCAGGACTTACTCTTCATATTTGTGTTTATTTTGGATTTTAATAATACTACTTTTACTTAGCATTCGTAATTGACCAACATTTCCTCTTTTAAATTTTACATATACTACATCTTCAGAAGTTCATCTTCCAGACTTTCGTATCCACTTCAATTCCCTAAAAATATAGGTACAAATAGAAAATGATTCTTAAGTAGTGATTGCGAGCAAGATCAGTTTCAGAATATAAGGTATTTAGTTGTAAAAATAAAATATATATCTCAAAGGTTCCAATGTTTACATTTGTATCATATAGGTTAAATTGACATCTGTCAGACTAAGAAGATTAAATGAACGTAAGCAAATGATATTGAGCCAGTATTCAGAATATAATCTCATCGAAGTGAGTGGTCGACAAACTTACCGTTGATGTTGGGGGGCCTTTAAGTTGAACAAGACAAGTTGGGGTAATTACAATTTATTTTAAAAAGAATAGATCCAACCCACTGGTTGAGTTTCCAGTTCTAAGGAACCTTGGAAACTTTCCTTTTAAAGCTTTTTGTAACTTACAAAAAATCCGTTAAAATTAACGTGAGGTGCTCTTAGCTAGATCCCAAAAGCAAAATGAGACAATCTCTCTCGTCCCTTGTTCACAACCTGTCTTGAATGGTTAGTTCTTTTCATTAAACCAGTAGCTTCTAAGAGTTCAAAAGATATGTTGATGTGAATTTACAAAGATGGAAAAGGATAAAGAATGTCATGAATGTGTACAACTTCCACTTTGTTAATCAGTGATTGATTATCAGTCACATCTGATTATCAATCAATTAATTTGATTTAATCTTCTTAGTCTGACAGATGTCAATTTAACCTATATGATATAAATGTAAACATTGGAACCTTTGAGATATATATTTTATTTTTACAACTAAATACCTTATATTCTGAAACTGATAGTGCTCGCAACCATTACTTAAGAATCATTTTCTATTTGTACCTATATTTTTAGGGAATTGAAGTGGATATGAAAGTCTGGAAGATAAACTTCTGAAGATGTTGTATATGTAAAATTTAAAAGGGGAAATGTAGGTCAATTACGAATGCTAAGTAAAAGTAGTATAATTAGAATCCAAAATAAACACAAATATGAAGAGTAAGTCCTAATATTTGTTTATTTTTACTATAATTGTTGGTAAAGTTTGGCATACTGAGTTTGTGTTTGTATATGACTTTAGACCTGTAACAACACCCCCTTTTCCCAAGAAGAAGTTTTACTTCCCAAAAGGAAAACTTCGTTGAAGAGTAATCCAACCGAAGTACTTTTTTTTAATGTATCAGACTAAGTGAATCAAGAAAAAAATTAAAACTTAAGCTAATAAAAAAATAAAATGACTAAACTAAATTAGTCCTCATCGCTCTCATCTGGAGGATGAGCCTTCAAATATTTGGCGTGCCAGACACCACAATCCTTATCGTCTCGGTCTTTCAATCGGTAACTCCATGGGGAAATAATTTTGGTGATGGAGTATGGTCCCGAAAACTTTGGAGCCAGTTTAGCCGTTATGTTGTTGGCCTTGTTCGATAAGGTGTAGGTTTTCTTCCAAACTTGTTGGCCAACTACAAACTTATCTGGTTTTCCCCTTAGGTCGTATACCTGCGTACTCCGCTCATGAGCTCGCGTTTACTCACGTCGTCATACACCTTCTCTAATATTTTAGAGCGTTCTCTAGGATCGATAGGGTTATCTGATGGTAGAGAATGTGAGGAATTTCGGCCACTGACATTTACTTCTCGACCAAACATTATAAAGTTTGGAGTGAAGTCGGTGACTTCATGTTTAGCCGATCGTAAAGCCCAAGCTACCTTAGGGAGATATTTTTCCCATGTCTTGTGGTTATTTCTCACATAGGCACTTAGCATTGTCTTAAGGACACGGTCTTTCGACATTCTTTCGACAGGTGAGGCCTGAGGATGGTAATTTGCCAGATAACATAATTTAACATTGTATTCATTCATCTTAGAAACAAATGTTTTGTTTTTAAATTAAGAGCCGTTATCCAGAATTATTCGAGATGGAGTACCGAATACCATAAATACTTGGTCTTCAAGAATTTGAGCAATTTTATCTCCAGTGGCGGTACGCATAGGAAATAATAAAACATATTTTGAGAAACTGTCACAAATGGAGAATATGTACGTGTATCCTGAAGAGGTGCGGGGTAGTGGTCCTACAAGATCTATGGTCAGTAAGTCCCAAGGCTGAGTCACGGACGGAGATTGACTTAGCATTTGTCCTGCTGGTTTTATCTGCGGTGGCTTAGTGCTAAGGCAGACCTGACACCTTCTGATGTATCTAGCGACGTTTGTCCTCATCTTCGGCCAATAAAAGTGGGCTGAAATTCGCCCTAGAGTTTTAAAAACTCCTAGATGACCACAGGTAGGTGGATCATGATGGTCCTGTATGATCTGTTTCCGCTTCTCTTTGGGGATCACTTCTAGCCAATCATCGATTTCATTGATAAGGTTAGGGTAGTTTTTCTCAGTTAAGCGGTAGAGTCGTTGATTTTCAACTCTCCACAACGGATACTTAATAGGGTCGCGTTCTACTTTCTTCATCATAGTATTATACCATTTATCTAAGGGGAAGGTAGGATGATTATTTTGGGGATTATCTGCATGATGATCGACAGACTCTACTGCAGGTACTGATCGAGAAAGTGCATCGGCGATGACTTGATCTTTACCTTTCCGATGTACGATAGTGAAATCAAACTGCTGAAGGCGCATACTCCATCGAGCGATTCTTCCAATGGGATCCTTGATCTTGTATAGCCACTGTAATGCATGATGATCAGTCCACACCGTAAAATTTGTTCCTTCGAGGTAGGGACGAAGTTTTTCCACTGCCCATATCACGGCTAGGCATTCTTTCTCGGTGGTGGAATACTTTCTCTCTGCCTTTGTCAGTGAACCGCTCAAGTAGCAAACGACTTTTTCTGCCTCATCCTGTATCTGAAACAATACCGCACCAAGACCAAAATCCGAGGCATCGGTTTGAACAATAAACGGAAGTTCAAACTGCGGACAATAGAGGATTGGAGCTGAGACCAAGTGGTTCTTGATAGCCTCCATTGCGTTCTGACAACCTTCATCCCACACAAACTTTTTATTCCTGTTTAGAAGTGTCGAAAGTGGTGCGGTGAGGTTCGAAAAATCGGGAATGAAACGCCGATACCATGATGCTACTCCAATTAAATGGCGGACCTCTGTCACTGTTTTTGGCACAGGTATCCTAAGGATGGCATCGACTTTGTCTGGATCTACCAACAAGCCTGTTGAATTCAGTACATAACCCAAGTAACGCAATTCGGATTTACAAAAGTTACACTTATCTTTATTAAGAGTCAATCCTGCCTCAGTAAGTCTTTGCAAAACTTTCCCCAGAACATCTAGATGTTGTTCAAAAGTAGACGTGCATATGATAATGTCACCGAGATACACGAATACAAACTTTTCCAGATCATACCCGAGAACCCTCTCTACAAAGCGTTGCCACGTCGCTGGAGCGTTATGCAACCCAAACGGCATAACCCGCGAGTGGGAAATACAAAAGCGGTTAGTGGTCGGCAAGATTCGGCGACAGGAATTTGCCAATATGTTGCCTTAAAGTCTAGCGTCGTGAGAAACTTTGAGTCTCTTAGTTTGTCTAAGGTGGCGGAAACAATCGGTAGAGGATAGGCATCTCGCTCACTAACCTCATTAAATTTTTTATAGTTAACACAAAACCTGTAAGTGTTATCAGGCTTTTTAACCAAGACGATGGGGGACGCCCAAGGAGAACTCGACGGTTCAATCACATCCTTGGCAAGCATATCGTCCAGTTCCTTATTGCCCTGAATTTGCAAAGCTGGTGATAGGGGATAATGCCTTTGCTTAATAGGTGAGTGTGACGTTTTAATGACGTGCTCCACTAGATGAGTACACCCTAATTTCGTTCCCATTTTTTCAAAAGTGAGGTCAAGAAGACGATCGAGCTGATTCTTTTGGTCAGCCGATAACTGATCAAGTGAGTGAATGGCACTTATTTCGGGTGGTCAACTTCCAATACCGGATGTAAAAGACCACTGATCCGATTATAAATCTGGAACAATACCCATACTAACCCAAAAATCGATACCTAGAATGAGATGATGTGGAATCGACGGTACCACTAAGACTTCAAAACCTTTTATTTTGTCCTGTAACTGTATGGGAATCGTAAGCGAACCCACGACATCACACTTAGCTCCATTTGTTACTGTGCATTCTGTGGTTTTCCCACGGTTCAATTTACATACCGATTTCAGAATGTCCCATCCAGGACCACCAATAACAGTTTTTGAACATCCACTGTCTGAAAGAGCTAAAAACTTTTTATTATATCTACCAACTTTAAGGAATGGTCGGTCGTCTGTCATCTTTAGCATGAGATAAAATAAAATCTAAGACAACAGATACAGGATTGGTCGGAGACACGAAGGGCAATTGTTACGCGTGACATTCTGCTTTCCACACTTCCAACAAGTGGGGGTGATGGTTAAGGGAAGGATAATTCGCATGAAGGAGTCTGTGAAATACCTAGGGGTGTGGTTGGATAGCCAATTATCCTTCAAAACCCATATGGTAAAGGCGGCAGAGAAGGGTAAAGTGAGGGCAGCATGGCTGGGGAGATTGATGTGTAATGTGAAAGGGCCGGGAGAGTGGAAGAGGAGGGTAATTGGTAGGACGGTAGAGCAGAGTATGCTGTACGGTGCGGAGGTGTGGGGTGAAAGAGCGGGGGTGAATGCGAGGGTTAGGCCACTTCTGCGGGTGCAGAGAGGGATACTGCTGATGGTGGTGCAGGGGTACAGGACAGTGGGTGGACTGGCAGCGGCGGTGCTGGCAAGGTCCTACCCATTGGACGTGTTGGCTAGAGCTAGGAGCAAACGCTGGAGGGGTGCGACCAAAGAAGAGGTACGGGAATGGATGGAGGAGGAAATGGAGAGAAGGTGGGAGGAGTATGAGGGCGCGCTAAAAGGAGCGATTGGGAATAGGAGAGATTGGATGGACCGGAAATTCGGGGAGGTGAACTACTTCTTGACACAAGTGCTCACTGGACATGGGTCGAGAGTAGGGTACCTCCACAAGATTGGGAAACGAGAGGCTGGTGTGTGCGAGAGGTGTGAAGTGGAGGATGATGTGGGACATGTGTTTAGATGCTGGAGGAACGAGGAAGTGCTGAAGAAGTTGGAGAGGAAACTAGGGGAGGCGGTGTACTGGGAAAACATGGTGGAGATAATGTTGAGGGGGGAGGAGGAATGGATGGAGGTGAGTGGAGTAGTAGAGAGCATGGTAAGGGGGAGAGAAGGACTCGATATGGCATGAGAGGCAGGAGTGATAGGAGGGAGAAGATGACAGTGTGAGCGGAGAGTGTGCGAGGGACCGCCGCCTGTCTCGAAGTATGCTAGGGTAGTGATTCCGAGGCGGGGGTAACGGCGAGTTTGAGGTGGGTTTGGTTGGTAGGCATCTCCTTGGGGATGAGTCCAACACTGTTTGGGTCCTGGACCCATTCGAACATGAGTTTCCCATCTCGGCCCGAAAAAAAAAAAAAAAAAAAAAAAAAAAAAAAACACTTCCAACAAAAGAGTGTGCGCTTTTCACGACACTGTTTAAATTTATGGCCTATTTGCTTACAGTTCCAGCAGTTTGGTTGAGCTGAAGGCGTGACTTTTGGTACTGATGTTATGAATACCTGATCTGAAGTTACGTCTATCTGTGCAGTTGTAGAAGAAGCTTGAGCATTATTAACGGTAGTAGAATGAGCTGGACGACGATATGCTAGATCCGGCTCGAGTAGTGTCCGATGTGAGGTTGGAGGAGGAATGAAGTTTTGCACTCTCTCTTCAGTCGCTTCCAAGTTCCTACATAACTTCAGTAAGTCCCGATGTAATTTCCTTACCGAGTGTATTTCTAAGAGAGACAACCGTGTTTGGAGGTAGGGGAGCAAGTTTCTCCTGATTAATGGTACCCTGGCCTCCTCTGAGGGCGGTTGATCTAATCTCCGGAAAAGGTTTTCCACAGAGGTAATGAAAGTGAGGACCTTTTCTTCAGATCCCTGAGTTCTTCTCCTTATCTCATCCCACAGGCTGTACTCGTAATCGTACGGTCTGAAGTCTTCTTTGAGTTGCGACACTAATTCCTCCAACGAAGAAAAGGTGTTCGTTCTGTACCAATATAGTGCGTCTTGTACGAATAGTTCTGGTGCAAAGCGAAGCAACTGCTCCTTGGAAATACCTCGAGATAGGCGAATTTCTTCAATTCGTCCCAGGAAATCGTTTACACTTGTGCGTCCATCAAATTTTACATTCCATCTATGTATAAATGGGTTGGGTGGTGAGATACTCCGTTCAAGAGGACGTTGCGGCGGGATTGAAGACATGTTAAGACTGTTAAGACAATCTGCCAAATACCTGATTGGGTCTAAATTCTGTCACGGTGATCTTCTGACGTCTTCGTCCCAAGCTGACATCCGAGATGAGGATGGTGCGAACCGTAACTGTGAGTGGTAAGCATCTCTAGGTTCACTATCATACTCTTCATCACAGCGGCTAGGAGGATTGCCAACTAAAGATGTGGAAGGTCGCGAATAGTGTGATGGTTGAATCTGAGGTTCGTTCGGGTCGTCCTCTGGTAGATCAATTAGATCTCCCAATATCGGAAGACTTCTTGAAGCCCTGGGGTGTGGTGGATTCGGAGAATCGATAAGCGAACACGTACCCAGCCGGTTTGGTCGGATTACCAGTTCCTGAACTGCCTCTGACCTCTCTGGTATACCATAATGCGGTACAGCTGCTGAAGTAGATGGATTAACTCTATCTCTACCTTCATGTCGGTCTTCTCTCTCCTGTAGCCGAGAAGATCCAAATGTTGCAGCGCCACTGATACGCTTAGGTTTTGGTAATGTCGCTTCATATATTAAATTGAGATCTCCAAATAATTTACTAACATCTCTTTCCAATCTGACCCGTTTATACTCTTCAACCTCACTAGGACCTTTTATTCTATTCAGCCGATTCCTGAGATGTGTGAGACGAGCGAAAATTCGACGAAAATCATTTTCCCTATTTTCTGGATCAAATGATTCGATTTCGTCCACCATTTCGTCCATCTTGCGACAACAAGTGTTGTATTCTGCGTCATAAGTGAGTCCAAGTTCTTGCTCCTGCCGTAACGCTTGACGTAATGCTGCTTGCTTCTCATCAACCGTATTGTAATTCGGTAAGCCGCGAACCTGTAGTTCATATGTGAGCTCATCGCTTTTTAGTCTGTTAACCTCCATTATTCATACTTACACTGTATTCAAAATGTAGAATAAATGAAGTTTCTATTTAGGATTGAAAAACTGATAATAATCATTAATTTTTTTCTAACAAGCTCTACTTAACTAACCCAAATTAATATTTTATTAACTACTTATAATCTATACCTAAATAATAAGTTACTAAAATCTATAACTCTAATAAATATTCACTTAGTTATGATGTGTACACAGTAGTATCTTGTCTTGTTTTATATGTAACTGTGTAGTTTTCAAGTAAAGACTGAATAAATATGTCCGCAATGCTTATTGCCTGAGAAAACAGAATAAACAACCCGTTTAACAGTTTTTCCGTATCCCAAAATAAGCCTATATGTCAAGAATATGGCAAAGTTTACCAATTTAACATAAATTTTTTTTAAATTTACCATTTCCTCTGTTAAATTATAAACCTTTGTATTGTATACTTATTTATTGTAATATTAAATTAGAAACCTAAAAATAATCCCAAATCGTAATATTTTATAAATATGGATATATTGTGTGTGACGTAGACCTGTATCTAATAGTACCCTTGTACCTAATTATCAACTAACGACCTTGAGAATCGAGTTCCAATAATCGAACCATAATCGAACAGTCAAAATCATTCGTGAGTACCTGTTATCGAAAATAAGAGAAAGAGATGGAATATGAATTTAAATGAAGTCTGTACTAGAATTAGAATAGAAAAAATATTAATACTAAAAAATTGAAGAAAAATACTGAACACAATCTACATAAAACCAACGTTTGGGCGCCAAATTTATAACCCTCTTGTTATAAAGGGATGTTAGGGGAATTGAAGGATAGAAATAAAGATATCAAACACCCTTTGAATATCTCAGGGTTAAGGAAGGGGTTCTTAAGGGGGAAAAATAAAACTATCACGTTATGTAGATATGTTTTTTATAAATATTAGCGATCGACCTCCCAGGTGGTAGGCCATACAGATTACAAGTAGGTATTGTTAGGTACTCACAAAAAAGGGGCTCCTAAAAAAATTCGAAGGGAAGGTATGAACACGTGGGTTATCTGTGGAGAAACGAACTGATATGATTACCCTTCAAATATTAAATTTGAACGGTGACTATGACTAACATGATAACCTATAACCACGTGCAAAGTTTTAGAGAAGGTTAGATGAATATAATAATTAAAATATACATGAAATTATAGAAAATGATCTAAGTATGCATACCCAGGTTTTTACAGATTAATATCTAGTATATACACAGATTACTGAAGGTAAATATTACAAAAAAAGGTATAAATGTACAATTACAATCCTGGTAAATTTATTCATGGTAGATTATGAAGTTGCCGGAGAGAAGTCCTAGTTACCTGGAATAACCACTTGCCAAAGGTTAGGACGTGTAGGGGTTGATTACCATAAGTGTAGTCCTCGCCCGTGGTGTTCGGGGCAACAGCTGTCCTACGATGATCTAGGGGTCGTCAACGAGGTGAGAACGTGGTGAGAACCAGTCGAATCCCCCAATAGAATTCAAGTCCGTAGAGTAAAGTTGAAAGAAGAAGTTGAAATCGAAAGATGGAATGAAATTGCAATTGGAAAATGAAGTTGCAAATGAAAATGAATATGAAGATGAAGGTGAAAATGAAGGCCTGAAATAAAAATAAATGTAAGTAAATGATATTGAGCAAGTATTCAGAATATAATCTCATCGAAGTGAGTGGTCGACAAACTTACCGTTGATGTTGGGTGGCCTTTAAGTTGAACAAGACAAGTTGGGGTAATTACAATTTATTTTAAAAAGAATAGATCCAACCCACTGGTTGAGTTTCCAGTTCTAAGGAACCTTGGAAACTTTCCTTTTAAAGCTTTTTGTAACTTACAAAAAATCCGTTAAAATTAACGTGAGGTGCTCTTAGCATTCCATCCCAAAAGCAAAATGAGACAATCTCTCTCTTCCCTTGTTCACAACCTGTCTTGAATGGTTAGTTCTTTTCCTTTACCAGTAGCTTCTAAGAGTTCAAAAGATATGTTGCTGTGAATTTACAAAGATGGAAACGGATAAAGAATGTCATGAATTTGTACAACTTCCGCTTTGTTAATCAGTGATTGATTATCAGTCACATCTGATTATCAATCAATTAATTTGATTTAATCTTCTTAGTCTGACAGATGTCAATTTAACCTATATGATACAAATGTAAACATTGGAACCTTTGAGATATATATTTTATTTTTACAACAAAATACCTTATATTCTGAAACTGATAGTGCTCGCAATCATTACTTAAGAATCATTTTCTATTTGTACCTATATTTTGAGGGAATTTAAATTTAAAAGAGGAAATGTAGGTCAATTACGAATGCTAATTAAAAGTAGTATAATTAGAATCCAAAATAAACACAAATATGAAGAGTAAGTCCTAATATTTATTTATTTTTACTATAATTTGTTGGTAAAGTTTGGCATACTGAGTAAGTGTTTGTATATGACTTTTGACCTGTAACAACTTAGAGGCCACAACTTAAAGGCCACCCAACATCAACGGTAAGTTTGTCGACCACTCACTTCGATGAGATTATATTCTGAATATTGGCTCAATATCATTTGCTTACGTTTATTTCTATTTCAGGCCTTCATTTTCACCTTAATTTTCCAATTGCAATTTCACTTCCATCTTTCGATTTCAACTTAATCTTTCAACTTTAACTCTACGGACTTGAGTTCTATTGTGGGATTCGACTGGTTCTCACCTCGTTGACGACCCCTGGATCCACGTAGGACAGCTGTTGCCCCGAACACCACGTGCGAGGACTACACTTATGGTAATCAACACCTGCACGTCCTAACCTTTGGCAAGTGGTTATTCCAGGTAACTTAGCTTTGAGTAAGTCCTAGGACTTCTCTCAGGCAACTTCATAATCTACCAAGAATAAATTTACCAGGATTTTAATAGTACATTTATTCCTTTTTTGTAATATTTACCTTCAGTAATCTGTGTATGTACGAGATATTAATCTGTAAAAACCTGGTTATGCATACTTCGGATTTATTTATATAATTTCATGTATATTTTAATTATTATATTCATCTAACCTTCTCTGAAATTTGCACGTGGCCATCATTTTAGACATACGTGACCGTTCAACTGTGATAGTTGAAGTTAAATTATATCGGTGGTTTTAAAGTTATTTGCCTATCTTTACCATGTTTTTATTTGTGATTTTTTTGGTTTGATATGTAGGTAAATTGTTTTAGTTTTTTGTTATCTTATCCCTTTAAAATGTGAAGATTGTCATTTGAATAATGACTATTTTTCAAGTGTTTTTAAGTACTATGTATATATGTTTCAAGAATGTTGTATCATTTGCCTGCCGCATATTCATATTCTCAAATCTCCCACAAATCCTTTTGTCATATCCATGTACCCAAAAATTTTAAGTTTGTCAAAAATTATTTTTTATTTATGTAAGACAAATTTGAGTTCTTTTGAACATTCAATGGATATTTTGTGATAAAGTGTAAGTTATATGAATAAATAACTGTTTTTAATCATTTTCTATGTACCTAACCCAGCTATCTATTAAATAATTGTACGAACTATTGAAGGATGAGGCTAGATTTTTTTAACAAACATTTTATTGATTTTTTCAATGATTTTATTAAACATAGTTCCTACATAATATGCTCTATTATAAAAGTATAAGATCAATTTTGGAAGTGATTCCTAATTATTAATTGTTGCCACCTCCTTCCTGCCATAAGTTGATGATCTTCATTTATATTTTCATCAATATTGGCACCATACATTCCATAATCAATTTCATCTACTTCCTCATCACCCAGTTCAATTAGAGGTACAGCGGACAGAACGAGACGTGAACGGTCAGAAGTACCGCCCACGAGATGCGCACGAAATTCGATTGTGTTAGACCTCAGAAATCCATTCTTTTATGTCGTTTCAAGCGTAAAACATACGTGTACAGTGCCGGATTGAGTTAGTTGAGCTAGTGATAGAGTTTAAAAGTAAACTAAATAAACACATTTTGAACAATCAAACTCGTGAAGTGGTCGCTAATGTATTTGAATATATGGAGGAAGAAAAAACTACAGGAGTGCTAAAAATTTCACTCACAACATTATAATAAGGTACCTGACAGATCAATTTTTAATGACTTCAGGAAATACCCATCTCGGCCCAAACCACTTCCAGGTAGAAACCCACGACAAATTTAAACCCCTAATCTATGCAATCAATTTCTTTGAATTCTTATCAATGGTGGCAGAATAATGAACACTGGTCAGTTCTAATACATTTATCCTGAATTGTCGAAAATAGTTATTAGTTTTATTTTGATTCTTGACCAGTGCGTGTAAAAACAATTTAAATTTAACTTCCGAAAATGGCCACATTTGTTCATCCAGAATTTAAAGAAATGACGAGTCAACGAGGAAAACCACTCTTAGTGATAAATAACTTTAAATTTAAACAACAAAACCGGAAGTTAACTTCAGGGAAGACAAAATGCAACCTAACCTAACATAACCTAACAAAATTTTTGTTGCTAAAAAAATTGAAGAGTATAAAAATAAAAAGATTTCAAAGTTGTCTTATGTTAAAATATTATCATATTACCATCCAACTTAAAGTAAATATTTGTAAATTGTTGTAATATAGTTAGCTATTATATTTACATGTAGACATTAATAAAATCTAATCAATCTGATTGAAGTGTATTATTGTAATAAAGGTGGGCCAAAAGACCAGAAAAACACAAAAAGGTTATTACACGTTTTTTTATCATTTGTAAATTTCATTTTAAATCTTCAGTAATGGAAGAAATTTCTTCTGAATCAAAAATTGCAATAAATAATTGTAACAATTGTACTCTCATATTTAACATTAATAAATAATAGGACAACTAAAATGTCAGAGTACTATCTTAAATCATAATCGACTCCTATTATAACCTAAGATAATATAAAAAAACTGTTTTAATTATTAAAAGGGCGACTGTAGAAAAAATTATGTGTGTTTTTCGAGCGTAAAGCTCTTTCTCAAGCGGCAATCTGTTACTTTACGCTCTAAATACACAAATAACTATAGTACAAATAATTTAATAGTATTGCAAATTTTAGACAAATAAATAAAAATTTAAGAATACAAAGTAAAATACAAGTAGTTCCAATAAGTGTACTCTGCATTTACCCCTTAGTCCGCATCATCACTCGACTCGTATAAAAAGTTTGCCTTTCTGTTTTCCGAATACTTTCTCTATCTAACACTGACTATGACTTCACGCAGCTCGAAGCTCTCCCACCGTTCACGTCTCGTTCTGTCCGCTGTACGTTACTATTAATGCATATATTATGCAGAACTGTGCAGGCATTAACAATTTTTGCAGCTGTAGTAGGGTCATAATGGAGCACCCTATGCTTCAAAAGGTATCGAAATCTCATTTTCAGGACTCCATTACACCTTTCTATAGTGGACCAAATTTGCCCTTGGTTCTGTTGTAATTGTCTTCTGGGGATCCCTTCAATGCATTTTGAATTGGAGTCAGCATCCATTGTCTTAGTGCATACCCAGAATCGCCCGAAATATTTTATTATGTATAAAAAATATATATTAAATATTGTAACTGGAATCCCAGTACACACCTAGGAAACAGAACGATCTGTGACCATGGTTGTGTATATTTCTGATGTACTGGTAGGCTACACTATTATTAAAAATATAGCTGTCATGACTGCTGCCAGGATATCGGGCAGAAACATTGATTATTTTTGAATCTGGATCACAAACCTGAAAATAAAAATTTTAATTGGTTTATCTTCTACAGGCATTTCAATTAGACAATTTTACCAAATCATATCTGATTCAAATAACACATGATCTTTCTGCACATACAAAAAATATCAGAATTTTATGACACCTCTTGACTATTAATTATTTGTATATAAAAAACTCAATTTTTTTCTAAATTTGAGCCCCCTTTATTCTGGAGTTTTCTAGTAAAAATGTTATGATGTGGAATGCACCCAAGTATTTTTTACGTAACAGTATAAATATGGGATTCTTTTCTGCTAGTGTTTTATGAAATAATATGTTTATAAGGATTACAAATGTACTGACATGAAAAATTATATTCTTGAGTCTCAAAATAACGAAAGCAGTGGATAGTTTTATTTCTGTCTGCAAAATACTTTATTTCTGTATCCAAAATCACAATTGAAGACCTCCTCCCCAAAGAAAATAAACTTCTTTCACCCTTCTATGCTATTCTGAGAGACTTTCTCTACGATTTTAAATAGAGAAGATATGTGCAGGGCACAATTTGCATGTGTAATATGAAAAATTACTTTTTTCATCCTATTGAATATATACAGCACGAATCTGTTCATACAAACATTTTTACGAGAAGTTCAAAATATGTTTTCATTACTTACCAACTGCACATTTAGAGAATGGTACCCCTTACGGTTTACATAAGCTTCCTCAGGGTACTGATTTCCCTGTTTTGGGGCAACTATAGCAACATGAGTGCAATCTGTACAACCAATTATGCCAGAAAAGTTGTGCAGTCGATAAAACCTAAAAAGTATTATGATTGTAGATAATTTATATCAATTTTGTTTTAATACACATGAGAGCTATTAGTTAAATTAAAGTAAAAAAGTTTAGGTACATTATTATATGTAGTCCTACAAATAAGTCATAAATAGGAGAATAGGACAAAATTTGTCTTAAAGTTGAAATCTTTCAAAAATTAGTTATGTACCCATTAAAGTTAGGATGTAGCATTAGAATGTAGGACGTGCACAAAAGTGTTATAAGTAAAAATATAGTCTCCATGGATTGAGCAATGAACACCTCTCTTATAGTATTATTGTACTCAATTTTGTCGTTATGCATAGCGCTGATATTCTAGAAGGATGTGTTAGGTGGGGTTCCAAAAGATTAATTAGTTCCGTAGTCATAGGTTTCGTTAGCCTATATAATTTCACAAACTGATTATCCGATAATTCCTCAAAGGGATTTCGGCAAGGATGGTACACTCTATTTTCTCTATCCGCCATGATTTCAGCATCTTCCAATGCTCTTTCAATGCTCTTTCAATAAGGAAATTCAATCCTGCCATTATTCACAATAGAACACACAACTAACAGAAAACAGAAATAAGGTTATAATCATAGAATAAGGTATAAGTACGTTATAATCGTATATGAAGTTTGATATTCGAATGGTACATACCCACTCGAGTGGCCTTCGAGAGTGATTCGAAAATACAGTGAACCGATTTTCGTGCGAAATTCATTCAATTTCGTACACGAATTGTACTCGAGTGATCTCGAAAATACAGCCCTAGGTAGGTATATTAAAACGAAAAGTCAAATACTAAAAAATCTTGAATAATTAGAAATCTACAGGAAATATAAAAAAATGTTATGGAGAAAAAGTGGTCCAAAGCACCGAAACAAAACGGTAATAAACTTTTGAGAGATAAATTTCGATAAAATTTGTCTTACGCAATCCCTTTGGTAGGTATATGAAAACGAAAAGTCAAATACTAAGAAATCTTGGATAATAAAAAATCTACAGGAAATATGAAAAAAATTTGTTATAATACACTGTGTTCTCTACCTTACAATGGTTCTATCCTCCAAATATAAACTTAGCTTCTCGTTTTCCTTGGAAGTTACAATTTATTTTAGTTTTAGGGGTGACGTTGCAACCCTTATTCCCATTCGTAAGCAAATTTCCTTCGAATAGTGTGTTTCCAACATTGTTATGCTTCTACCCTCCAAATATTAACTTGGCTTCTCGTTTTCTTTGGAAGTTACCATTTATTCTAATTTTAGGGGTGACGTTGCAACCCTTGTTCCCCTTCGTAAGCAAATTGCCTTCGAACAGTGTGTTTTCGATATTATTATGCTTCTACCCTACAAATATTAACTTGGCTTCTCGTTTCCTTTGGAAGTTACACTTTATTTTCTAATTTCCAGGGGTGGCGTTGCAACCCTTGTTCCCCTTCGTAAGCAAATTTCCTTTCAACAGTGTGTTTTAAACATTATTATGCTTCTACCCTCCAAATATTGACTTGACTTCTCGTTTCCTTTGGAAGTTACGATTTATTCTAATTTTAGGGGTGACGTAAGCAAATTTCCTTTTTTTTTTATTCGGTTATTTAACGTCGGTCTATTTCTGCAACTCAGGCTAATCACCGTCGCCGGGAGCACTCTACCCCTAACCGGAAATTTTGCCGAATCCACTAGTGTTCCAACCAGTGGTAGGGATCTTTATCGAGCCCAACATCCATCATGGACTCGGGACCTCGGTTTTGCGTCTCATCCGAAAGACGGCATAATATCTACATTATACCTCGTGCTCATTGGTATAATGCCTGCAAGCTGTGATATGCTACTGACCCTAGTAATCTAAAGTATTTCACTGCAGGCTGTACGGGCTCTACGACGGTGTTTCCCCAGTGGTCACCCATCCAAGTACTAACCTCGCTCGACCTTGCTTGGTCGCAATTATCGCATTAGAAGCGTTCCACTACAAAGCTGGGCCGACGCCCCAAATTTCCTTTGAACAGTGTGTTTTCAACATTATTATGCTTCTACCCTACAAATATTAACTTGGCTTCTCGTTTCCTTTGGAAGCTACACTTTATTCTAATTTCTAGGGGTGACGTTGCAACCCTTGTTCCCCTTCGTAAGCAAATTTCCTTTCAACAGTGTGTTTTGAACATTATTATGCTTCTACCCCCCAAATATTAACTTGGCTTCTCGTTTCCTTTGGAAGTTACAATTTATTCTAATTTTAGGGGCGACGTTGCAACCCTTGTTCCCCTTCGTAAGCAATTTCCTTTGAACAGTGTGTTTTCAACATTATTATGCTTCTCCCCTCCAAATATTAACTTTACTTCTCGTTTCCTTTGGAAGTTACAATTTATTCTAATTTTAGGGGTGACGTTGCGATCCTTGCTCCCGATCGTTAGCAATTTCCCTCCAAACAGTGTGTCCTCCACACCAATATACCCCTACTCATTGAATATCAAGGTGGCTCTCCGAAATATGAATTTGATTCAATACGCCACTGAAACCGCAAATTAAGCAGTTCTCAACATTTTTGCAGCTTAAATTGGCTGCTATCTTCACACCGGTCAAAAAGCTTACCAATTAATTGAAAAATATAATGTAGATGTTTAGAATAGTTTAAATAAAAAATACTTTTAAAATTTATTTATTCCACCGATTATCAATGGCCCCCTCACACATAAAGTATGTTGTTAAATGAGATCGAATGGAAGCAGCATCTTTTGAGTAGTTATTTCCTCCCATATGCCTGATTTGCAATAAATTAGATTGGTTATCATCATTTCTCAATTAACCTTCGATAATATTCCCATCTTCATCTTTTGTGTCTACAAGTGTATCATGGAAATATTTCCTTTCCAAATGATTTACACTATCCCCAAGTCTTAATCAGTTATGCAGACAAACTGTAGCTTGAATTATACTTTCTACTGTTATAATTTTGGCTATAATTGGTTTCCGGAAAATAAGCCATTTTGACGCTAAAATACAAAAAGCATTTTTATCGTTCTTCTAGCTCTGCTAAGTCTAAAAATAAAAGTTGATGTAATACTATTTCCATTCTAATCCAATAGTTTACCTGTAATTGAATACTCGCTTTTCTAAAGACAAAAAATTACCGGGATACGGTCGCACAATATTGCATAGGGGCAAAGCTTCATCCCCGACTACATAATAAGGAAAGTAATCAAAGTTGCTGGGGCTGGAATTATTTAAAAGACGTTCACCAAACTCACTTTTACGAAAAATGCCTCCATCACTCCGTCTCCCAATAGCTCCGATGTCGACAACACACAAGGTCATTAGAACAATTCTAAAAGTACCCTTATAATTATAATATGTAGATCCACTATTGGGAGGTGACTGAAACAGAATAACATTATTGAAACATATATGTGTAGGTATTGTAATTGTATTCTTAAGCTACCTGTATGATTACATGTTTTCCATCTACTGCACCAACACAGTTCGGTAGATTCCACCTTTTTCCAAAATTGGCTTCAATGGCCAACCATTTCTCTTCTGATGGAACTAGCAATACATCATATTTTAAAACATCCCACAGAGAAGTACATGCTTCATAAATTATATTGGAAATTGTGCTTACTTCAATCCTAAATGCATATGACAAAGAAACCATGCTATCCCCTGTGGCCAAAAATCTAAAAAAGAGAGAATTTCAGCTTGAAAATTACAGTAAAATCGGAAAACTACCTCAAGGTCACAGCCAATCTTTCTTGTGGTGATATTGGTTCTCTAGTATGATACTGCTATTCTCGGTCCTACCATTTACCTACCATTTACTAATACATCAAAAGCATTGGTATTCATTCTAAAATAATTAAAATATTTCTCTGTATCATGTAACCGCATTTATTGGACTAGATTATGGTAATCACCGTGCTGTTCACGATTTTGGAATATTTTTCTGATATGAATCCTCTTCATATTCTTCCTTAAGCTTATTTTTAAGGTACTATAGTGCTATCAAACGGCGACGTTAGTAATCCCAGAAATCCATTGAACGATAATGATTCAATTATTTTTATCAGACCGGTCCAGTAAATTAAGTAAAAACAGATTTTTGAATTATTATTATTAAAACTGATCCTAAAATCACTAAATATACTATTTAAAAACTAAAATACCTATATTTAGCGATTCTTGTGTGAATATAAAGTTTTTTTGACATTCCTTTCCTTCAATATTTGCGAATTCGCTTTCACTATTCGCGCAGTAAGAACCCGCCTTTACGGCGTCGTTACCAGAGGTGCGATCAGATCCTACGTCGGTCGGGCGCGTTTTATGCGTTCCGATGCTTACGCCTGGTAAATAGTCGGGACGTTCAGATTCTAGCAGTAAATTTCACCAATCGTCCAACCATTTAACCGACACATTGGTATAAATTGGCCCGCATGCGCTTTGCAATTTATAATGACAGGATTGAGGAGTTTGGGTTATGTTCACAAAATTGTCAAGTCCTTTTATCGAAAGTTACCGGTAAGCACAAAAATCTTTTTAGTGCATTGTGAAATTAGTTGAATGATTCAATATTTATTTTTAGATGGATCCTTATTGTATGCAGAGGCAGCAGAAGTATCAAGGGTATTTGACATTGCACGATGCAAATTCTCTCATATCATTGTGGTGTGTACATACTTTTAGTTTTACAAATTCTATTCTTGTTAGTTATAGAAAGCGTTTGTCATTATTATTGTCACGTCGTTATTAACAAGTGTCATTTTTAAAAGCTGAATAAAACCAATTTTCTAACTTGGTTTTGACTTATTTTGTATCAATTTATTCAGCTTTTAAAGTTTATTGGTGAAGTAATAATCTTCAGGAAGATGAGTACACCCTCCATCGCTACTAGTACAAGTCCTACTAATATCGCAAGTACCTTACGGGGAGTATCTCGTTACTTGAGGCCAGAACGTTTTGATGTTGATCCGAAGACCAATTCTGCCGATGTTGATTGGATTCATTGGAAATATACTTTCGAAAATTTTTTATCGGAAGAATCTGTAGAATACACTGAAGCCATGAAATAAAAACAACTAGTAGTTAATCATTTGTCCCCAGCTGTGTATAGCAATCTTTGTGACAGTACAGATTATAGGTCAGCCATTTCATTATTAAATGATATATACATTAAACCAAAGAATAAAATACATGCTCGCCATCTACTAGCTACCAGAAAACAACGTTCTGAAGAAACTGTTGATAAATACATACGTGAACTGAAAAAGTTGTCTCAAAATTGTAGTTTTAAAGATGTTAATGCAGAAGTTTATAAATGTGAGTATATACGAGATTCGTGTATTGCTGGATTAAAATCACAAAAGATCAGGCAAAGACTTCTAGAAAATGATTCTCTTACACTTGATCAAGCGATATCTCTTGAAATGGCTGAAGAAAACTCACAATCTTTTGCAAATAATATATCTCTGAATGCTTCCATAAACGAATTCTATACTATTTCAAAGCCTGAAGATGCCTTGGTTGCTTCTTCAACATCCAAGAAGATATGTTTATTTTGAGGTGGTAACATCCATCAAAGAGTAAAGTGCCCTGCGTTCAAAGTAATCTGCCAATTGTGTATGAAGAAGGGACATTTCGCTTACGTATGTATAAGTAGTAGATCTACATCAAATGCAGCAAATATCTCAGAAAATATTACCTTATCCACCATTTCAGCTGCTTCTCCTTCTAGTTTACATAAAGCTACCGTGCCTATAATTTTAAACGAGATTACAGCTGATGCCTTAATCGATACAGGTAGTTCAGTTAGCTTTATAGATAGTAATCTGGCAAAAACTATGAACCTAAAGAAGAAACCGTGTGACGCGTATTTCACCTACCCTTTGGATTTTACCAATAGGGCACGTCACTTTGGTCACCCGCGATGCAAATTCTTTTAAACGAATGCTCGGGCGCCAGATTTTTTACGTGGTTTGCTCCAGGGCCCCTTGACCCTTCGCGTCAAGAGTTCCAGATAGCCTCAGTTGGAGGTTACGGAAAATTCCAGGGGTCTCGTTGAATTCGACACTTCTGTAACACTGTTACCTTAAAAATTGAGCTCAAGCCCGAATAAGAATAAAGTCATAAAATTTAATTAATTAAAAAAAAAGTGCAAGATTGTGAATAAATTTGTCTACTTGGTTACATAAGTTTCGGTTGCTCCGGTGACAACCTTGGGCCTTCGACGTCGCTCAGAACGGAGGTAGGGGTGGATCCCTCTTATTGATCTTCCGGACAAAATAGTAGACAACTTGTGTGGGCGCCAACTGAGTTTTCCACTTTGGCCTAGCACGACGAATTTCCCCCGATAACCCAGTAAAACAAGGGATGAAAATAAAAGGCAAACCTCAGCTTATGTTCCTTATAATAACTAAAATAAAATACCTAATATCCTTAAGGGATATTTTACAATTATTAGCTAATGTGAACCCTAGTAAATGCCCCCCCCCCCCACTTAAAGAAAATAGTGAGAAAAAAAACCCAAATGATTAACAATTAAATTCCCAACACATCCCAGTTAATTGACCTTACGTAGTGGGAAATTAATATGGCTGTTCGAGTGTACCAATACAGATTAAATACAAACTTACAATTATATTTTACCTGAAAAGTAGTGTGAAGTTTATAAAAAAACAATTCCATATAAGGCGACACCGTAGTCAAGGCGTTGGTACCAAGGCAGAGACGCATGCGCAAGTGGATAGAATTATGAAAATTAGATTGTGAAAATTTACCGCAAAATATTAATTTCCACCATTACAATTGCATAATAAAATAAATCAGTAGGAACTACCTAGCTAATGTATATACATATTGGCGTAAAGCCTAGAGTAAAAATAAGTAAATAAACCAGAAAAACCCCCGATACCAGGTTACCCTCAATGTGGTCTTCTTCAAGAAGTTGTTGAAAAGTAGCAGCAAACTGCAGAAGACATCACCATCGATCTACCAGGTAAACTCCAAACATCCCGAAGTGTGTATCTGGCCCCACAGGTGAAGTGTGTATAATCTGGCCCCACAGGTGAAGTGTGTATTTTGAGGGTGGTAAGTATACCCTGGCCTCACCGGTGAACCCTTAAAAATTAAAACAGGTATCAGCTAAAAACTGAGCCTATACAGGAACCAATCAAACACCTCGACAAGTTAAGCTTGTCTCGGCCTATGCCAGAAGTAACGTACAAGTCAAAATCAACCCCAAATTAACTTAATCAAACCCACAAAGTAGTCATAAAGTCTACTACAATCAACAGTGTCAGTAACAGTATACTACACCGAATTTAAATCAAATAATAAGAATGCGATAAGCATCTAAAATAAACTGTTTTTGGTCGTAACCAGGGTAAGTTTGAGGAACCACCCACGAATTATAGTATTCGTTGGACTAAAGCGGCAAAGAAAACAAAATATACACAGGGTCACAGAATAGACTGTCTTAATCAAAAATTTACAATCAACAGGTAGTATTTTACCACCAACTGTTTTATCTACAAAAACTACAAATCTATGAGACATACCTTTTCCAAAAAGGGTCCAATACTCAAAATTTTCCTTACTGGATGGCTACCAACAAATAACGAACCAACAACAGGTGGCACACCTCCAATTTCAAAACTTCAACGTTGGCGATTTCCCATAAATAGTGATAAATACATAGTGATGCGAAAACAGTAGAGAAAATACTTACAATCGTTTTAGTGCAATATATCCCCTATAAGGGTTTGTGAAAACGGCTTCCAGAACAGGACGGAATTCTTCAACAATACGAACTCCCGTAGAACCAAAATACTAGCCGTATATTCCACAACTCATTCAGAACGAGAACCGATAAATCCCAGCAGGAGATGACTACCCAGTCAAAAATAAAATTCAGATTCAAGTTCCATGCACTTTTGGAAACCAACTATCAAGTAGGAGCACACACCGGAAAGAAGAAGTGAGTGACACATCTTCAACTTCAATACAGAATACTACCACAGAGAAACCTAGCCGAAACATACATCCGAACTACACTGCTCACTACACCGAGCGTGTTCCGCATAGAGTGAGAGAGTGAGAGAGTCATAAAGTGCTACACTTCTATGTAAGTCATGACGAACGAACGCTTTTATCCAAAAACACAGCTGTCACGGTCCAAATGTCAATGTCATCCTACAAATAAACACTTGTAAACATTGGAGATAAATGATAAAGTCAATGTATTAAAACTTATTCAAATAAATTTGAGTAAACATAGTACCACAATACCAAACCAACGTAAACAAAGCAAGATCAAACACTCGGATTTAACATACAAAACACATGGCGATAACAGCTAATATATTATAAATAGATGTTCAGAATATATTCGATTGCCAACCTACACAGAAGATTTCTAGCTAGTATGTATTTGCTTAAGCCAAAATATGGTAGATAAATGAAGAAAATATACCTTTAACTTAAAAGTAAAGTATGTCTATATAGATCAGTAAGTTGTAACAAACCTAATTACTACTTTAAATGTTTTAGACTTCAAGTCAAGGAGTCAGTAATAATTTATAACTGAACCCTAATAAACTTTAGCGTTTATCAAGCTGAAGCGGACAAAGTATTTGGACTACTGT
Organism: Lochmaea crataegi; assembly: GCA_947563755.1. NCBI lineage: Eukaryota > Metazoa > Arthropoda > Insecta > Coleoptera > Chrysomelidae > Lochmaea > Lochmaea crataegi. The sequence goes on from OX387429.1 coordinate 42,732,724, forward strand.
GGCTACACCCCAAAGGTGATATAATCAAAGCCGGAAACCAAATCTGTAGTCCCACGGTAACTAAAAACTAAAGTAAAATCCACAAGAGAGAAAACCCCTTACTACCCTTAATTATGAATTATAATATAACAAATAAAAAGAAACAACTAACATGAATATATCTATACGGACATTTACCAAGTAGGCGCTAGTTTTATTATTTACCTTACCTAGCGACAAAATATAAAATTGTTGTCAAGATGTGAAGACAGGTATGGTTACAGCCTGCACCACTTCACCGGAAGCATGATGGCAGAGTAGTCCCTAAAACTCTGGGCTGACAGAAACTATTTAACTACTGAAGTACTTTCGTAGTGGAAAAATGATATTAGAAATATAGAGACAATATCGGTCAGGTAATTGCTATATACAAATACTTAATATATACAATAGACGTAGTGACAAATTCAACCGTTACAACACTATAAACCCTCAGACGTCTATGCTACGGGTATTAAGAAAACACTGATTAGGTCGGTTTGCATAATACCAGGTATTTTAATATCCACAGGGATAAAGTACATAAATATTTACAGTAATTTATATTTTCAGAAATATCATAAATTAAATATTTTCAGCGGTGCCAAACAAAATAAATATAATACAGCGTGCAAATGCGACAAAAATATTCGTGTTATGCAAAACTTGCTGGTAGTACGTGCATAAGCAATGGTACGATAAACTAGATGTAAGCAAGTTATTTTAGCTATTAGTAACAGGTAAAGCGATATAAGCAAGGCGTGAGTAAACAGTGAGCAGTTTTAAAGGAAGAATAATATTACAGTAGTGAGCAAAAAAAATCAACAAAATGAACAATTTAATCACAACTACAAAAGGTCGTGAATTTGGGAGTTCGGGAAAACGGATCGACCACTGATAGGGAAAATGGTGAATTAAACTCGATATTCAATCAACCAATGGCATCGGCCTCAGACTTGTTTGAACATCATAAACTTATTAAAATATACGAATAAAAAAATTATTTCTCGTCGTCACTTCACCCGCTGAAGGTTGGACAACGCATGGAATAATCCTCGCACTTGCCCCACGATCAGTTTTACTTTCAAATTGTCGAACAACATTTTTTAATATATTCGGGTAATTTTTAGGACCGGACAATGGGTATAAGGATTTAATTCGGGAAAAACAAAATCTAAAATTCAATATTCGATGTATTAAGCATTCAATTAAGAATGAAAACAAACCCAATATAAAAAAAATGTAACAATAATAAAACTGAAAAATAAATTTTCATATCTATTGCAAAAAAACCACTCACTGTACTAAATTTCGACAATCATAATATCGAAACTGCTAACGGAAACATATTTTGAAGCGGAACAAAATATATTCTTTGGCTTGACTAAAACAATTTTTCTTACTTACACAAAAACGGTCGGGCACTACGGATTCAGTGTAACTACACTTTCAAAATTTTAGGTCGGAAGAAGAGATTTTTGTTAAAAACAAACGATAGCAGAGAGTTTTGAAAACAAACGGTAGCAGAGTTTTGGAAACAAACGGTATCGGAGAGAGAGCCCAAAATCGATCGTTTTTCGAATTTATATCCCAATTCCTACCTACAATTTTTGCCTTATCGGAATCATTAAATTAATTTACTTTCAACTACAAAAAAAGTTTCTACTAGACTGGACGGCTTTTGTTTTAATTAAAATAGTTTATATACCTCTAGTCTTTGAATGTCTGAGAATCAAAATTAATGAATTTTTATATTTTTAGTTTCGTATTCATGTGTTTTCAATTACTGAGAAAATATAATATTGCGGTAAAAAAAATCAATGTGGTAGCAGAAAGGATCGGAAAGTAAGTAACGAGTTATATAAAAATAAAATATACTACGGTGAAATTTAAAAATGAGCTTCAAATCGGTGCCCCACAAAATAACCTGTTACAACCGTGCCATCAAACTATCATATTAGCTTCGTTAAATCATGCATCATTAGTTGAAGGAGTATGCACTGCAACTATTACATTAGGCCAACATATTTATAATGAAGTTCCACTGTTCATTATCAACAATCTTTTTGCTGATATTATAATAGGACATGACTTACTGAAACACCATTCATCCGTAGAACTTTTATTCGGAGGATCAAGAAATCCTTTAAAGATTTGCAATGTTATGGCTGCTACTGTTCCACCTGTGTCTATTTTTTTGAACTTAACAGCTGATCTGAAGCCTAAAGCAATAAAATCTAGACGTTTCTATGAACAAGACCAACAATTTATCGCCAACGAAATTTCTAGACTATTGAAAGACGGGGTAATCGAAGAAAGTAATTCGCCTTGGAGAGCACAGATATTAATAACTTCAAGTTCAATCCATAAAAAGCGCATCGTAATTGATTATTCACAAACCATTAACAAATTCACCGAACTTGATGCTTTTCCACTTACTAATATCGAAACTGTGGTAGCTAAAGTAGCCTAAAACAATTTTTTCAGTCAAATAGATTCAAAAAGCGCTTACCATCAAGTTCCCATACTTGTTAAAGAACGACCCTATACGGCTTTCGAAGCTTGTGTGATAGAAATACAGGAAGTAAAAGAATACGTTTTGAGTATATTGATGAATTTGAGGAGTTGTTTGGGGATGACCCCAATGTTATACCTATAGCAATTGCTAGTTTATCAAAAGATGCCTCTGCAGATGATAAAAATAGTGACTGTAATTTAAAGATTAAGCAAAATAATGACAAAGAAGAGAAAAAAATAAAACTGGTTCTATTGGTAAACACTTGAGTAGTCTCCGAAATCGAATGAAAGAAAGGATAAGGAAAGGGAGAGGAGGCACAAGGAAAACTATGAACAAAGGGAAAGAGCAATAAAGTCTTTAAATAAATATTTGGAATTTATAATGAACAACAAAAGGAAAAGAAGTAGATTGTGAATAAATAGGTATTGACTACTTACTTTTCTAGATATAATACCTATGTGGATCTAGTATTAAAATTTGATTATTTTTACCTTCCCGCTAAGAAAATCAATGATTCTTCCCAATGATTTTCGAAAAATCGGAAAGTTATTGTTTTTACCCCGTTTTACATAAATCGAGGTTTCAACAAATCTCGACGTTTTGAAGCCCTAAGAAGTTTCCCTGACTATTTTGACGATGATGTCCGTACGTCTGTATGTGTGTATGTGTGTATGTGTGTATGTGTGTATGTGTGTATGTGTGTATGTGTGTATGTGTGTATGTGTGTATGTGTGTATGTGTGTATGTGTGTATGTGTGTATGTGTGTATGTGTGTATGTGTGTATGTGTGTATGTGTGTATGTGTGTATGTGTGTATGTGTGTATGTGTGTATGTGTGTATGTGTGTATGTGTGTATGTGTGTATGTGTGTATGTGTGTATGTGTGTATGTGTGTATGTGTGTATGTGTGTGTGAATGTGTGTATGTGTGTATGTGTGTATGTGTGAAATTATACTTTCGGAGGACATCATGTCCTAACACAATATCGGAGATTAGTCCAGGGAAATGCTCTAACGAACCCTCCATAGTGACGTCATTGAGTTTCCATTTTAATTCATACGTATCGGTGGTAGAGACCAAATTTCCATCAGCTAAACGGGCCTTCGTAGATGGACGGGCGGTGGTTTGCTTTCTTTGGGAAACTGTCTGAGCTACTTGATCACCAATATATGACTTTGCGGCTCCTGTATCTAACAATGCACTAAACATATGATATTCTATTTCGACGTCTATGTGCGGTCGGGGGTCGTTCATTTCTGCTGGCGGTTCGGTATGAGAGGCAAAGATTTGCGGAAGCTGTGTCGGCCTCTCCTCGGTACAGCTTCGGTTTAGTTTTCCTGCCTCCTGCAGGAACAGTCTCTCGAAAATACTCCTTCTTTTTGACAACGAGAACAGAATATTTTCGGCGGGTTTTGGCAGTTGTTGCGGTAGTGTCCAGACTCGCCACAACGGAAACAGATGGGTGGCCGGGAAGATGATCCAGACGGGTGACGAGTAGCATCCGGCGGCGGACGGCGAAGAGTATCGGTTGATGACGGTTGACTGGGAGCGGCGACGGGTTCTCTGGATGGCCCAGGCACCGTGTTGTGGGAAGGTCCATATCTCGGCGTACTTATTGGCTGCGGACGGGGATTTGGTCCCCGGTTCGGTCCACTGTGGTTGGGTACAGATTGGAGTTCCTTCCTGAGGAGCTCATATTCCCTGACCACCTGACAAAATGTGGAAAAGTCATCAAAGTCCCCTTTTCGGATTTGCAAACGGTATTCGGGCAACAGGTTGCGGTACAGCCATGCTAGCTGTTGTTCGGGAGTTAGCTTTCCATGTCGTCGCATCAGAGTCTGGAGTTCGGTCATATAAGTAGCGGCGGACTCATTTCTTCTTTGTAGACGACGGCCTTTCTCAGCTTCCAAGTCGTCTTCGTAATTTACAGGATAGAAGAAAATTCGGAAATCGGTTTCAAAATCGGTCCAGCTAGTATATCGGTTTCGGTTATTCCGGTACCATAGTGCGGGCTCACCGGACAGTAATTCAGGTAGTACCGACAGCAAATTATCTTTCTGGACATTCTTTGCGGTACAGATTTCTTCAAGTCTTTCAATGAAAGCGGCCGGGTCTCCTCGGTTTCCAAAAGACACCTTCCAATCGTGTACATTCGGCGGAGGGTTGGCCATAACGGTCGCTACATTTTTGACTATTTAGAAATGTTAATAACTGTCTTACAAGCCGAGAAAACTGCATGTTTACGTGTTCATGAAAAAAAGTGAAAAAACGCAAAATCGCACATATCTCAATTAATGAACGACGAAACGATCTGGCAATCAAATATGTTCTAGAGTTTATAACAAGTAAGTTTGTCTTCCGTAATTTTATCTATAATGGCATACCTGCTAAATTTTATGGCCTTCCAAAAATTCATAAACCAATATTATCAATTAGACCTATAGTTGCTTGTATAGGTACCCCAACTAATTTATTAAGTTCATATATCACTGAAATTTTAACAAAAGCTTACGACTTTAATACAAAATATTACATCAAAGATTCATTCGATGTTTTTAATCAATTTAACAAATTTCAACTACCTGATAATCATGTAATTTGCAGTTTAGATGTTATATCTTTATTTAGTAATGTCTATTTAGAAATTGCTCTAATAGCAATTGATAAAAAATGGAATGAAATCAGTCAACATTGTAAAATATCAAAAAAATATTTTCTAGAAATTGTTACATTACTCTTTGAAAATACCTATTTTACTTTTAATTCCCAAATATACAAACAAACCTTTGGTACTCCAATGGGAGCTGCAATTTCTCCAATTATAGCTTGTTATGTAATGGATAATATATTGGATTCTATTATACCATTATTACCATTTGAAATAATTTTTATAAAAAAATATGTTGATGACATTATTATGGCAATACCAAAAACTAACTTAGATGATGTTCTTTTCATTTTCAATAGCTATAATCCATATATTCAATACACTATGGAAAAAGAAGACAGTGAACAAAGTGTACCATTTTTAGACACAAAATTTATAAGAAATACTGATAATACATTATCTATTGATTGGTACATTAAACCAATAAGCTCTGGAAGATTAATGAACTATTGGTCTTATCATAAATATTCAATAAAAATTAACTTGATTAGACAAATGAAGAACAGAATAACCAAAATTTCAGATCCCAATTTTCATGAAAAGAACCTAAAAATTCTGCATAAATTATTTTTAGAAAATGGATACCCTAATAATTTAATCAAAAACATATTGTATAATTATTTTCCAACTGTAGACATTGCAGACAATAATAATACATCCCACAATACAGTACATATAAATAAATATATATCTTTTCCATATATTAAAGAAATAACACCAAAGTTGAGTAGGATTTTCAAACCAATAAATAACATTAAAATTGCCAATAAAACATGTTTCACGATAAAATCTATTTTTACAAAATTGAAAGACAAAACTCCGATTCTCAATCTATCAAATGTAATATATTGTATACCATGTAAAAACTGTAATAATAAATACATTGGCCACACTAGTCAAAAATTAAAAAGTCGTTTAAGTTTACATAAAAGTGATTGTAGATTACATCCTGACAGATGTGCATTAGCAGAACATGTAATTGATAAAGACCACGTTATGGATTTTGAATCTGTTAATATTTTAGACATACAAACAAATACTAAAAAAAGACTTTTCTTAGAAATGGCTCACATATCACAAGAACCTTGTACTATTAACAAGAAGAGTGACCATAAGAATCTCAGTGATATTTATCACTACTTACTATCAATGGATCACAATAATAACATTTCAAATTTCAATTCTTAATTAATTTTTTAAAAAAACTTTTATAATAATTTGACATTATCAGGACCTTCACTCTCCATTTTTTGACATAATTTTTATAACTTATTAGAAGGAAAAAAATGAAATTGTTTATCTGTCATAATGACAATATTTCAATATTTTTAAAAAAATTCAAATACCAATTTTAGCATTTAATATATATTTACAATTTTATATCAATCCTCAATTTACTGTAACTTGATAATGGAAATAAAAGTTTCCGAAAGCTTGTTAAATTAGTAAGAAGAGTTCACTTTTATAAACTTGCCGTTTCCCCAATATTTCTGGTTTTATATATATATATAGGATAGTCTTTGCCGACTAATTAGGTATAAAACCAGAAATATATATATATATATTGGTTAACGGGACGGGGAAAGAATGTTTTAAATCGGCCAGGTATGCCGATGACTTAGTATTATATTGCCACGGTCAGTCAGTGTCCACTACCTCCTCTATAATTCAATCCGCGGTAAATTCCCTGTCCAACAAGATAAAATTATTGGGACTCTCTCTTTCCCCATCAAAATCCAAAGTCATCAATTTTAGTAAATCTTCAATTGCCTATCAAAATTGATATTTCGCAAACATTTCCTCTACCTCTTTCCTTAATGCCCCCATGGACGAAAAACATTCCTCATATCAACACATCTCTCACAACTCTAAATAAAAACGAAACACCAAACGATCTAATTAGAAAAACTTTTCTGGATATAATATACCGAAATGAATACGATTTGGTACTGTATACTGATGCCTCGAAAAATGAAACAGGAGTCGGTTGTGCCGTAACAACATTAGAATCTCCAATTTTCTCTTCCACAATATCATCAACTTGTACTGTACATACCGGTCTATAGTATACTTCAGGCTTTCAAACATATTTCCGCTCCCTATAAAAATGTCTGCATATGTACAGACTCTCTTGCCTCTATACACTCCATTAAAGATATATTCAGTGACCATCCTCTTGTACAGAATATCCATGATACCTACCAACTCTCCATTTCCCAAAATATAACAGTTACCATTTTATGGACACCATCTCATATTGGTATAATGGGAAACGAACTTGCTGATAAACTAGCTAAAAGGGCCACAACTTTGAACTATTATGCAGATAACATCCAAATTGCATCCGATCTCAAGCAAGTCATCAAGCATAAGGTCAAAGCTCTATGGCAAGATCATTGGAACTCCATCCCGACAAAACTGCAAAAAATCCAATCTTCATTAAGCCACCCTTACTATATTGGAGCTTCAAATCTCTCAAGACAAGACCTAGCGGTGCTGAGAAGACTAAGAATCGGTCACACTAGATTCACTCATGGATACCTTATGTCATCCAACAATCGACCATTCTGTTCAACTTGTAACTGCATCTACACCATTGAACACATTATTTTAGAATGCCAACAGTACACAACTAGAAGACAACAGCTCAACCTCAAAGGAAGTCTTCAAGAGATACTCGGAAATCCAAATAATGTCCTCACCGTTCTCCAGTTCCTGAAAGATGTCCAGCTACACCACAAAATATAATATATTTATTGTATACTTTACTGTACCTGTGCGAGTGGCCTTAGTAGCCGAGCACGTTAATTGTAATAAAAAATAAATAAATAAAACCGGCAAACTACGTTTTATCAAAATAAATAAAATAAAAATTGGTTCACGAGACGGGGAAAGAATGTTTTAAATCTGCCAGGTAATCGAACGAGTTGTAACGGAGCCACTTCCAAGTTCGAGTTTTTTTTGTTTTGGATTATTGTTACCAAATGGTTGATCTCCCAATAATCAGCCAGAAACAGCACCAAAGCCTCTTCGCAGCTTATTTGAGTCTATCGCTATCCTTTTCATTTTCAAGAACAAATAGCATGCGCACTCTCTTTCTTTAAATGGCCGAACTACAAACAGCTGCTGTGCTGTATCCTCTTCTGTCGCATGGGATGGTTGGTTGGGACCTCTCAGTCGCACATATTCACTCGCAGCAATATTTCACTTTTTAAAATTCGACAACCCGAATTCAGGACTGATTTTTAGCAGACAACCCTATAGGCGAAAAAAGCTTAGACTCCAGCGCCTCTACCGGTCACTTTTTCGTCCTCCACTGGGCCTTTGATAGTTTGTTCAAATTCGTTTTCATATGACATGACGTAGGAGTTTCCTGAATTTTAGGTGTTATATTTTTCGTTTTTTAAGTGTGTTAAAGGATTTTGTTAGTAGGTGTTTTGTTAGGTGTTGTGTTAGGTATTCAGATTGTTGTGTTATATAAATTCATTAAACATTTTTATAGTTAGTGTATTTTTTTAGTTATGTTTGCAAAGGTATGTTTACCATATCTACTATATTAACTTTAAAACTTAATACTATTTTTACTTGCAGATGAGTGAAATTAGGCTTAGTATTGTGGATTACATGAAGTAATTAGAAGGGACCGAAAATTCAAAATGTGTTTACGAAGGTGAACACGTTTTAAATGCTGGGCATCTAATATTAGAGGGTAAAACGAAATCCACAGCAACATCCATTAATACTATTGCTTTGTGCCTTCAGTCATCAGCATTAGAGAACGAACCCCATAAAATCGAGGGACGATTAAAAATAGAGAATGAGAGGGCACACATTGAACTAATGGTTTGCTCTTGTAAAGCTGGACAAAGTGGGCGGTGCAAGCATATTTCAGCATTTCTTATTAAATGCACAAGGTGTTTAAGTTACCAAAACCAAAAAAGCACTATCAAGCAAAATCGATTTTGATATTGACGTTTTCCTTTTTTTATACATATTTCTCTTTTCTGCTTTGTGTTTTTTGTTTTAGGGAGGATATACAAAGTTTGGAAAATATTTCACAAACACAGTTGAAATGTGCTTGGTCCACCCAAAAATTAATTACCAGGGAAAAATACAAACCAGTACCTGTAAAAGAAATGCCTTGTTTGGTAAATAAAGTTCCATCATGCAATATCCAAATTAACAACTCTGAAGTATTAAACTTTTTTTGTGCTAACTTGCCTCAATCAGCAATTTCAAAACGTAGGTATGAAGTGTGAAGTTTTATATTTTGCAGATTTTAACCAAATTAATTTTAGAGCCGGTAGAAGACATTTTACTGATATGGATGACATTTTGGAGGAAGTTAATACGGGTAGGTATATAAACAAAATACTGGACAACGCTTCACAATCAACTATATTGATGGAGATATTTTCAAAGAAAGTTGCTTTAAAAGATTGTTGCAATGAAATGTTTCAATCATTGTGTTCCGAAGATATTGATTCAATAATGAAAGCAGCACAACATAGTCCAGAATGGTTAAAATATAGAAAATTCAGAATAACCGGAAGTCGTTGCTATTCTCTGTATACATATTCAAAAAATGACTGGGAGACTAAAACGGTCAAATATTTTTACGAACATTCTTTCAATAATAAATTTGTTAAACACGGGTTAAAATGGGAGTCACAGGCAAGAACCGTTTTTAAAGATCAGACAAAATCAGTAGTATTTGAATGTGGAATGGTTGTAAGCCATTCAAACCCATGGCTTGGATTTTCTCCAGATGGAGTAATTATGGAAAATGACAGACCACATCAATTGTTGGAAATTAAATGTATTTTTGAAGGTAATAAAACAACTAATGTAAAGTAGGTGGTAGTTTATATTAACCAATATTTGACAAGCTTGAAATCATTGTAAAAAATAATTGAATACACACATGTACAGGTTATTATCTACATAAAATTAATTGAATCAATTTATAAAACACACTTATTTTTTATTTTAGGAGCTGTAAAAACTGCCAAGTACTTGATCCAAGAAAATGGAAAATATAAATTGAAAAAAAACCATCAATATTATGGACAGGTCCAAATGGGGATGGCAATTTTAAATTTACAAAAAGCAATATTATTTATATTTGCTTCTTTTGATGATTCTGGGTTAATTGTAGAGGTTGATTTTGATTACGAATTTTCAAAAAAATGCTCCCAACTCTAAAAGAAAGATATTTTGAAAATATGTTACATATTTTATGTACTCGGTCTGATTTGTGATAATGGGCCTCTGTATCGATTTTTTTAATAGTTCATGGCAATATTTATGATCGAATGTACAAGAATATCCGACTTTTACAACTGAAAACTTCCTATTAACCAAGAAAACCGTTATTAAAAATCAAATTTCGATGAATCTGGTGAATTATTAAGTATCCCCAACGTTTACCAAAACATACAAACTTCTATTCAAACTTTTGATATTTATTCGTTAAAAAGAGTGAAAGGGTTATATTTTTAATAGTCTTAGCTTTGTTCTAGTAGATTTCAGAACTGTATGAAGTAGTCCATTAACCCTTAAAATACGGTAACCTATCTTAAAATTTATTTTAGCACATTTTAAATTTTAATGAGTGATTCTAACCATTTATTTAAAGGTTCATTAAAAAAATTAATAAAGTTCTATATTATTAAACGTGATTTTCTTTAATTGGTTACCTAAAAAGTATGGAAACTGTTCTTATAGGCATTAAGAGTAGATTTTGGCTATTCATTAGCATCTGAAAGACTGAAGGGTGAAAAAAATTATTCATTAAAAATATATTTAAACTAATCTGTTAAGTTAAATATCTACAATCTGCCAAAATAGAGGAAGAAAGATTAGTAATTCCACATATAATGGTGAAAATGTCCTTTACATAAGGCACTAATGACCATTTCAATTTACCTGATAAAATATTGAAAATTTTTATTCTTTGATTAGACCTTTCTATGTGAACCCTAGCAGAGGCTATTTTTGCATTAAAAATAGCTTCAGTGGCTGATAACTGTTTTTGATGTCTTAAAAATGGGGGTCTCAATAACTCAATTTGATTAAAATGACATACATCATCAATTAGAAACCCCTTATCTACCATTATAGCATCTTCTTTAGGTGTTAACATTGAAATTAAATTGCTGTTTTCAAAGATACATTTGTCTGATGCTTTCCTTCCATAGGATTCACTAACAAAAGTAATTAGTCCTCCAGGTGATACACCTGTCATAAATTTTACAGTCAAGTTAGATTTATAATAAGAGTAGAATTTAATTCGACAACATAAGCATTTTGGCTTTTGAATAAAAATTTCCGTACAATCTAGCACAATCCACACATTAGAAAATTCACACTTGGGCATATTATTTTTAATTTCACTGCTGTCTGGAAAGTATATAGCAGATGCCAATATTTTACTCAAAACAGGTATTAATTCCAAAATATAATCTCCACATAATGATGGAGAAATGCCAAATAGAACAGCCAATGTGGCATATGATAGATTTGTTTTGAGTTTTGTCATCACAAGAATTGTTCTGTCTTTCAAAGATAAACGATATACCTTTTTCTCCAAATGCACTTTCTCCAGCTAATTCGACAACATAAGCATTTTGGCTTTTGAATAAAAATTTCCGTACAATCTAGCACAATACACACATTAGAAAATTCACACTTGGGCATATTATTTTTAATTTCACTGCTGTCTGGAAAGTATATAGCAGATGCCAATATTTTACTCAAAACAGGTATTAATTCCAAAATATAATCTCCACATAATGATGGAGAAATGCCAAATAGAACAGCCAATGTGGCATATGATAGATTTGTTTTGAGTTTTGTCATCACAAGAATTGTTCTGTCTTTCAAAGATAAACGATATACCTTTTTCTCCAAATGCACTTTCTCCAGCTGATGCACTAAACAGTTTAATAATTTAAAATTGTTTATACCAGTAAAACTATTAAGTGCTAACTCAGTTTTAATAAAGTGGCTTAATGTTAATACCTCAGGAGTATTTACTTGTGCACCAAAATCTCTAAAACTTTTTGGGCCACAATAGTTGGGTTGTGAATGCAACAAACTTATTAATTTTCCTGCAGCTTGAATTTCCTTTTCTGCACGTCCCAATCCAGCATCTTCTTCATTATGAGATATGCACTTTTTAGCCACTAATATTGGATTTTCCGCTTCTTGTAACAATGTTTTTTTAATTTCTCTATTTTCTAACCTTACACTTCTAGAAGAAGGACCAGGTTGATTTTCGTCTTCCAAAGGTAACTTCCTAGACGGTACTACATTAAATTTTAATCTGTGTAATTTAGAGCCGTCTCCTACAAACAAAAACTATTAATACAGAAGCACAAAAAACAACTGAGTACTAACCTCTATAAAAATAATCGTTTTCAGAGAAATGCAATGAACATACTCTCATGTACGGACTCACAGGCTTTTCAATTTTTGATTTCCTTATCCATTCCTCCCTCCGATCAACAGCTTCGCGTTTCCCTAATTTAGTTTCCACCAAAACACGTTGTCCTTTTTTGGGAAATGTATGAAAACTAAGTTCTTTATTCACTCTTACCCAAGAGGAACACATGGGAACGCAACACTGATGGTTCATTTTGATAAATTAAACAATTTTTTATCAATTTTGAGACTTTAAAACATCACGTACAGACAGAAACCGTAAAATCAACGTATGAATTACATATATAAACAAAATTTTAAAGGCCCACTGGAAGGTTTCAAAATAAAACTGTAGGTGGCGTATCGCTTATTTTGTCTTGTCTATACCACCGTGTTCGTAATGAAATAATCCTTATTTTCATTCAATTTTAATTCATTAACCAGACCGGTGCAAGTTACTAGTATCGATTTACCTGTTTATACCTGCCTACCCGAGAGTTGTGACGGGAAAAAAGAGGCAACCTAACGTTTGCATATTCTATGGGCTTCATACTTTCGATTGGTATGGAATTTGTCAATTAACCAAACCGGTGAAATGTTAAAAAAAAAATTTTTTTAAATAGTTTATTAATCATATCCTGGACTGAAATTTTTTAGACAACCCATATGCAATATATTTATTGACTTATTAAATTGAATATAAAATACGTTTCATCCATTAACCAGCTCGGTGAAGGTCGTTTTATATCGGGATCCTATACTATAATATTTATTCAATTGCATTAAAATTTCATTTTACAGTAAGTTTCAGTATTTCCGTTTCATAGCAAATATACACCGAACTCAAGTATAGTTACTTCTTGAAAAACCCTTTGGTATTTATTCCCGATTTCCAATCCCGTCCCGATTGAAATATTGAGGAGTGCCAGGCGTCTGGCCAGGGCTATTTGATATTGTACTTCGTAAAGCCGTTCTAAATTGAAATCTTGAGGAGGTAGCAGGCGTCTGGCCAGGGCCCTTTGATATTTTAATTCAAGGACCAAACCCTTTGGTATTAATTCCCGATTGAAATATTGAGGAGTGCCAGGTGCCTGGCCAGGGCTCATTGATATTTTAATTCAAGGACCGGATCCTGTAGTATTCCCGAATAATGCTCCTTTGACATTTTGTAATTCCAGAACCGGAAAACCCTTCGTATTCTTTCTCCCGATCCCACCAAATATAAAGATTTAATATTAATATTTATTCTACATGCCGGGTGCATAAAAAAGTGATGGCACAAAGGCCCCTAAACTTTAAGTTTGCTTTTACCGTTTCTTTTCTATATAAAAAATATGTTTATGCTTATAAACCACTCTCGCTTATGTCATGGCCGCTTCGTCTCTAATTTACGCATGTTAATTGTACATATAGTCTGCTTACATATTTGTGCTTTTGGATACCAGGGTATTGTCGCTTTTCTTGAATAATAGGGTTTTTTATTACTATAACGGCTTCAGGCAGCCACAACCATTGTAATGCGTTTTCTTCCTCCTCGTACTTTAAGTTGAGACTAAGTACCTGGACACGTCACAATTGAAACCCCAAAAATGCGGATTCAAGTTTTCTCCCGACTCGAGTTTCGAGAGTTCCGGATAACAACAGATGGAGGTACGGAAAATGCCAGGGGTCGGATTGTAACTTATTGTCTAAAATAAGTAACGGTTTACTTGTTTTTATAGTGCTTTATTGTTCGACGGTTCGAACAAAATTACCCTAAATCGGCCAATAGGATAACTGCTGTTGTCAAACTTAAAGAAAATACATTTGGAACCAATGGTAGTACCGAAGTACTAGTAAAATATTAATAAAACTACAATAATTCAATAACGGTATATATTCTCTAACATGTAGGTAGAATCATAAAGCAAACACAAAACTTTACCAAAGCAAGGCAGTAAGCGGACGGATATCCCAATAAGTAATATACACTAGGCAGAATATGAGCGAGCGGATATAAACAAACGGTTCATGTACAATGCAATGAAATAAAATAAAAACATAACATTTTTACGGACTCAGTGGTTTTATAAACGTAAACTAAAATATTTCACGGTCTTAAGCAGCGGTTTAACAAAATTTGAAAGTTAATTTCCATAAAACAAAACAAAAATCATAGAAAATGAAAATGCCAACGAGACCCGGGGCAGGCAGCGATTCGCTGAAAAACCTGGCAGAATAAATTTAATCCCCGAACGAAATCCACGAATCGCCCAAAAATTTAATATTATTTCTGGGAACCGGAAAACCCTATAACTCAAATCAAAACAGCGGAAAGAGGAAGAAATCTCAACAAGACCCAAGTCAGTCGGCGATTCACTGAGATTCCTGTTAAAGAAATAAATTTAATTCCTGAACGAGACGTCTAGAAATCAAATATGATTTCTTAAAACCAGACAAATTATTAACAAACTCAACGGAAGGAAAAGAAAGAAATCTCAACAAGACCCGAGTCAGTCGGCGATTCGCTGAGATTCCTGTTAAAAAAATAAATTCAATTCCTGAACGAGACTTGCGAGACGTCCCGTAATCAAATATTATTTCTTAAAACCCAAGCAAAGAAGCTCTATAAACAAAACGAAAGATAGTTTAAGCTGGTGAATGGACATAGTATCCGCAGCCAAGGTAAACCTAATCACACACACACACAACGAAAGATAGAAAAAAATGTCGGTAAAGAAAGCCACCAGAATAACAACGTTGCTCACAAAAACTTGATTCTGGATCAAAACTTCAAAGTATCTACGGACAAAATTGACAAATAAAATTTTAAAATGTACGATAAAAAAAATATATCGTATCGTTTACACTTTATTTATCAGAAAAGAGAAAATTAAAAATACCAAATAAGAAAAACCACTGAGTATTATCTGACGGTAGTAGACCCAACAAATTGATTCTTTGGTACAGAATGTAAAATTTAACTATCAAAATAATTTTCAACAAAATAAATTTCTTCGGAAATATAACGGAGCAAAATATAATTTTTACCTTGAAAACACTAGGTTCACCACTTTCGAGGAACGCTGTATTTGGCGTTTACTTTTCGGACTTCTTGAAGGCGAGAGCGGAGAGGAAAAAAGTTCCTTTTCAAAACTGTTGTTTTGCTATTTATGCCTTCGTTCCCACTAATCGATTCAAAATAATTTTAGTAAAAAAACTCAAACTAGATTTAATTGCTGTATACCAAAATTCATATGGATATACTGAATGGCCGAAATGTTTTAATCATATAAAATTAACGTGAGGAAGTGACCTGTTACCTATTTTACATATTGAAAACTAAATAAACTGAAATTATAGGTACTGGTAAAAAAACAAATTCAAATCTTTATCAAACCCAAAAAGTAACTTCGTTACACCATTGTATATACTACGAGGGTAGGTGTAATAAAACTTAACTGAACCTGTGTGTTTTTCTGACCTACTGTAGAGTATAGAGTTTCCCTATAGTAGATTAGTTGCTTAGCTGCACGAATTTAGCTTCCCCGCATTGTGGGCCAGGAGTGTAAACTTTTGTTTCAGGACCAGTAAGGATCACTAACCCGGCCGGATTGGATATAACTAGACCCTCGGAAATTTCCGTATCTCCATCTGAGGCTACCTGCAACTCTTGACGATTGAAATCAAGGGGCCGTGGAGTTAACCACGTTAAAAATCTGGTGCCCGAGAAAGTGTAAGGTTTCGAAGGTGTCAAAAGTGGCGTGCCCTGTTGGTAAAATCCAAAGGGTAGGTAAAACACGTCACAATAGAATCTACAGAAATAATTATCGAGCCAATGATAACAATAGATGAAATAAGTACAGATTCTCAAAGTGTAACTGGTTTGGGAGAAATGCAGCATGTAGTGGTTGGAGTATCTCAGCAAAATGGAAGAGGTCAATCAAGCGCAAACGTAACAGAAATTCCAAATAGCTACAGTCTATTTAGATACCATAAATCAGCTCATGAATATTTTAAGGACAACTTCAAAAATAATGAATTTGGATATGCTTGCTCAATTTGCGATCGACTTTGGTTTAAAAAAGATTTGAGCAAACCTACATCTGGAACTATAATTAACATATTAACCAATGGACAAAATGTCGATACACTCAAAATTTGCTCTACTTGTAAATCAGCATTAGATAAAAATAATATTCCTAATATGTCTGTTTATAATGGATTTCACTATCCCACAATACCACAGCATTTACCAAAAATAGATTTCATCACTGAAAGGCTTATTTCTCCGATAATTTCTTTTATGCAAATAAGACGATTAAGGCACGTCCAAGGACAGTTTAACGTTTAACGTTTTGTATATATAGTATTGAATTAATAGAATATTTCGAGGATTTCATTAGTATTGTAGTTCTTTTTTATTCATCATTTTACTAATTTTGTACAATTCTTAATTTTTGTGTACGCCACTGGATGATACATTCATTGACATGTCAAGGGATTACAGAAATAGTGTTATGGTAATTAATCAGCTGTATCTCCAATAACTATTTTTATAGCGAGTGTAAAGGAAGCGGAACCGTTTTGAGCTTTTGTAAAGAATAAGGAATGCTCGTGTCTTTAGATTTTGTAAGGACATCATTGGTACAAATTCAAGTTAACAACACTGGGAAATTAAAAGTAACGTGTTGTATTCTAGCAGTAATTGTACGATTTACATACCTGTGTGTGTTAGTTGTTAGACGTTAAATAGATTAGCGCCTAATTTGGCCGGTTATAGTTACTGGGACTTTTATATATTTGTTGTTCGCGAATATTTCCCCAACAGAAGTCGCTAACGACGTTTGGTGTTCTGGGTAGTGGATGGAGTTATCTTCCGACTACTGAGTGGTACGAAGAGTTTGGTGAAAGATCTGGGTTGAAGAATCAGGATTCTGCAAGAATTTTAACTGGCATAAAGCCATCCGATATTATTCGGGATTATTATCTCTACCATTTTAAGTGGGATTTGGGTGTTGGACGTATTTTTGAAGGAGGACGTAGTTTGAAGGAAGTGGAGTGAAATCCTTTTTCCCACGCCATTTTTGGAATTTTTTAGTGGATCTGTTACCAATTGGTAAGTAAAGGTAGTCTTATCTAAAGACCCTTTCTATAGTACCGTTTACATTTCTAGATGGGAATAATCGTTTTGGTGGTATTTGTCGTCTTTGGACTAGGCCAAGTAGGTGAGGTCACTGGAGTAAGTGAGGCTACCGGAGTAGATTCGGGGTCTGCGTTTGTTGGTCTGTTGGAACCCTTCGCGATAGAAGGTTGGTAAAATTGCTTACATGACTAGATTTCGTTAGTTGTATTTATATATAAAAGTTGCCCAGTACATAACGTTGTAGATAGTTTTCTTTTCATTGTAATTATAGTACCTATACTGATTTTTCGGTGAATTTCAGTATCTATTTCCAACAATTTCGTTATTGAACGAAATATACCTAATAATAAGTCAATTACGTAGTAAATCTTACTTAATACTTTTGGAATAGAGTTACATTCAGATAAGGACTTGTAAAGACTCATAGTCCACAGTCCTACTACTAGTTCTGCTTAAGGCATGTCCTTCAGACTAATATCTGCAAGGAAATTGATAAGTTAATATAATTTGCATTAAAAGTAGTTTTGTAGTATTCACTTCAGCTATAATTTAAGAAACTAATTCTTATATTCTTTCAACTATGATTTTGGTTACAGCAGGTAACCACCACATTAAGTAAAACAGGTAACGCCTGATTTATTATTTCATATTAGATATTCATTTTAGTTATATAGATTGGTTAGGTTATCTTTCTCTAGTTAAGAATTTTCTTTAGCATACAGGGTACTCTACAAAAGGATCAGTATAGGCTACATTTGGTATTTAATCAAAATTCACATTCTGATGTTTATACGTTTACTTAACTATTCGTGTAAGGTGGAACTATAAAATAGGTTAGCTAGTATAGTAGGCTCAGTTTGTTTATAGTAACTTTTGAAGTTAATGGGGGGTAAGGTTAGTTTTCCTAGAAAGGTAAAGTACCTTTTGAAACTTTTGTCTTAACTGGGAGTTGTAAAATTAATTTTTTGGGACACTTGAAAATAATTGTCAGGATTTTATACAATTTTGGTAATGGGTTGTATTGTTTTTAAAGGGTTCAAGTTCAAGTGCACGTTCACGTTCCTGGTCAAGTGCATATTTTTGCTACTATTGGGAGCAAGTAAGGATCAGGTAAAGATGAGAATAATAGACAGTGGGGACAACGGAGATCCTAGGAGGAAGATGGTCACAGGGGATGAGGTGTAATCCCATCTCATTTTTCTTTTCTTATTTTTATTTATGGGTATGTAGATTATAGTTTTTACCTACAGTAGAGCAAGAACCTGAATACGGGAGGTTAATTGGATATTACTAGTTTTAGGATTCTGTTTTATTTCTTTTTCTATATAACTATTACGGGGGGGTTACTTGGATTTTACTAGTTTTAGTTTTTTTTTTATACAACAGAACCGATGGTTCTGAGTTCACTTGGTTAAGTGTAACTGTTATATATGGGGGGTATAGGATTTCAATAGCTTTAGGTTTTTCTTATATAAAAAAACAGATGGTTCGAAGTTCACTAATGTCAGTGTAACTATTATGGGGGGGTATATTGGATTTTATTAGTTTTAGGATATATTTTTTTTTTATAAAGAACAGATGGTTCTGAGTTCACTTAGTTCAGTGTAACTATTACAGGGGGTATAGGATTTCAATAGTTTCAAGTGTATATATATGAAAGAACAAATGGTTCGAGGTTCACTTCTTTAGTGTAACGATTATATACGGGGGGTTGTTGGATTTTAATAATTTAGTTTTTGGTTGCGTACTTCAGTACTATTACGCAAATATTATTTGGTCGTCTATGGTCAGTAAGACTAATTTGGATAACTCAGATTTACATCATTATGAGATAAATGTCATTAACAGGTTCTTGGCCCACTAAGGCTATACATTATTGTTAACACTACTTATCACCTTTCAGACATTTCTTTTCGTAGCCTGCGGTTGTTTTGGATCCAACATAGTCGTGCGCCACGGTTTCTTTTTTTTTAGTCTTGCTCATTGTGATCATTGATTTATGATATTGCGTATGTAAATTTATAGTATCTGATGAGTGCGAGTAAATATATGTATATTTTGGGTTAATAATAATAAGGGTTGTAAAGGGGTAGGTTTTGTATTAATCTCAATTCAGGAATAACAGTTCGTTTTGTACCATCATATTAAATTTTAAGTACTGAATGGAGTTTGGTTCTTCAGCGTGAAGATAATTATAATTTGTAATTTTTTTTATTTATAAACATTTTGTCGCGACTTGCAAGGTGGTTGCTGTTAGTTTTGTATACATAATTGGATTCTCTATTGTAAGGTAAGGTTTAGTCTCATTTCTTCCTCATGTACCCTTTGCAAGTTTAGGGTGGGGGAAAACAGTTCTTGAGGTCATTTAAACTTCGCTGGCGCCCATAAATATTTTCTGGTAAATTTTATACTCACACCCTGCCACCGTTCTGAGTGAGCTGAAGGCCCTAAAGGTTGACACCGGGACAACTGGACTTACATGTAACCCTATAGACTACTTTTTGTCTTGAAAGAAAAAGGGAAGGTTACAACAGTTCGGCATATACGGACAAATTATCAATGTTCCTGTTGACACAATGGTACGATCACTTCCAAGAAATATCAATGATGAACACTGCATACAAAAAATTAATTCATAAAAGTAGTTTTGTTCATGGCCTAATTAACATCGGATCAATTAAAAAATGGTTGCATTATTTGATTAATACACCTTTATATCAGTATTATAAAATAACAGTGGATGAATCATTTTTTAATCAAGAAACACCACTGATTACACAATAGCATATTGACGAATATAGTGAAAACATTGATATTGAAGAAAGCCTTACTGCTCATCAACAAACTTTGGTATGGAATGAAGAAAAATATTTAATATTAGCACCAGGGCAACAAAATATTATTATTCGATGAGCATGCTGAAGTGTTATCATTTCCGAGTATTTATATGGGACACTTCAGACAATTTAGGGATACAGTCAAAGTTACACCGCATCTAGTGAACTACGACGTAAGGATCGACGAGGATCCCTATCATTTGTTATATATGGCTGTAAAAATAATGAGACTGCGAGTTCGTGACTGTTTAACAATCGCGTTTGAACATATTGGTACAGATACCAGTATAACTAAGGAACAAGTTCAATCCGAAGAGTATATACATAACTGCATAGAGTCTAATTTAGCTTTTTTACGGTCAATACATAATTCAGTTTGGTACTGGTCTAAAAGAAAAAAAGATTTATTTGCAATGATTCGGCAGCTAGGCTAGCCAACTGCTTTCATGACACTATGCGCCAATGAAATAGGGTGGTCGGTTTTGTTAACATTGTTGCATAAATTAGCTGAAGAAAAAGAAGATATGCAAAATGTTATCGCATTAGAACTAAGTTTTATCCAAAAAAATTCATTAATTAACAACGATGCTGTAACATGTGCGATTTATTTTAACAAATTAGTTAATGTAATAATGACAATTTTACAGTCAAAGAAATTCAGTCCTTTTGGTAAATTTAGAGTTATAAACTACTTTTTGTGGATTGAATTTCAACACCGAGGAAGTCCACATGCCAATATTCTCTTATGGCTTGATATTGCTCTCACAGATATCCTTGGAGAAGAGCAAAAAGGAGCAATAGAAATGATTAACAGTTTAGTATCAGTATCAACCTCGGAAGCATCCGGAAATATAAAATTACTTACGCATAAGCATACTTTTACGTGCTACAAAAAAATTAGCTCTACTTCAGTCCAAAAGTGCCGATTTGAAGCACCATTCATGCCTTGTAAATCTACCATGATTTTAATACCAAAGGAAAAAACGAATCCACTTTACAAAGAACTCTTCAAAAAATATAATGAAATTAGAATTAACTTAGAAAGTAATGACTAAGACCGTATTGATGAAAGTAATAATATCAGATCAGATGAAGAATACAACGATCTGGTATTAGTAGACCAAGAATTTTCTATAAACGACATCCATCAGAAAAATGGCACAATACTTTCAATCCATTTGTTTTTAATGTCTTAAAGTCAAATATGGATTTCCAGATAATTACTGAAGAATACTCCTGCGCGGCATATGTCGTCGAATATGTAAATAAAACCAACAGAGGCATTAGCAACTTGCAACGCAAAATAATAGAAGTTATGAATGAGAATCCAGGATTGGATATCGTTGAAATAACTCGTAAAATGAGCATTGATATGCTAAATACTATTGAGATGAGTAGTCAAGAAGCTGCTTGGTATCTTTTAAGGTTACCAATGTCTAAATGATCAGTAGCTGTTCAGTAAACTAACACTTGTTGGCCGATTGAACGACAGCGGATACGAAAAACACAAAAACAAATAGATGAACTTGATGACAACTCTACTGATATTTGGAAGGAAGATTGGTATGACAAGTACCAAAAACGGCCGGAAGAACTGGAAGCAGTTTCTTAATAATGAATTACGCGAACGCGGAGGAATAGTTTCGGAAAAGCAAAAATGTGATGTAGAAAGGGAAGGGAAGGATCAAATAATAGGTGGTAACTTCACAAATAACTTCAAAGATTCCGTGGAAGAGTGGACTAAATTGGCAAATATTTTAAATAGTATTCCCGGGGGAGAAGATCATTCATTGTCGTGAACGGATTCGAAGGATTGCGGGGAACCCGGAAATTTTTGATCTAATTCCGCAAACTCTAAATTTTCCATTAACTATACGCCCACTTTCAGTATAAATATACAAATTATCTATGGTTATCACGTACAAAAATGTGCTCGCTGCATAACGAACAATATGAAGCGAATGCGCAAAGCAGAGAGCGCGCAAGAATAGTATTTAAATGAATTCGTTAGGAAGCGAGTAACCTTGAGTGTTGCGAACGGTCAAGAATTGGGGTCCAGACAGACATTGACTTAGAAGTGTAATTGAATGTCTGTCGGAGCATGTAGCCTGGGAAGTAGTTGTTTCTTCTTCGTTGAACGGCCACTGTTTTTGAAAAATATTTTTCAAAACTTAGTTTGTAAAGCGTTAGAATAATATATTTATTCTTCGATATCTAAAAATGTCATTCTTGATAAAAAGTTTTGCTTGTTCTGAAACCCCATAAAATGAAATCAAATTCAAGTTTTTCAAAAATTTTCAAAAATAATGTATTAATTTAGTGAGTGACGTTTACGATGTACCAAGTAACTGTCAACTTTTATAAATAATTTTCAAATTGTCATTATTTAATAAATATTTCACAACAATGTTAACTATTCAAGAATTATAATCACTATCAAAAATAACAATACAGAATAATAATGTAAGAAATACTAAGTAAACAAAAAACATCTATTTAATATATCCTCCCCCACCTTCAAAACATCTCTCAATTCTCTTTCTAATTCCTTTGATAGATGATAGCTCTTTTCAAGTTTTCAATATTATGATTTAAATTATTTGCGTAAACTTTTTGTTTTAAGTAGCCCCATAAAAAAAATCTAAAATAGTTAAATCGGGGAATCGGGGCGGAAAAAATATTGGTCCATAACGTCCTATCCATCGCCCAGGAAAATATTCATCCAGCCAACCTC
Source organism: Lochmaea crataegi (assembly GCA_947563755.1). Taxonomy (NCBI): domain Eukaryota; kingdom Metazoa; phylum Arthropoda; class Insecta; order Coleoptera; family Chrysomelidae; genus Lochmaea; species Lochmaea crataegi. The sequence goes on from OX387429.1 coordinate 42,756,049, forward strand.
TAATTAGCAAAGTAGAATGTGACGAACATCCATCATGTTGAAAGTACATTGTACGCCTTTGCTCAAAGGGAATATTTTCTAATTCATGTATTAAGAAGTTGTCCAGCAAATACAAATATTCCTCCTGAATTAACGTATCTTCCAGAAAATACGGTCCGATTATTCGATCCGGTAAAACCGCACACCAAACATTACCTTTTTTAGCAAATTTACTATTACAGTTAATCCTGTAGCTCGGAACTTACTACATTACAAGGACTGATCACTGATTTTATGAACTCCACAAATAAATTAACTATATACAGATCGCATATCTTGAAAACAAATTTTTTTGGAGAAAATGCAAAAAGAGGTCGATTTTTATTTCAAGGGGAACATCTTTCGATCATATCGTCAACTATCCTACATCCCTACCCTCACCTCTGTCACTTTTACCAATAAAATTTAAATAAGGAAAGTACTAAGTGTGACACATCATTGAAAAGGTAATTTTATAAGGACTTTGATACTGTGACATGTGACAGTTCAAATAAGCGTATTTTCATGTGAAAGCCAAAAATTTAATGCATAATTACCTTTGGAATAAAATTTAACTTACTACGCCTATGTTTTCGTAAAATAAAAATAAAGGTTTTTGTTCCCATAACTACCAGGTCTGTTTTAGTTTAGTTTAGCGTCATTGATACTTCAAGTCTATTAGCGAGTGAAACATAAAAATGGTTTATTCTATTCAGGAGAGAGTAGAAATTGTTGAAAGTTATTTAAAAAATAACGAATGTGCTAACACTGCCTGTACAATTTTCAATAAGCGACATCTAAACAAACAGGTTAAACGAAATTACGTTTTGGAACTTATTTCAAAATTTCGACAAACAAAATAAAAAACGGCAAATTCAAAATCCAGTAAGAAACGAAGCGGTAGAGGTAGCAGTTTTGGGACAAGTTGTTGCAGATCCAACTCTTAGTACAAGAAAGCTTGCAGAATTATCTGGAGTAAGTCAACGTACCGTCGGGCGAATTTTGAAAGCCAAAAAATTCCATCCCTATAGAATTCATTTAGTTCAGGAACTTAACGAAGACGATTTTGATCGCCGCTTGCAATTTTGTGAAATCATGAGCGAGCATGCTATACAAGATCCACATTTTCTTTATAACATTTGTTTTTCGAATGAATGCAGTTTTTATGTTAACGGGACTGTCAATCGACATAACTGTCGACACTGGTCAGATTCCAATCCAAGAGTATTTCATGAAACGCATACTCAACACCCAGAAAAGTTAAACGTTTGGACTGGAATATTTGGCGATCGTATTGTTGGTCCATTTTTTTTACCAGGTAATTTAACTGGGGGTATGTATTTGGAATTACTCGAAAACACCATTGATCCAATGTTAACAGACATAATAGAAAACGATAACCGATACCCTGAAGATCACCTAATATTTCAACAGGACGGGACTCCTCCACATTTTGCTGCAGCGGTTCGTCAGTACTTAAATGAAAACTTAGCCTAGACATTGGATTGGACGAAGAGGATTTATTGAATGGCCCCAACGATCTCCTGATCTGTCCCCCTTAGATTACTTTTTATGGGGATATCTGAAAAGTAAAATATACGCCACTCAGCCAGGTTCCTTAGAAGAGTTACGTGAACGTATTATTACCGAATGTCGTCAAATAACTCCAGAAATGCTCCAAAACGTCAGACAAAGAGAGAATACGGCTCCTTTTCTTACACCGCATATCGTTCATTCTGTTACAAAAATAAAAATACCGGCTAGACACCCTGAGAGCTCGAAATGGATTCTACATCATTCAATTTTTTGGTCCCCCTTTTTGTTCTTTTTGTTGCCGCGAGTTTTCTTACCCTTTCTCAACAAGAAAATGGAACTTTCTTTTTATAACCAAAGTAGAGTCTCGATTGACGTGTGGTAAGATGTTAGGCCCCAATTAGACCGGGTTGGCCTTTGCCGAGTGGCGGATTGCGCTCGGCATACAAACAATCTGAAAAATGACTGCTTAGTCGCTCTATCTCTTCACCTTGGCACCTATAGCAATCTCTTCTCTTTTTTGCCCTCAATGGCTACATTTCCTTAGTTTTTAGTTGTTTTTTCCTTACTTTACCAGGTTGGCCACACTTTTATAGAGTTCTGGGCCGATGTGCCGTATTCCTTGACAGGGTCATGGGTGTAATTTTATTAGTAATACCTTTGTTCACTTCGAAGAGATCATATCGATGGACTGAACGGATGGAGCTGTATTGACTTTCGGCTTGATGACCAATAGTTACTGTGGACGCTAACTGGCAACCTCACCGAATGTCGATCGGGCGCTATTATTTCTATCCCATTTCTGTGCTTTCTGAGTATATACAGGGTGTGCCGTAAATTAGAGGCATGATAGATCGTTAAAAAATATTTAAAATACCCTAATAAAACTTGTGAGATACAGGCTGTTGAAGGATGCAGAAGAAATACACATTTTATTGCATAGCTTCTCGGTGGATGAAAGTACAAATTCAAAATTTTTTGTAGGTTAACGTCTCTTCAAAACACATCAACAGTATTAATTCTGTAAAATTCTAATGAGCCAGTGGTGTGGTACGAGGGGTACGTAAACTTTTATTGTACCATATTTTTGAAACACCCTGTATTTAGAGCTAAAGACTTTTGTCTGCAATTCTTTATTGAATTTGCTACATAAAAGGTACTCTTTGTTGAACTCGATACAACACTCCATTTTCAAGATTTTTAACTTTTTATTACAGTAAAACACTTTCTTATGTTGTAAATTTTTTTAAACAATAAATTTGGTCTGACGAAAACCCGCACGCCGTTAAAGTTACAAATCATCAGCACAGGTTTAAAATTAACGTTTGGGCTGGAATAATCGGGGACCAGTTTATCGGGTCTTTTATTCCACCGGAATATTTAAATGGGCCTAGATATGTAAATTTTCTTAGGAATAATTTAATAGATCTTCTTTATGATGTACCTTATCAACGTAGACTGTCAATGTGGTTTATGCACGATGGGGCCTCGCCACATTTTACACTGCAAGCTAGGGAATAACTAAATGAAATTGAATTTACTGTTTGGACCCTTACTTTGTGGAATCTACTCATATTGATGTTATAAATGAAACTAACTGTTTCTAAATAATTCCACTATTTAATGAAAAAATTATGAATAATAATAATTGTTCAAAAATAAAAGTCTAATTTTCAAACCGGCGACCACCCTATACTTAAAGGCGGCTCGTCGCCAACAACATATAAAAAAAACTATTTACTTATTTTCGCAGTCAAAACACCTGCAGTTACTGTTGCTGACCAATCACGCACTTTTCCCGGCTAACGGACGATTTGGGAGGTGTGGTGATCGGGTAGAAAAGTAGAAAAGAATGCTGTGGTTGATCTATGGCTGTCAAGGTGAAAAGACGTATCATTCGAACAAAACAAAAAATAACTATTTCGGGTACCGACAAAAGCCAACTTATAATTAAAAAACTTGAACAATTTAATGTAATCTCCTCGACAATTGAACTACTCTCGATTCAATATAAAATCATGTGTTTCGTGCTAACGTTGCTTAAGCAATTTCTTAAATAACCAAGTGCATATAGTGAAATGTAATGTACGTGTTATTGAATGTTTATGTGAATGTATCTAAATAATGTACAAATTGGACAAGGACTTTGTGAATAAAAAATACTAATTTAATAAAACAAAAAATGCAATTTATTCACCTGTACCTTCATGGATGCAATTGAGACTTCCATTTCTACAACTTCTTTTCACACCAGAAACAAGCAAACCAGCATCTATATTACAGTCTACATCTCCGACGGACTAGTCTTTTTCCGCCATGGTCCTACAGAGCCGGATGTGTTAAAAGAAGAAAAAAGAAAAAGAAGCCATCAGGTAAACGAAGAATACAAACGGGAAAAAAGTGGGTGCAATCAAAACGTAAGTTTTTACCTTTCTCTTAGTGCAAAAATAATTTCAGTGAGCGAACAATATCGAGTTTTATCATTAAACTTAGCTAGAACATTTTAACTACCTAGATATCTTTGAACGTAATAAGTTAGTTGAAAAAGTGTTTGTTAATTTTTAAAATAGAATACAATGTACATTTTTATTGCTCGAAAACAAATACTTCGCATGTTTTTTATGAATAACGAGAGAAAAAGTTGCAATAATCTTTCGAATGATTTTTGATACAAGTAGTTTTAACATTTTAACATTTTTTCGTATTTCGTTTTTAACATTTTTTCGTATAAAAAATAAAATTTGATTTTCACAAAGTAAAAAGGCACTTCTCTGAAGTGTCCCCCTGGTCAAATTTTTTTCCACCAAAATAACTTAGAAATTAGGTGAAAATTTTCACAATTTTTGCATAAAAAAAATATACATGCCTATTTCGTTTCCCACCAAAAGAATTTTTTGGCATTTGTCTATTGGGTAATAGTTTTTTTTTCAAGTTTTCAAACGAACATTGCAAATTTTTTTCTTTATGTTTCTCACCTTTGAACATTAAACAAGTAATCAGAGCGGTATCCGTTTGCTCGTGTCAGAATCCTTACCGAGGTCACTATAAGTAAATTTCTAAGTAAAACTAATCATGGAGCTATTAAAGAAAAATCGGGCAACCTGCAAATCTCAATTTACTCGTTTCAAAACTTGGGCAGATGCCAATACAGATTGTAGTGATAAAAATCAGATCCATATTAGATTGAATCAAAGTAAAATGTCTTTTGAAAAATATTGCGAAATCCAGGACAGTATCGAGGAAACGGAACCTGACTCTACCGACAGAGAAGTAACAGAAAAGGCATATTTCGATACCTATTCCATACTTCAAAACTAACTTGAAAAATTAGTCCAGAAGGACAATAATGAAGTTGATATAAAACAGGACACTCATCAAGTGATCTACAAATCAAACTCGAGACTTAAACTTCCGGAAATAAAAATTCCTGCCTTTTCTGGAAATTCTCTAGAATACCCTACGTTTATGAATCTTTTTACTGCATTAATTATCGACAACACCGTCTGATTCTGAAAAATTGTTTTACTTACGCTCCCTTCTAACGGGCGAAGCACTAAAACTTGTCGAATCATTGTCGATTAATAATGCAAACCTGAGGGTATCTCTGGGATTACTGGAAAAGCGTTATAATAATACGAGACAAATTGTTTCAAATCATTTTCAACAATTGCTAGGCCTAACAGAGATTGTAAAATGCACAGTTGGTAACTTAAGAAACTTCTTAGCGACAGCACAAACTACGTGCGAATCATTGAACACGTTAAACTTTACTCCGGAACAATTGTTCCACGCGCATTTAGTTCAAGTTTTATCCCAAAAATTAGACTATCAGTCTCGAAAAGCATTCGAAGAACAAGTAGAATCGAGCGGACTTAGTACCCCAACGGAACTTTTCGAGTTTTTGCATAAACGATGTGTAGTAATAGAAAGTATATCGAACCCTCAAGGGAACAAACCGGAACTCACCAAAGTAAATTCATCGCGAGTACAAAACTTCAAGCAGGAAAAATTATCGTTTTATACATCGCAACAGGAACCGGTCAACCAGATGAACAGTGCAGATCAACCGACTCATGCGTTCACTCAATTGTGCTCATACTGTAAAAACAGCCAGCACAAAATTTACAAATGCCCCAGTTTTGCATCTCTCTCTATAAATGAGAGGAGATCATTTGTTCAAAACAACAATATATGCCTTAATTGCTTAGGAAAAAATCATTCTGTTAAAACTTGTTTATCAAAAATAAGGTGCTCAATTTGTAACAGGAGACATCACACTTTTATTCACGAAACGGGTTACTCGCAGCCCACCGGTCCACACAACGAAATCCCCCAAACAAGTTGCCTCGTTTCAACTTCCCAACCTAACTACTCCCCCTCCTCAACATAATTCAGCCTCCCTTCCAATTTCACAGTCTATACCAAATAGAGGCGGACATAGCAGTTGACCATCATCCCTCCCTGCTACTGCCTTATCAACCCTTTCCGTATCCCCCACATATGTACTCCTTGCAACTGCTCACATTCTCGTGTACCCATCCCACGGCCCACCGATCATGATAAGGGCATTACTGGATAGTGGGAGTCAAACAAAGTTAGTTCGAAAATTGGAAATCACCCCATATAAGCACAATTTACTAATATTGGGCATCTGCCAAAACACGAAACAAATTAATAAGATGGTAAACATCTCTTGTCGATCAAAGTTCTCACAATCACAAAGTTTTCATATCTCCTGCGCGGTGGTAGAAAACATAACCTCGCACATTCCTCAAATCGCAATAGATAGGAAAAACCTTAAAATCCCTAATTACTTTGAAAATTACTTAGCGGATTTCTCTTTTGACACGCCATCAACAGTTGACATGCTCATCGGCGCTGACATGTTCTATAAATTGCTCCAATCGGGACTTCACAAACTAGGAAAAGGTTTACCCACGCTCCTGAACACTCACTTGGGGTGGATAATTTCAGGGAGCGTAGAATCAGATATTGATCATCGTACCACAGCTTATCACTCTATCTCTCACATGTGTACCAGCACCCTGTACTTAAGGGCGGCTCGTCGCCAACAACATATAAAAAAAACTATTTACTTATTTTCGCAGTCAAAACACCTGCAGTTACTGTTGCTACGCCACATTAGACCAATTACGCACTTTTCCCGGCTAACGGACGATTTGGGAGGTGTGGTGATCGGGTAGAAAAGTAGAAAAGAATGCGGTGGTTGATCTATGGCTGTCAAGGTGAAAAGACGTATCATTCGAACAAAACAAAAAATAACTATTTCGGGTACCGGCAAAAGCCAACTTATCATTAAAAAACTTAAACAATTTAATGTAATCTCCTCGACAATTGAACTACTCTCGATTGAATATAAAATCATGTCTTTCGTGCTAACGTTGCTTAAGCAATTTCTTAAATAACCAAGTGCATATAGTGAAATGTAATGTACGTGTTATTGAATGTTTATGTTAATGTATCCAAATAATGTACAAATTGGACAAGGACTTTGTGAATAAAAATACTAATTTAATAAAACAAAAAATGCAATTTATTCACCTGTACCTACATGAGTAGATATTAAATGGGGTTGTAACGAAGTCAAGTACTGACCTACTTCCGCCATCTATAATGGGGATTCACGGAAGTCAAGCAACTGACCTACTTTCACAATCTATGTTAATGGGGGACCAAAGAAGTAAGGTACGAATGACCGCAACTGACCTCTCTAATATGCAGTGACGGAAAATAAAAATTATACAGGGTGCACCGAAAGTAACTACATTTAATAGGAGGGGGTATACAGAGCAGTAGTCAATTACACTATATGTAGTGAAGAGTAGTGAGTGAATTATTATTAATTTGAGTAGAAATGGAAGCTAGTAGGTGTGTTACACCAGAGCTTATTTTTAATTATGAATCATTTTTAGGCCTTGTCTGGATGCGAAATAATAATAGGAATGTAACTGTGTAGATAAAATCATATAAAAGATTAAACAAGTTATTAATTTAACCAATTTAAAAAGTTTTCCATTTAATAATAATTCGTTTTCATTGATCAGTATGCTGGAGCAATTGAAATGTTTTAATTCGCGGTGAATATAAAATTCTGATGCGAGACTAGTCTGCAAAGAAAGCAAGTTACCATGTTTGGAATAACACGGAAGATTCGATGAGATTTAAATTTATGTATGTCATTTCAGAAGAAATGGATTGTTTGCGGACGAATAAGTAGTACCCGCATGTATTTGGAAGAACACACTGGGAAAATGTAATCATTGAAATTGATGTGAGACTAGTCTGCAAAGAAAGCAGGATATCGTTTTTGGAATAACACAGAAGATGTCGATGAGATTTAAATTTATGTATGTCATTTCAGAAGAAATGGATTGTTTCAAGGATGAATAAGTACCTAGTACCAGCATGTATTTGGAATAACACACTGGGAACATGTTCTCATTAAAATAAATTGAAATGGTAATGCGGGGGTGACAGAACCCATCTTGAAAATAACTTGTTTACATTGCAGTATTGTAGATATATAAGAGCTAAAATTCAACTTGAAAGTATAGTTTATTTTATCTCGTGAAATGAGAAGTCGTATTAAAGTAAATATATTGAGTGATTATAGAAAAACAAGTGAACAAACAGAATTTGAAAAGATGAATACAATTAAAAAAAGTATACCTATGATTATTAGAAGAGGACCTTCTGAGACAAAGTATCATATTAAAACAATAGATGATGACTGTTCATCACCAAATTCGATGATAATAATATCAGGAGAGAGTGAGGAATCTGAAGAAATCCAAAATCGGCCAGTGGAGGATATAAAAAACCAGCCATTGAAAAATTCTGATTATGAAAATATTTCTATGGACGGAATTTTTGAAAATGAAATAGATCAACTCTTCCAACCAGAAGACTGGAATAGTGATTTAACAACTGCAGAAGAAGCGTTGGATGAAACTCAATCGAATGTGAAAACAATGATAACGAACCATAGTGATAACGTGACCAAGTTCTTCGAATCTAATAAAATATTTTTGAGTGAAAGTCAAGAACAGAAAATAAGTTTGAAATTGAAGATTGAAAAATATAAAAGAAAATATATGACAACAAAGCACCTCTTGGAAAAGTTAAATCATAATATAAAATTAGCGGAATCAATCAATCGTTTAAACCTATAAATTAAATACAAAATATATTTTATCGTTTGGAATTTTTGAAAATGAAATGGATCAACTCCTCGAACCAGAAGACTGGACAACTACTGAAAATGCGTTGGATGAAACTCAATTGAATGTGAAAACAATGATAAAAATGATAAATAAATTTGAAATTGTTTAAACCTATAAAGTATGTACCTATTTTCATTTCACGAGATAAAATAAACTATCATATTATAACTAATTGTGGTTGATTTACCCTGTAAATCCATTTAAAGTATATTTTTACAATATCGATATTTATAATTCGCTCTTTTTAAACAGTAACAAATCCATAAAATTAAGATATTGTATATATGTGAAAGAATCTTCAAGCGTTTCGTTTTATCAGCCTACAACTCTCGAATCCAATTCAATGGATATAACTTGTTTGTAACTGTATAATTAGTAGACACATTGCAATAACAGGGTCGGACTGACTTTTATGTAATATTGGAGAGGAAATTAAAGGCGATTCGAATGAAAATATTTTATTCGATGATCAAACCCAAAAGTGTAGTGAAATAAAATCCACAGTACTGGATATGGGACTAATGTCATACATTTTTATATTGAAAAATATAAAAATGCACAATTGAATATATATTAAAATAAATTAAATATAAAGTTGCATTAATATTAAAATTGTAGTGAAATAAAATCCACAGTACAGGATGTGTTACCAAATTTCAAATTTTTGAACAATACAAAAAGATACAATTGATTTAAAACAAAGTTATGGCGCAATAATGTTAAAATGTTTGTTATTGCACAAAAAACAATAATCAACTATACAATATAAAAATAGTTCTTTTTCACAAATAGAACATCTAAAACATGATTCCGGTAGAGTTCCTGCGCTACCGGTGAAATGCTCGCTGACATGTTGGGATTCTATGCTTTCACCCCCACCATTATTCAAATCGAAAAAACAACATACATACATATTGGTTTACCAAAACTGGCATTCATCCATTTCTGACTATCCACTGTTTCAATATGAAACGATTTGAAATCAATAGTGGAACCTGTATCATGTTCCTGTTCCGAAGTACAGGAACTGATAACAGAATCCACTTCACTTCCACTATCGTCATCGATTCTATTAACCTCTTGGTTTTCTAACAAAACCGCAAAATCGAAAGACTCGTTATCACTATCCATACTTTCTTCTTTTATTGCACTACAGTTTTGGGTTTGATACGTTTTGCAGCGTTTAAACGTATTATATATAAAATTTCAGACATGCGCAAACTAGAGTAGCTAGGGCATGCGCAAACTAAAGCACTATTCAGTGTCTCACCACAAAATCATTTATTATAATATAAGCTAGTAAAAACAAATTCAGACATGCGCAAACTAGAGTAGCTAGGGCATGCGCAAACTCAAGCACTATTCAGTGTCTCACCACAAAATCATTCATTATAATATAAGCTAGTAAAAACAAATTTATTGGTAGAGTTGTATTAAATATTTGTAGAGTATTCCAACGTCTTGTGTTATCCATCTTGTCGTCTTCTTTTTTGATTGATGTTTTCATCATCTTGGCAAACTTACAGTCTGGGCTAAATTTTAAATGTTCTTCATGAACGCAATCTTCGGATAACCACTCATGAATTTCCACATGACAATTAAAACAACGAGTTATGTCACTATAACCAACATAAAAAAAACCCGCTAACGCCAAATCTATAGGAGAAACTTTACCAGCCCAATTTTTGAATGATTGCAAGCGGTAGTCATACAATGATAATAAATCGGAGAAATCTTCTAAACACATATTGATGGTGTGAGTCAAATTCGTTTTGCTATAACTATTTATAGATTTCCCCATCCATTCCAATACTAGCATAATTTCTCCCACCACTTTCACATATCTATAAAAAGTCATGAAGAAACCATTCCGAGCATAGTTTTGTCATGTTAGTTGTGGGGGAAATGTCTTCAAATATGGTTCAAAAGGAAGTGTTTTTGGGGGAGCGTCGATTTGACTTGAATCAGTCAAAGTCAAAGTTTGTTACAGTGTGTTTATCAGCAGAGTGCACTCCTTGTGTAATAATTTCAGGGAACAGGAATAATTATATAGTTTTTTACGAAAAGGAATGGGAGGAATTAATATGTTTCAAGGATTTGATTGACAATTTTTTCACTGCAGCGGAAACCCTAGACCCTATAGATGCGGGCTATTTTTGGCTTCAATTTCAAAAGTTTGAGCAGAATAAAGTGCTAAAAATTTTAACTGGACACGCTAGTATTTGTTTGGGGTATGCAAGTATATCCGAGCTGTGGAAGATATTACCACTAATAAAGAACACCTTTGAAACATTAAAAAACCAGCAGTTTTTAGGAACTATGAAAATTTTACAACTGGCTGTTACTAAATCACAAGATGCTCCGAAAACAGCACTAGAAGTTCTACAACCAATCAAAAAAATCAATCCAATTACATACAACCTAGGTCTTGAAGTAATTTACAGATTTCCTGAATTACTACAAGATGAAAAAAGTCAGCTTTAACGAAAACTTTAACAAAATACATGTTCTATATGTCTGGCGATATGCATATCATGCGGCAAGAAAAAACGATTGGCAAGCTAGATATCTCGATCAGTTACGCTTCAAGCAACGAATTTAACAAGCCGCCAAATTTATCAATCCTATTTTACATGTAATACATAGATGTAAAGTTTATAATAAAAGATATGCAGTAATTATTATGTTTTATTTAAAAAGTTAGTTTACAATACATTATTTTTATTAATCCAAGAGTTGTGCGAGTTATCTAATCCCAGCCATTTCACCAAAACCTTATTTCCTTTTTTTCTCAATACTTTTTCAACGAGATAAACGTCGGGGTGTTTCACTTTTAAAAGTTCCTCAGTGTAAAAAGCTCCTTGAATCGGTTGATTACTCTCGTCTTGTAAAAGATATGTGGCTGGATTGGTCAGCTTGACTTTATAGATTGTGAAAATTTCGGTTGACCAGTTGGGTGTATAACCTTTGGAAAATGATTCACGATATTTACTTATGCGTACAAAATCACCTTTTTTAAATCTAGGTTTGCGGGGGTCGACTGTTTTCATGTGGTTGAAAGCAATAATATATTTGGCGTTTGTCTCATTAACCTTACTGGGAATAGCACCCGTTGTTGAATGCCTGGTATTATTGTATTTCTTAACAATTTTTGGTAGCAATTCCAACCATTTATATGACCCTTGCACACTAAATTCTTTCCACAATAAAGTTTTGAGTGTTCGAATAACTCTTTCTACAATGCTAGCTTTAAGGTTTGAAAATGTGCTGTAATGATTTATTCCATACTGTTGCATCAGCTGTTGGAACTCTTTGTTATAAAATTCTTTACCCATATCGGTCTGTAAGTTTTTAGGCGGGCTCATTTGGGAGAGTACTTTTTGCATAGCCTCTGTAATGTCCTTGGCATTTTTTCGCTTTACAGGTTCAGCCCAAACGAATTTACTAAAAGTATTGATTATTACAAGTATATATCCAAAACCTTTGTTAACGCTTTTATAATTATTCAGAATCGCCAAATCAGCCTGAAGAAGATCATGCAAACCTTTGACAATCACATGTCGTCTCTTGTAATTTTTACGAGCCGGACTATGCAATTCATTAACTACATCTCGCTTCACATTACTCATATTTTTGTAGAGCACACTGAATTACAAATTCAACGTAAAATTGTTTATAACTAGGGTTTAATGCAAACTGTAAAGTATCGCCTTTTTTAACAGATTTATAAACTATACCGGATTGGTCAGATATTTTTTTGTTATAGCGAATATATAGTCCATCAAAAGTGCATTTAAAATGTTCAACTTTTCCTGATACTGGTATCGTAAAAGTGCTTGTATTACAGTCTAAGACGTAAAAAAACTTGTCTGTTCCTTGACTACCATTGATTTTGAAAAAAATTTTGGTATGGAATTTATAGGGATCCCCAATATAAAAATTATCACTGAGCAGTGGTGCTGCTACAATTTCGTCAGAGGGTTTTAACGCTTGACTGCGAAGGAAGTGTTGATTGAACCTGTTAATCGGCATATTAAGATTGAATGGGCCATTTTTATCAAGGGGGTGCTATTTATTCAACTGTTGTTTTAAGTATCGGTTCAGCGGTAGAAGGAACGTCTACACATTCTGAGGTGGAGAGGTAATGTTGGTTGAAATGATTTAACGGCATGTTCACGACTAAACAATTTATAAAGTAATCAAAGTATTTATTCGATTATACCACCCTCTCGTAATTCTTCAATAATGGATATAATTTCATTGCGATGACCTGTATTCCCTGCTGCTTGAGAAGCTACAAGTAATCGTACCTCATTAAAATCATCAAAATATTTATAATCAATGGGTTTGTTATTGTAATCCATCATAATCAACTTCCCCCCAAGTTTTGACATTTTACGTGTCAGTACACCAGTTAATAGAGACCGAGGGGCCGTACCAGCCCTCGGTCTAATCGGATTTGGTTTTAGTTGAGGCTTAATGATGAATGTATATTTATCTTTAATATCATTGGGGAATGTTCTGATGGGTAAATCGGGGTTATGTTCTCGACGAATAGCATTTGTTCGTTTAATAATATCTACATAATTATCCACATCTCGTTTAGTATATACAATAGGGTTTTTTTTAAAAAGCAACTCGTACAACCCAGGTGTACCCAAATATGTTATATGCTTTACGATAATATTTTTACCCTTAAAGTCAAGTTCAGAATCACCAATGTAAAACTTTTCTTCGTTGGGATTATGAAAAACGCCCAAAATATGATCATATACCCCTTCCGTATCTCGTATCATCCCCTCGATAAATTCTCTAGGAAGAGGTGTGTCAAACTGTTCAAAATACTCTCTCAAAACGTTTGGGTCGGTGATTGTACGATAAAAATCACTTATGCTGTCATCGATAAATTGGTCTTGTCTGGTTCTATCTGGAATATCTCCCGAATCATTTCGAGATTCATAAGTTGTTTCATCTGTTAAAAATCTCGTGTTGTCCTGGAAAGTACTGTGAAAATCTGGATCGTTATCGGACTCAAAAAATGCTAGTTGATCGTAACGAGTTGTGGGTGACTTTTTAATGGTAATGTCCCCTTTTGTCGGTGATATTTCTTGTTTAATAGGTTTCCCCAAAGTTGAAACAAATTCTTTAAGAGGCTGGTATGATTTTTCCAATTTACTTTGAGACTCATGCCTCTGCTGTTTGAGAAGTTTATATTTCTTTTTAATATCTTGACGTGATTTTATGAGCTGTTTCCCTAATGTATGAGATGTTTGCCAATTTTCAAGAAAGTTATTACCACATCCAAACTAATCAACCTATATTTAATCCAGAAGAATTTAAGACCAAAGCCCCCATTGCCCACATCGACTGTTCTCGTCAAAAAGAGATTTTACAGAGTGGTTCTATTGTTCTTCGAATAGAATTTGAAACCAGTAAAAATGTGGGTAATGATGTATCAGCATATTGTTTGATTATACATGAAAAAGAATTTTATTACAATCCCATGACAAAAATTGTTAGACAAGTGTAATGCGCATGCGTTTATGTGTTAAAAGTCTGGAACAGCATGAAGTTTCTTTCAGTACACTATGGGATTTCGTCAACGACTCGAGCAGTATATTACTAACTTGGCTAAACTCAAAGCTGATATTCAGTGGTATAAAAAGAAAAAGCAACTAGATGAACACTTTAAAAATTTACAAATATGAGATTAGTGATGGATATTCAGGGTTTTAGAATTGAAAACAATAAATTTATAGTGAAGGAATTTGCGGCATACAACGGAAATCAGGTTTGTCATTATGTGTTTAAACCACCATTTCCTTTACGAATGCTGTCCCCCGATTTGCATAGACAGGCTGTTTGGCTCATGAAAAAGCATCACACTATTGACTGGAATGTTGGTTTCACACCAATACATTTGTTTGGTAATATAGTTGCTAATTTAACAAATGATGCTGACGTGGTTTACGTTAAAGGAAAGGAGAAGGCTGACTATATCAAAAAATATTCAATGGCTCCAGTTTACGAATTTGAAGAACACCCTCCAGTTATTTCATCTGAACCGAAATGTTTTTACCATAGTAATATTAATTGTATTTGTGCGCTATCGAATGTATTTTTTTTATATGAAAACTTTATAATGAAAGAATAAAATAATATAATGACTTTCAATTCACCTTCAGACCTATTGCGCATGCGTTTTCTTGTATATAAATGTAATTACAGAATTGATTCTGTTTAGTTTCATCATGCATTGTATCAAGTGCGGTAAGCAATTTTCTAGAGCTTACCATCTTCGTCGACATCAGTTATGTTGCGGTCAACGTTCAACTACTTGTGACAGTTGTGGAAAACAGTTTTCGAGGTTTAATAATCTTAAAAATCATCAACGTAAGAGTTGCGATGGTCCATCTTTTATTCCCAAGAAAAGACTTAGACCTATGGGTATGGAAGTGTTGGAACCCAGTGTTACCAAGTTACATCACGCATTCAAAACCAGAATAGCTTCCTATCGGTTCTCCATTCCAGATAAAAAGACAAATTATATGGATTTTCTCAATGAGGTTCAACCAAAAGTATTAAATAAAATTCAAGAATACCTTCAGCAACATTATTCATTAAAAATAAATTTTGAAATATTCAGTATATACATAATACCAGAGAAGGAGATTTCAGATATAAAGTCTATGAATACAGCCAACAAAGTTGTGACTACATCAACCGATTTGAAACATGTATATGAAGAATTTAAAGATGAAATTATGAACCAGGCTTCAGAGTTTCAAGAAAAAGATAGTGGGTGGGCACTTCAAGAAATAATGTTTTTAGATGTGAACATAAACCGTTTTAATGCAATTTCCGCTTCTTCTTATGTCAAGTTGCCAAGGGCGATAATTAGAAAACACACTGTTTTGAATATCCGGAATAATGATAATGCATGTTTCGCTTGGTGTGTGAATGCAGCAATATTTCAACCCGAAGGAGATCCCACGAAGCCAGAATCTTACCCCCATTTTGATACCTTGCTAGATTTCACAGGAGTAGAGTTTCCGGTAACCCTGAAAGACATTATAAAATTCGAGAAATTGAATAATATATCTGTAAATGTTTATGGGTTGGAATCAGAATTTAAAGATGGAAAAAAAATATATGAAGTTGTTGGCCCCCTTCATTTTACGTCAGAGCGGAAACCGACCCATATTAATCTCTTATTGATAACTGATAAAGATGGAAACACTCATTATACTCTCATCGAGGATTTATCTAAATTATTGAGAAGTCAAAAGACAACGCACAAAGAGAGAACTTTCTTTTGTGATGGATGTCTACAAAGTTTTTCAACAGAATCCAAATTACAACACCACCAAGAAAATGATTGTACTCACATATACACTAAGCTACCAACTTCTGAAATTAAAATAAACAAGTGTGGGGAGTGGTTACCAGAAAATACATTAAAATTCATCAACTTTGAAAAACAGCTGCAAGTTCCATTCGTTATATACGCGGACTTTGAAAGTTTATTAAAACCGATAGATCATACTGAACCCCATGCTGGTAAATCATTCACAGTTAAAGTGTGTGAACATGAGCCTTACTCATTTGCTTTTTATGTAAAGTGTACATATGACGATAGTTTATCCAAATTTGAAATTTATGAAGGTGCCGATGCAGCCCAAGTCTTCATACAAAAATTGGATTCAATAGTTCAAGATTTGTACAATAACCATCTTAAACATGTTATACCGATGCGATCATTAACACCTGAGGAACAAGATAGATATGACACTGCTACCGTTTGTCATATTTGTGAAAGACCATTTGATGTTTTTGATAAAAAGGTTATGGATCATTGCCATGTTACCGGAAAATTTAATAATGCAGCCCATAACTCTTGCAATTTAAATTATAAACTTCCGAAATATATTCCAGTCTTTCTACATAATTTAAAAAATTATGATTGTCATTTATTTATCAAAGAACTGACCACCAAAGGTGAAAAAATCAGTGCCTTACCCCAAACAAAGGAGAAGTATATATGCTTCTCAAAATCTATTTTGGTGGAAAAGTTTAGTGATCCCAAGATACGAGATGTGTATATGACATTAAAATTTGTTGATTCCTTTAGTTTTCTAGCTAGTTCATTAGAAAAACTGGCTTCTACGTTGAATCCTGAACAGTGTAATGAGGTACGAAAGTTTTTCCCAAAACATTTTAATTTAATGAGACAAAAAGGCGTGTTTCCGTATTCATATGTGACATCTTTTGATAAACTACGCGAGCGACAATTACCATCTAAGGAACATTTTTTTGATACCTTAAAAGGTGTTGATATCTCTGATGAGGAATATGCACGAGCTCAACTAGTATGGAATACTTTCAACTGCACAACTATTAGTGATTATGCAAAGTTATATTTAAAAACTGATGTGTTGCTTCTTGCCGACGTCTTTGAGAATTTTCGCAAAGTTTGTCTTAAGGAATATAAGTTGGATCCAGCTCACTACCTTACCGCTCCTTCCCTGAATTGGGGTGCCATGTTGAGATGTACTCAGATTGAACTACAACTTTTAACCGATGTGGATATGCTTCACTTCTTCAAAAAAGGAATTCGAGGCGGAGTAGCTCAATGCAGCAAGAGGAAAGCTGTAGCAAACAATAGATACTTGGAAACCTTTGATGTGAACAAACCAGAGAGCTACATAATGTTTTTAGATGCTACAAACCTTTACGGGGCTGCAATGAAGGAATATCTACCATTTGGTGACTTTAGGTGGTTAACTGAATCTGAAATTGAATTATTCGATGTCGATACTATTGAAGATGATTCGCCTAAAGGATATGTTTTGGAAGTGGACTTGGAGTATCCTACCAACCTGCATGATGCACATAACGATCTTCCTTTCTGCCCGGAAAGTATCATCCCTCCAAAATCCAAATATTCAAAGCTGATACCGAACTTGAACGATAAAACCAAATACATAATACACTATCGTAACCTTAAACAGTGTTTGAAAAATGGTTTAAAATTGAAAAAGATTCACAGAGTTATCGAGTTTTCACAGTCTGCGTGGCTAAAGACATACATTGAACTTAACACCAGTCTACGCAACAAAGCTACAAATGCCTTTGAAAAAGATTTGTTTAAACTTTTAATCAATGCAATCTTTGGAAAAACGATGGAAAATGTTGAAAAAAGAAAACGTATAATTATATCAAGTCATTGGGAAAACACCAGAGGATCCCTGGGAGCGAAAACTTTAATTGCGAAACCAGAATTCAAATCTTGTTCTGTGTTTAACGATAATTTGGTGGCGGTTCAACTGAATAAAATTAAAGTAGTGTATGATAAACCGTTATATGTAGGATTTTCAGTTTTGGATATTTCAAAGACTATAATATATGAGTTTTATTATGATTATGTTAAACAACAGTATGGTGATTCTGTTAAGTTGTGTTATACGGATACTGATTCATTAGTGTTGGAAGTATTTACTGAAGATTTCTACAAAGACATGAAGGAAAATATTGAATATTTCGATACATCCAATTATCAGACAAATAATATCCATGACATTCCTAAAACAATATCTATTGTCGGTAAAATGAAAGATGAGTTTGCTGGTGTAGTTGTTGAGTCTTTCTATGGAACTGGTGCTAAAGCATATTGTGTTAAATTATCGGAACGATTCAACAAGTCTGATATTTTAAAGAAGGCTAAAGGTATTTCTAAACATATAATTGAAACTCAACTCCATCTTAATGACTATAAACAAATCGTTGAAACTGGCGGTATTGTATATAGAAAAATGTATGTTTTTCTTTCCAATATGCATATTATCCACACAGAATTAAAAAACAAGGTGGCTCTTTCTTCAAAGGATGATAAGAGGTATGTAATACCACATGACACAAATACTCTAGCATGGGGGCATTTTCTCCTAAATCCATCCTCCAATTCAGGCACATTAGATGATCTTCTCCAAGCATTAGAAGAAGAAGAAGCAGTGGAGAATTTTTTCAGTGATGTGAATATAGAAGAATACTTAGATTCTACAGATTTTGATTTTTTAGATGTTTAACAAAAAATAAATGTTATTTATATACTTATTTCTTTTATTTCAACAAACGAAGGACAATTTTATAAAATATTGTACCAGTCACAATAGTAGAACATGTAGCTATATAATATAATATATAAGTATGCGTATTTATGTGTGTGCTTGCGACCTGATGAACTGCATACAACTGCAACCATTCGGATTCTTGGTAGTTTCCATTACCTTTGAAAAGACGCACTTTATATGTTGTACTATTGGTAGGTATTTCAGCTTTTAGGGTTACTGCAATATTTGGTGTATATGATTCCATTCGTGTCCATTTTTCAGGCCAACTATCATTTTTTGTACCATTACTATCAAAACATACATACACTTCTCTAATATTATATGGATGCTGTATTAAAAGGTAGTTACCAATAATAGCTTGCAATATTATAAACGTTGGGGCCTGCATATCGACTAATACTAAATAAATGTTATTATATCCAATCTTTTATATATGATTTTTGGACGTTTCACATTTTTGTGTATTTCATTTCTATTATTATTGGTGGAACCCTTTTTTAGTCGGGCAGTGATGGATAATAGCATGGATTAAATATTGTTGTATCAATCAACCCCTCTCCTACCAATTCACCAGAGTCATCCTCTTGTACATGACTATTTTTTACGATTTGCACTTTTAATTCGTGGATACAGTTCACATTTAACAGGCTATACAAATCACATGGAATTACAAATTCGTAGATAGTATCATGTTTGAAATATCTATAGCCGATTCCAATGTTCTTATTATTTACATCTTTAATAAACCAATATACCGCATTTGCAGCGATACTTGCTAATCTTGGAGCAAGTATACACGTTCTGAATTAAAAATAAGCTCTGGTGTAACACACCTACTAGCTTCCATTTCTACTCAAATTAATAATAATTCACTCACTACTCTTCACTACATATAGTGTAATTGACTACTGCTCTTTATACCCCCTCCTATTAAATGTAGTTACTTTCGGTGCACCCTGTATACTTTTTATTTTCCGTCACTGCATATTAGAGAGGTCAGTTGCGGTCATTCGTACCTTACTTCTTTGGTCCCCCATTAACATAGATTGTGAAAGTAGGTCAGTTACTTGACTTCCGTGAATCCCCATTATAGATGGCGGAAGTAGGTCAGTACGTGACTTCGTTACAACCCCATTTAATATCTACTTACATGGATGCAATTGAGACTTCCATTTCTACACCTTCTTTTCACACCAGAAATATGCAAACCAGCATCTATATTACAGTCTACATCCACGACGGACTAGTCTTTTTCCGCCAAATAATAATAATAATAATTTAATTCATAACTTTTTCATTAAATAGTGGAATTAATTAGAAACAGTTAGTTTCAATTATAACATTAATACTAAATGAAAACTTTACGGGTAATGGATAGGCTGTGGAGTAGATGCTCCGGTCAAATGGCCAGCACGGTCTCCTAAATGTAATCCAATGGATTATGCCGTGTGGGAAATCTTTGAACAAAAAGTATATTCTACACCAGTCAATATGGTGGGTGAACTCCGAGAAAGAATAGAAACGGCTTGCAGTGAGTTGTCTCTTAATAGATTTTTGCTGAGGAAGATGACCAACCAAATGAAAAAACGTATGCAAAAATGAAGGACGTCAGTTTGAACATTTAATGAAATAGCAACGTTTGTTAATGTAGTTAACTACTACACACAAAATAATTTCAATAAGTTTATTCATGAGGTTATTTCAAATTACTCTTTTTAATTGAGGAACTATAAATTACAAACCCAAAAAAAAACGTTTGTGTTTAAATTATTTGGAAATCTAGGAACTTACTACAAATTTATTTAAAAAAATACAACTTAAAAAATTGTCTTACTGCAATAAAAAGTTAAAAATCTTGAAAATGGAGTGTTGTATCGAGTTGAACAAAGAGTACCTTTTATGTAGGAAATTCAATAAAGAATTGCAGATAAAAGTCTTCAGCTCTAAATACAGGGTTTTTCAAAAATATGGTACAATAAATGTTTACGAACCTCTTGTACCACGCCACTGGCCCATTAGAATTTGACAAAATTGATACTTTTGATGTGTTTTGAAGAGACAATAACCTACAAAAAATTTTAAATTTATACTTTCATCTTCCCAGAAGATATGCAATAAAATGTGTATTTCCTATGCATCCTTCAACAGCCTGTATCTCAAAAATAAGAAGGTTAGAGAAAAGTTGTATTAGGTTATTTTCAATATATTTTTACGATTTATCATGCCTCTAATTTACGGTACACCCTGTATATATATCAGAATGTACCTTTTTTGTTCGATCATGTGATAAGAGTCTATCATCTTTCTTTTTATTATGTCGCCACAAACTGTTCCTATTTTCACAAGCCCTTATTTCGACCTTGATTTACTTTTCAAAATCACTCTCTCTTGCCGTTACCCATTCAAAGTCAATATCTATGTATCTTTTTTCCTCCCTCATCGTACCTCCTGGTTTGCCGCATTGTGATACTTGTGCAGTACCTACCGTTATCGTATGTCCATTTATAGGTTTTAGAACCGTTCCATGTGGAACACTATAAGTGTTGACGCCAGCCAAATAATTACCCACTATTGGAGTAGTATCTTACCTTTGGTGACGTCATTAGGACAAATATTTACTGCCTCATTTGGTGATATATGAAGCACATCATTAGAATTCTGACAGAATTTTACTTCTGATCAATTTTAGGCGGACATCACTAACCGTGTTTTGTGTCTCCCCCCTGGGACACTTAGTTTCGTATTCCCTGGAATCACCCTTGCCCCGCGCATCTAGGATCCCAGCGTTTTCTCGAAACACACCCGTACTGTACATTATCTTATCGCTTCGCCTGCACTGAGAAAATATCGCACCCTATCGTTACCTTTCGTTCTCAGTGTATGCTTTGTCTTATACGATGACATAACAGCACAATAGTCACAAGACGACAAAACTACCTTACACTTTGACAACTACCTTACCTAACCTAAGATACATAAGAGTTGATAATTATATTTAATATTACCGTATTAGTCATTAGGAATTATAAATACTACCAGCAACCCTCCATTTACCTTGTTACTTATTAGGACTATGTTTCCACAAGAAGAAAAATAATTCTTCGAATCATTTTTTCTCGGAGGAGACCTGTTTCGACTTAAATTTATATCGCAAATATTTCTCCAATTCGCGCTCGTCGTCTCATTAGCCACCCCAATCTTCAACCCTGACCATAAGACAATTGACGTCTGCCAACGAACGCTTCCATTTTTTCAATGCCACGAGCGACACCCCTTTTCGCTATCGACTTGCTTCGAGGAAAGACCTCCATTTTTTATCGCTTTTATATCTTTCCTATCTAAATTGCTGTGGTAAGTCCAAAAATATATTTTATAATATTTAGTTTCGTTCAAAGTAATCGTGGAGATGATGTTTATCACATAACACATTTTATTTTCCATAGTTAAATGAAATAATATTTGCCACGTGGTCATCTAGCCATCTTTTCTTAAATCCCTGTACATTATTTTCTAACTAAACATTTTTAAATTATAAATTACTGTATTTTATACTTCTGTGCAAACATTTCAAGCTTTTTCTGTTACAGAATAACTCTTTTTAACCACGGATTAGATTCATTTTAAAGCCGGCCTTGCATATAATAAAGTATTATATTTTTCAGCAATGATTTATTCATTAATATAGCAACATAACGTTTTGCTATAATTTAGTGTCTTTTTAAAATTGTTAGATTTCTCTTTTGATTATTAACTTCATTCATTTTTTATTGTCTTAATATGGGACATATATGTTGGAAAGCTTTCGGTAAACTCAATATCTCATTAATTTTAAACATCTGCCTTCCTCTTTAACCTCGAAAGCTGAACCAACATTATGTGCCCCATTACATTCAAGCTTCCCGCAAATCCCTAAACCATCTGAACTTTTAGGTATGCACAGCAGCTAGTATACGGTGGACAACTAAGGATACCATTAGCTGCTAGGATACCATTAGCTGCTAGGATACTATTAACTGCTGGATACCATTAACTGCTAGGAGATTAAGACACCTTCAAGATACCTCCAGGTCCACTTCTCTGCACACCCTTCCCGGAGAAAATATTTACTTAAGTACCATAAAAATTCCAGGCTACATACCGATCATTTTTTCCAACTCCTGGCAAAGATTAAAATTATTGTTTCAACTTTTTTTTCAATTTCTCATTCACCCGGCTATAAGAGCTGTAGGGGATGATGTCTGGGCTAAAGTAAGTTTCTAATTTTTTTAATAAATATATTAATTTAATTTCTACAAGGTGTTTCTACCTTTTTCACCTTAGTTTTCTTTTTGTTTAAATTCATTTTGTTCTTTCGTCGACGTCTAAAGCCCTAAAGCTTCTTATAGTCTGACAACCTCTGACATACCTAGTGCAGCACTAACCTGGAGTAGAACCACCCTTAAGAAGAGTCTCATGCAGGCATCTGTCTCGAGTGGCCACTCTAGCGCACTCTAGTCCCGAACAACCGACGAGTACGGTTCCAATCTCCATTCCTAAAAACTGCTATATGATGTAATTATTTATTTTTTTCTCCGATTGACATTAAACGTCAGTTTTAGTGACATGTATCGGTCATAGAAGTAACACTTTTACTTCCTAGGCAATAAAAATGATTTTTAATGCCTAGGCATTAAAAAAATCATTTTTTCTCCTTTTTTTTAAATCTCCCAGACTTTAGTTAGCAACGGCAATGATAATGTGATTTAAGCAGGCCCATGGAATCAAACAATCACTTCCACGTCACACATACACAGGCTAACTTCACTATGCACTATTATTGTCGATTATTTAACATTACATTTATTATCTTTCGGTAGATATTATTATGTAAACAATTTAAGGTCTAATCGACAATAATAATCAAGAAATACGATTTAATTATTACCTATAACATAAGATTAGAAAAAATATTAAAAATTGTGAGTTGTATCCGTCATAAAAAAGTTTTCATTTTAATTTGATTTTTGTAAACACACTGTACAAACAATCGGAGAAAAAATTATATGTTTCACACGGCAGAGAATCAGATTTACTAAATTGGATAGTTTCATTTCCTCAATGCTAGCCGCGGCAGTAAATCTGTTATTCCTCTGACTTGTTGAACAAATAAATATTTTTTGTTTTATCATATGAATAATGAAATTAAATAATTTTCATCTCAAACATACAATTTTACTACAGTGACTATACCACAAACCACCTATTCTATAGACGGTTCACACAGATGACTCAAGGTCAAATCAATTTTTTAATATCCGTTTAGAGCCCTAGATGGCTTTGTTAGCATACATATAAATTAAGTTGGTAAATGATAGAAAAGTAAATATTTTTATGTTGGTATTCTAGCCTATTTTAGTTTAAGTACCGGCTTGGAAGGTGAACAAACAAACGTCATATTAACTTGCTGTGTTTTTGTAATTTGTGCTTTTTCGATAATTCTACCAATTACAGTATCAGTTTGTAATAATTGTTTGGTGAAGTTTTGAGAATGCCTTTTAATAAATGTTGTGTTTTACAATGCGAATCCATTAATGTAATGCATTTATTCCCAAATCCTCATAAAGATTTGGAACGTTTTAAAAAATGCAATAGACCCCTTATTAGTGTACCATGTAGGGTTGCCAACCCTCCCGATTTAGGCGGGAGACTCCCGCTTTTCTACCAAATCTCCCGCCTCCCGCGCCCATATACAAACCTCCCGCATTTTGGCAAATAAAGAATAAAGTAATTCAAATTTTAATAATTATTATTTTTTAAACAATCCGGCAACGCTGACTCAAACTCGCCCCGCAATCCCGCAAAGCTTAGGCGACGCGGCTTCTGTCTGCTCAGTGATGATAACAGTGATCAGTATTGCCTGTGTTTTGCTGCGTTACGCAATAAATTATCATTTTCTTATTTTCCTTGGTATTTGACCATTTTGTTGACGTTCATCATGAATCTTTCTGATAGTAGTGATTTAAGTGATGATGAGATTGATTGGGTTGGGCAAATTAGCGTTGACGACAAGGGTATACTTTTCCGGAGTTTGAGCCAAATCAAGAGAAAGTTGAGGTTGGGGCTAGTGGGGCGCAAATGAATCTGAAATGAGCTTAATGTATGTTGAAATGAACACTGAGAGTACGGAAAGTTCTTCAGAAATAGCCCAAAGTAAGGATAAATTTAATATTACTTGTATAATAACCTTGAAGTGGCAACATTTAAATCTAAATAAATAAATAATTTCAGATTGTCCTGCTGATAAACTTTTGTCACCATTGCAAATTTTGAAAAAATCCGGGATTCCTAAACAGACAATTACTCCAAGAAAAAACAAATTGTATGCTGTAATTCAGAAAGAGCTCTTAGAAAATCGTTCAAACGTAGGCTTTTCGATGCGGAGATGCTCTAAAATATTTATATTGCCCAGCAAATCTACCCTGACTCGGCTTTTGGCTAAAATTGTTGGAGGTCCAGGCATAAATAAATAAATTTTTGACTCGCTTCAAGAAACAACAGAATCAATTGACTCGTCTGAAAAATATGTAGCTGTGTTATTTGATGAAATGGCAATTTTACCAGGTCTTCATTTTAATGAACATCATGGATATATTGAAGGCTTTCAGGATATGGGAGAAAATACAAGGGACAATTATATTGCAGATCATGTGTTGATGCTCATGGTTAGAGGAATAAAAAAGCAATGGAAATCTCCACTCTCTCACTTTTCTAGCAGAGGAGGTGCAAAATCCATTGAAATAAAAGATTTGCTAACCAAAGTTATTAGGGAACTGATAAAAATAAGTTTGAAACCCATAACAGTTATTTGTGATCAAAATAACATGTGTGTCATTATTAGTTTAATGAAGGATACCAAAAATAACTATTACAAAATAATAACATAAAAAATTATAAATATGGGTCTTTATATGAGAATAAAATAAAAAAAATGAAAGTAAGGAATGCAGCTCAAATCTTCAGTCAGAGGTATGCTGCAACACTTCAGTTGGCTAGTCAAATAGGTTAGTTTTTATGCAACATTTTTTAAAGATTTTATGTTCTTGGTATATCATAATATATAAAGTTATGTCTTTTGCAGATACAGAAAAAATAATTGGGAATGATGTCGAAGATACAGCAGAGCTACTATTTTTCTTTGATCGATTATTTGACTCATTAAATGGATCACTTAAATATGGCACCATTACGTGACAGATCATTAGTTAAGGTTTACAGCCCCAGATGGCGCCAATTTGGTCAAAATAATCAACATTTTCGTGAACCATCTAAAGTCTGGGTGATCTGTGGACTATACTACAAACAATACATGCTTTCTTTTTGGTGCTACTCCGGATCATGAAACATAGAATTAGACCCTTTCTTTTTAGATCGTTCATGAAGCCCCGGTGTAACACCAACAACCTTCCCCTTTCCCCTTATGCACCATCAACGAGCTTGGTGCAACAAGCACTTTTTGGTTATGGTGTTGTGTTTTGTTTATATTTGTAGTTTATAGAACGAGTAAAATAATGAGTGTTTCGAATAAAGAACTCCAATTAAATCATTTTCTGAACAATAAAATTTATACAATATTCGTTAGTAATGACGATTATAATAGGGCAACAGTGGGTAAGACCAAAATTTCATATCTTTGGCATTCTCTTCAATTTAATATACCTATTCTTTTTAGATTCTCAATTTGCTAATTCACTTCTAATACATGCTAGAAGTACGACAGATCAGGAAACATCAGAGTGTGAAGACCAAACCACTAGTGAAAGAATCTCATCTTCTGATCCTTGTTCAGATCATGAGTATTCTATGTCTGATAATGTTCAACCACATTCAGCCACTCAGAACACGAGATCCACAAACTTTTGGAGTTATGATCAAACGATCTACCTCATAAATTCTATGGCAACCTATTATTCGGATTTTAATGATCCAAGAAAAAGGAAACATATTTTCGAACACATAACAAATGATCTGATCAGTGCTGGGTTCACTGTAGACTCAAAACTTGTACATAATAAGTGGAAAGGTTTGTTGAGAAGCTACACTAAAGCTAAAGATACAAAAAATAGAACTGGACAAGGACCTTCTAGATTTTTATTTTATGAAATAATTGATGATATTGTTGGCAACCAACCAAAAAATAGTTGCAGTCACTCTCTTAATAGCTTAGATACTTCCAACGTTATTGATCCAGAAATTGAAGTACCTGATTTAGAAGGCCTGAGAAATGATGAGAATCAAGGAGAAGCTGTTGAGGGACATACAGAAGTCTCTGATGAGTCACAGTTAAACAAAAAAAGAGCTCTGAGGAAAGAAGAGCTTCCAAGAGCTGAGGAAATTACTCCAGGAAAAGAAAACTGTAATTCAAACAGAAAAAGGAAGAGGCTCAGTGAAAAGCAGTTAAAAAAAGAATATATAGATTTGAAGAGGGAAGAGTACTTGAAGCGACAGAAAAGACATGAAGACAAAATGTCTCTAGAAAAAGAGAGAAATGAAATTGACATGAAGAAATTAACAGTATTAGAATATTTAAAAAACAAGCAGCATCAGTAGTTCCCCAGTTATTGAACATAGACTTGTTATGTAGTTTCATTTAATATTATAGATATTGAAAAGATTTCTTGAAATAAGAAGAGCCTCTCTCAATTTGTGATTATTATTTATGTTTTGAGTTTCTAATTATCATGAGATTCATTTCTTCAACTTGTTTGATATTCTGAATGTTATTTGGAGTTTTATGAGAATATAGTCAGTAAGACTAAAAATTTTTTGTTTTGTTATGGATTTCATGAAGAGAAAATATACTTTGTGTTTATTTGTACATGAACTTTATTTTTACATTTATCCTTAAGAAGAGAATTACATTTTGAACATTTTACTGAAAACCCTCTTTTGTCTTGTGACTTTGTCTCCAACTTCACCTTCTATTCCAAGATTACCATGGAAGGAAAGATTTGGTGGCTGGTTTTCATCATGTTCCTGGAGATCCTCTAATGAATTTATAGATAACTCTAGGCAGATATTGTGTAGGATACATGATCCCAAAATTATAAGAGAACATAATCTCATATTAAAGTTCTCTATTCCCTTTAGTCTGCGAAAACGACCCTTGAGGAGTCCAAAAGCATGCTCAACAACTACTTTTTTTGATAAGAGATATTTATTAAAAAGCTTCTGTTCTTCAGTCAGAAAGCCAGTTTCAGGAAAGGGTGTCACAATCCAGTCCAGATTTGGGTATGCTGAATCGCCTAATAAAAAATGGTCACCAATGAAGCCTGGGTCTTCCAAGATTTTTGCATAAAGTCCCGATCTTCTCAACAATCTTGCATCATGTAATGATCCAGGTTCCCCACAAAATACATCAATGAATATTTTGCTGTGGTATACAACTCCTTGAATCAGCAAACTATGATACCCTTTCCTATTGATATATGAATCCTGGTTATCTTCAGGTTTTGGAATTTTAATGTGACTGCCATCAATGGCACCAATTGCACCAGGAATACCATTTTTTTTGGAAAACGCCTGTGAAATTTTCAGTTTTTGTTGTTGGTTGGGCCAAGTGATATATTTCTCTTTTATTGATGCGAAAAATTCCAAAAAACGGTTCAGACAGTTGTGAGGACTGCTAAGGGCAACTCCAAATCTATCTGAAACTTCTCTGAATGCATTTCTATTGGCAAGGTACCTCAAAGATAGTAATACTGTTTTCTCTCCAGAAACATTGGGCCTTCCAGCAGAATAAACAGGTTTGTAATGTGATTCTTCAAACATATCTGAAAATTCAAGATTTCTATAATTTTCTCATGAAGTGTATTATGTATACCTACTGATAATATTATAAGTTGTTTTGCGAGATATGCGAAAATGGGATTTGAATTCATTGTCATCATATTCTGCTACATTTTTTCCACATAATTTTCTGTTTTAGGATGTTTCCTCCTCGGCCCGCTCTCATCAGAATCAGTAAACTGACCGTCCGATGAGCTGGTAGAGTCAAAATCAGAAAAATTATTACATGGTCCATCCCACAAAGCCTAAAATATATAAATGTAAATTTAAATCTACTGATTTATGTGACATGTTAGAATCCGTACCATTATTACCAGTTCAGCTTCAGAATCCGACATCACAACAAAAATTGGGGATTGTTATGGACGGATTATCCTTTTTATAATTTTATAACACGCAAACCAATATTCCAGATAAAATTTGAAGAATACAAACCATTGGGTTACTAAATAATCTATGACAATAAATCTATGAAAATAAATAAACATCAGAAATCAGAATATCAGAAATAAAATCAAATGTCAAATCTCAAAATTCACTACGTGCAGTTAGTGTTCACTAAAATACGTTTTATTCGAGAGAAGCACAGGTGCAACTACCTCGGTGCTGTACCAGTGCATAAAGTAATATCATTGTATAAGTAGACCTAGTAGGTCAATACAATGTTTTAATATGTTTTATACAATTTGGGACCACCACTAGATGTCGGTAAAGACTTGGTCCCAATTCTAAATTGAAGTGCTGTTTTCACTATTATCTAATAGATGGCAGACGTCAGAAATTGTTCCAGCACTGTTATTCTATAGGGGTAATCGCAAGAGTTATTTTCCCATTGTAGGGTATATTATATCACTGCGTGAATAATCTATTTTCGACATTTTTCATATTATTTTATTTGTTTAGTTCGATGTTGTTTAAGTAGTATTAGTTCGTTGTTGTTTTAGTAGTATTATAGTACTAATTCCGTTAATTAGTATTAAAAAAACGATTTAATCAACATGTTAGTGATAAAATAAAATATTGAATTGTCTCCTTTCGCCTCCGATTTTTTCAAGGTAAGCAATCTACTATTTTTCAATTAGGTATACCTAGTATTATATTACTTTGGTTGGTAATTATAAAAATGTATGTACTCATTTTGTACGGATGGGGTTCAGAAAAAAATAAAAATATTGTTTTATTTGAAGGAAAAATGTTATTCGTAATTGCTTTAAATCTCCATAATCTCACAAATTTAAAAAAAAACGGTTTCATCCGTTATGTACCATTTTATACTCAATTTTTTTGTGAAACTCTATGAACTTTTGCATTAAGTTCAAAATTTAAACAATAATCTAGTGGGCGATATTCATTATCTAAGCAATAATATTTCCAATGGTCGTTCTGTTAACTTTTCCAGAAAGAGTTTATCTTGTGTGCTATATTATTGAGGATGTTTCGTTAACTATATAATATGTGCATTCACTATCGAAAATCCCAGGAGGAGTTTACGAAAAAGAGCAGCAAACGTCGCTTTTAGCAAGACCCACTTTCAGGATATTCAGAGAAAACTAAATTTTTCTAGATCTAAAAATACTGTTCATACAATTAGAAAATATTGTTTTGATAAAGATGTAAATGTCAACCATCAGATTATTGTTAATTTTTGGAGCTCAGTGTAGAAGCAAAAAAAATGTTTTTCCTCTTGCGAACCCCATCCGAGAACATACTGTATATTCAATAAATCCTTTAAACAATAACATTGCCTGTTAAATGACTCAAACAATATTTTCAGAAGATGTCTGGACATAAATGTGTTTATTACCAATGTGATAATTTAACGTACAGGGACCCAAGTAATAATAATAATAATAATAAACGTCTTTTATTTTCAAAAATTAAAAATACAAATAAAAAATAATCATACATAACGGGCGAAGTTTATTTTTATTGTGTACTGGACACAACAAAAATATTCTTCCACTTAACCCGAGTAGAAACATGTACCTATTTATATACAACTATTTCATTAAAAAAAAAGATAAGTAATTAACATTTTGTCGAATATCAAAATGCCCTCTGTATTAAAGGGGTCGTGTCTAACGCCAGATATAAATTAATTTTATGCCTTAATCTTGGAATCCAATTTAAACATTTCAAATTCACTTGCAAAAAGTAATGTATGTACGTATGTAAGGAGAATGTAAATATTTAGGGAAATAAACAATAACCATGACAAAAAACCGAAAACTGTTTAGTTAGTTTTGACTGTCCAAAAAGTGTCTTTTAAGAACTGATTTAAATTTTGAAATATTCAATTTTTTAAACTGAGGAACAACTTTATTGTACAAGTCACAGATCAAGTAACTGAAGGAACGCCTGAATAGTTCAATCTTGAAATAGGGTATAGTCAATAATCCCCTATTTCTAATATTTACATTATGAACATCAGAACGGTACGTAATTTTGCGATGGAGGTAAGAGGGCTTTTTATTCACAATTAACGTATGACATAAAGTAAGAAAGTGATGTTTTCTTCTGTTCTCCATATTTAACCAACGGATTACTTTTAATTTATGCGAGATCTTTTTCCGTCTTCGTATACCAAAAATCATACGTAGACAAGATTTTGAACCTTTTGAATTTTCTTTTTGTACGTAATTGTTAGATTGGGACCATATAACACATCCGCATAATTAAATAAAGACAGAACCAAGGTATCACAAAGCTGTTTTTTTATGTGAATAGGAAAGAAATGTCTATTTCCATAAATCATTTTAATATTACAATAAGCACGTTGTATTAACTTATTTATATATTTCTCAAATCTTAGTTCAGAATCGAAAATTACCCCTAAGTTTTTTGCTTCATTTACTATCTCTAATTCTTCATTATTGATAGAAATATTTATGGAGTTTAACAAATATTGTCTTTGATTTTTGTTCCCAAATATCATAACTTTAGATTTTGTTGGATTAATAAATAAACAATGTTCAGTTGCACAATCGATAAACTTTTTCAAATCATCATTAATAACTACACAGGCAGTGTCCACTTCATGAGGTCTAAAACTATAATATATCTGTGTATCATCAGCGTACAAGTGAACATTACAGTTTAAGATTTGGTTCAATAACTGAGAAGTATACATACTAAATAATAATGGTCCAAGTATTGAACCTTGTGGAACACCCGACTTTAGTGAAAGAAAATTTGAAAAAACTCCGTCTAAACAAACTTGCTGTTGTCTAAATTTAAGATAGTTTTCTAATAAAAAGCAAGTGTACTTAGAAAATCCCATATATTTTAACATATACAGCATTAAATCATAATTTATGGTATGGAATGCTCGACTGAAATCTAGCATTACCAATATTGTGCTTTGACCTTGATCTAGAGCTTTTAAAATATCATCTGTAATATGAAGTAAAGCAGTAGTACAACTGAAACCTTGACGGAAGCCCGATTGAACTGATGGAAGTAGTGAGTGTTCTTGTAAATAGTTTTTTATTTGGGTTTCCATGGCTCTTTCTAAAATTTTCGATAAACTAGGTAGAATACTTATCGGGCGTAAATCCTTGAATTCAGTTGGGTCAGACTTCTTCGGTAAAACCTTCACTACCGCTTTCTTCCATATATCCGGAATGACACATTCAGTGAGACAAAAATTTATTATATGTGTAATGTAAGGGACTATATTTGGACAGCACAATTTAATTAAATTAATGTTTAACCCGTCACATCCTACAGCATTAGTTTTGATGTCACAAATTGTTTTATAAACAAATAAGTCATTAACTTCATGAAAATCAAAATTAGAATCAATAAGTTTATTTAATTTATAGAAATTTTTAATATCTTCAGAGGGATTTGTTTGTGGAACGGATTCAATAAAAAAGTTATTTATTTCAGTAAGATTGCGTAAATTATCTGGTATGTCGAATTTTGTATCAGGCAAAAATTTATTACATCTTAGAATTCGCCACATTTCCCTTGGGGTATTATTATTAAATTGATGTATAAAATAGGCTCTTTTTTCTCTTTTAATAGATTGAAATGTAAAATTGCGTAGATTTTTATAAGTTTGGAAATCAGCCTGAGATTTAGTTCGCCTGTACTTTCTTAGGGCTTTGTCTCTTTCAGCCATCATAATTTTTATAGGAAACGTTAGCCAGGGCGCTTTCGGCTTTGTAACCATTGAAGTGACAATAGGCACGTGCCTATCAAACAAATTATTTAGGCAGTTAACTAAATACGAAGTTTTGGCATCTATTGTTTCCTGATCAAAGATTCTAAAAAATGAAGTGTTTAAGAGATCGCGTTGGAAATTTGTCTCATCAAAATACTTAAAATTTCTATAGGTAACAAATTTTGGATTCACTTTCTTATTTATTTTTAAATTACAAAATACCATCGAATGGTCTGATATTATTTTTTCCATAACACCCTTATTGCAGTCGGTACCTTCGGGAACTATCACATAATCCAAAAGAGTTGCCGTTGTTGTGGTAATTCTTGTAGGTTCATCAATTATTTGTTGCAAGGAAAGTGATTCCAGAATGGAATTAAATTTTTTTACATTTATATTGTCAAAGTCCAATAGATCCAAATTAGAATCCCCCATACAGATAATATCAGTATCGGTAGAACAGAAAGAAACAAGACAATCTTCGAATTCATCTAAAAAAGTATCTGTATTCTGTTCATGGGGTTTATAAATAACACCTACTGCAAAAGATTTTTTATGTATAATGACTTTAATCCACAGTTGTTCCCAAGTGTAATCCTGCCTAGTGATAATTATCTCGCTTCGTATTTTACTTTTAACATAAATACACAACCCCTTCCCATTGCAATTTCTGTCAGCTCTAAAGAGGCGATAGTTGCTAATATTTAAAACTGAGTTATTAATAGATTTTTTCAACCAGGATTCGCATACTAAAAATATGTCAAATTCATTTCGTAGTATAATTAGTTTCAAATCTCGCATAGAAGGTACTAAAGATCTAGCGTTAGCAAAACCAACCTCCAGAAAAGGCATTTTTATATTTCACACTAATTTAGATTTAATTACCCAGTTACCAAAGCAATTCAATGATTTACAAAAATAAAATGTATTTATCTACAACAAAAACGATACACTAAATTGTGTATCAATTGCACTCAACTTGCAGGTGCCGTGAAATTATAATCTGATATTTTTAGTTAACTCTTAACATGCTTAATTAGATGACCTCAAAATGTTATTATAAAAGAAACACAAAGGATAAAAGAAAAAAAAAGAAAACTCAAATGAAGTATTTAAGTAATTAAGATTGATTTCCAAATACTAGCTTATTACACTAATCTACTGACATCTTCCATCGTAACAATCATCAATACTTCATCAGCATTATTATACTTCAGGAAAATTTTACCATAGTTTCTCCATTTTTTCCAATTTTAGTTAACGCTGCTTTTAAAATGTTTAATTTTTCAGATGTTAGGTCCTCTCTGGCAACAATCTTAGTTGGTTTTAATAACTTTTTAGCATTATAAATAACTTGCTTAAAGTGGACTGTTGAAAACCTAACTAATATTGGTCTCTGCTTTCCTTCTAGTTTCTTCCCTTTTCTAAATGACGACTCAATTGCATTTTCATCGATTTTTGAATTCATTGTCCCAGCAAACAAGTTGATCATTAATTCCTTGCAATTTTCTCCTCCAACCTCCTTCAACCCATAAAATCGAATATTGCGACTTCTGTTGACTTCCTCATGTTGTTCTTGTTTCCTAACTAGATTTTGTATAACTTGGTCTTGTTCTTCCAGTTTTTTATTAATCCGTACATTCTCTTCCTTTAACTTGTTAATATCATCTTTTAGTTTTTTACTTATTTTATCTGTTATAGTTTTGGCAATTTTTTCAATAAAATCATCTGACGTACATAATGTTGTAACTAATGAATTTACTAATACGTGCAGTTGGTCTTCTCCTTTCGCAGAAGTCTTTCGAGTTCTAACGTTTTCCATTATTAAAAACAATTTGCAATTTATACAAAGTTATAGTGTACTTACAACAATGATTTTTATTTCAGTCGGTATCTCCACACTAACCCTCTACTCTCGAAAGGTAGTATTTATTTTCGCACGTTTTCCCACAAATTTATGAATTTAAAGCGCAGCACCTGAACAATACGTCTACTCACTTGCTACTTTCATTAACGATTAAGATGTTCCGATTTCCCATTAAAAATCCGGCAGTACCTATGTCAAGAATGGATTTTAAGCTCTGGTAAGACTGTTACCTGTAAATAATTGTCATATAAGTAAAGCGTGATCTATAGACGTCAAAAAATAATAGTTCAATACTATTAAACGCTTAACAGATATACCAACCCCGTTTACTTTAGAAGTGTAATTCAATGTCTGTCGGGGCATATAGCCCGAGAAGTAGTTGTTGCTTCTTAGTGGACGGTCTGCTCTTTGGAAATTAATTTTTCTAATTTTGTAAAGCGTTTAATAGTATTGAACTATTATTTTTTGACGTCTATAGATCACGCTTTACTTATATGACAATTATTTACAGGTAAGTGTAATTAAGTAATTACCTACAAAACCGAGATGGTTTTTTGTCGATATAGAATTTTGGTTTGTGATTAGATGTAGAGATGTCGCCGATGTCGCACTCTTAACATTTCCTTTACTAAGGCTAATGTATTGGTGTGGTGTCAACGTAGTCTCTAGTCCAGGATTATGCTCTCAGAGCTTCTGGACGAATAGCATCTACTTTGTGCTGATGAGGCGCAAAAACGCCGAAACCGGTCCACAAGTGATGTTATTCCTTCTAATCGCAAACCAGAATGGTTGGTTCTATCTTAACAGATATACCAACCCCGTTTACTTTAGAAGTGTAATTCAATGTCTGTCGGGGCATATAGCCCGAGAAGTAGTTGTTGCTTCTTAGTGGACGGTCTGCTCTTTGGAAATTAATTTTTCTAATTTCGTAAAGCGTTTAATAGTATTGAACTATTATTTTTTGACGTCTGGTAAGACTATTTATGTATAGAAATAAATATGTATATAAAGTTTGTCCAAAATCAATTCCAGAAGCTAAAACACTTGTGTGACGACTTCTTCCTTTGATCGGGATAATATGATCCTAACGAAAAAATTCCGATTTAAACCCTTTAAAAAATATTTTATTCGTTTTAAACATTTTAATATGATGACTTGGTCAAAATGAATTTATTTATTTGTTACTAAAAAAATTTATAAATATAATATGCTTACTCAAACGCCAAATATTAGGCGTAGCCCATCTCTGCCGATTTAATAAGGTACCTGACAGATCAATTTTTAATGACTTTAAGAAATACCCATCTCGGCCAAAACCACTTTCAGGTAGAAACCCACGACAAATTTCAACCCCTAATCTATGCAATCAATTTCTTTGAATTCTCATCAATGGTGGCAGAGTAATGAACACTGGTCAGTGGTAATACATTTATCCTGAATTGTCGAAAATAGTTATTAGTTTTATTTTGATTCTTGAGCAGTGATTGTAAAAACAATTTAAATTTAACTTCGGAAAATGGCAACATTTGTTCATCCAACATTTAAAGAAATGACGAGTCAACGAGGAAAACCACTCTTAGTGATAAATAACTTAACTTAACAACAAAACCGGAAATTAGCTGCAGGGAAGACAAAATGGAACCAAACCTAACCTAAAAACAAATTTTTGTTGCTAAAAAAATTGAAGAGTATAAAAATCAAACTAAAACCTAACCTAACCTAAAAACAAATTTTTGTTGCTAAAAAAATTGAAGAGTAGGTATAAAAATAAAAGGATTTCAAAGGTGACTATTATATAGCTATTATATTTATATGTAGACATTAATAAAATCTAATCAATCTGATTGAAGTGTATTATTGTAATAAAGGTTGGTCGAGATGGGCCATTCCAAAACAGGTCAATTTTAGACTCTGGCCGACTTGGGCGATTCTTATTCAGTATACCTGCCTGATCGGCCGAGATGGGAATCGCCCATATTAGGGTCGGTTTTGAATTACCTCAAACCATTGAGTAATAAACAAGGACCCATTTTTGCATATTTTGCATTTTTTTTCATAAATTAAGAAATGTTGCATCAATTTTCTTCTTTTAATCTCAAAGCTTCCAAGTATAAGATCAGTCGTAAACTCAGTGGGTGGTTATAATCCATTACTTGAAAAAATATTTAAATGAGGTAATTTATTATTATTACCTGTGGTTTTAGTTTAATCCCTTATCTAACCTGGTCGGTTCGTCATTTCATAGAAGCATTGTATAAGTAGTCTACTTGAACAATGATAGAAGACATGAATAACATTAGAAATGATTTAACAATTTGGTTGGAGACACCTGTAAGCTCTGTGTAGGAGAGGATAAGTAGAATCGTTGAGTGATAAATATATATTATTATATTTATCATTAAATGGTAGAATTAAATTTTCAAGATGGTGTAGTAATGATTACAAATATAATATAAAAAAATAACAATTCCAATTAAAAAGATTCATACATTATATGATGATAAAACCACATATTTCATCGGTAGAGCAATATTAACAAATATTTATCTAGTTTAAGATTGATATAGGCAATTGATATGATATGTCTTCGTACAAGGATCTTGTTTCTGTCGAGGTTGCGCAAGGTCGATTTGTATAATCACCCAAATAGTACTTGCTTAAATATTTCGCATTGCTAATTGGGTACGATAATAGCATTAAATTATTTTTGTATTATATTGATACTGATTATTTATATTGCAGGAAACGCTTCCTTAGCGAGCCTGAGCTCAAGCATGTTGAGGTGAAAATTCTAAACGATTACCAAATTTTGCTGTTCCCGAAAAATATAACGAAAATGAAATGCCATCGCTAGAATTGCATTCAGTACCTAGTTTACGACAGAACACTCTCGAAAGACCTTCAACGAGCAGGACTGCATATGGTATTGATTACGAAAGCGACGGTAGGTAGATATCATTGGGCGCGTTCAGCCACGCTAGCGCTAGGCAAGCGCTGAGAAAGCAGTGGGTAAATTTGACCGCTAAGTGACAGTGCTAGCTCTAGCGGTCGCCATTTTTTCCAGCGAATTTAGTTTCCGCTAAGATGGTCAGCGGTTCGTTATGTCAACCAGATCTCAACAACAACAATTCTGACCTCTAAGTTAAAATTTCTAAGTTATTTAGTTTTTATTAGTTATAATAAGGTTTAATTATGGCGGAGAATATTGAAACGTATGCAACAGTAGAATTTAATGTTGATGGAAAAATATTGCGAGGAAATATACCAACGAATATGGTAGAATTGTTGTATAAAGGTAAGCTATAATAATTCGTTAATAAAAACATAACATATCTAATTAATAATAATAATCTTAGATGCATCATTAAGGAGTAATGTAGTGGAGCAACTACAGGAAAGCAACAAAGAAAATATAATTGAACCGGAGACTTCGCTTGAAAATCCAAAAATGCCAGAAGCTGATCCAGACGATCAGAATTTTAAATGGACCACTCAAGCAACCAAATTATTAATTGATATTTACCGTAGAGAATACGAAAATTTTAGGAATCCTAAAATCAAAAAAAGTATATTATGGAGCAAGGTGGCAAATGAGATGTCTAAACACAAATATTACGTTTCGAAAGATGCCTGTGATAAAAAATTAAGAAACTTAAAAGTAACATATCGTTCCATAAAGGATAATGCCTCAAAAACTGGCCGAGGGAGGGACAATTGGGAATTTTTTTCCTCATTGGATGAAATATTTTGTACAGATGCAACTGTTAATCCCACGAACTTAATATCTTCAATGCCTTCAACATCTAAAAATAATTCTCCAGTATCTCCTTTGACAATGAACGTAGTATCTAGTAATGTTACTCCTGTGTTGCCAAGTGAGCCTTCTACTTCTCAGTCACCTCTTGGTTCTTGTGCCGAAGTACAAAGTAGAGGGGTAAAAAGAAAAAACCGAAGCCTGGAAGAATTTCGAGTTAAATTTTTGTTTAACCAACAACAGCAGTGCCAATATTTGGCGGAAATTAATCAGTCAATTAAAAAAAATGTGGAAGTTCAGGAAAGAAGAACCCTCATTCTACAAAAAAGTATTGGAGGAATTACAAAAGAAAAGTTAGAATGATATTTACATTTTTTAAATTTTCTGTAGAGTTTTTTTTTGTTTTTTTATTTTTACAAGTGCAAGTTTTATTTTATAAAAAGTAAATTGTTGAAACTATAATGCCTTAACAAAGAATTTAAGGTTTTGATTTTATTAAAACGCTAATTCAATTTTAGAAAGAAAATTTTATTTTCATTGTGATTTATTTTTACAAAAGTTTTATTGTACAAATCCCTTTCATTTTTTAATTATATATGTGGTTGATTATTTATTTATCATATGTATTTTTATGATACTAATAAATTTGTTCCATAATAAGGTTCCTTTTTTGAACAGCTAAATTCATATTATCGTCTACAACTTCATTAAAGTTTTCTTCATCTGCCATTTATTCAATTTCATGATCAATTACTGCCTCATCATCATCACCTCTGGAAATAATAAAATTGTGCAAAACGCAGGCTGCTGCTACTATGGTGTTTGCATTTTCAAGATTCACATCTAAATACTTTAATCGGCGAAATTTGCCTTTTAATCTTCCAAATGCCTGTTCAATTTTGCTTCTGGCAGTACTAAGCACAGTATTGAAATTGGTTTGCATGGCTGTTAAATGACCATTATCACGAAATGGTACAAGTAAATTGTTCAACAAAGGATAAGCACTATCACCAAGGATATGAAAATTGTGATTAATTAACGGATGCTCTTGGTTGGTGATTAAATTATATAAAGGGCTGACTCTAAATACCCTGGCATCGTGAACACGACCAGGCATACCCACAAAAATATCTGTGAATCGTAGCTTAGAGTCACATACGCCTTGCAGCACAACCGAATGGAAAGATTTCCGATTATAATAATCAATGGGATTATTTGCAGGTGCTTTGAAGGGTATGTGGCAGCCATCAATTGACCCAATAATTCCAGGAAAGCCGGTTCTATTCTCCATAATATTTGATTCTAAAATACATTTTTCAGGAGTTGGCCATTGAATTTCTTGTGGAATCATATCATTTAATTTTTCACATATCTCATAAAATATTAAGTGCCCTGTTCCCTTTGAGATGCCGAACCTATCACAGCATGCCAAATATGTCTCTGGCTTTGCCATCATCCATACTGTGAACAAAATTTTTTTCTCTGTAGAAATTATACTATTTACAGTCATTCTCGGTGATATCTGTTGAATGAGAATCTGAAATAGAAATAAAATTATAATTTTCCTATAGGTACTTATAATGAATATGAATACAAATGTATACTATCTTTTTAATTATTCGCTACTTACTTCCATAACATTTCTTGACATTCTAAAATGTTCATAAAAGTCTTGCCCTGAGTATCTTGGAATTACTTCCTCGAAATAATTTAAATTTCTTACAGGATTTTCTACTTCTCCTAATGCTAATATTTCCACATATTCTTCTTGTCTTGCAATTACAGGTAGAATCATTTCCACAATATTATTTTCATTCGCAAGTTCTTCCAAGATTAAATAATTCATAAGGTTTTCCATTGAAGGCGCTTTATATTTAGAAAATAAAGGTTATGTTATGTGTTTATCTGTTTGTCACAGAGCATCAAAGCATAGACGTTCAGCCACCTTCAAGCGCTTTCACATAGCGCCGCTGCCAGCGCTAACTTTGCGCTAGTGTGGCTGAACGCGCCCATTGATCCCTTTATCCATGAGCTAATCAATATGTCTTCGTCCCCTTCTATTCCCCCAAACAAAATTAGACAGTTAATGACTCTTAAGATGAGATTAAAGGAAGCGTAGAAAAAAAAATTTCCTGACAAGGATTAGGAATTTAAAAAAAGCTCTTTTCAATGCAATAAATAAAAGTTCATCTCTTTTGACTAAGACTCGCACACAATTTTGTACTTCGTTGATAAATATGCAGTTTCGTAATAAAAAGCAGAAGTGGTTGCCGTTGGAGAGAAAATTAGCCTTAGAAATTTTTTTATAAAGGTCCCAATTCTTATAAGTAGAAGAGGTGTAAATCTTCCAGCCATTTCCAAAATAAATAGCTGGATTTCTAATTTCACGAGTAATCCTGGTTTGAGTAAAAAAAAATTCGAGAACATTACTATTAAAACCAGAGTCCTGTCAAATCAGGAGAGAAAATGCATACTTCTTTTCGATGGCCATTAAAAAAAACTATCGAGTACAACGCAAAATTAGATGTAGTCGAGGGATTTCAAGACATAGGAGACAACATAAGAAATCCAGTTTTGGCTGGATAAGCCTTAGTCTTGATGGTGGTGTCTTTTCCCAATGGAAGATTCCAATAGCATTCTATTTAACAGAAGATGGTATAAGCGCTGAATCTGCAAGAAATACACTGACTCCGGTTTGGATCCCATGCGAGTTGTTTGTGACTTGTCCACAACAAACCAAAAACTATTTAAAAATTTGGGGGTGTCTGTGGACAATCCCCACTTTTTAATTGAACAAAAGAAATATTTTGGCTTTTATGACGTACCACATTTGATAAAATGTATACGAAATAACTTTTTATCAAGCGACTTAATTCTCAATGGCCAGTTCATACGATTCGTTGATATTATAAACATATGACTTGGATCAAAAGAGTGAAACCGGAAGGGCCCTAATAAAATTAACAACGAGGCATCTATATCCAAATGCATTCGAAAAAATGAATGTAAAATTGGCCACGCAACTGCTTAGTCAGTCAGTAGCTGCAGCCATTAAAACTGCTGTTAAAACAGGGGAGCTGATCTCGGGAACTGCATATACAAACACTTACTCAGTGTGCCAAACTTTACCAACAAATTATAGTAAAAATAAATAAATATTAGGACTTACTCTTCATATTTGTGTTTATTTTGGATTTTAATAATACTACTTTTACTTAGCATTCGTAATTGACCTACATTTCCTCTTTTAAATTTTACATATACAACATCTCCAGAAGTTCATCTTCCAGACTTTCATATCCACTTCAATTCCCTAAAAATATATGTACAAATAGAAAATGATTCTTAAGTAATGGTTGCGAGCACTATCAGTTTCAGAATATAAGGTATTTAGTTGTAAAAATAAAATATATATGTAAGAAATAACTGTAGTCTAATTGGATTGCGCGCGTTATTAAGTCGGTATATCAGATCTCTTAATATACGTCATATCGTTAAATTGGCACATGTCAATGAGTTTGATTAATTAAGACATGCCGAATACAGTTATATAAGATATTGTAAAGTAATTTAAAAACAACCTAGTGAATAATAACATTGAATGTTGTTTCTTTGTTATTTACATGTAGGATTAATATTCTAGATCATGTGTATAATTGTAAATATTGTATATAATAATAAAAATCTTTGTTATTTACAGAGAAACAGTTTGTTGTATTATTCCAACCTAAAAATAAAAATAATCAACATTATAAAACAACATTCGTTGTATACCACGATGGAAAAGCTACAGTTCCACTTCAAATTACTAGAAGCATCAGATAAAATATCCAATGTGTTGTGTGTCACTAGAATTACCACAGAGGATGGTCATACATATAGAATTCCATTTGATCACTTTGGTGTACAAAACCATGAAGAGCTTATGAAAACTCCTGCATTCACTAAGGTAAAGAAAGCATTAAAACTGATAAATCAAGTGAGAAAAGTGTGGGTAAGTTTATATAAAGAATTGAAAGAAACTTATTATGATAAAGAAGGGAATGTGGTATTTGAGGATGAGTATTTGGAAGAGTTAATTGAAAAACAAGAAGAAAGTGACGTAACGGCTAGTACCTCAGAACAACCATAGATATAATTATGAAAAACTATTAGAAAAAAATGAAGAAAAATCTAAAAAAATAAATATTGGGAATTTAGCTAAAGAATTTGTTATTGAAAAATTTGATGGTAAAAATTCAAACGCGGATCAATGGATTAATGATTTTGAAAAAGAATGTGAACGCTTTGAATTAATAAAAGATGAGTCATTCATGGACAAAAGTGCTGTAGATTGGTATAGTTGTACACTTTTTAAGCTTAC
This sequence comes from Lochmaea crataegi, assembly GCA_947563755.1. NCBI lineage: Eukaryota > Metazoa > Arthropoda > Insecta > Coleoptera > Chrysomelidae > Lochmaea > Lochmaea crataegi. The sequence goes on from OX387429.1 coordinate 42,798,951, forward strand.
AATCAAAGCAGAATGGAGAGACAATTTTTGTAATACATTTGCAAGTAAAGGTTGGTCTCCAATAAAATATGCTTTAGCATTTAAATACCAAACAGGTTCATTACTAGAATATTCTCTAAAAAAAGAAAAACTCTTATTGCAAGTACGGAAAACTATGGATAGTGATACGCTTGTGGATCTTATCGCTATGGGTTTACCCAACTACATATTTGACAGAATTGATAGAGAAAACTTAGAAAAATCTGAAGATTTACATAATGAATTGAATAAATTAGAATATTTAACCATAAAGAAAAATTTTGAAGTGAAAAAGATTAAACCGGACTTCAAGATAAAAACAGAAAAAACACCTTGCAAAATATGCAAAGATAATAACAAAGGAACAAGATTTCACCCCGAAACAGAATGCTGGTTTAAAGATCCAGAAAAGAAAAATTACAAATCGAGACAAGTAACTTAACTTTAGATGTAGTGCCACCATTGATTGAACTCAAAATTAGGTTAAATGATATTTTGGAAATACCGGCGATTTATGATCCAGGCTCCAATATATCATTAATAAATGCCAAACTAATTAATGTAAAAACGAAGAATGATTATATAAAGAAAACTAATTTGAGAACAATTAATGGTGTTCATAAAACGGCATGGCATGGCAAAATTAAAAATATTAAATATGGAAAAATATGTAAATGTGTTCATAATTAATAATGAAAATTTCAAGTATAATTTCCTCATAGGACTAGATTGTATAGAAAAATTTGAGTTGATACAAAATGAAAGATTAGAGATAGAACAAAAAGATTCCGAATCTAATAAATTAATAAATGAGAATCAAGTTAACTTTAATGAACATGTAGAGATAGACAATTTTAATATTTTAACAAATCATTTAAAGAATAATGAAGAAAAAATCATAACAGATTTAGTAAATAAATATAAAAATATTTTTGCTAAAGATAAGTACGATATAGGTACCGTAAAAGACTATGGAGCGAGAATAGATCTTATAGTAGATAGATATTGTAGTAAAAGGCCCTATAGATGTACGATTGATGACAAGAAAGAAATAGAAGAACAAATATCTCAATTACTTGAAATAAACTTGATAGAAGAATTATACAGCCCTTTTGCTGCCCCTGTAACTTTAGCCTTCAAAAAAGATGACAATAGAAGATCAAGATTATGCATAGATTTTAGGGATTTGAACCGTTTCCATTGATAGAAGACTTAGTAATAAAAACAAGAGACTGCAAATTTTTTTCAAAGCTGGACATTAATTCTTCTTTTTGGTCCATGCCTTTACGGATTGAAGATAGAAGAAAAACGGGATTTTTCACCCAAGAAGGTCACTTCCAATGAACTTGCCTACCATTCGGATTAAAAACATCACCGGCTATTTTTCAAAGAATCCTTAGTAATATAATAAGAAAACACAAAATTATCAGGTTTCACAGTTAACTATATAGACGATATCTTAATATTTTCAAAATCCTTTAGAGAACACTTAGATCATTTGACACAGTTATTAGAAGCAATCATGAAGGAAGGATTTCGATTAAAACTCTCGAAATGCACATTTGCACTTGACTCAGTACAATATTTAGGCCACATAATAAAACATAATTCAATCTCGCCAATGAAAGATAATTTAATATCGATAAGAAATTTTCCTGTACCAAAAAATAGAAAAAATGTTCGACAATTTTTGGGTAAAATTAATTTTTACAACAATAAATACCAAAAAGTTCAATAACTTTAGAAAAAATGTTCGACAATTTTTGGCTAAAATTAATTTTTACAAAATACATACCAAAAAGTTCAATAACTTTAGACCCACTGCATAATTTAATAAGAAAAGGACAGGAATTCATTTGGTCAGAAAAATGTCAAAAAGTATTTGAATACATGAAAAATTTTCTTTGTACACAACCAGTTTTAGCTGTTTTTGATCCAAATTTACCGATTCTAAAATAATGACATAAGGAATTTTATTCCATAAGTGGTTTCCACACTGTATATACAGATGCAAGCTTGCAAGGCATAGGTGCTGTTTTAAAACAACCACAATTGAACGAAAATATTAAAACAGAAAAACCAGTAGCATATTTTTCTAGGAAATTAAACGAATCACAGAAAAGGAAAAAAGCAATATATTTAGAATGTATAGCAATAAAAGAATCGGTGAAGTATTGGCAACATTGGCTTATAGGCAAATTTTTCACGGTATTTTCAGATCACAAACCTCTAGAAAAAATGAATATAAAAGCTAGAACTGACGAAGAACTAGGGGATCTCACTTATTACTCACTTGACTTTGAAATAGTGTATCGCCCGGGCAAGGATAACTTAGAAGCAGATTGCTTAAGCAGAAATCGGGTGCTAGTGGCTAAAGAAGAAGAGGAAGGCAAATTAAAAGTAGTGAATCTAATAAAACTAGAGGATATTTTAGAAGACCAAAAGAGGAATAGACATAAAAATTGATAAAAATGGACTGAGATTAGACATTAAAAATAACTTGTACTATAAAAAAAGCAAGAAATAAAGAGAAAATCTTACTATCAGAAGAATTTAACAAAAAACTGATAGAAGACACTCATAAGAAATTCGGTCATATTGGAATTAATCAAATGAAAAATAAAATACTGATGTATTATACAGCAGAAAAGATAGCAGAAAACATAAAAAAAGTTTGTAGACATTGCCATATATGTATAAAAAATAAATCAAGAGGGCAAGATAAAATTGGCTTAATGTCACATCTTGGTCCCGCAACAAAACCATTCGAAATAGTTTCCATAGACACAATAGGTGGATTTGGTGGCTCAAGATCCACGAAAAAATATTTACATCTCCTAGTAGCCTAGTACCACTTTTCAAGATATGCTTACATAATCACATCGAAAACACAAAATGCAAATGATTTCGTTAAACTAACAGAAAATGTACTGAAAGATCACGATATTCAGCTTCTGTTAACAGATCAATATCCAGGTATAAACTCTAAAGATACATCAGTATTACCTAATGAATTGAAAAAAAAAATAAAAACATGAATCAACTAGAAAACGATAGAATAACTGCATTCCAGAACAGTATTGTAACGAGTTATTTTTTTTTGCAAGTTTAATTTTTATTTTTTTCCGAGTCCGAGTTACGCAAATCCAAATTCTACCATACACAATTTATTCATTTCCGATATTTAAATTTTTCAACTGAAGGGACGCCCGGTATATACACCATTTTAATTAAAACCGAAGCCGTTCAGTATAGGTACATCTTTTTGTTGTAAGTAGATAAATTTCACGTTTAATTCCCTCACCACGGCTACGGCCGAAAAATGTAACTAGAATTTTGGATATAAATTAGCTCTCAATCATTCGCTCGGAATTATTGTCTCTGATTCATTCCGGCTCTCAATTAGTATTTCGTGATTCTTCGCTCAACTTTCTTCCGAAAACCGATAAACAGTATTGTGAAAATTTAGTGCATTACGATTGTGTGTGGAAGCTGTATTTTATAAGGTAAATCATTTTTACAAATAAACTGTGTATTCGAAACTTTCCGTACCGCCGCTTAATATTAAATTGTTGAATGTATTCTTTGAAAATTTTCCGACCGGCTATTTTTTTTCCTTTTGTTGTTGAATTGAAATTGGTTTTTTCATTTGTTTCTTTTACGTGGAAATAAAGATTTGTGAACTGTAATTTGATTTCGAATTTTATTTACAGCGTTTATTAAATAGTAATTAACTGATATAAATTATTAGTGGATTCTCGAATTATTTTATGCTTTCGGTTCTCAGTAGTTTTATATTAAATTGATATTCAAGTGGATTATAATATTTCAATTGTATGCTAGTACAAATATTTTTACTCTGTGTGTCGAAAGCTGGGTACCGTTTAAGTCGTGGGAAAAAATTTTTTTGTTGGAATAATAGTTACCGGCTTTATTTAGATTCAAGGGTTAATCAGACTCGGAAGAGGCTTAGCCACAATTTGTTTGATTTCCCGGCAGATCTAATTCGTTCTTAATTTTTTTTTTTTGGAATAATAGTTACCGGCATTATTTAGATTCAAGGGTTAATCAGACTTGGGAGAGGCTTAGCCACAATTTGTTTGATTGCCCGGCAGATCTAATTCGTTCTTAAATCTTTTTTTTTTTCGGAATAATAGTTACCGGTTTCCTTTAGATTCAAGGGTTAATCAGACTCGGAAGAGGCTTAGACACAATTTGTCTGATTACCCGGTAGATCTAAATCGTGCATTAGGGACCCCGTCAAACCTGGTAGATTTGAACCGTATTGGATAACCTGACCGTTATGTCCGTCAAAGTACCAAGTATATGGTAAAGATAGCTTAGTTTCTTTTCCCTGTTAATTTGCTTGTCACTAAAGAATTATTCGTAAAATAGACCACAGAGTATTAATACACTTAAAGTTTCTTTTTGATTATTTTGTGATATACCGACTTATTGTGTGATCGTAGGTATACACTAAACCGTAGGTAGTATACAATTCTGCTGAACCCCTGTTTCCTTCATAACCCGTAATTTATAAATTGGAGGATCCATATTTGATTATAATTAAGTAAATAAAGTTAATTCAAAAAGACCCCTGGAATTTTCCGTAACCTCCATCTGAGGCTATCTGGAACTCTTGACGCTAAGGGTCAAGGGGCCGTGGAGCAAACCACGTTAATAATCTGGCGCTCGAGATTTAAAACCCGAATTTTGCATCAAGGGTGTCCATAGTGACGTGTTCTTGTGGCAGGAGCCACGTGTAAGAAGGTAAGGCACGTTACAGTATAAAATAGCATGAATACAATAAGAAACTGTATGACAAAAATAGGAAAAAATATAATTTTAATGTTAGAGATTCAGTATATATTGAGAATGGTAATAGAATGAATCGAAAGAAACTTGATGAATTAAGAATCGGACCGTACACAATTTTGAAGAAAATATCAAACTCAATGTATGAGGTTGACGTAGGATACAAAAAATCAGAATCAAATTTATTTCATATTTCAAAACTAACTCCTACTACTTCGGCGATGGACACCACAGAATGTACTTAAGCGCTATTTTATATAATTTTGTATTCTATTGTATTTTATACCAGAATTTTTTGTACAAAAAAATTTTAGCTTAAGGGAGGAGATGTAAGAAATATCTTTAGTCTAATTGAATTGCGCGCGTTATTAAGTCGGTAAATCAGTTCTCTTAATATACGTCATATCGTTAAATTGGCACATGTCAATGAGTTTGATTAATTAAGACATGCCGAATACAGTTATATAAGATATTGTAAAGTAATTTAAGAACAACCTGGTGAATAATAACATTGAATGTTGTTTCTTTGTTATTTACAGGTAGGATTAATATTCTAGATCATGTGTATAATTGTAAATATTGTATATAATAATAAAAATCTTTGTTATTTACAGAGAAACAGTTCGTGGATTATTCCAAAATAAAAATAATCAACATTATATATATCTCAAAGGTTTCAATGTTTACATTTGTATCATATAGGTTAAATTGACATCTGTCAGACTAAGAAGATTAAATCGAATTAATTGATTGATAATCAGATGTGACTGATAATCAATCACTGATTAACAAAGTGGAAGTTGTACAAATTCATGGCATTTTTTATCCTTTTCCATCTTTGTAAATTCACATCAACATATCTTTTGAACTCTTAGAAGCTACTGGTAAAGGAAAATAACTAACCAGGTTGTGAACAAGGGAAGAGAGAGATTGTCTCATTTTGCTTTTTGGAAGCGAAGAGCACATAACGTTCAAGTATCGGATTTTTTGTAGTATACAAAAAGTTTTAAAAGGAAAAGTTTCCAAGGTTCCTTAGAACTGGAAACTCAACCAGTGGGTTGGATTTATTATTTTAAACGAATTGTAAATTTACCTCAACTTGTCTTGTTTTCCTTAAAGGCCACCCACCATCAACGGTATGTTTGTCGACCACTCACTTCGATGAGATTATATTCTGAATACTGGCTCAATATCATTTACTTACGTTTATTTCTATTTCAGGGCTTCATTTTCACCTTCCTCTTCAGTTTCATTTTCACATTCATTTTCATTTGCAACTTCATTTTCCAATTGCAATTTCACTTCCATCTTTCGATTTCAACTTTAACTCTACGGACTTGAGTTTTATTGTGGGATTCGACTGGTTCTCACCTCGTTGACGACCCCTAGATCATCATAGGACAGCTGTGGCCCCGAACACCACGTGCGAGGACTACACTTATGGTAATCAACCCCTACACGTCCTGACCTTTGGCAAGTGGTTATTCCAGGTAACTTAGCTTTAAGTAAGGCCTAGGACTTCTCTCCGGCAACTTCATAATCTACCAAGAATAAATTTACCAGGATTTTAATTGTAAATTTATACCTTTTTTTGGTAATATTTACCTTCAGTAATCTGTGTATGTACGAGATATTAATCTGTAAAAACCTGGGTATGCATACTTCGGATTTATTTATATAATTTCATGTATATTTTAATTATTATAGTCATCTAACCTTCTCTGAAATTTGCACGTGGCCATCATTTTAGACATACGTCACCGTTCAACTGTGATAGTTGAAGTTAAATTATATCGGTGGTTTTCACCATAGAGAAACCACGTTATTCAGTAACTTCATTTCAGAGCCCCCTTTTTTGTGAGTACCTAACTATACATACTTGTAATCTGTATGGTCTACCACCTGGGATGGTCAATCGCTAGTATTTATTTTATAAACCACATATCTACATCACGCGATAGTTTTATTTGTTCCCCTTAAGAACCCCTCCTTAACCCTGAGATATTCAAAGAGTGTTTGATATCTTTATTTCTACCCTTCAATTTCCTTAACATCCCTTTATAACTAGAGTGTTATAAAATACAGCAAATATTATCGAAGCGATGAATAATTTGTTTGATTCCTTAAATAGTAACAGCTTATATAGTGCAAAACCATGCAATAGAGCCTACTGTCAAGCTAATAGAAAGGTTATCGATGCAATAAGTAAAGGTGATGTTCTCTTAAAGGGTCTTTGGAAGCAAACTGCTAGGGGCAAATTAACAAGACCACCTTCCTTCAATTGCTTTTTGGTCACTATACACGCTATTAAGCAGTTTTATGCCGACATAACAGAACAAACATTCAAGTATGTACTGACAAGAAGATTAATTCAGGACCCTCTAGAAAATCAGCTTTCTGTTTATAGACAGAAAGGTTGCTACAACAGAAACCCCACTGTCAGAAGTTTCAAAGCTGCATTTAAACTTAATTTAGTCAATAATTTTATGAAACTACCGACGAAAGCAAATTCTGGAGGAAATGCTGATGAAGATATAAATTTGCTGGAGTCTTCGTCGGAAACTTCTGATATTTTCAGCATATTGACCGAAACTGAGGTTATAGATGAGGAGAGCGTTTCATCTGATGTAACGGTTTCAATTCAACATTGGGTATTGAAGAGATCTTTTAAGGTTGACCATACAATTTTACCTTATGAGGCTTGGACTGGTTCATAATCCTCCATTCTTGTGCTGGTGCTTTTCAAGAGGTCACATGCATTGTGCTCTTTCGAAGTTATTTCGGATTTAGCCCAGCTACAATCGTAATCTGTTAGGAAAATTTAGTGATACCTTAAGTGGTTATTTAAACGCATCTAGCGGATTTCCTCCTAACAGGAAAAAGGATATTACTTTGAGGTCACCCTCCATCCATGGTAAGTACCCACTCTTCTCTGTTATTGACCTAGGGATCATGTGAGTTTCGTATTTCAGATCTCTTATTTATCGTCTTATTCGCCGTCTTAGACATCGTCTTATTCACCGTCTTAGACATCGTCCTATTCACTAGCAGTCTTCGACACCACTTTCACAGTCTTTTTCAGTGGCTGCTTGAGACTTTTCTTCATGGACCTCTTCCTAGTCTGTAACATAGCCATATACGTTACCAAATCAATATAAAAGTGGCAGAAAACTTACCAGTAGAGGACCAGCCCTCTTCGTCCAGCTCCTGCGACATATTGGAAACACACCACCTGATACATTCCAAGTAAGATCGTTTATATTACTGTGCTGTGCCTGCTACATGTAGGTGTCTCAGATAGTTTGTCAACAACTCTATCAGGGATTATTGTTATACTCCATCGCACAATTCGTTAGGAAGTTGAACCTACATAATTGTAACCGTTTTGTGACTGCAGCTAATATAACATAGTTAATATTTTCAATACTAACGCCTCAGTGTAATCCAAAAGTATACTCTTGGAAGCCATTCTACCATCTGGTATATTGGTACATTGTTATTTATACTGTTCATTTTAACCATCAGCTGAGACCACTTGTACATATTACTTTTAAGCATAATCATTTTATATTTTATTAGGTTAGTTTAATATTTAACGACGTGCTTTCGATTGTCACTTGACAGCGACAGCTGAAAGTAGGTCAACGGCGTGAACCAACTCATGTCAGGCCTACTCTACACCCATAAAACTGTAGGACATAAAACTGAGTGTCTATCTATTAGTAGTAAACGTAAAATAATTTATTGAAACCGTTGAAAAATTGTCTTTTATTTTACCTCGACCCTTCTCCGTTGAGAAACCGGCTATAATTATATTTTTAAGAAAACCCCCCCTTTTGTCACCTCAACTCCAGTAAAGGGAGAAAAGGGGGTGACACTGAATCAGAAACCACTCAACGACCTATTGAATCCAATCCCATAACCTATTTCCAAGATTCGGTCAGTTTGGAAGATTGTTCAATATTATATTTTGCTGGTTATTTAATTGAAAAGTGCAAAATTTAACTGTAAGCAATGTGCATTATATTTACAAGGTAAAAATAATTTAGATGATCAAAATCAATTATTAATTTTTCACAAGAATTATGGTGTGACTGATAAAGGTGGGTTAAAATACCCTAGTAATTTAATGGCAAATTTTACTAAGATATGTCTACAAAATTTTGCCAACCACTACGAAAGGTTTTTAACCAAAAAAGTCTTACATAATTTAACCAAAGTTATTAAGGAAACATTAATTATACTGTTACCAGATTGGGATAAACGATGTTTGTTAGACTACAATATTCATCGGCAGTATATTTTAAAACCATTGATAACAACCCAAATTTTCAAATTCTGCAAAAATTTTCAAGAAAAGAAGCCACAAAACAAAAAAGAAAACCATTGTCCCAAGAGTTAGCAGCCAGTCAAAATTCCCCTAAAAAAAGGAAACCCTCCAGAGATGTGAAGAGAAATACTAAATTGCTACCTTACAAAATAAATGAGTATTTTGAATACTTTATAATAACAGTTGTTAGTTTTTGTAGCATTTGGTTTGAATAGTCGTTTTATATATTTTTCCACTTTGTCCGAATACTAATTGATATTTAATTATTCATTTTTCGCAAATGATTCTTAAAGAATTTGATGATTTTCCAATGTTTTACCTATCTATAATAAGTATCAACATTAGTTACTTATGCAATAATTAATTGTTTCATCCCTTACTACCTGAAATCTTTCCATCATTGTTGAATGAAATCAATAAATAACAAATTCCACAACAGAAATATAACATCTCTACCGGTTTCACAAATAACATTTGACTATGCAAATGTTATTTATGAAACCGGTAGAATATGTTATATTTTTGTTGTGGAATTTGTTATTTATTGATTTTATTTAATAATTGTGCAAAAATTGTAACAGTTTTCATCTAAAATAAACGAAATTCTTTTTATCAGAATATTGTAATAAAAACAAACCAACCAATATTAATTACAATTATGAATATACAGGGTGTTTCTAAATTCATGCGACAAAATTCAGGAGGTGATTGCTCGTATGAAATTAAGATGGGACTTTCCTATAACAAAATTTCCTCAGCTCACTCCTCTCCGAGATATCACCCTTAAAAGGTGGTGACTAAAATTGAGTTTTTATTTTTTTTTCTAAAATTTCAGTAAAGCTAGACACTTGAAATTCTGTAATTTCCAGCATTTATTATGAATCGTATTACATTTCACATCTTTACTGTTTTCCACTCAATTTATCAAAAAAATTATAAATTATGGTGTTTATTTTTTTTCTCTGCAGCTATTGGTTTTGGGGAAAAAATTTAGGAATGAAAAAATTTTTTAAACTAAACAAGGATTTTAAGTAAAATTTTATTTCATAAAACTTGTTACGGGACAAAGAATTATTTGTGCCTCTCTTTCAAACATCCAAAAATAAACTCTGTACCTACCAACTGCTAGTTTATTAAAAACAGATCCTGATTGTTTTAAGTAGGATGAATACAATTAAAGTCTCAGGAATCCTTTCACTTTTCTCAAGCGTCTCCCTGAAGGGCTCCTAAAAATAATAAATAAGTATTTACCACTTATTATTTACAACAGTAGGAATAATAATAATCAAATATTTATATTCTAAATTTACCGGTATCTTATTTAAACATAGGATGATCACCAGATCATAAAAGTTACTGAGTTAAAAATATCAAAGGCTTAAAGGTTATTTTGTTTACACGGTGTACAAAGTAGATGACAATCTTGTCATATCTGTCAATCTTAAAAATAAATCTTCACAAAGTGATTTCAATCTTTTATCATAATGTCACTTTTCTATTCATAGATCTACTGATTAAAGATCATTGACCTTCCTTATCAATTGATAGCTTCTTCTTTTAATTTCTGTTATCAGAGCTTATCTCTGGTGTTAAGTACTTTGGTAATAAAGAAGTAAATGAAAGGAACGTACCTTTTTTTTCTAAGACCATCCATACGTAGATAGGAGATTGGGTTTCTTTTTTTCTTCCATGTGAGGTTCGTGATAGACCACATGGTTTAGCAATTTTGCTGATTTTTAATATATTTAATTGAGCTTAGATTTTATTAGAGTGATCCTGTTGGAGCTCTACCATTTTGTATAAGTGGATATTAATTTGGCTCAGCTTAAATTCCTGTCTCCACATCCGTAGGCGAAACCACTTTGAGGCCACACAACTTCTACTGTGAGTTTAATTTGTCAGTTTACTATACTCAACCCTCATAACATTTAATTCATTTAATTATTATTACCAAATACTTACACAAGTTCCTTTTTTAGGTCTCTCTCTTTCTTTCTTTCGTTATTCTTTACGAGTTCGCGGCTTACCGAATTACAACACGGAAGATGAGAAACGAGCAGCGTTGCGTCAAGCTATGAGGAAGGAGAAGGAAACTGGACTCACTCCTAACGTGCAAGTTCATTGGGATTTTCACTCAGAACTCGAAATTTGCAGTGGTAAGCTAGAGGAATTGGTCATGGAAATCGAATCTTTCGATCCTGAAAATCGTGAAAATGACTTCCGTCGATTATACTCTCGTCCAACACACCTCATGGAACGGTTAAATAGAATCGATGGTCCTACCGAAATAGAAGAGGCTAAGCGGGTTAGTCTGGAAAGTGACTGTCGTCAACTATTTGGTAACCTCAACTTAGCATATGAAGCAAAATCGCCAAAGCCTGAACGCCGTCTTGTAAATCCTACAGAACATGCTCTCCCTCGAATGGATGGGATATCTGTCCGAGCGAAAAGGGAAGATAGATTCAGTCTATACCCGTCAGCAGCTATCAATCAAGGTTGTGTACTTAGAGGATTGAGGTCAGGAAGGGAACAAGAGAATTTTACAAATCCACGGGATGCATATTCTCTTATCGACGCTCCAATACCTCCGACACCCAGGGTTTCAAGAAGTCTTCCAATATTAGGAGATCTAATCGATTTGCCGGAAGATGGTCCAATCGAACATCAGACTCATGGGATGCATTCTAGTCGCCGAGAACATGAATATGATAGACGAAGTCATAGGAGCCCAGACGAACGTTGTGAAAATTACACGTCACAGGGAAAGTTCGCATCATCAACATCTAGAATGGCAACTTTCGACGACGATACAAGAAGAACCTCGTTCCAGGATTTGAACCAACTCAGATACCTTGCTGACTGTCTGAACAATTTAAATATGTCTCCGATTCCTACCCAACGGCCAAGTGAACCAAGTAATTCATCTTTCAACCCCTTCATTCATAGGTGGAATGTCAAATTTAACGGACGTACTAGCGTCAACGATTTCCTAGAACGTATTGAGGAAGTTCGTTTATCATGGGGCGTTTCCAAGGAACAATTATTGCGCTCTGCTCCGGAATTATTCGAGAAAGACGCGTTATACTGGTATCGAACGGGAAGTTTTACCCCGTGGGATGATCTTGTGACACAACTAGAAGAGGATTTCAGGCCGCATGATTATGAGTTTAACCTATGGGATGAAATCAGACGAAGAACACAAGGGTCGCAAGAAAAGGTACTAACATTCATTACTGCCATGGAAAACCTTTTTAGAAGATTGGATCAATCACCCTCAGAGGAAGTTAGGGTACAACTAATCCGAAGAAACCTACTCCCCTACCTTCAAACCCAGTTGTCTCTTCGAGAGGTACACTCGGTAAGGGAATTGCTTAAATTATGCAGGAGCGTGGAAGAAAATGAAGAAAGAGTCAAGAAATTCCTTCCCCCTCCAGCCTCACATCGAACGCTACTCGAACCCGATTTGGCATATCATCGTCCCGCTCATTCAACGTCGGTTAATGCTACGCAAGTCTCACCTACCACGCGTATACCTGAGGTGGTCTCGAATTCGATACCCTCCGCCTCCGTGGACGCAGTCAACGCTTCAGGTCAACCAGCCTGCTGGAATTGTCAACAGGCCGGCCACAAATTTGAAAAATGTCGTGAAGAACGTAAACTATTTTGTTGGAAGTGGGGAAAACCGAATGTCACCCGTACCAATTGTCCTCATTGTCAAAAAAATGTGAGTCGGGGCCAGCAATAGGTCGGTCAAAAACCCCGAACTCGAAAACTCCGACCAATCCGGTGTCGTCTGTATCTGTCGTTTTATATTTCGTTTTAGCTCATGCCAAAGATGACAGACGCCCGCTTCTTAAGGTGTGCATTTATAATAAGATGTTTTTAGCTCTGTTAGATAGCGGTTGCTCAAAGACAGTTATTGGTGGTCCTGGTTGGGATGTTTTGAAGTCCATTTGTAAACTGAACCATGGTTTGTCTACGGAGTGCACAGTGGCGAATGGAGCTAAGTGTAAGGTCGTGGGTTCGCTTACAATCCCTATCCAATTACAAGACAAAATAAAAATATTCGAAGTCCTTGTAGTTTGTTGGTGGACCAACGTCTCTATCGACTGACGAAGACAAACTACCCTAATCTTGTACATAATTTAGATAGCTGGTTAGAAGCAGTTCCTAGGGAGAAACGGAAAGACATGATAAGGAATCACCATGATCCCCCACATGTGGTCATCTAGGTGTTTTCAACACCATGGGACGCATTATAGAACGGTTTTACTGGCCGAAAATGGGAACAGATGTCGCCAAGTACATTAGAAGGTGTCACGTCTGCCTTAGCACTAAGCCACTACAGACGAAACCTGCAGGAAAAATGCTTAGCCAAACCCCTACTGTCACTCGTCCATGGGACTTGTTGTCCATTGACCTCGTCGGACCACTTCCCCGTAGTTCTTAGGGATATACTTATATTTTTTCAATTTGTGACAGCTTCTCTAAGTTCGTTTTGTTATTTCCTATGCGCACTGCGACTGGAGATAAAATCGCCCAGATTCTGGAAGATCAAGTTTTCTTGGTGTTTGGTACTCCGTCTAGAATTATTTTAGACAATGGGTCTCAGTTTAAAAATAAAACATTCATATCTAAAATGAACGAGTATAATGTCAAGTTATGCTATCTTGCCAATTACCACCCACAGGCATCCCCTGTTGAGAGAATGCACCGCGTCCTTAAGACGATGATAAGTTCCTATGTGAGGGATAATCACAAGATGTGAGAGAAATATCTGCCAAAGCTTGCATGGGCTTTGCGTTCGGCAAAAGCTACCGACATGGCTCCGAATTTCATAATGTATGGAAGAGAAGTCACTGTTCGTGGTCGATCTCCGTCGGATGTTCCCCAAGAAGATTTGCCGACTCCTGAAGAAGGTCTATGAGGATGTAAACAAACGTCTCCGAGGAGCATATGACCAAAGTCGAAAGGGGTATGACTTGAGAAGAAGACCAGATAAGTTTCCTGTTGGTCAGCAAGTATGGAAGCGAAACTGTCCCTGTCAAATAAAGCGAATAACATCACCGCAAAATTTGCACCAAAATTCACTGGCCCTTTTGTAATTTCCAAAATTCTTTCTCCATGGAGTTACCAATTGAGAGATATAAATGGTAAAGATTGTGGCATATGGCATGCAAAAGACATAAAGCATCATCGTCCAGATGATAGTGATGAAGAATAAGTCTTCAAATTTTTTTGTCGTTATGTATAAAGTTTTATATATAAAGTAATATGATAAGCAACTTAAGATTATAACCGAATTTCAGATGTATGCTAACTAAGGCTATATGTTTTGTTAAAAGTTAGGAATGTTATATGAAGTTTCCCTTTTGACAAAGTGAAACTTCTTTTCGGGAAAGAGGGGTGTGTTACGGGACAAAGAATTATTTGTGCCTCTCTTTCAAACATCCAAAAATAAACTCTGTACCTACCAACTGCTAGTTTATTAAAAACAGATCCTTATTGTTTTAAGTAGGATTAATACAATTAAAGTCTCAGGAATCCTTTCACTTTTCTCAAGCGTCTCCCTGAAGGGCTCCTAAATATAATAAATAAGTATTTACCACTTATTATTTACAACAGTAGGAATAATAATAATCAAATATTTATATTCTAAATTTATCGGAATCTTATTTAAACATAGGATGATCACCAGATCATAAAAGTTACTGAGTTAAAAATATCAAACGCTTAAAGGTTATTTTGTGTACATGGTGTACAAAGTAGATGACAATCTTGTCATATCTGTCAATCTTAAAAATAAATCTTCTCAAAGTGATTTCATTCTTTCATCATAATGTCACTTTTCTATTCATAGATCTACTGATTAAAGATCATTGACCTTCCTTATCAATTAATATTTTCTTCTTTTAATTTCTGCTACCAGAGCTTATCTCTGGTGTTAAGTACTTTGGTAATAAAGAAGTAAATGAAAAGAACATACCTTTTTTTTCTAAGACCATCCATACGTAGATAGGAGATTGGGTTTCTTTTTTTCTTCAATGTGAGGTTCGTGATAGACCACATGGTTTAGCAATTTTGCTAATTTTTGGAAAATATATTTAAGTGAGCTTAGATTTTATTAGAGTGATCCTGTTGGAGCGAAACCACTTTGAGGCCACACAACTTCTACGGTGAGTTTAATTTGTCAGTTTACTATACTCAACCCTCATAACATTTAATTCATTTAATTATTATTACCAAATACTTACACAAGTTCCTTTTTTAGGTCTCTCTCTTTCCTTCTTTCGTTATTCTTTCTTCTCTTCTTTCTGCTTCGTATTTCTTTCTTTGGCTTTATTTTGTTCATCGATATCTCCATTTCATTCCTGCATCGACATCATCTGCACCCCGTCATCACATCGGATACACCTGTATACACCTCTACCTCTAGGATATAGTCTTCCACCACCAGTTCTTTTGGAGGGACACACCACAGCACCCGATTGTTAACAGGTAACCTTCATACCTTACTTTTAACAAGGAATCCAGGGGTTTGAGTAGAAAACACATTTGACTGAAATAACAAATATCTTTATGAAAAAGTATTGTAAGTAGAGTATTTTGCCATACCTACTGAGGAACTTAGATTCCTGGTGTCTTTACCCTCGTTTGAGGACAACTTGTAGAATTATTTAATAACAAATAGCACAATCACTAGAGTTTGTAAACCAGCGTATGCATACAAAAGGTAGTTCATTAATATAATTCTGTATCCAACCACCCCTAAGGTAAGATTGGATAGTGTAAAACTTTTCATTATAGTTATAATTTTGTGCATGCCTTTTTGATAACCTAAAATAATTGTGGAAAGCTAACTTCACATAAATAGTGTCGTACAGCGGAAATCCTTCAGGGAGTTTTTGGCGTTACAATTAGTAGGCAAGGCCTTGTTTGTTTTCTGTACATTCATATAATAACCAACTTTATTTTATTATATTACATTACATCTGAATCGGTTTTTATTTCGAATCCCACCCTGAGATTAACAGGACCTTTTAATCAAGGTAACAAACTTCATCTCGAAAAGAAGTTTTGATATGAAATAAAGTAAGAGTTGCTAATTTCCCCCCGTATAATGTAACAGGAATATTGAAAAAATACCCGTGGTTAGTCCTTTGCGAGAGCACGATAATTACAGAATTTCAAGTTTCTAGCTTTACTGAAATTTTTGAAAAAAATTAAAACTCAATTTTAGTCATCACCTTTTAAGGGTGATATCTCCGAAAGGGGTGGGCTGAGGAAATTTTGTTATAGGAAAGACCCATCTTAATTTCATACGAGCAATCACCTCCTTAATTTTGTCGCATGAATTTAGAAACACCCTGTATATAACGCTCAAGTGTATAAAAATTCCATTCAACCAACTGCTGTTATTTTTCTGATAATCTACCAGCTGCAGGGTATATTCTAAATTTACAACTACCCAAATGCATATATTATACGAAATATGGCAATAAGCAAGAGAAACAAATGAAAAAATGTATTATTTTTGTATTACCATTAGTACCTACTTTTGTTGAATAACTATTATTTTATATTAAAAAATGAATTTATTTTACTAAAGTGGTATTAAATCTATTCATTAGACATTTGTTATCTTTCCTGGTTATATTTCTAGCAAATTTTTTTCTCAAGTTTTTTGAAATCATTTTTTTACAACTACCCATTCTGAATTTTAGAACTAACCTTATCCATTTACAACTAACCAAGTCAGGTACAACTAATCCTCAGAATATATCCTGACCACTGATCCTCTTATCTATGAAAACTACAAATGTTCATGGGAATTATACAGTGTGGAAACCACTTATGGAATAAAATTCTTTATGTCATTATTTTAGAAAATTATAAAAAATGCCGAGACACGTCAACTTTTTAATTGAGGGGGACACTTTTTGGTGCTAATGTCATAAACGTCAGATTCACCCCCTCCCTACTGGAGACACCCCTTACATTTTTTCAAATGGCATTAGGTATCAAGTCACACCTCATTTAAAAGGTCTGGTAAATCTCTATTCAATCATTTTATTTTGCCTTTGATACGAGCCTTCCATTGTTATTTAATCGTTGTTTGAAATTGGCTCTTTTTCAACTTTTATTGCCTGAATGTTAACGGTGGTCACTTTGACGGCATGATTAAATAGCAGTTTTTCCTTGTTAACAGTTGTCTTTTTACTATTTGTAAATTTTTCATTCTTTAAAGAGTCTTTCTATCATAACAAAATGTGGGAGCATACGAAAAGTTGAAAAAGAGTCAATTTTAAACAACGATTAAATAACAATGGAAGGCTAGTATCAAAGGCAAAACAAAATGATTGAATAGAGATTTACCAGACCTTTAAAATGAGGTGTGACTTGATACCTAATGCCATTTGAAAAAATGTGTCTCCAGTAGGGAGGGGGTGAATCTGACGTTTATGACATTAGCGCCAAAAAGTGTCCCCCTCAATTCAAAAGTTGACGTGTCTCGGCATTTTTTATAATTTTCAAAATAATGACATAAATAATTTTATTCCATAAGTGGTTTCCACACTGTATATTTTGCTATGAGACAAATCTTACTTTTTGTAAGCCCCCCATATCGATAACATTTCAATATATTGGCCGGAAGAATAGAAAAGTATAACAGAATTTGTTTATATAGTCTACCCACCGCTAGGTACCACCACATTACGGACACACAATACTTCAAATGTACAGGGCCGTCTTTACGCATGGGCCCGCTGGGCCCTGGCCCCCTATCACAAGGGGGCCCCCGACGGCCTCTGTCTTCATCCCTCATTCACATGTTTCAAATGAAATAATATTCAAATAATAATTATTTCAATATAAACCACTGTCCTACCATCTATTATTTATTTGCAGAAGCTAATTTGCCTTTGTAACATGACGCCTCTGCAGATATTGTTATTCTGCTTAGCCTTAAGCGATCGCTAATAGGTGGCAGTAATCCCCATATGGGGACTAGCTATGAGCGGAACCTTAGCAAGCAAGGAAGTCAAGTGATCAACCCTATTCGGACTTAGACCGTTGTAGAGAGGAAAAAAGCCAAAAGGTAAGTAAAATAAGTTGTTAATTTTCTGTCTATTTGAATAATTAATGTCTATTGGCTTAACATTCTTAACAATTATTTATTCTTTCCTTTCTACTTAAGACTACGTTCTCCAAAGAAAGATCGGAGTCATGTCTAAACGCGCGTATCCAGCTGGCGCGCAAAAAAGGAAAAATATTGCTCACCAAAAGGAGATTATAGATAGTCTACCGAAGGTAACTTCATCTTTCAAGATCCAAACAGGAGCCGCTGTACCTGTAAGTACTTAAAATTTATTCAGTTTAGGTACAGGAACTTGAAGTTGCTTGCAAATTGAGCATATTGTTACGCGAGCTACTGCATTAATATGCTCACTTAGTGCCCCCAGTGAAATCCCCATATGAGACGACTATGGTTCCTCCGCCCAATTTTCGAGAAACATCGAGAATACCCACCGCACCCGGCGAGATCCGCCAGAACGTCGAAAATATCCAATGCGCCTGCGAGAACGCCGAGATACTTCTAGAATTACGACGCACGAGTATAAATAGGCCACAAGCATCGCTGCAGTCAATTAGTCAATCAGTCAGTGTTGATACCGAAGGAAAGTAATCGCGCATCGATAAAGTGTTTATTAAGTGACTCTCATATAAATTATAATTAGTGTGTTTAGTGTATAACATAAATTATTAAATAAGGACTGAATTACATATAAATCTGTAAATATAAATTAGTTGTAAATATAAATTAGAATAAACGTTACATTGGTGTCAGGTGTGGGGTTAAAAAAAAAAAAATAAATATACAGGAAGATGGGGAAGAAACTTTGTGAATTAAAAGTTTCAGAGCTTCGAAGAGAGTTGGAGGATTACGAACTGGACACAAGTGGGGTCAAGTCAGTGTTAGTGGAACGACTAAAAATAGCTATGATTAACAATGGATTGGACCCGGAAACGTTTGAATTCACCGACGAAGCGTCCGCCTCTATAACCTCTTCCATAAAAAACGAATTGTCTTCGATAGAAAACAAAATGTCGGACGTGGAAAATAAAATTTCGGCCATGGAAAGTAAACTCTCGGCGGACATGGAAAACAAATTGTCGGACATGGAAAACAAAATGTCGGACATGGAGAATAAAATTTCGACGGACATGAAGACTGATATTTCTGCCGTGGAAGAAAATATTAAAAGTATGGAGCAAGAAATGAAACAAAAAATCAAAGAAATCGAAAGGAAGACTAGTAATAAACCGGATATTACAACTAGGCAAGCCCCGAATAACGACGAACTGGCAGAGAAAGTAGAGTTGAAACCGAAAATGGAAAACGATATTAACAGCCGAGTGAAACTGCCAACATTCGATGGTAAAACGTCATGGCCGAACTATCTTAAGCAATTCGAGGCGGCATCAAAAGCAAACAACTGGAGTGAGAAGGAAAAAGCGTTAAATTTAACTCTTGCCCTTAGAGGAGACGCTATGGATATCCTCCAGACCATTCCAGGGGAAGAGGCCGAAGATTTTGAACAACTCAAAAAGCGATTGAATATGAGATATGGCCTGGAACACCTGGAGCATCTGTACCAGTCGCAGCTGAAAAACCGCAAACAAAAACGCGACGAAACTCTGCAAGAATTCGAAGCAGACATTGCGAGGTTGGTGCGGTTTGCCTATCCATCGGCACCGGAGAATGTCATGGAATGTTTAGGGGTACAGACATTCATCGACGGAGTTCGTGACCATGAAATGCAGAGAACTCTACGCTTGGCTCGGCATAAGACACTGGTCGACGTACTCTCTGCAGCCTTGGAGTACGAAGCACCTACACAGGCTCCCGGAGTATACGGCAAGGTGAGGGCTGTAGCAGACGAAGAAGTTGAGAACAAGCTCGACCAGATTGTCAACATGATGAAAAGCATCTCAAATGGAAAACTGAAAGCTGTGAGATGCTGGAATTGTGGAGAAATGGGACATGTACGCAGTTCGTGCAAGCGACCGAGAGCTGCTACAAACAAAGATGCCCAGCAGGAAAAACTAGGAAGGGTCGACCTTCAGAGGGCAGCTTCGACCCGAAGACCTTCCAAAAACCCTCTCATCCTAATAGCCTCTCTGAAATGTCGCGACGATAGTGTATACGTGGATGGTGAAGTTAATGGAAGGAAGTATACACTATTGGTGGACACTGGAGCAACGAGGACTATTATTCGCCCCGAGACTGTCAACACCCGGAAAATACTTTTACCGACGAGACTGCGACTCAGGACTGCCACAGGTGAAAGCGCCAATGTCCATGGAGAACTACCGGTGCAATTGGGAATTGGCGCAGAGAAGTTCACCCACACTGTCGTTGTCGCTGATATCGAAGAGGACATAATACTCGGAATGGACGTTATGAACCTACATGGCTTCCAGCTAGATTTCAAGAACCGAGTGATTAGAGTAGGTTCTGAGGAGGTATTCCTTCACCCACACGAGGATAAGACTGTTCAGGTAGCCGTACAGGAGGATACAGTTGTACCCGCAAGGAGTGAATTTTTCACTGTGGCAAGGCTACAAGGAACCGTCGAAGAAGGAACACCGGTCATGATGGAACCATGGAATCACGATGAAGAGGTTGGTCGAGGAATCCTGGTTGGAAAAGGGTTAGTCATGGCTGCCGAAGAAATAGCTGTACGCATTATAAATGTAAATGACCATCCAATAACTATGAAGAAGGATACCAAAATCGGAACTTGCGTACCAGTGGCGTCGATAATTCATCAAACAACAACCTCCAATGATGCCAACAATAAATTTGAACAAATGATAGCAGTGGCTGGACAATCCCTTAGCCTGCAAGAGAAGAAAAAGATCAGAGAACTCTTGCTACAATACCGATCTCGTTTTGTACCAAAAGGAGGAAAGTCAGGAAGAACATCTGCTGTCAAACACAAAATTGACACCGGCGACGCTAAACCGATAAGACAATCGGCTAGACGGCTACCACAGGCCAAAAGAGAGGAAGCGGAGAGAATTGTTCGCGAGATGGAAAAGGACAAGGTAATAGAACCTTCTACCAGCCCTTGGGTCTCTCCGGTAGTTCTGGTAAAGAAGAAGGATGGAACCACGAGGTTTTGCGTGGACTACCGGCAGTTGAACAATGTTACAAAGAAAGATAGCTATCCTCTGCCGAGAATCGACGACACTCTGGATACGCTGGCCGGTAGCAAATTGTTTTCTACCTTGGACCTGAAGTCTGGATATTGGCAGGTAGAAATGGATCCAGCCGATAAAGAAAAGACAGCGTTTACCACCGGATCTGGACTATGGCATTTCACCGTTATGCCATTTGGGCTGTGCAATGCCCCCGCAACGTTCGAAAGACTGATGGAAAACGTATTGCGAGGGTTGTCCTGGAAGACATGCTTAGTGTACCTTGATGACATCATAGTCTTGGGAAGGACATTCGACGAACATCAAAAGAATTTGGAAGGTGTCTTCAAAAGGTTGCAAGCTGCCCAACTGATGCTCAACCCCAAGAAATTTCAACTATTTCAAAACAAAGTCAATTACCTAGGCCATGTAGTCAGCAAGGATGGTGTAGCTGTAGACGAAGAAAAAGCTGCTGCCGTACGAAAGTGAGCAAGACCCACCGACAAGCACCAAGTTAGAAGCTTCCTTGGACTCTGTACATACTACAGGCGATTTATAAAGAAGTTTGCAGATATCGCTAAGCCCTTGACACGACTTACAGAGGAAGCAAGGGAGTTTCGCTGGGACGAAGATTGCCAAACTTCGTTCGAAACCTTGAAGAAGCACTTGACTACTGCACCTATACTCGGTTATCCACTACCAGAGGGAGAATTCATACTAGATACTGATGCTAGCAATGTTGGAATTGGAGGAGTGCTATCACAGGTTCAAGGAGGACAAGAGAAAGTTCTGGGATATTTTAGTAAAGTCCTTTCCAAACCAGAACAAAACTACTGCGTCACAAGAAGAGAGCTCCTAGCAGTAGTGAAGTCCGTGGAGCACTTCTATCAGTATCTGTATGGGAAGAAATTTGTGATCAGAACCGATCATGCAGCACTTAAGTGGCTTATGCAATTCAAGAACCCTGAGGGTCAAATCGCTAGATGGATCGAGCGGCTCCAAGAATATAATTTCACTATTGAGCATAGAGCCGGAATAAGCCACAGAAATGCAGACTCCCTCTCTAGAAGACCATGCCCTGCAGAGTGCTCTCACTGCAGCAAAACAGAAGCTAAGGAAGCTGCGATTCGAAGAACCACGGTGACCACCGACGAATGGACACCAGAAAAGTTGGAAGAGGAACAAGAGAACGATCCCGACTTGAAGAAAATCCGACATTGGAAAAAGGAGAACTGTCGACCTACTTGGCAGGAGATTTCAAGGTACTCGCCAACGATGAAATCGTATTGGGCCCAGTGGGACTCGCTGGTTTTAGAAAACGGTTTGCTACAGCGAGTAATCGAGAACGATGAGGGTTCCGAAAGTAGAAGACAGATGGTGATCCCAAGAACAAGGATAGCAGCAGTACTACGGAAATTACACGACAGTCCGTCAGGAGGACATCTAGGTGTGAAGAAGACCCTCCAGAAAGTGCGAGAACGGTTTTATTGGATGCACAGTTCCGCAGATGTGAAAGACTGGTGTAAGAAGTGCACTACCTGTGCTACGACCAATGGACCGCACGGGAGAAGAAAGGCTCCTATGAAGCAGTACAATGTCGGAAGCCCTTTTGAACGCATTGCCCTGGACATTGCCGGACCGTTTCCACCGACAGCAAATGGCAGCAGGTACATTTTGGTGGTGATGGACTACTTCACAAAATGGGTAGAAGCGTATGCCATTCCAAACCAAGAAGCCGCAACGGTTGCCGACGTGCTTGTGAATGAGTTCATTTGCCGATATGGAGTGCCCCTGGAAATACACAGCGACCAGGGCAGAAACTTCGAAAGCCAGCTGTTCCAGGAAGTTTGTGAAAATCTCGGCATGAAGAAAACGAGAACTACGGCTTTGCACCCACAGTCGGACGGGATGGTAGAGCGAATGAACAGAACTCTTGGCAAATATCTGTCTAAAGTAGTATCTAACCATCAGCGAGATTGGGACCAATATCTCTCGCTATTCGCGATGGCCTACAGATCCGCCATCAATGAGTCCACCGGCCAAACACCAGCAAGAGTTCTGTTCGGACGCGAAATGAGATTACCCTGCGACCTTGAATTTGGATGCCGACCCGGAGAAGACATAGCTGGTGAAGATTACGTGAACCAGCTGAGAAAAAGAATGGACGACGTACACGAGCTGGTTCGATCGAATCTTCAGATCGCTAGCGATAGGATGAAGAAAAGGTACGATACGCAAGCTACGGAAGGAGGTTTCCACGAAGGAGACAAAGTCTGGCTGCATAACCCAAGAAGACAAAAGGGTTTTTCTCCAAAGTTGCAGAAAGCTTGGGACGGTCCGTACCTCGTAAAGAAAAGAATCAACGATGTCATCTATCGTATCAGCAAGATCCCAAATGGAAAGCCAAAGGTGGTTCACCGTAACCGATTAGCGCCATTCGAGGGTGACCACGATGAGGAAGTAAACCAGCTTCAGGAAGTAGCCGATCCTGCTTTTGTAGAGTTCATGGGTGCTTATGGTGGTACCGGAAAAGCAAGATTCGGCGTCACCACTGAGAGACGACAAGACCTGCTTACCGTTCCGGAGGAATACTCACTGGCAATAAACATCCCTGCCAGCGTAACCGATGCGCGCGGACTGGCATCTCTGTTTATAAAGAAGAGTGGCGCACGACCTTTGGTAAACCAGTTACCAGTACCAGGTAAAGCTTTGAAGCTGCAAAATGGCTCCCGCTACAATTTCCACCTAGTGACGAGGAACGCCTTCGACGAAAGAACAACTAGCTAGCTAGCCATGCCCAAGATTGAATGTAGGCATTTAGATTGGCGAATAATCCGTAACATGGTAGAAGTAATCTTCCGAGACACCGAAGTGCAGGTACTGGTTTGCGGCCATGCTCGGGAGACACCGCCAACAGAGAAGACGGTCGCATGTTACTTCCATGCAACTGGAAAATGCAACAAGGGGACCAGTTGCCGATACAGTCATCTCGTTCCAGTTTCCTAGTTAGTTCCAGGAGGAACTGTCTCTTAAGGAGGGGGCAATGTTACGCGAGCTACAATTTTCGAGAAACATCGAGAATACCCACCGCACCCGGCGAGATCCGCCAGAACGTCGAAAATATCCAATGCGCCCGCGAGAACGCCGAGATACTTCTAGAATTACGGCGCACGAGTATAAATAGGCCACAAGCATCGCTGCAGTCAATTAGTCAATCAGTCAGTGTTGATACCGAAGGAAAGTAATCGCGCATCGATAAAGTGTTTATTAAGTGACTCTCATATAAATTATAATTGGTGTGTTTAGTGTATAACATAAATTATTAAATAAGGACTGAATTACATATAAATCTGTAAATATAAATTAGTTGTAAATATAAATTAGAATAAACGTTACAATATTTTATATCAGTGTTGTCAATGTTTGAAAGATAAAAAGGCGACAGATTTAAATGCTGCAGGAAAGTTACAATTACGGTTGATGGTGACTATAATGTCTATAATTAAGGTTATTTCTATGAAAGTGCGGTGGATCCAATTGTAGTTTGGTTTAGCTAAAACAGTTTTTGCCCATTTCGGCAATATCGTTAATGAAATTTTCGTTGCATTTTTTAACAAGTTTTACAGGTCATTGTGGCTTTGTTTATTTCGTTAATTTAAGTAATCGTGATAAATTTTCTGTTTATGGGGGATGTTACGGAAGCGAATTTTTTAACCTTGACAGTTGGTGTAGGGTACAATGGTGTTTGAAGTTTATACGTATAGCGCCAAAACAATTCATTGTAGACAAAAAAGCCTTTTTTGTTTCAAATGGAATAGAAAATGCAAAAATAATTTGTATTTTGAAAAAACCATTAGCGTACCATTTTTTTCTATAAAAATATTTAAACTAATGGAGTAGTGATGGGCAAAACCAGTACAATTGGTTGTACTAGCACACTCCGTACAGTACTCCAAATTGTGCCGTACAATTGTACGATGGGACCGAGCGCGACTTACGTGTCAACATTATCGGCCGCAGCAGAGTAGTTAGTAGTAGAACGAGAAAGAATGACCCGTACTACATTCAAGTACGATACGTACAGAACATACTTACTTGTACTAGTTATTTATTGGTGTAGTAGTAGAATCTATTAAATACTAATACCGTTAAATATTGTTCCACTGTAATTATTATTTTTGTAATAATAAAATAAGTTTAAAATACCGAAGACTAAAATATTTTGAATTTAAATTGCAAAGCATGAGATATGAGATGAAATGAATAATTTGAATTGGGATATTACCTATATCAGAGACAACCAACGAGACGGATAACTTAAATAGGCAAAAGTGTTCGGCAGCCCATAAAATTTATTTAAATAACTTGTCTCTTTCTTTAACATCAATCTAACTATAACTTTGCCTCTCTTCTTTTCACTGAAAGGCAGCCTAAGAGGGCGCTGACGTCATTTTCCCGACGTTTCCAAATCGTTTAAATACGACGGCATTAAATTAGTAAATTGTTGAATGTATTGTGAAAAAAGTGAAAATAATATATACCAGCTCCATATTGATATTAATTAAGAATTAGTATGATAAAATATTACGGCAAACCCGAATTAAAAATTGAAGAAAAATAAACTTGGCAACTGAGCGTATCAAAAATAAGCCAGCTAGCTCTGAAGTTAGCCAGCTAGAAGAAGAATTTAATAATTTTATTTATATCTCGTGGTTTAATGCTTTTCTGTTTTTATTTTACCGATTTTTTAAGAATAATGGTTGCAGCTTGTTTAATTTGTGGTTGCAGTGAACTTAAAGTTCAGAAATTACATTATTTTCCAAGGAATAGTGAGAAGTAAGTAATTTGTTTCAATATAGACAATATAAAAGCATGTTGTATTGTCTCCTTTTGTAAACGACTAAAAATAATAATTTAAGTATGTATTTTTAAAAGTAATGATTTTTTATTCATTTAGATGCAAAATATGGATGCAAAACCTTGGAATGGAAGTTCCCAGTTGGAATATGAGAAACAAGAGAATTTGTAGTAATCACTTTACTTCAAATGATTATGTTGATCAAATTCAATGGACACTAAAAACTGATGCCATGCCAATGAAATTTATGGTGTCAGACATTTTAAATCCAGTGGAAGAAAGTAAGATGATGAAATAGTAGTTCTAGTAAACTAAATAAATGAGATATTTGTATAGATTAAGATTTAAAAGTAGTATTCACTTCACACAATTTTTAACATTTAATTTTTTTATTTCTGTCATGTTTTAACAATCATTTATTTATTTTACTTATTAAGTTGTAATTTATTTATACTATAACTTTTACTTATAAAGTTTTAATTTATTTATACTATAACTTCATATTATGAATATAAAAAGGGTGTCCGTTTACAAATAAATTGATAATAACATTTTTTTATTTTCAGCAATACAAGAGAGAGAAATTGAACTGCCATCTGCAGGTCCTAGTGGAGATATTATTGCTACTCCCACTATCAAGAGCAAGAGACCTATTTTTAGGGGAATTTCAAACCTTTCTAGAACTAAAACAACACCTAGGAAACAAAGGCTAATGAAAGTGATTGAATCGAAGGAGTCCAGCATTAGACGACTAAAGAAACTAGCTAAAGCAAGGGCACACAACATTAAGGAGTTTGTGACGCGTTTTACCCACCCTTTGGATTTTACCAACAGGGCACGCCACTTTTGACACCCTCGACAACTTTACACTTTCTCGGGCGCCAGATTTTTAACGTGGTTAACTCCACGGCCCCTTGACTTCAATCATCAGGAGTTCCAGGTAGCCTCAGATGGAGGTACGGTAATGTCCAGGGGTCTAGTTATATCCAAACCGGCTGGGGTAGTGGTCCTCGTTGTTCCTGAAACAAACGTTCTCACTCCTGGCCCACAATGCGGTGAAATTAAATTCGTGCAACTAAGCAACTACTCTACGATAGGGAAACTCTACACTCTACAGTACTTCAGAAAAACACACAGGTTCAGTTAAGTTTTATTACTACACTCACCCTCAATAGTAGGTATATATGTTACAATAATAAGTTACAAAATGAAACAATACCCTGGTATCCAAAAAAACACAAAAATATAATTACTATACGGTGATCTATGAGTTATAGGTACATTAAACATGCGTTAATAGCCATAATAGAGACGAAGCGGGCAGGACATAAGCGAAAAAGGTTTATAAGCACACTCAAATGTTTTGTATGAAAAAGAAGCGGTAAAAACACAAAGCAAAATTAGGTTTCAGGTGTCTTTTCACTAATTCGGTTATTTAAAATGGAAACAAATCAAACATTAAAACTTTTAATCAATTCGGAAAAGAAGAGGTGAAAGGGTGTGGTCCCAGAACTAAAATATCAAAGAGCCCTAGCTTAGACGCCTGGCACTCCTCAATATTTTGATCGAGAACAGTTTTACAAATTAAATTATCAAAGAGCCCTGGCTAAGACGCCTGGCACTCCCCAATATTTCAATCGGGTCGTGAAATCGGAATCGGGAATGAATATAAAAGGGGGTAGTCCCCGGATTAAAATATCAAAGAGCCCTGGCTTAGACGCCTGGAACTCCTCAAGATTTTAATCTAGAGCGACTTTACGAATTAAATTAGCAAAGAGCCCTGGCTAAGACGCCTGGCACTCCTCGATATTTCAATCGGGACGGGAAATCGGAATCGGGAAGGAATATTTAAAAAACAAGGGTAGTCCCCGGATTAGAATGTCAAAGAGCCCTGGCTTAGACGCCTGGCACTCCTCAAGATTTTAATCTAGAGCGGCTTTACGAATTAAATTAGCAAAGAGCCCTGGCTAAGACGCCTGGCACTCCTCAATATTTCAATCGGGACGGGATTTGGAAATTGGGAATAAATATTAAAGGATTTTCAAAAGGAAATTTTACTTGAATTCGGAAATATTTGCTATGAAACGGAAATACTTACTGTAAAATATAATTCTGATACAATGGAAATAAACTTTATTTATTAATGATTTAAAAGACCACCTATTTTAAATGTAAATAGTTTCCAATCAATTCTTACCTTCACAGCAACGGTTTATACTTTTATCTCATAAAAGTGAATTACTAAAACAAAACAAAATCAAAATACAAAAAAAAACAGAGAAATAGTAAACAACAAAAGTAAATCGGCAGACGGAGCGCTGAACGGTAGCTAGCAAACCCTAGTCGTGGCCAGGCAGAACTGTCCTTTCGACTCTCTGACTCTCAGGGCTTCGTCTCGCTATCCCCTTCTCTCGATCAGCTTGACCTGCGCGCTACCTACTCTATATTTAGTGGCAGTGGGGAAACATGAATTTTCGAACCGCAGCGCGGTGAACGTACAATTTTGATTACAATAAATCGGAGAAAACATTATTTTTACACACAGTCAGAGGGTATAATGGGTTATATACAATCTTAACTTAAAATGTATTTTAAACAAAATAATTCTTAATAACTAAAAAAAACCTCGTTACAAGTTATCCTCACTAAATGACTCAGATGTGGTGAAAGAGTTATTTCACGATTTACCAAATTCTACTGCCAACTTCTTAATTTCCCAAATCCGGTGCTCAAAAACAGCTCCTAAAGGAAGAAGATGGACAATGGAGGAAAAAGTTGTTGCTTTGGCTTTGTTAAAAAGAGGTCCTAAATGTTACAATTTGTTACGGAAAATTGTATCTATGCCATCAAAAAAAACATTGTTAAACCTTCTTCAACAAGTGCCGTTTAATAGTGGAGTAAATGAACACATGCTGCATCATATTGACAAGTCTGTCAAAAACGATAATGACAGAATATGTTCCATTTTAATGGATGAAATGGATATCAAAGAACATATTCAATATGATTCCTCTTCGGATAGAATAAGAGGATTTGAAGAAATGTCTGGCGAATCCTCTAAATTAGTGGCAAATAAGGCCCTAGTATTTATGGTTAAAGGACTGCAGCGTAACTGGAAACAACCAATTGCGTATTATTTTTCACACGAAGCAGTCCCCGGAACTAAATTATCCAAAATAATTATTGAGGTTATTGAAGCCTGTCAGTCCATTGCAAAACTTAATATTGTTGCAATCATTAATGATTGTGGCACTAATAATGTAAAGGCATTGAAAACACTGGGATCATCAATGGTGAATCCCTATATAATAGTTGGGGGACAAAAAATTTTCAATATTTACGACCCATCCCATTTGCTAAAATGCACAGCATCATTATTTCGAAGATATAATGTAGAAATTGAAGTCCCCACTTCCCAGAATGCTGTGATGCAGGCACGGTTCAACGATGTCCGGAAGGCTTATGAAATAGATTCCAAGTCTCCTCTAATTTTCAGAGCCATGCATAAAATTAAAAGCCAGCATATGGAACCTAAGATGCAATATGCAATGAAAGTTAATATAGCGGCTCAAATTTTAAGCCAAAGTGTCTCATCGTTTTTGTACACATTACTTTCTCGAGGTAAGCAGGTTTTAAAATTTTGTTTCTCATAACTATTATGATTAGGTTCAGGTTATTTTCTCACTTTTCAGCTGTCTGAATATCTTTATAGACGCTCATTTTATCTTTTAAATTAGATCTCCTGTATACATATTTAATTTGTCAAAAAATCAAACATTTTATTTTAGGTGAATTGGAACAGAGATCCATTGCCACAGCTACTTTCATAAATCAGGTAGATGAACTTTTTGATAGTTTTAATGGCAGTGGAAAGTTCCCACCTCCAGGAAAGCAGGTAAAATGCATGATATCAAACGGATCTGCTCATATGAAGTATTGGAAACAGGCTCTTAAAATGGTTAAAAGCTGGAGGTTTGTAAGATTGACAAAAAAAGGTGCCATAAAAAATAAACCTCCATCCCAAGTGGCATGGATGACAACTTTAGTGTCAATTAGGGAATTGTGGTTGTATTTGTCCCAGAATGAAAATTTTCAATATCTTAAGCCCAGAAATATTAACCAAGATGCTTTGGAAAATTTATTTGGAGCCATTACGTCAGGTTTGGGAAATAATGATAACCCAACAACACTTCAATTTGTGGGAAGTTTGAAGACCCAAATTTTAAACGGCCTCATTAATTTAGGTTCCGGGAGAAATTGCGAAGAGGATGATGGAACGCTTCTTTCAAACTTAGGTGTATTTCTCAAAAATGATGACAATTCAAAAAATCCTTCTAATACAGCTTGCAGTTCTACTGAAACAG
Source organism: Lochmaea crataegi (assembly GCA_947563755.1). NCBI lineage: Eukaryota > Metazoa > Arthropoda > Insecta > Coleoptera > Chrysomelidae > Lochmaea > Lochmaea crataegi. Next base: position 42,829,543 of record OX387429.1, read on the forward strand.
GAGTCAGTAGCAATTTAAATGTGGACAATTTGTCAACTGACATTGCTAACGCAGTCAACACTGGTACCGTAGCAACTATGTCAGTTGCTTATGTTGCAGGGTTTATTATAAAATCTATTTTAAAATTTGTGAACTGTGAGGCTTGCAACAATATTTTATTGTCAAATTCTGATGAGCCTCACAATTTATTTATAAGTTTTAAAGAGTGGGATTCAACAACTGGAAGATTAGTTTATCCTTCAGAAGAACCTGTTATTTTAGTAGGAACAGCCATAACTTTATTAGAAAGTTTTCTTGAAAGTAATTGTAATATACCCAATATTTCAAGGCATATTGAAAAAGAATTGAATTCAAAATTAAATTTTTTGTGGTTAAAATGTTCAGAACATCAAAATTTAATAATTAAATCAATTGTAAAGGGGGTCATTAAAATAGGTATACCATGGTGGTGCAAGAGGCAAGTACGGGATTTAAAAGATAGGAAAAAGATTACAAAAAATAAAAAAATGCAAAAGTTTTTGCATAAATGATTTTTAAATAAGTACCTTTTGTGGCTATTTTAAAATTATGTATTGAGCCTTTTTATATTAATGTTATATACTTGTAATATATATATTTATATATATATATATATATTGCTTGTCCAAACATTGGCAAAATAAAATCCATATAAAAGCAAAATGAGTTTTGTGTTTTACTTTTTAAATTTTTATTGTAATGGAAATTTATAAACCTATTATTGAAGAATTAAAATTGTATGATTTAAAAAAAAAACGGGAACAATCTAGTCATTTTTGCCCATGTCTTAAATATTTTTAGTCTAGCGAAAATGACAGTTCGATATTCATATAAATTTCATTATGAAACACGATCTTCAATGATTTGTTTTTAATACATTTCACTGACTAGGTGCAAAAGTGGAACATCTCAAAAAATTTCAAAATTGGGTTAAAAATTGCGTTTTAACAGTTTTCGTTCAATTCGATTAAAATGCAAAATTTGACTCAGTTTTGAAATTTTTGTAGATGTTTCACTGTTGTAGCCTATGAGCGATAAAATTTAAATTTTACCGCCATTCTTGATCTTCTTCTTCCTTTTATAGGTTATATCCTGAGGATAATTTACCCAGTTTTACCATTCTTGACCTACACCAACAAATTTTATTTAGTGCCTGTATATCTACAACAGTAAAAGACCAAGATGAAAGAATATCAAACAACAACGCCACCTAGTAGTGCCTTTCATTCCAGTAGCCCAAATAAGTTTTGCCGAACACAAATAATACATTGAGTTGCTCGTCTCGTTGGTTGTCTCTGCCTATATGTAATATGTATAAGATAAAAAAGGATCGCTTTTAACATTCTTCATGAACTATGCTTTCAGCGCGCGGCTCAATGGTAAAGAGTGTGTCCCTGTCCCTGCACCCGCAGAAGAATATAATTTATGATGGTCAGTCATATTTTGAAATTGTTTAGTTCATAATATTTGGTATTTTATGATATGCGGTCAGTTTGGGGACAACAGAACCTTTTTATTTTGATTAGCTTGAAAGAAGATAATGATAAATAACAAGGGTGAAGTGTCTTTGTTTATTTTTGGGTAGTTATGCCATGCCAATGTGATGAAAACTAGATAATGAATATTACTTTGTCTCCCTTTTTTTAATGCACTCATTTTCTCATTCAGTCATCATTGAATATAAATATATCGATATTCAGTAGGTGTAGGTAATGTACGGAGATAAATGTTCGTGTTTCGTTGCGTAAATTGTCTGTGTTAATTTGAGTATTCTAATTGGTAAATTACTTTAATAGTTTTGTACGAGTGCCAAAATGAGTGGTATACAACATAACGCAAAACGAAAAAGTTCGGTATGGTCTTATTTAAAGGAAGTAGTTGCAAAAAAATCTGCAAAATGTAATTTTTGTTCTCAAATTTTGTCAATCAAGGGTGGTTCTACTCATACGCTTTCAAGGCATCTCAAAAGTAAGCACATTCATGCCTATGACGCAGAAAGTTCTACAAGAAATGTATCTGAAAGAAACGATGCCCAACCAACTGCAAGCCCAACTGAGACCACTAAAAGAGTTTCATTTGAAATAAATGAAGGTGCTTCAACATCATCAGCTACAATCATACAAAATCCATCAAGTTCAAATAAAAAAAAAAGATAATTCAACAATAACACAATATTTTCACAAGCCAATCAGTAACAAAAAATCTAATGAGTTTAATGAGTTGTTAGTGCAAAGTATTGTGAAAGATTATCTGCCGTTTCAAATAGTAGAAAGTAAAAGTTTCAAAAAATTTATAGCAGCATTAAATCCTGGTTATCAAGTGCCTTCAAGAAAAACTGTATCCAAAGTTTTAATACCGCAGATATACAACATGAAAAAAGAAGAAGTTCTTTACAGCCTTGAGTCATGCAAAGCTATTTGTTTAACGACAGATAGTTGGACATCGGTGGCAAACGAAAATTATGTTTCGGTAACTGCTCACGGGATAAATGAAGAATACGAAAATGTAGCATTTCTGTTAGAATGCTACAATTATCCCGATAGTCACACAGCAGACAACTTGGCAAACGAGCTTCAAAGGATAGCCCAAAAGTGGGAAATTTTTGAAAAAATCGAAGCAGTTGCTACTGACAATGCTGCCAATATTGTTGCCGCCATAAGACAAACACAATGGAGACACGTACCCTGTTTCGCACACACTAAATTTAGTTGTTCAAACTGCAATGGGAGAAATAAAGGAAATCCAGACCAGGGTGAAGAAAATAGTTGAGTTTTTCAAAAGAAGTCCGAAGGCAACTGCTCTTAAATCAATGCAGCAACAAATGGGACATTCGGTATTAAATCTCAAACAGGATGTAATTACCCGATGGAAATCCACATATGATATGTTTAAGAGAATCTTAGAGACTAAGGAATCCTTAATTTCCACGATTGCCATCAACTATCCAAACTTAGCAAATTTGAACAACGAAGATTTTGATGTTCTGGAGAAGTGTTGTAAACTTTTAGGTGTTTTTAAAGATGTCACAGAAGAGATTAGTAGTGAAAAAAAAGTAACAGCATCCAAAATAATTTTGTTCAGTTCCGGCCTGAAACAGAATTGTACAAACTATTTAAACAGCCATCCAGATTTACCAGAATTAGTTTGTCGTTTGTGCCAATCACTCTAAGGCATCCCTTAATAAGAAATTCATCAATATAGAAGAAAACAGGGTGTTTTCCGAATCTACATTTTTGGATCCTAGATTCAAAAATCATGGATTTACTAGCAAAACTTGTTTTGAGGCTACAAAAAAGATCGTAACGGGTTATATCACAAACTTGCCTAAAGAAACGGAAGATAAAAATACAAATCTAGAAACTAATGAAACTTGCTCCGAGAAACACAAACCATCATCTGAAATATGGGAAGATTTCGATAGAAATGTATCAAAACTGCTTGGCGATACTAACTCAAAAGTTTCTAGTCTCATTGAAGTGGAAAAATATATGCAAGAGCCACTTTTATTGAGGACCGCAGACCCACTTATATGGTGGAAAGAACGCAAATCTGTTTATCCACATCTCCACGACCTAGCTATGAAGAGACTTTGTGTTGTTGGGACATCCGTTCCTAGTGAAAGGGTCTTCTCTAAAACTGGACAAATTATTACGGAGCGACGAAATAGATTAAAAGGCGAAAAGGTTAATCAAATTGTTTTTTAAACGTTAATTTATGAGTAAAAATTAGTGATACTTCATATTTTACTGGAAACTGTAATTTGTTAATTTATGAATTCATTTTTATTTTACTTTATTTGTTTTCTGCAATACTTTCACATTTTGTTATAGGTATCAACGTTATTTTATTATAAGAATATTATGTTATGTTTTATCTTCATATTATATAATTGTTTTTAGTGTTTGCTGTTTTTTAATTTTATGTTCTGACGTGAATATCACTTTCACTATTTTGTCGATATATTTTCTATATAGAATAATGATTAAGCAAGTAGAGATTATGAATTCTTTTTTTTTTCTAAAATATCCTGAGAAATAAATTCAAGCCGACGTCCATGTGACTACTGCCCCGCCCGTCGTAGTATATTTTGTTCGTGTTGCCGATCGGGTACTACTGACCTGACAAAATAACTTCACCAGCACGTACTAATGGCGGATTGTACTATTAGTACAATAAAATTGTACGGCACGTACACCGTACATTAAAGTGTGCCGTACATTTTGTACGACACGCACACGTACTTCCCATCTCTATAGTGGAGTAGTGGCCGTGCGTGCGCACGTCACTGTTAAAGCTTAAAATTTCTTTTTTATTGAAAAATATGGATCTTAATAAGCTATTGCTATGTATCTCATCCATTTATGTAACAAGTAACTTTTCAGGGTCAGGATAGTTAAATGAGTCAACAAAATGATAATTATGATATGAACACAAAAAAATATGAAGAAGAAGCAGAAAATGATGTCACTTCAAATCCAATTCCAAGTTCGAGTTCAGGAAATGACATTAACAGCTGCGATAATTCATCAATAATTTGAGAACTTGAGGCTGAAGAAATGCGAGGTCAGCAAGGTAATCCAGATACATCAGAATCAGATTCTATTTCATTATTTTCATCAGACCCTGGTATTTATTTGAAAGCAGCTTTTACAGAAGAAATGCGTGAATTGTGGATTCGTAAAGGACCAGAAGCTTCTCAAAACAAAAATTATAATTTCTCATAAGCTTCTAGAAGTTATAAGGTGACGAGCGGTAAAATAAAAACAAGAAATTTAAATAAAAGAGTTTTTACTCGCCAATAGGGTGTTCAACTTAGAATTTTGACCACATGTTTTATTAGGTAATATTAATAAGTGGCAAATGGGAGATTCAAAAATATAATTATTTCAAATTTAGTATTCAGATTGAAAGAAAAAAATGAAAACAAAAATTTACTGAAACTATGCAACTTATAATGCAGATACGTCACTAGTTTATATGTGAAGTTGTCTATATTCTTCTTTTGCTGTTCCATGTTTCAGCTTCTTCTTTCTCCTTTATTGGGATGTTTGAGTTTGTTCAGGACAAAAATGTTGACATCTGACATCTATCACTCTGTTGTTTACATTGTTCAATTTTAATTTGAAGCGTTATTGTCAGTTTTTATTATTTGTGTTATTGTATCTGATTTTTTAAAAATTATCATGGATTCAGTATTTAAATCGTGTTTTGTACCATATTGTACTAATACATCAAGAACATCGGGTAAAAAATTCATTACTGTGCCGAAAACAGATGAGAGAAGAAAGAGTTGGTTTGCAGCTGTTAGAAGGTCTTTTGTTCAAACTTCAACAAATTATTTTTGTTGTGAAGACCATTTTAATGTAAGTGAAATACGTAATTACAGAAACTAGTTGATAATTCTATTGATAATCATTTCAAATATTTATTAATTTATATTTTTTTTAGTTCAAAGATGACTTGGAAAATTATATACAATACAATTTAATGGGAGGTAGAATTATTTTAAAGAAGAATATTGTGCCTCATATTTTCAATTGGCCGGGAACATCGTCAACATTGAAGAGAAAAGTTGAAGAAATGTTAGATGAGAATGAACCATCAACGAGTTATAAATGTGTTCAAACAAAATTTGATGTTGATATACAACAGTCTTTAGATACGAGATCTGTGTATCAACAAACTTTTATCAAAATGAAGCATGCTGCTGAATCTTGCAACTTAAAGCTTCAAAGTAATCCTGTAAAGAAAACCCCGCAATTTATTCGTAAAACTGATATGGCAACGTCTCCATTAAAACCGTTAAAGATTAGCAAGAAGCTAACTTTTGATGAAAGTTCTGAAGAAGTTAGTGAAATAGTAGCTTCAAGTAGTGATTTTGTGCCACAAAGTGAATCTAGTGACATAAAGCAGTTGGAAAAACCTGTTCGTAATAAAAATATTATTGATCTAATAGAACTTTACCCCAAAAGATATATTGGTGTGCCAAAAATCTGTTATTCAATTTTACTAGATACTCTTTGTAAAAATGGAAAATTTAAAAAGGAACATGTCTTATTATGCCTCATGAAAATTAAACTGTATGATTCATTTGCTAGGTTAGGTGATCAGTTTTCACTATCTGTAGGAGGTGCTTCAAAAATATTTAGGAATAATGTTTATAAAATTAATAGTTATTTTAGCAAATTTATATTTTGGCCTGAACAAATGGAAATAAAAAACATCTACCAATTCCATTTAGAGCAAATTATAGTAATGTGCAATCTATAATAGATTGTTTAGAAATTCAAATTGAAAAGCCAAACAACCCTATACATCAGGCACTAACTTGGTCTCAATATAAAAAATGCAATACCATTAAATACCTCATTTCCTGTACTCCCGATGGTTTTATTAATTTCATATCAAAACGCTATAGTGGAAGAATAAGTGACACATTGCTTACTGAGCAAAGCAAATTTTTGAATGTGTTACCAAATAATTCTGTAGTAATGGCAGATCGTGGCTTTAAAGAAATTGCAAGTCTACTACAATACACAAAAAAAATGTATTCTTTTGCGATCACCAAGTGTTAGCAGCTCTGTAAAACCAACAAAGAGTGAAGTAATGGAAACTAAGAGGATCGCTAGCTTGAGAATTCAAATTGAAAGAATTATTTCAGGAGATTAAGGGAATTTGCTTTTTTGAAGCCACATACTGTAACTGATCACAATTTGATATTTTTTACTGATGTAATTATACATATTGCATGTGCAATGTCAAATTCACAATCACCCTTAATAAAATAAATATTTGTTTGAACATTTTAAAAGTATCTTCCATCCTCAATGTTAAAGTGATCATAACTGCCTCTGTGATTTTTGTCGTTTATTCATATGTAGGTATAATATTTATAATAAAGTTAATAAATATATTTCAATTTACATTCTAGACAAAATGTAGTGAATGGGTATTTGTACCTATAATATTGTATTGAAATGGAAAAAACTAGTTATGGAAAAAATATTTGCATTATTTTTTGTTGTCAGGAAAATTGCAACGAAAGAACATTTAAGCAGCCAACATTAGTTTATTAAAAATGTAATTTTTATAAAAAATATAACATTTCGTCATGATTTCTTTCAAATAATGCTCATCATAAGTAACCCACAGTGTTACAAAATCATTTGTAGCTTCAAAATTTGGTTTGGCTACAATAAAAAGTCCTTTTTTCTGTTGGTTGCCATCATCTGCAGATGTATTTGGGCCTTGTATTTTTCTGCTATCGTGTTATTTTTAATGTATGTTGCAAAACTCTTATCTGTTGATGGACATTCAACTTCCACAACATATTCATTGGTAATGGCATCTGGAGTTGCTCCAAATATAGGGTGGTCACATATTAAATGTAGTCCACTCTCATTAAATTTTACCCCTAACTTTTCTTCGTCAGCTTTTAAAACACTCTTTTCCAATTTGGATCCTCTTGCCATTGCTTTGGAGGGTTTCATTTTATGGGCACCTATAATAGAAGATATCAGAGTGCCATCAGTGGTTTTACACCTTGAAACTTCATAAACTTTCGAAGCTGTAATCCTTCCATAATGGCGATTTACTCTGACTTCTTGTGTCAACTTCTGCATCTTCATATAGGTCTGAATGAATTTCTGCTAGTTTCAAGAACTCCTCAAAATCTGTTTTTCCCTCAGTTTTCAATTTGTGACACAGTTTATGAATACTTAGGAATTCATATTAAAGATTTCCATCATTATAACGGGTTAACTGTGAAACAATTTTTTTTCTTTTTGCTTGTGTCATCAACTCACTGAAAAATGTATCTTGATTTTCAACATTTCCATCACTTTCACAATATTTTCCTTATGGGAATTCATGAATACTGATAAATTTCAATGAAGTACCAATTTTTAATAAAACTGGTTGCTGCCAGTAACTGGTAACTTCTGTTGGAGAAGGCTGTTCACTTTTCCTATGTGTCCACATCAGAAAGGCTAAAGCATGTTTACATCCTCCTAAAAAACAAAATCTTTGTTAGAATGTATTCATATAATACAAATATTTTACTGCTTTAAAAAACCTTTAAATTATACACAAAATTCTTATAAACAAAATGTATAAAAGCATACAAATTTGATGTCAAATGATTGTAGATATCTATTATTATACATAAAATTGTTTATAAAACCAAAATTACCTGCAGCAGCAGGGCATGTATTGCAAAAGACATCCCGTATAATTCCCTTTTCTTCGTCAATTATCAACTCAACAATATAATTAGGTTTTTTAACATTGTGTTCTAGACAAACTTTGCCTCTTAGACTACAAATAGAATTTTCTCTTTTAACTTCAATAACCTATAGCATTGTCTCCATACTCTTCACGCATTGAACTAAAAAACAAAGTATAAAAATTAAAGACAAAAGTCCAAAATTAATTTGAAATAGCTAGATCTACTTTGTGAATAGAAAATAATTATATTACTGAAATACTTACTGAGTTGCTTTAGAACTTTTTAACTCCGATATATTAAATCTATTGTCTTTTTTTGTAAACTCAAGTACCATAAAAATGTCTAAGCAAGGCAAATTATTGGAATTTGCTTTAATGTGCACTGCCATTTTATTAATAAAAGGTATAAAACTTGAACACGAACTAACCAAAATTTTTAAACAGGATAAAACCACATGCGAATGTAAACAACGAAACTCTACTGTCACTCTAACCTAAACTTCTTCTTTTCTTCTTCAATTTGGGTGACTACACTCTCTTCTGATTATTTTGTTCCATGACAAAATATGTGACTGTAGTGAACTAATTAGACAATGTATATAAGCACCTTTGATTAATAAAATATAGTTAACTGTCAAGTAGAAATGACAGACGTTAAAAGTGTATTCAGTATTTCAGAATATAAAATAAGATTTTACATAATCGTTTTCATTACCCAGTCACAACAATAATTGGCGACGAGATAAAAGTATCGATTAATCCGTAAAATCTATAGTCACAAGTTTCAGTCTCAGGATTTAGTTTAGTCAACGTCCTCTCCAGTCTCCACAGAAAAAAAATATATCAAGCCTCTATTATGGATGAAGATCAATTTCAAAAGTTTATTTCAGTGATATCAGCGGCTCTGGGAAATAATCAACCAAATTTATCTTATCAAAAATCTCCTTTTGAAAATTACGACCCCAAAAATGAGAGATTTTCTTCATATTTGGAACGATTTGATAATTATTGTAATTTTAAAAATATCAGTGAAAGTACAAAAAAGTGCCAGCTCCTATGTGCATCTATTGGGTCCATACACTACAACAATCTTGCCGCACTGTTAGGTCCAGACATTCACATAAAGGATATTCCTTATGAAAAATTGATCAAACATTTCCAAGAAATGTTATCACCTGCAGTCTCAACTATAGTTTCACAGCATTATTTTCTCAAGCAAATGAACCAGTCGATCTCAGAATTTGTCGCAGCTCTCAACAGTAAGTTAAAAGATTGTGATTTCTATGTTACCTGTCCCAGTTCCTCAAAAATTTCTATTGCTGATACCTTACTACGTGCTCAGTTCATCCGAGGCCTGAAGGATAACTGGATACGCGAACAGCTCCTTCAGCAATCAACCTCAAAAGAATTTAAGGAAATTCTCAAGAAAGCAATCGCCTTAGAAGCCTCCCGTTACGAATGTAGTCAGTTGACTAAGCCAGTACCAGTAGATAAACCTTCAGATCTTACAGTTGAAACAAACCAAGAACCGTAGGTCATTCCACGATAAAAATCGAAGCGATAAGCAGTATCGGCCCAATCACAGTCATCCGTCAATTTCCAGTTCACACCAACACTCACAGATTCGAAACAGAAATCGAATTGATTATCGATCTTTAGGAATCGATGGATTATGTCTCCATTGTGGGCGTTCAAATCACAAGTCAAGCGATTGTAGAACCGAACGCAGTTCTTTGAAATGTAGCTTCTGTCACAAAAATGGTCACATTTCCAAGGTTTGCATAACAACTCTTCTAAAGAAAAAAATCAAAAACCAATTCCGTATCGATTCAAAACTCTCAGGATGAAGAGCAATCAGATTCTGATTACAGTATTAGCAATTTAGAGCTCACTGCAGATTTATATGAGATTGAACCCAATTCTGATAAATACTTCATTACAGTTTTTCTCAACAACAAGTCACAATCGTTCGAAGTGGACTCAGGTGCAAGATTTTCACTGCTATCAAAGACAGAATTCGACAGACTTGGTATCACTGTTCCGCTACAACCAACAACAATATCATTCAGATCTTATTCAGATCACGTAATCAAACCCTTGGGTAAAGTTACACTCTCAGTATCATACAAAAATAGAACTATAAACGCTGATCTGTATATTGTACCAGCAGGACATGATGCACTGCTTGGAAGATTTTGGATTCGTGGACTTAGAATCGACCTAAAAGAAATTGATAGTGATCGATTCTCAGCTCACAACTCAGTTACGATTAACTCCGTCAATTCTCTTGAAAATATTTTCCAAAAATATTCTTCTATTTTCGAAGAACGTGTTGGTTGCGTTCCAAACATGGAAGTCGAGCTGCAACTCAGAGAAGGGGTGAAACCAGTGTTTATCCGAGAGCGTGATGTTCCGTTTGCACTAAGGCCTTGTACACATGAGGGCGTTAGACGCCGCGTTGAGCGCTCGTTTGTCAAACGCGCGTTAGCCAAATACATAGAAACAAATGGGATCGTACACATGCAAACGCGCGCTTTGAATCAACGTCGCCAAAACGCGACGCTTGTAGTTTTCACTTCAACCGCTACGTTTGCAGCGCGCTTCGAGTTACTATACTGGGCATTAGAACGTACACATGTGCTCAGTCGAGCGCGCGCTTTTGCTCGGTTTTGACGTGAATTGTGTGATCTGTGAGTGATCTTACCATTGTTTTGATCTGTTTGTGTATGTACAATGGATGCGGAAGCGTTTGACACAGAATTGTTTATTGATGAAGTCGAAAAAAGAAGATGCATCTGGGACATGGAGTGTCCAGATTATAAAAATAGAGTTTTGAAAAAGTCTGCTTGGCAGGAGATTGTGGATGTGTTTGCGGAAGAAAACATGACAAAGGAAGAGAAGACACTTTTAGGTAAATATACAAAGCATAATTTGTATTAATTAATGATACATTTATTCAAATTGTAACACGTTTAATTAATAAAATTAAGGCAGTATGTCTTTATACAAGTACCACATATTTGTAATACAAATACTTGTCGTACCAAGAGTGCACTTATGAAATAAGTCAGTGTTTTGTCACAACATCTTATACACTAATGTTATCAGCAGTGTATATTTCACATAAACGCTTACACCATGCGGTCTTGCCAAGGGAGTTTCCCGTCCGTAACGAAGTACTGCGTAAACTTGTCCCTCACAGTTCTTGCGTAGTTACATGCCCGAGGAACTTGCCATGTGCCATCAACACTTTCAAATGGTGCTTGATAATAAGTTTCTTCCTCCCTGAAGCCATCTTTGCGTCTAACGTAATTGTGTAGAACGCAGCACGCCAATACAATTGACTCAGCAAAATCGATGTTAACATTCAGAGCTCTATGGAATACTCGCTACTTGTTAGCCATTATTCCAAAAGTGCATTCTATGTAGCGGCGAGCCCCTGAAAGTCTATAGTTAAAGATTTTTTTAACATGGGGAAGCTGCTTTCCTACGTAAGGACACATGATGTTTTTAGATAGACCAAAAGCATCATCCCCAAGAAATACGTAAGGTAAACTAGTGTTATCTAATGCTGTTATTGGTTTAGGTGCTGGGACGTTTAACGTTTCTTCAGATAAGTGTTTGTAAAACAATGATTCTTGGAAAATTGTGGAGTCATTACTTTTGCCATAAGACCCTACATTAACATAAAGAAAGCAATAATTTGCATCACACACTGCCAGAAGAACAGTTGAAAAAAAATGTTTGTAGTTGTGATAAAGAGATCCAGTTCCAGAGGGTTGCACAATCCTTATGTGCTTACCATCGACACATCCTAAGACATGGGGGAAATTTGCATATTTAAAAAATTCATTGCTGATTTCTATCCATCTTTCTTCTGAGATAGGCATGCATATAGGTTTGAGAACTCTCCACAGAGCTGAGCATACTTGTCGTACTATATTAGCGATTGTTGATTTTCCCAACTTGTAGGTGTAATGGAGGTCAGCAAAGGATGTTCCTGTTGCCAAATACCTGGAAAAGTACAAACTATCTGTAGTTTTATGCTTTGTAGGGAGTAAAATGTAGATTATAATAAAAATAACCGCTAATATGTGCGTTAATATATATATATTTTTTTTTCAGGCAATACGTTGCAGAAAAAATGGAAACATGTTCGAGACAACTATTCTAGAGAGCTAAAGAAACAAAAAACTTTGAAATCTGGTTCTGGGGCAAGTAAGTCTAACTCATACATATATTTTCAACGCCTTCAGTTCTTGTAACCTATTGTAACTAACAAAGCTGTTACTGATAGCCTAGAAAACAGCAATCAATTGGATGATGAAACAGAATTGCTGCATTCACAGCCACGTTCAGATGAGCCCCAAACAAGGGCTGTTGATAAGAACGTCAATAGCAACAAAAGGTTTAAGATAAACCCTGTGGACAAGCAATTCATTGATATTTTAAACAAAAGTGTTGCTCTTAGGGAACAAAGACATGCAGAAGTTCCAAATAAGGATGATGATGACAAACTATTTTGTATGTCTTTGTACACTGAGCTCCAAAAAGTACCTGCACATGGGCGGCTCCGTACAAAAATACAGTTATTAGAAGTCATTCAGAGGGCCCAAGAATTCTATAACCCCTCACAAATTCCCCAAGTGCCTCCGAGTTATCACTCATCGTACCCACCACCCCAGACATTCAATCAAATGAATTACGTATCCAATGTTCAAAGGCACCAATTTCAACCGGTTCAAGAAAGTTCCTCCTCTGGATTACTCATGGGTTACAGCAGCCAATCAGCACCTGCAGCACCAATGAGCCCGACACCATCTGAGGCATCAACAGCACTATCGCCAACGGACAGCACCATTTCTCAAGCAAACACGGATTTTTCTGATATTTACGATTAATAAATTTGTTTCTAAAACATTACTTTGTCAATTAGGCTAATTTTTTCCTAATTGAGGTTTAATAAAAAATATTGTTGTCATTCTTATATTTAAACGTATAATATGAATTGTAATAAATAATTGTAATAAAATACCCTAATGTTACAACGAGTTTTTCTTCTGGTGAAATTGCATCCCTCACAACATATTCACAAGGTAATATGTCATCAGTGACTAAAGATAATAGTTCATCAAATGAACTTATACTCATACGGAAGTCTTTGCTAGTAGTCGAATACACACGTACAATTTTGTGCTCCTGCTTAATTTCGAGTTTACACTGTATAAACCGTATATTTTGTAAATAAATTTTTCAAGTAATAATCTCTGTATATTGCAAGTAAGCAGTGATAGGTCTATGAAAAAGTGCAGTGTTAGTGCAGTAAAATAATATAAAAATAATATTTTAAACTGTGAGTACCATTCACCATTTTACAATCATTAATCATTATCATAGAACGTACTAATTACAACAAAAACTAGTATGCCTACTATGCCGACTTGTTCCAATTGTCTGAAGGCGGTAAATACAACTGATCGCAAACTCCAGTGCGATGGTTGTAACCGACCAATACACATGGCTTGCACCGATGTTTCTGCCGACGACCGGATTACGCGGCAGAAGGTCCGTGGCTTGTCTATCCTCTGCAACAATTGCAGTTCAAATGTTTCAAACTTCTCGGAATTAAAAGCTCTCCTGCTAGATTTTAAAACAGAAATTCACAAGAAAATAAACGAATTTGATGATAAATTAACTCAATTAAACAATAAACTGAGTCAGTTCGATGCAGTTAATTCGACTGAATTCACTGACAACATCGCAAATGAGGCGGTAGATCGCATAGTGCGAGCCAAAAATATTATAATCAGAGGCGTACCTGAACCCTCCTCTGGGGATGCTCAACATAGGAAGGATGATGACATGAATAAAATTAAGCTTGTCTTGGATACTGTTGAATGTCATGAAACCCCCATCACCTTCTACAGAGTCGGCAAACCCAACCAGAAGTTTCCTCGCATGATCAAAGTAGTAATGCCTTCAGAACACCATGCCAAAAACATATTGAGGAATAAATCCAAACTTCTCGAGGAAAAGCGTACTGAAAAATTTTCTATAATAGATGACAAGACGCCCACACAACAACAACGATTAAGAGAACTTCGAAGTGAACTAGATACCCGTATAAATAATGGCGAACATGATCTGACAATCAGGTACACTAACGGCATCTCAAAAATCTCGAAATTTCGTTCATAACTTTTCTACCCGCAAATTCAATGACTGGCTCTTTTTATACACAAATTTAAACTCACTTTACGCTAAACTTAGCGAATTCACATGCACAGTGCAACTTCTTAAACCACAAATTATTTTTATTACCGAAACCTGGCTTAAACCATCAACTCCAGACTCCTTAATTAACATTACTGGCTATACAATTTATCGTAAAGATAGAGAAAATCGTGTTGGTGGAGGTGTATGCATTTATTTATCCGACGATATTACCACAACTTTATCTACTAAAATTAAACTATTAAACGGCCCATACACTATGCAATTGGTTGTACGACAAGTTGTACAACTCAAGTCGATTCGACTGTCGAAACGATAATTGCATAGTGTGTGGCGCTGTCGTCCAGCAAGTCGTACTACACGGTTGATTCGTTCGGAAGTTTGGCTGGTTAAAAATTTGTTGTACAACCGCGTTTGATCTACGACAGATCCTTCTAGTGTGTGTGAAATTGGCGACTTGTTGAAACAATTTCAAATCAGATCCAGATCGTCCGTTCCGTTGTCATCGTCGTTGATGTTGCGGGGCATTGAGCAATATTAAATAATATTAAAATTATCGTAAATATGGAAAATAATCATAGTTTTTGGAGTGAATTTATCGACCTGTATCGTGAGCAGGTCTGTTTATGGGATGTGAAGTCCAATGAATATTCAAATAAACATAAAAGGAATGCCAGCTATGAAATTTTATTAAAGAAATTACAAGAAATAAATTCAAAAGCAACCGTCGAGGTTTTAAAGAAAAAAATTAATAATATGCGAACAGCATTCAGGCGTGAGCTAAAAAAGGTAAGCTCAAATAATTAAAGAAGTACGTCACACAATAATATTATATTTTATAGGTACAATCTTCGAAGGGCACAGGAAAAGGGGGCGATACATATGAACCGACACTATGGTACTTTGATTTGCTTCTATTCACCTCACAGTCAGAAACCGGTAGAAAAGGCATATCCACAGATGAATTGGAAGAAATTTTGGAACACGAAACAGTAAGCATAATTTTTATGTATTTTATGATTTTATTATTTAAACTGAATTAGAAACAATACAAAAATATATAATGTATGTTTGTATGATATAACATGGCGTGTTTACGCTATCATTTGTTCTTGGAATGCAGTCTTTCCGATAGTAGTATAATAGTTTTTATATTTATTCCTAACTTGCTTCGCAGAATAACTTGCATTTTTGGTCAAGTTTCTTATCCAAACCTAGTAAATTACCACTCTGTCTCCATTCTCCTGGTGTAACATTACCATTAACAATGTCTTCATAATCCACAGAAGTTTCTGTTATGTAATTCTTTTTCGACCTTCTTCGTAAGAAATTATGTAATGCACAACATGCCATAACAACGACATCGATCCTTCCAATGTTTATAGCAATAGGCTGCAAAAATACCCTGAACCGTGATGCCAAAATTCCGAAAACATTCTCCACTACTCGTCGTGCCCGACAAAGCCGGTAGTTAAAAATTTTTTCATCGTGGCTTATTCCTTTTTGCGCATATGGCTTCATTAGATTTTCCATCAATGGAAATGACTCATCGCCAATAAATACGTAAGGAAACTCATCCGTAGTATTGGGAAGGGTTGATGGGTTTGGTATATTCAATTTATTTTCTTTCAACCGCTTACAAATTCCTGTATTGTTCCATATTCCCCCATCCGATACACGTCCATTGGTACCAGTATGAACGTACAAAAATTCATAATTTGCATTTACAATTGCAAA
The DNA here is from genome assembly GCA_947563755.1 of Lochmaea crataegi. Taxonomy (NCBI): domain Eukaryota; kingdom Metazoa; phylum Arthropoda; class Insecta; order Coleoptera; family Chrysomelidae; genus Lochmaea; species Lochmaea crataegi. The sequence goes on from OX387429.1 coordinate 42,845,758, forward strand.
TAGCACAACACTAAATGTTCCTTTATAATTGAAATAATATGATCCAGAGTTTGCTGGCTTTTTGATAAGAATATGTTTACCGTCCATTGCTCCCAGGCAGTTTTCAAACTGCCACATGGTTTTAAAATCGTGAGCCACTTTTTGCCACTCTTCTGGAGTTGATGGAACCTGAAAATAAAAATTTGATTATGTATTTGTATTAGCATTTTGTTTTATGTTTTTCACGGCATTCTAAGGACCAAATTCTGAATTTCTTGGTATCGTTTCTGAAAAAATAATTACCATGGACACCGTTTCGTTTTTATGGCAATTATCTTCTTGTTAAAGATACGAGGACATCAGAATTTGGACCTAAACGTTTTTAAAATAGTATTTTTTCAGGTAGATGCACTTGAAGAGACTGAAAATGACGAAGAGTTTCAAACACACGCGCAAGCGCCTTTGACGCCATTCTCTTCTGTCAGTGACTTGGAAGAGCAAGTAAATCTAAACAGCAATGATACTTCACATTCTGCACAAACCTCTTGCATACTAAATACTCCACAGACCTCCAGAGCCTCATCTACAAAAAGCATATATCAACAAAATACTAGCACAAAAAGAAAAAAGACTAATGCCATCGAACAAAAGAGACAAGAGTTACTACATTTAGCTCACAAGACACTATCAGAAAATACTATTAACACTGAAGAGGAATATCATATTGCTGGTAAGAGAATCGGGTATCAATTAAAAGCAGTTGAGGGACATCAGCGAATCATAGCAGAAAAATTGATATCCGACGTGATGTTTTACGCCAAAATGGGTAAACTCACAGAAGACTGTAGTATAAACATACCTTCAAACTCTCAATCGCAACCCATCCATCTTTCTGCTCAACAAAGCCAGCAACCACAAGGTTATGCACCCAATTCGGGGTTTCAATCATCAGAAGGCAGCACCTACTCGATGCTGATGCCCTCACAAGGTAAAAACAGTGAAAGCACCACCTCTCAAGTAAGAAATTTTTTTTCTACATATGAACCACAAGACTATTAGAAAAGAATAATTTTATCCATTTCACTTTCCGTTGTATTTTAAGTTACAAGAGTGTAATATTTATTTTTATTTATATTTATATTTATATATTTCATAATAAGAACTCTTAAACCAAGACACACATGAGGAATACAGAAATGAGATAAACCAAGTAACTCAAGTTAACGATGAACAGATGGGAACTATATCAATCGAAGAACTAGATGAGGCAATTAAAAAGATAAAACGAGGAAAATCAGGAGGTCACGACAAAATAACACCAGAGATGATAATTAACTTAGGAGTACAAGGAAGACAACTACTTCTAATAGTATTTAATGAAGCCTGGAAATGTGTTCAAGTACCTATGGACTGGAAAATAGGAATAATACTGCCCATACATAAAAAAGGGGATCCAACAGAATGCACTAACTATAGAGGCATAACATTACTAAGCGTGGTTTCCAAGCTATATGAAATTATCTTAGAAAAGAGATTGCGAATCTTAACGGAAGGGCAACTAGATGGATCACAAAGCGGCTTCAGGAAAGGTCATAGCACACAAGACCATATTTTCTCAATAAAACAAATGCTTGAAAAGACAAAAACTGTAGATAAATATATTGCTTTTCTAGACCTTGAAAAGGCTTTTGACAGTGTCACACAAAAAACAGTATGGGATAGCTTAGACAAAAGAGGGATTCCGAAGAGCCTTTCAACAAGAATTAAAAGCATGTACGAAAACAATTATAGCTATGTCAGGAAAAATAACTTAGAATCCGATAAATTTAGAGTAAATGACGGACTTAGACAAGGAGGAGTGTTAAGTCCTTTACTTTTTATTATAATAATGGACGATATTATCAAGGCTACGAAAAAACATACTAAAAAGATCCACATAGGCTATAATAGACTGAAACCCATCAACCTGTCTGAATGTGCTTTTGCAGATGACGTTATGATTTGTGCACCGAGCGAAGATGACCTCCAAAAAAACTTACAAACATGGGAAAGAGAACTCAGTAAAAGAAATCTAAAAGTAAATGTACAGAAGACAAAAGTCATGACTACCGGAATAACAAACACAGAAATTGACATAAGGCTACAAAATGAAAAAATTCAACAAGTGGACTTGTTTAAATATCTTGGTATTAAGATCGACAGAAATGGAACCGAAGATGAAGAATTGAATGAAAGGATCACTAATGCCTCAAAACTCTACCATTCCTTGTCTAGAGCATTCATTGGTAAAAAAGAAATAAGTAGGAAAACGAAAATGACAGTGTTCAAGACAGTATATCGACCAATTCTCACTTATGGAAGTGAAAGCTGGATACTGACGCAGAAATCGAAGAGTAGAATACAAGCAATGGAGATGAGATACTTGCGCAGGGTTAAGGGAATAACACGGAGAGACAGAGTTAGGAATGAGGACGTTAGAAGTGAACTTGGAATTGAATCGATTCTTGACTTGCTAGACAACCAAAAACTTAAATGGTTTGGTCATTTAGTAAGAATGAACAACAGGCCAGTAAAAGATGTTTGGGAAGCGCGAGCAACTACAAAAAGGAAGAGAGGAAGGCCAAAGAAAACTTGGAACCAAGTGGTTGCTGAAATATTGGAAAAAAGAGGGAAAAGTTGGGAAGAAGCCAAAAAGATGGCAAAAAACAAGAAACAATGGAGCAATTTTATATATGGAAAGGAGAAATAGATTTCCACCCTTACACCTTCGGGTACAAAAAGGGTTTAGATTATATATATATATATATATATTTCATAATAAATATAAATAAAGGCGTTATTATTTTACTTACCTTTAAGTATTCCTCTTTTAAGGCTTCGTAAATGGCACAGCATGTCTCAGGAATTATTTTTCCAATGGCTTGAGGGGATATGGCAGTACTGAACTTAAGGTCTTCATAAGAATTTCCAGTTGCCAAATATCTTAGCGTGACAGTTAATCTTTCTTCGGCACTAATTGCGTCCCTCAGTTTTGTATCTTGTTTTGTTATTTTGGGCCGAACCAATTCTAGTAATAAGTTAAACGCGTCGTTGTCCATTCTCAGATAATTTTTAAAATATGATGGTTCACTTGTGCGTAATTCTTTTAGCAAATTCATGTGTGTGTAGATTCGTCGCTGCAATAACCAGTTTTTGCACCATTTTCTTCTTTTCCTAATTTTTCCTTCATCTTCTAATAAAGCGACCGCTATTGCAGCTGTAGAGTGTTTTGATAAAGTAGGTGGCATGATGCTTTATTTGCAGACAACTAGACACCTTGAAACGTACTACAAATCTTCACGACCGATTGATATTTTTAACGTTTGTGTGTGTGGCCAAAATACTATGCAACTTGTTGCATCGATTGTCTGTTCAACCTGTAGTACAACTTGTCGTACAACCAATTGCATAGTGTATGGGCCGTTTTAGACATACCCGGGATAGATATTATACACGTAAATATTATTAAAAATCTATTTTCTCTTAACCTGGTATGCATATATCGCCCCCCTGATACACAACTTGCGATGGACAACATATTGTTTGAAAAACTCGAAGAGTTATCACTTCTTGATAATCTCACCATTGCTGGAGATTTTAACTTCCCAGAAATATCCTGGCCGATAACATTCACACAACTTATTTAAAAACTTTGTTGCAAATTCGAACCTCACTCAACTTATTACAGAACCCACAAGATTCAGAATTAATAAGCTACCTTCCATTCTTGATCTCATACTCACTAATGATGAACAGCTAATCTCATCTCTTGAAATAAGCTCTCCTGTTGGAAAATCAGACCATGCAGTCATAACTGCTCACGTTCAGTTTATCCAGACATTACCGGGCAAAAATAAAATCATAACTTATGCTACTACTGATTTTTCTGAAGTTGATTCACAGCTTTCCCGACTTTACCCGATCCCTCGTTAATGTGGAACGCATTTCATGATACTACTCTCAGGATAATCTCTGCGCATACTACTGTCCGCGAGATTTATAAAAACAATCTCAAACCCTGGATAAACCACGCAGCACTACAACGTATTAAGCACAAACGGCGCCTCTGGCGTAAATATCAGCGCACACAGCTTCCGAGTGATTTCCTGAACCACCGCAGATTTTCTAATACTCTACAACTATCTCTCAAAACTTTAAGACAAAATTTTGAAAAAAACATCATTGCCAGTGGTAACAGTAACAAGGTTTTCAAATATATACGATCTTCCCTATCATCAAAAGTTTCTATTCCTCTACTTCAAAAACCAGACCATACCGTATGCTCTTCTAATAAAGAGTCTTCTGAGACGCTCTCTTTAGCTTTCTCACAAGTTTTCACTCAAGAACCCAATAATGACAACCTCCCATCAATGAACTGTCCCCGCCTCAAGGCATCTTTAGAACATGTAGTATTTACACCAGACCGTATAAAACAGCACTTACTGAAACTTCGCACTAACGCATCACCTGGTTTAGATGGTCTAAGTCCAAAACTCCGAAAAAAGCTGCGCAAACTCGCTTGCAACACCCCTGTCGTTAATTATGCAGATGTCCTTTACCCAAAGTTCCATACCCCCCAGTTGGAAATTAGCATCTATCACACCCATATTCAAAAAAGGTAACAAACTTGATTCCAACAACTACCGCCCGATTAGTCTGCTGCCAGTAGTCAGTAAAGTCATGGAAGCCATTATTTCAGAGGAGATGACCAAATTTCTTCTTCTGGAAAATGTGATTCCAACGCAACAACACGGATTTGTCTCCGGCCGTTCCACCCTAATCAACTTGCTACACTGTGTTAACGACTGGACATCATCCCTTAACAATCGGCAGCCAGTTGATGTTGTCTATCTGGACTTCTCCAAAGCCTTTGATCGTGTTCCCAAGCGCAGACTTCTACACAAGCTGGAACACTTCGGCGTTCGAGGGCTCTTTACTTAGCTGGATTGACGACTTCCTATCAGACAGACATTTCAGAGTAAGAGTTGGCGAAGTTTTCTCAAGGGATAGACTAGTGGAAAGTGGAGTACCACAGGGTTCTGTTCTTGGTCCTCTGCTTTTTACGGTTTACACCAGCGATCTCTCTTATCACGTAACTAACAAAATATCTTTCTACGCTGACGACACAAAGATATATACAAATCCAATCACCAACCAACAAACCCTCTAGTTGGACTTAAACTCCATCTTCATCTGGTGTTCCCAGTGGCTACTTCCGTTGAACACTGAAAAATGTGTAGTGCTCCGATTAGGTAAAAATAACCCACTTCTACCGTACTTCGTAGACGGCCGACCATTAAATTATGTGTTTTCCTGTCAGAATGACGCTGGTCCAACTGCCTTGTCTTGCGCTGTCAGCCAACGTGCACTCGACTCGGCGTCCAACGCCCTCATGTGCACGGTTTCACAATTTGCCAACGCGGCGTCTAACGCCCTCATGTGTACATTGGAATCATTTCACCTGTAGCATTGAGTGATTGGGGATCACCACTGGTCGTAATACCAAAACCGGACGGAGGATTATAAATGCGGAGTGAATTCTAAACTAATTTCAGCCAATTATCCTATACGCCGTATTGTCGAAGTACTCCACAGTCTCAGAGATTCAAAGTTTTTCTGCAAACTAGACCTATACAAGGCCTATTTACTTTTCAAAGTTAATGAAGAAGGAAGAAAAATACAAACAATTACAACACATAAGGGAACATTCATGATGAACCGTCTCAGTTTCGGAATAAAGACGGCTCCATCCGAGTTTAACAGAGCTCTGTCGCAAATTTTAAATGGTCTTCCCAAGGTAGAAGCTTATTTTGATGATATAATTTGTCATGGAGCCACCATGGATGAATGCACCAGCAATTTAATTGCTTGTTTAATCCGTCTCAATGAGAACGACCTTCATCTGAATAAACACAAATGTTCATTTTTCAAAGAAAATATTAATTATCTTGGTCATATTGTGTCTTACAACAAAATTCAAAAGTCTCCCGAGAAAATTGAAGCGGTTTCTCAGATGCCACGACCCAGAAACATTGAAGAATTAAGGCATTTTTTAGGCATGGTGACGTATTATGCAAAATTCATTCCAGACTTCTCTACAAAATCCTATCTATTACGAAGATTGCTTAGGAAGGGTGAAAAATTTTATTGGTCAGCCACAACTGAAGCTTCTTTTCTGAAACTGAAGTCAGAGTTGTGTAGTGCACGTGTTTTGATACCATTTGATCCGTCAAAGCCGCTGATACTTACAACTGATGCCAGTCCCACCGGTATCGCCGCAGTTCTTAGCCACGAAGTAGATGGTCATGAAAAGCCGATCGCATATGCCTCTAGAGCTTTGACGCACGCTGAATGTAACTACAGTCAATTAGATAGGGAAGCTTTAGCTATAATTTATGCTGCAACTCATTTTTATAATTACATTTTTGCCAGAAATTTTACTCTTGTCACCGACAATGAACCTTTGTCGAGTATTTTCCATCCAAATCGCGCTTTGCCACAAATGACATCTGCTCGTCTACTGCGATACGCCTCATTTCTCAGTGGATTGGACTATACCGTTCGCTGCAAGAAAGGAAAATATAATCAGAACGTCGATTGTCTATCTCGTGCTCCAGCTGTTCAAAAAGGCAATTCATCAGAGATAGCAATAAATGAAGAAGTCGACGCTTTGTACGCTGAAACCCTGTTCCAAATATCGAGTTCAATGATAACCGCTCAAACTATCGCTGAAGAAACAGCGAAAGACGTTCAACTTCAAAATTTCATAACTGACCTCAGAAACCATCCAAGAGATGATCCATTCACGATTTCAAATGGAATGCTCTTCAGAATGGATCGCGTTGTTATTCCAGAGTCTCTTAAAATTCCAATTCTGGAAGAACTACATGCTACACACTTGGGAATAACCAAGATGAAACAACTAGCCAGAAGATACGTTTATTGGAAACTAATAGATAAAGATATTGAACGGCTCGTTAAAAGCTGTGAACCTTGCGCTAAAGTCCGTCACAATCCACAAAAAGCAATAGTGCATCCATGGGATCAGCCAGAAGAGAACTGGGAAATATTGCATATTGACTATGCAGGGCCTTTTGACAACCATTATTTTCTTATGTGTGTTGATGCGAAGTCCAAGTGGGCCGAAGTTAGAACAGTAAGAGTCGCTCCGTCCTCAGGAACAACAATTACACTCCTATGAAATATTTTTTCAGTAAACGGCTATCCATCAATTCTAGTATCTGATAATGCAACTATCTTTACAAGTGATGAGTTTCAACTGTTTTGCAGAGAACGAGGCATTTTTCAAAAATTCATAGCTCCTGGTCACCCAGCCACAAACGGACTAGCGGAACGTAGTATTCAAACTTAAAGCCGCTGTTGACGAAAATGTGGAAAGAAAATGGCTATTATACTCTCCGTCAACAAAGTCTGTATACTGTTATTCCTGTTGTCTTTTTTCCACTTTATACACAAGCTTTAGTTCTTCATCTGGATGTAATGATTGGAAGCATATTAACCATCTTGTTTTTGAGCACGAAAATAGTTTAGGCCATAGACAATCGACAATCACGTACATTTCTAGAAGCAAATCTGTTGGCAGAGTGGATAACAATATACTCTCTCAATATAAATCAGAAGTGGATTACTGGAAGAGTGTGTTAAAACGGATTGTAGCAGTAGTTAAATTCTTAGCGTCAAGAGGACTTCCATTTCGCGGAGACAATAAGATTCTTGGCTCCCAGCAAAACCGAAATTATTTGGGATATAAAGAATTATTAGGGGAATTTGATCCCTTTCTTGCTGAGCACATAAAAAAATATGGGAATCAAGGGAAAGGAAAAACTTCATATCTTTCATCGAATATTTGCAATTAATTTATTGATATTATGGTAAAGCAAGCCCTCATGAGAATTGCATGTGAGCTAAAAGCAGCCAAGTATTTCTCAATTAGTATTGATTCGACACCTGATCTATCCCATGTAGATCAGTTGACTTTTATTGTTCGATATGTTAAGAACGCATGTCCAATTGAAAGATTTCTACAATTTATACCTATAACTAAGCACAAAGCGCAGTATTTGACTGATACTGTACTGGCTGCTAGTAAAGAGTTGGATATTCCAAGAAAGGATTGTCGTGGTCAAAGCTACGATAACGCCTCAAATGTGGCTGGGAAATACTCAGGTGTACAGGCAAGAATTAAAGAACTATGCGAATTTGCTATTTTCGTACCTTGCACGGGTCATTCTTTAAACTTGGTCGGTGTTCATGCTGCAGAATGCGTCCAAGAGGCAACGTCGTTTTTTCAGCTTGTTCAAAATTTATATAACTTTTTTTCGCATTCCAATATATTGAAAGAATGTTTGGGCTCGAACAAGGTAATAAAATCACTGTCTGAGACTAGGTGGTCTGCGAGGGCTGACGCAGTAGGCGCTTTGCATGTTGGGTACATGAAGGTTATAACAGGTTTGGTAAACATTGCAGAAGACAACAACCAACCATCAGAAACCAGAAGCGAAGCGCTAAGCTTAATGAAAAAATTGGAAAAACTTGAGAACATTCTTTTAACCGAAATATGGAGCAATATATTGGAGAGGATAAATAAAACAAATCTTAGTCTCCAAAAAAGTACCCTGACCATGGATGCTGCAGCCAAGTTATTTGCCTCACTTGCTGAATTTCTTGATGATATGAGAAATAATTTTGAAAAGTATGAATGCTGTGTTCTAGCTAAATTTCCGGAAGTTAAATACAAAGACCTTTCTCAAAGAAAAGTTACTAGAAGCTCTCGAATTGGGTTTTTTGATGGGCCTGCAACGCCCGTAAATTTATCTGGCAGCGAAAAATTCAAAATTGAAACGTTTTTCCCGATAATTGACACCTTAGCAACTAACTTTAAACAAATATCTAAGTCATATAAAGATATTTATGAGCGGTTTGGCTTTCTGTTTGAACTACAAACAATTGAATTAAGCGAGCTAAATAATAAATGCAAACATTTCGCTGAAATATACCATGAGGATATTGAAGGAGATGAATTGCAATGTGAATGCCTTCATCTGAGGCAATACCTAAAGGATCACACAGATGGAATCAATAAAATGCAAGATATAACTGTTTTAGAATTGGCTACTATTTTACGCAAAGAAGATATCGCAGATACATTCCCAAATATCGAAATATCGGTAAAAATTTTCTTATGCTTAATGGTAACCAACTGTAGTGGGGAACGTTCATTTTCCAAGTTGGCCAGAATTAAAAATGAGCTTAGAAGTAGCATGCTTCAAGACAGGCTAAATAGTTTGTCACTTATGAGCATAGAAAACGACATACTATATGAAATAGATTTTGAAGACGTAATAAACGATTTTGCACATAAAAAATCGAGGAAGAAGCCATTTGCATCTATGTAAATAATAATTTTGGTTTATTTTGTAAACGTTCTTTTAAAATAAGACATATACCTATTACATATTAATATAACCTATAAATAAGGGTAACTTATTTGTGCAGGCTTGTGTGCTTCATTTTGTTAATTTTTATATAAATAAATTGTGTTCCAAATGATTGTTGTCTTTTTGTCCATTTTAAAAATTGGGATAGGGGCCCCAAATTCAAAAGTGCTAAGGGCCCCGAGATAGCTAAAGACGGCCCTGCAAATGTATTACCCATAAGATTGACTAACTAGGTCTACTTAAACAATGGTAATATAAAGAACGCGCCTAGTGGCGACAATCGATGTATCGATTTTTATTCGCCAGACTAGTCACGTGGTATACGGCCGCCATTAAGAGGCTAATTTTCTTTGTTTACCTTTGATTAGCAAGTGATTTGTATTTGGATTGTCTCGTTTTTTGCTTTACAAGAACGTAATTATTGTTGTTGATATCAATTTAGTTTCTTGTCAATATAAGGTTTGTTCCAACTGGCATTTATAAACCGTTCTGTGGTTTCAAACACTGTTTTGTTTAATGTTATAAATGAAACTAACTGTTTCTAATTAATTCCACTATTTAATTACAAAATTTATGAAAATTATTAAAGGATATTGATAATTATTTCGATATTGACATATCATCGTCAGAATGACAGAAGTTACACGATTGGTATATTACTTTGTTAAAAAGTAAATTAATTATTATTTCAGAATTGCCTGTAGCAAAAACTATTGCATCTGCAAGTGCATTTGCTGATTCTCTAGTAGAGCCAGCCTTATCAACAATAGCTCCTTCTACATCTTCATCAACTGAGTCATCAACCATTTTATTGGAAGCTACACGAAGTCAAAGCTTCAGTGAAAACTCACTAAGCCCAGAACGAAACCCAGAACGAGTAGAGGAACTTGGAATAATGGAAAAGTTGGAACGATACAGCCAGTTGTATAATAAACATGAGAGAAAAGTTAGATACTATAAAAAAATGCTCAGGAATATGAAAAGGAAAGTCAAAGATTCAGAAGCAATTTAAGGTTTAGTTGTGGAACTAGTGGATATGAGGAACTAATAAAACAACGATATCCTCTGCCATCAACAAGGACCCTTCAGAGACGATTGCAAAATTTTGAATTTGATAGTGGGATCCTACACGAAGTCTTTAAATTTCTTAAAATCAAATGTGACACATTTAAACCTGGAGAAACTGATTATATCTTGGTTTTTGATGAAGCAGCTATTACGCCCGGAAGAAATTACGATATGTCTCTTAATAACTTTTTTGGAGATGTCACCTTACCTGACCATAATGGAACAGCAATACATGTTTTAGTGTTTATATTAGCAGGAGTTAGGTTACGTTGGAAACAAGTACTTGCTTATTACTTTACAGGCAATTCTGTTAATGGTCAAGTATTTTCCAATATCATAAAAGATATATTAATGGAAACCCAAAAACTAAATTTAAATGTTTCAAGCATAACCTCTGATATGGGTGCTTGTAACCAAGCATTGGGAAATGTGGGGAATAATGGCAGGACGATTTTCATTATTAAAATGTAAAATCGAAAATCCATTGAAAGAAGATAATTTCATTTATATCTTTGCAGATGTGCCACATCTGTTCAAAAATATAAAAAATTTGCTTATGACAAATAAGGTCATTTATCTGCCAGAACAAATATGTGAGAAGTTTGGACTACCTTCCAGAGAAGTCCATTCACGTCACATAGAAGAGTTAGTAAAATATCAAGAGAAGTGCCATTTTAAATTAGCTCCAAAATTATCAAGTGAAGACCTGATGCCAACACATTTTGGTAAGATGAAGGTTTCCACTTCAACAAATGTAATGAATCATTCAGTAAGTAGTGCATTGAAATGTGTAGCAGAAGTTGAAAATAAGCCTGACTATCTAACAACAGCATGGTTTTTGAATCAAGTTGAGAGATAGTTCTACATAATGACTTGTACAGGCATGTATCTTGTGCACTAAGTACATTTAATGTAGAAGTTTATGATAAAACAATTCAGTTTTTACAGCATTTTATGGATCTTTTTACACACATCGAGGTTGGTATTAAAAAGATTTGGAAGCCTGCTCAAACTGGCACTCTTATTTCAACACAGTTAATGTTGGAGTTACAAAAATATTTGTTGGAAGAAAAAAAGTACGAATTTGTTTTGACCAGTAGGTTTTCACAGGATTGCTCGGAGAATTTATTTTGTGTCCAATGAGCAAGCAAATTGTCCCTAATGCGGTGCAAGTAAAAAATAATTTGAAGCTAATTACCGTTTCCCATTTGAAGCAACCCAATAGTGGCAGTTATGAAGAAGATGAGAGAAAATTTTTGTCAGGATTCTTGGACACTCTCACCAAGAGTTTGCAAACATCAAGATGTTTAAAGCAAATACTTTGTTTTTTTGCACTGAATTAGTATTTTATTTCTTTGTTGAAATTGAAACTATATTTCAAAAGTAGGGGAAGTGTGCCTTAGACGGCCCCCTGCCTATGATGGCCCACAGCTTGTATTTTTGAAAATCGCGCGCCTGTCGCTCAACTGACATATTAGGCCTGTGCAGCAAGTTGTTTTCTCACAGCGTTGCCAGCACTATTACGTTCGTACTAGATCTATTACCAATTGGATTTATTTAGTACGCTATTACGCCGCTTTGTAATTTATTACGTTTTTATTATTTTGGCCAGAGAACAAAAAATTGGCTTTACTCCTTGCACTGGCACTACTGGCACTGCAATGAAATTCGGCGTTCGACTTTTGACATAGACAAATCAAATCTTTCTCTATGACTTTTGATGTCACGACTGTTTAATCTCTTCAAGTTATTTATTTTTATTTCAAATTTTGATATTGTTATTGTTTTTTAACAATTTAAATTAATTATGTTGAGCAAGTAAGTATAATTAATAAAGGATCATATAGCATTAATATAAAATAACTTATAAACAATTCATTCCATATCGTTTATTAAAACTATATTATTTTTAGGTGGGTATCGAGGAATAAAAATAATAATTCAGATCCTGGACTAGGAGATTCTGAAAGCCTTTCTTATCCTCCAAGGCTTGCATCGCCTATACCAGGCCCCAGCAGCAGGGTTGATTTCCCTATACCATGCCCCAGCAGCAGGGTTGATTGCCCTATACCAGGACCCAGTGGAAGGGTTGATTGTCCTATACTAGGTCCCAGTAGCAGGGTTGATTCCCCTACACCAGGCCCCAGTAATAGAATATCTACCACCTCCGAATAACTCTGTTGAAAAGACGCAAAGTTTCCTACAAACAAAAAGTCCGTCAAGAGTGGTGCAAAGACAAAAAATATGCAAGTTGGTGCAAATCGACAAGTGATGGATCAGTGGTACAATTTGTGACAAAACAATTAAGGGAGGAATCACTCACATTCAGAGGCACAGTAACACCTCCTTGCATGAGAATAATCTAAGAAAGGCCAAAAACACACCAAAAATAGAACACTTGCTAAAAAATAATGAAAAATCAACACATATTGTTAAAATAAAAGAAGCTGAATCAAAGTGTGTCATGTTTCTTCACGACCACAACCTTCCATTTTTATTAATGGACCACTTGCCAAAATTAATTGAGTATGTTTGTCCTGACTCCCACATTGCAGCAGACTTGCAAATTTCTAGAACAAAAGCTACATTAATAACAAAACAATGTTTTAGACCTGAAGCTCTGGAAAATATATCACAGAAAATGAATAATTCAGTGGCTTACTCTCTAATCATGGATGAGACAACTGATGTGGCTACTCAAAAATCATTGGTTGTAGTAATTAAATTTTATGATAAAAAGGTTACAGATAATTTTTTTGGGCTTATAGAAATTAAAGAAGGTACAGCAAAAGAAATTTATAATGCAACAATCAATCATTTAAAAAATAATAATATACCGTTGGGAAAATTAGTTGGATTTGCTGCTGACAATGCAGCCGTAATAATGGGAAACATAAGGGGAGTTCAAGCTCTTTTTAGGCAAGATGTCCCTTCTTTATTTGTCATGGGATGTATTTGCCACACATTCCATTTGTGTGCATCAGCAGCAGCAGCAGCAAGTAAACTCCCAAATTCACTTGAGGAATTTGCAAGAGGGTTATGTAACTATTTTTCCAACAGCAGTAAGCGGCTTGGATTTTTAAAAGAATGTCAAAGCTTTTTACAAGAAAAGCCCCATAAGATGCTACATCCAAGCCAGACAAGATGGCTTTCATTGCAGGTAGGATAACAATAATATATTTTCTATTTTGTTTAACACATTGTTGTTTTTCCTTTCTAGGAGGTAGTAAACAGAATTTTGGAACACTGGAATTATTTGCTACTTGTGTTTCAGGATGCGGTTTTGGCAGAAAACTTGTACAGTTTCCAAACAATTTTAAATAATTTACAAGACCCTGTATACAAGGCATACTTTTTGTTTTTATCATATGTTTTGGAGATTGTCATTAAACTAAATATTGAATTTCAAAGTGAAAAGTGCAAATTATATTTATTAAATGATAGAGTAAGTGCCTTATATAAAACAGTTTTGAGAAATTATTTAAAAAAACAATATATTGACCAAACTAGAATAGAAAAAATAGATGTAATTAATCCCCGAAATTTTTTGTCAATTGAGGAAGTGTATTATGGAGCTAGAGTGCAAGTTATTTTGAATTCTGGCCAAATTAGTAACATTGAAATGCATAAATTTAAACTAAGATGCCTTGATTTTTATACTGAGTTATGTGTACAAAAAAAAAAAGATTTTCTTTCAATGATCCAGTTTTAAATTTTTGCAAAATATTTAATCCCATTACTGCAGTGAATGGGAGTGTGAATTCCATTGCAGCTAATAGTGTTCAGTATTTTCCACAATTAGTTAATGACATCGAAAAATTAGATTCTGAGTGGAGGCTTTTAGCAGATTGTCTTGATGTTCAAAATTTAAAAGAATTGGAATTTGACGAATTTTGGGGAAGGATTTTCAACTTGAAAAATAGCATTGACCATTTAATGTTCCCGAATTTGTCCAGCTTGGTTAAAGGTATAATGTGTCTTCCTCATTCATCTGCAACTGCAGAGCGACAGTTCTCTCAATATAATTTATTAAAAACAAAAGTAAATGTTGACACTTGTGATTCCATTTTACAAGCAAAAGACTTGAAAGATGACTCTTGCTATTCTTGGAAGCCATCCAATAGCCTTTTAAACAAAAAAGTTCCATATAGAGATTAAATAGTCATTATAAAGTAAGACTGTACAAAAAACATTCATCCAAAGTTATTTTTTAAGTTGTTATACTGTTAAAGTTTTAATTATGTTCAAGTACCTATATAAGTTTTTTGGATGGATGTAGTTCCTATTTTTTTCTGGTGTCTATGTTGCAATGAGGTAGTTTTTCTTATTGAAATAATAGGAATTTGTTTTTTGTTAACGTTTTTTCCAAGAATATTTTTATTATCTATTTTCACTAGTATTATAAACGATTTTATGAGAAGTTTTTCTCAATTAGATATTATTTTTACAATTTCTGTTCGTTTTTTTGTTGTTTTGTATATTTTTTAAAATGGCTTAAATCCAAATAAAAACCCAGTTAACCCTAACTAAACTTTAAAATTGGATTGAATCCAAATAAATTCAATTTTCTGACTTGAAAATGACTTAAATCCAAATAAAAATCCAGGTATACCCCTAACTAAACTTTAAAATTGTATTGAATCCAAGTAAAGTAAGTAAGTAAGTGTTCCGAGTTTTGTTTCTTTTGGAAATTTTGATTTCAAGCAAATGTCAACAGTAAACATGTTCAACTTTAGCGACATCTATGTTAGTTTTCCGTTAACCGTTTGGATGGACACCACATACAGAAAACTTCAAAAAAAAATCTATTACGAACAAATCCTAATCTATTACGAAATTCAACAAAATTTAGTACGAAAAATCAGAAGCTGCTGGCAACACTGTTTTCTCAGTTGGCATCGACTTCCGTACGTGTGCAGGTGGTTGGGACGAAGCGATAAAATAAAATCCATTTCGGTAAGTCTTGATCTAAAATTTTGTGTTGAATATGTACAAGAAATATATATTTTGGAAGTTTAGCAAATGAACGCCATTCATGTGTAAAGTAGTTTTGCATGTTGTCCTTCGTTTGCTGCATTCAGTTTTGAGTTGAAGTTAATAATAAATAAGTTAGAAGCTTTTAAGGATATATATGCTTATAAGCCTATGATGGACCCTACAGTGTCGTCCTTTGATAGACCCTCCCACTCGGGGGTCCATCATTGGAATACAAAGTGCATTATCAACAACCTTTCCACCCTAGGCATTTCATTATTTTTAATATTTATAGGAATTTTTACCCAGAAACGGCAACAATGGGAGGAACGTGATATGCAGCAAGCCTTGCATAGTACAGAGAATAAAAGCATGGGATTCAAATTAGCAGCCAAAACTTTGAATGTTCCGGAATCAACACTTCGGAGACGTCATGCTAAACAACAAGGAAGTTCCAAAGGTGATTTAGGAGGTCGAAGAACAACGTTCTCTGCACAAGTGGAAAAAGAATTGGTTGCCCATATTATTGACTTGGAAACACGATTTTTCGGCTAAACCAGTAAGGAATTGCGTGAACTTGTATTTGAAGTGGCCGAAAAAAATAAAATAAAACATTCCTTCAATTGCGAAACCAAAATGGCAGGATGGAAATGGATCAGAGGCTTTCTAAGGCGTAATCCACAGTTGAGTTTAAGAACTCCAGAAAGCACATCGTTGGCCAGAGCCCAGGCTTTTAATAAACCCAACATACGCGCCTATTTTATTGCGTTAAGTGAGATTTTAGACAAATACAATTTTTTACCTGAGAGCATATATAATATGGACGAGTCGGGTTTAACGACGGTGCAAAAGAGGACTCAAAAAATTTATGCGGCCAAGGGTCGTAAACAAGTGGGTGCTCTCAGCAGCTCTGAGCGTGGTCAACATTTAACTGTTGTTTGTGCCATGAATGCTATTGGAACATATGTACCTCCCGCACTCATTTTTCCTCGACAAAGGTTAAAAGAGGAACTTATGAATGGTGCGCCTCCTGGAAGCATATTTTTTGCCCAAGAAAAAGGTTGGATGACCTCAGATATTTTTTATAAATGGCTGCAACATTTCTTAAGGCTTCCAACGATAACGAGGTTTTATTACTACTAGACGGACATAGTAGTCACAAAGGACTTGAAGCTCTGGAGTTTGCCAAATCGAACGGTATCATCATCTTTCCGGCTCACTGTAGTCACCATGTTCAACCTTTAGACGTTGGTTTCTTCCGGCCACTTCAAACTTATTACGGGCAAGACATTCAATTGTGGTTGCGCCAAAACCCGGGGAAAGCGTAACACCTTTTAACACTGCAAATTTATTGAACCAAGCTTATTTAAAAAGAGCACTTCCTTCGAACGCTATAAATGCCTTCAAGAAAACTGGAATACATCTTTTCAATCCAGATATATTTGAGGATTGGATGTTTTCACCGTCATTGACCACCAATATGCAATTTCTGGACCACCAACGCCAGAAACTAGAAAATCAAGCACGACAAGCAGAAGCTGACCGTCAATCAGGACAATCTAATCATAACTCATCACATCATTTAGACAGTGGTGAGCAACCAGGGCCATCCAATCGTAATTTATCATCAGTCCACGATATTTCCATTGAAGAAATTTGTCCTCCTCCTTCAGCTTCAGTGGTTGACGCCCAAAAAAGAGGAAGAAAACGTGGAAAAACGGGATTTTTAAACTCGACACCAGAAATTGAATCGATGAAGGAAGCGATACTGGAAAAAGAAACCAAAATAAGAAAACAACGCGCCGGAGAAGTGAAAAAAAAAGTTTTTCCTCCAAGTCGACCACTGAACGTAGCCACAGCGGAAAGAAAAACGCAACTGAGGAAACAATGTGAAAGGCAAGTGAAAAGAAATATTCACATTCAAGATAGTTCCGATGATGAAGATAATTTTTTTGAAAATATGGAACAAGGTGACTCAGACGATGTTGCTTGCATATATTGCAACGAACTTTTTTCCCATTCTCGATCCAGAGAAAAATGGATCCGTTGCCAAGAATGCAACACTTGGTGTCATACTGAATGTGCTGGAATTGATGAACGGCGCAAACATTTAGTGTGTGAATTGTGTTTCTAAGAATAGTATTTTTGTTGTGATTTGAAACCAAAGAATCGATTTTTAGTTCAGTTTTTGTGATATTTTTTTATTGCTTTGTTCAGTTTTTTATTATTTTGGCATAATAATTGTTAAAAATTTGTGAATTATAAATTATTGAAAACATTTAGGTAATAATACTATTTTTGTTTGTACATATAGAGATAGATCCATCATAGGAACACTAAGGGGGTCATCATATGCATTTTCAAAAAACCATTCTATTTGAGCATGTATATTTTTTAACTGAAAAAATAGTGGTCAACCTAAACTTCATCAAATATCGAACATATACATATTCATTAGCATGAAATACATGCATAAATAAAGAAGTTATATGACAATATCCTTAAGGAGTCCAACATGGGCACACTTCCCCTATATTACAATTGTAGTTAGCCAAAATATAGACAAAAAAAAGTTTTTTATTGAAAAGATGATGAGTTTAGATTTAGATGTTCCTAATTGCCATAAAATAAAGGAAAAGATTGTAAAAAGGTTTGTTGGGTTTAGATTAAAAATATATTCAAACAAAAGAAAGGACAATAAAAACATTGATAAGTTTGCAAGTAAATCTGTCGCTGGTTGTACTCTATAATAAAGTAGGTACCTATTGCATTGTATATTTTAGTTAGTAGGTGTACATGTTAGTAAATTTTAGTGCCTAGTTAAGTAGTATGTGTATCTGAATTTAGTATAAACTTTGTAAGTAGTCATAATTTATCTGTATCAAATAAACATTTCTCACATTACCTTGGTTATGTTCTTTAGTTTGAATTGTTCTAAACAATATTTG
Organism: Lochmaea crataegi; assembly: GCA_947563755.1. Taxonomy (NCBI): domain Eukaryota; kingdom Metazoa; phylum Arthropoda; class Insecta; order Coleoptera; family Chrysomelidae; genus Lochmaea; species Lochmaea crataegi. Next base: position 42,864,224 of record OX387429.1, read on the forward strand.
CTTACTAAAATAAGCAACCAATTTTTCAAATAAATGGTTTTTAACAAAAAGCATTATCAAAATTCCTAAAAGCTGCTGAAGATGTTTTAATGCAACAGTAAAGTAAAGTTTATTTGCGACCCTAATTTATCTGCATTATCAACCTAAGAATTGAAAAAAAACATAGTGTAACGATAATCAAATAAACTGTTTATTTATCTATCTCTCAAACACCCAATTTTTAGGTTTAGTTTCTTATATAATACCAAAATGAAATATAATTTCGTTAAAATTCTTCAAAAATAATCGATTTTAAACAAAACATTTGAATTTTCTGTACTAAATAATATAAACCCCACGAAAGGTTGCCTCTTAATGGCGGATGGGCGGAGCTAATCGCCGCTTGTCGTCACTGAAAATTTTACGAGCCATTTGTAAGGACAGCTTTCATCGGTGTAATACAGTGTGACGTACTAGCCACTACACGTCTATCGACCTTGAGCCGACCAATCATATAAGTATTTGTTCTATCATAGTAAATCTGTATAACTGTGTTTCCGTGTATGACGAAACAAATGTCAATCAAATTTGAGGTTATGTATTATTGTATTTATATGTTGTTTTTAAGTTTTGGTGATTCAGAATACTGAACTAGTTAAAAGATGCCTTCCGATTCTAAGTATTACAGTCCCAGTATGTTGAAACCAACATGTACATATGTTGATCAGAAAGTACAGGTTCGAATCAAGCCAAAAACAAGAAGTGTTGGAACTATGACATCAAAAGTGTGTATGAGTACATGTGTAACTTCAACTATATTTGTTGAGCCATTAAAAGATAATGTTAAAAACACGAGTGAGTCCATTTTCATCAAATGACGAAGATAATTCTGGTGGCAATGATTATGATCAGCATTTCACGAAAGGCTCTTTAAACGAGATGAGCAGATTTTATTTGGGATTACCTGAAGAAACATATTTCTTGATTGGGATCATTACAAAATATGTGAATATTTCCTATCGTGATCTATTGATTTGTTTAAAAAAACATAAGGCTAAGTGATTTCTCCATCTCAAAATCATATGTTTCGAAAACATTTAGCTAGCCTGGAACTAGAGTGGTCTATGTTACATTTTTGTCAAAATTCAGTTAACATCAACTTTGGAAATTAGAAGCCAAAATCTATCAGTTGTAAAGTGGTCTATGTTACATATTAATATTAAACAAGCGCAAACGCAATGTCTCACTTTAGCTTTGTGAGAAAAAGTGATATTCAAGTCATGTAAGGTCTATGTAACGATATGTAAGATAGACCACTTTAGTTTATTTTTCAGATGAATTCTATAGTGGTCTAAGAAACAATAGGCTCTACACGACAAACATTGTTGGTATGACAACATTTTAATCTGCTTATTATATATCCCCTGGTTTTGGCGGTAGAGCCACAGATACAATAATGGTTGAGAAATCTGGATTCATGGATGTTTTGCCCAATCATGCTCATCCCACTAAGCAAGAAACGTCTTTGTGACGTTGAGTTACGTTATTTTCAAGTAACTTACAAGATGTTTTCTTTTAAATATCTAATTGACGCAACTGGTACGATTTTGTGTGACGTTGAAATTGATTATGTTTTTGGAATGTTAAATGTAAGCATATGATTCTAACGTTATCAACAAAACGTGTTAGAATCGCTGGGAGATAAAGTTATGAAAAAGGAAAATACTTTGTCGTCAGCTGTTGATCATGTAGCTGCGAAATTAGCCCCGAAATACTCTGGGCCATATGAAGTTGTACGCGTCGTTTCACCGGTAGTATATGATTTAAGAGACGAAAACGGCAAGCGATATAACCGAATACACATTAAGGATTTAAAACCCTCAGCTAACTGGTTTATTTCGGGATGAAACCGCGGTGCGACGCACCACCCCGAGAGCCGATCCCTGTCTCAACCGCCTACGCGAGAGCTTCTACCGCCTGCACCGAAATATCAGAGTCCGAGGATTTGGACCAAGCTCCGGGGTCCGTAGCAGAGGCTACCGACTCTAAAGACCCAACCACTATGAAGATAAGTCCGGATTGTTCCGGAACAAAGACTGTATTTAGTTTTAAGAAATTTGTAATATTATTATAATTTGTTTCTTAGGTAGTAGGTTATAGGAAAAAAAAGGGTAAAGCACGAAAGCGATGCTTGCGTCCTTTAATTTTTTTTTACCGAAGTAAGGGGGGGATGTAACGAGGTTTTTTTTTCCGTTAAGAATTATTTTGTTTTAAAATATAATTACTCATCGAATATTGTTTATAACCCGTTATACCCTCTGACTATGTGTAAAAATAATTAAATATAAAATATTTTCACTTTAATTTTTTTTGTTTTAGTAATTTACTTTTATATAGATAAAAGTTGAAACCGTTGCTGTGAAGGTAAGAATTGATTGGAAATTATATATTTAAAATAGGTGGTCTTTTAATCACTAATAAATAAAGTTTATTCCATTGCATTAGAATTAAATTTTACAGTAAGTTTCAATATTTCCGTTTCATAGCAAATATTTCCGAACTCAAGTATAATTATCTCTTGAAAATCCTTTGGTATTTACTCCCGATTTCCAATCCCGTCCCGATTGAAATATTGAGGAGTGCCAGGCTTCTTAGCCAGGGCTCTTTGATAATTTAATTCGTAAAGCCGTTCTAGATTAAAATCTTGAGGAGTGACAGGCGTCTAAGCCAGGGCTCTTTGATATTTCAATCCGGGGACTACCCCCTTTTATATTTATTCCCGATTCCGATTACACGTCCCGATTGAAATATTGAGGAGTGCCAGGTGTCTTAGCCAGGGCTCTTTGATAATTTAATTCGTAAAGCCGTTCTAGATTAAAATCTTGAGGAGTGCCAGGCGTCTAAGCCAGGGCTCTTTGATATTTTAATCCGGGGACTACCCCCTTTTATATTTATTCCCGATTCCGATTTCACGTCCCGATTGAAATATTGAGGAGTGCCAGGCGTCTTAGCCAGGGCTCTTTGATAATTTAATTTGTAAAGCCGTTCTCGATCGAGATATTGAGGAGTGCCAGGCGTCTAAGCCAGGGCTCTATGGTATTTTAATTCGGGGACTACAACCTTTCACCTCTTCTTTTCCGAATTGATTAAAAGTTTTGTTAGAAGTAATGTTTGATTTTTTTTTAATTTTAAGTAACCGAATTAGTGAAAAGACACCTGAAACCTAATTTTGCTTTGTGTTTCTACCGCTTCTTTTTCATACGAAACATTTGAATGTGCCTTATAAACATTTTTCGCTTATGTCCTGTCCGCTTCGTCTCTATTATGGCTATTAACGCATGTTTAATATACATATAACTCATAGATCACCGTATTAATTATATTTTTGTGCTGCTTGGATACCAGGGTATTGTTTCATTTTGTAAATTATTATTGTAACATATATACTATTGGGGGTAGGTGTAATAACACTTAACTGAACCTGTGTGTTTTTCTGACCTGCTGTAGAGTGTAGAGTTTCCCTATAGTAGAATAGTTGCTTAGCTGCACGAATTTAGCTTCCCCGCATTGTGGGCCAGGAGTGTAAACTTTTGTTTCAGGAACAGCAAGGACCACTAACCCGGCCGGATTGGATGTAACTAGACCCCTGGAAATTACCGTACCTCCATCTGAGGCTACCTGGAACTCTTGACGGTTGAAGTCATGGGGCAGTGGAGTTAACCACGTTAAAAATCTGGCGCCCGAGAAAGTGGAAGGTTTCGAAGGTGTCAAAAGTGGCGTGCCCTGTTGGTAAAATCCAAAGGGTAGGTAAAACGCGTCACAAGAGAAATGAAATGTAACACAAACGTAACATTCTTGTTAATCTAAAAAACGTTTATTTTAATTGTATCAGTTTCGTTGATTAACTTGTTTGAATCACAAATATTATAAATACACCAAAATTTTCAAGGAAAGTATATGTCTTGTCTAATCTTTTTTTAAATATATTGAACAAGTTTTTCAACCTGACAAAAAAACTATTTATTTCACTTTCATCTCTAGGGCAATCCCGGAACGCGCCCTTGAATTCGTATCATTGCAAAATACGTGATAGGTGACGTCGAACATCAAGTGCCGCCACCGCCAACCATAACCTATAAATTATAATACCAAAGTATTCCAACCAGCGCCTGAATAATTATATCATTGTTCGTTTTGTGCATTTGCATTCGTTCCTTTTAAAAACTATGTTCAGAGTAGAGGAACATGAATCGTAAAGTAAGTACTAAATTCGTTGGTTTACCTAATTATAGGGAAAAAATCTCCTGTTTTTCCCCCTACTTATATAATAATTATATGCCACAACATAGGCTGCGATTATAAATTGATAAATAGGTCAGTAATTAGTTTTTAGTTAGTTAGTTTAAGGATTTTATTCAGCAAATATGTTATTATACTTAGTCCTTTTCAAGCATAACACTTTTTCGGCACATATAACACAAAACAAATATTCGCTTTCAAAATATTGGAATAAAAATAGTCTTAATTTATGATCAAGTTCTAGTATAGTTGCATGAATATTTGTAACTTTCGATGTTGTAATCGTTACTCGTTACTCGCTACTCTTACAGTTTTTATCAGTATATATGAATATTTACAATTATTACATTGAGTACATTCTCTGGCTGTGTAACATCAAACAGTAGGTCCTTATAATTTATCAACCAATAACCAATTGCTTTATTTTTATTTGCAGCTATTTTATAAATCATATCCGAAAAGGCATATTCGGAGACTTGTATCCAAAGTTCAAAACATACCGAATGAACATAGTGTATTAAGCGGCAATACTGAAACCTTAGTTGATAACACCTTAACTATAACTCATCAAACTAACATCATAACACCAAAAGTAGATGCAGTTGATAATAATATTAATAACATGATTTTCGAGAAAGTCAAATGTGCTAATAATTCATCTAGCATCTTGGTCAATGATAACTTTCATCCAAAAATTCATGAAAATAAAAAGCAACAAATTTTTAAAGTCATTAACAGCATGGGCAATAAAAACATGTCTCAGTCATAATGCATTTAATGGTTTATTGAATCTGTTACGTGAATATTCGATTTTTGAGGAAATCCCATAAGATTGAAGAACTTTATTAAAGTTTGACAATTCAATAAAAAATGAAATAAGTATAATTTCACCTGGTCAATACTACCATTTTGGTCTGAAACAAGGGATCATTGAATCTGTTAAAATATCAAAAGTTTTAGTTGAGGATGGTTTGCCTCTTACTAAAAGTAGCAGTAGTCAGTTCTAGCCAATCTTGGCATTGATAGATAATTTAAACAATAGTGGCCCTTTTCCTATTGGTATTTATCATGAAAACACTAAGCCTCAAAATTCAAATGAGTTTTTAAAAACATTTGTTGATGAATTTCAAGAAATTAAAAATAATGGAATAAATATAAATTCTTCAAATTTTAAAATTAAAATATCAGAAATTTTATGTGATGCCCCAGCCAAATCATATGTGCTAAATGTTAAAGGCCACAACTCCTATTCTGGTTGCACAAAGTGTAAAGTTGTGGGGGAATGTATGGAACATAGAATGACTTATTTAAACACAAAGGTTGATTTACGAAACCATGAAAAATTTGTTAATATGTTGGATGATGAATATCATAAAGGCCCAACAATATTGGCAGAGTTAGGTATTAATTTAATCAAGGATGTACCTCTATATTATATGCATTTGGTTTGGTTTGGTAACAAAGCGTTTACTATCATTTTGGGTATCTGGGCATCAGGGGATTCGTCTTTTTAAAGAGGATATTGAGAATATCAGTAACCATTTATAAAGAACTTGTAGTGTAAAAGAATTTGCTAGGCTTCCTAGAACTCTAAAAGAACTAGATCGTTGGAAGGCCACTGAGTTTAGGCAGTTCTTATTATATTATGGACCAGTTGTTCTTAAAAAAATTCTTAAAGAACCTCTTTAGTCACATTTTTTGCCACTCCATGTTGCCATACGTATCTTAATATGTCCCAAGTTTATGTGCCAACATCGAATTTTTGAATTATGCTGAAGCTCTTCTTCAGTACTTTGTTGATAAGTTTGGAGAAATATATGGCAAAGAACATGTTAGTCATAATGTGCATAATTTAATCCATTTAGTAAATGATGTAACATGGTCCATTAGATAATTTTGGCTGCTTTGCCTTTGAAAATTATATGTATAAAATAAAAAAACTTTGAAAACAAGCAATCGCCCTTTAGAACAATATATAAACAGACATTATGAATATATTTCTCATTATTCCCTAGAAAATGCACATTTATCTAACCCCTTAATGAACCCTAGAGGTTTTAAAAAGATAGATTCAGAAAATATAACCATTTTTAAAGAATATATTGGTTCACATTTTCACTTTTCCATTGCAGAGCCCAATTGTTATGGATTTTTAAAATCAAATCTTGCAATACAGTTTTTAAATTTTTAAGAAAAACATAATATTATATTTTTTGAGTGTTTCATCTTTTATCCTCTTGAAAGCTTTTATGAGAAGCCTTGTGATTCCCTTAAAATTAATTGTGGATTGGTAACAGGAATTAATGACATTGTGCACTGTTTTAAAATTGATATTTTATGTAAAGCTATTAAAGTTGGAGACCTTTTATTGCCATTACTTCATTGATTTCAGCTGCAAATATAGGGTGCTTTAGGGATTTTTCAGGGTAATATTTACCCTAGTTTTGACATTGGAATGCATTGCAATTTTATGAATACCTATAACTCCGGCTCTACTTGCTTATTTCAAGTTTATTGATTAATTAAAATGTATGTTTCAATAAAATTTGACAAAACACAATTTTTCTTTTGACTTTAACAATCCCTAGCAGCTTACCCGTTTTAATCGGAAATATCCTGACAATTTTTTAGTTCTAAGGAGCAAAAAAACTATTTTTTATTAATTTAGGTATTTAGAATTGATCGAATGTTTGTAAATAATTTTTTTTATTTACAATAACCGCTTCTACCTCTAGGGTAATTAGCGGCGGAGTTTACAAATATGTACAATTATTTCAATAAGAAGTTTGTTACAATTTGTGGAAAATGTTTATATGTTTCAGGAAGGAAATAATGTTTTGAGTGTTGCATTTTTCTCCAATTATGTCTTGAAGGGTTTTTCCTATTTTGAAGTTTCTTCTTTCGAATTCATGATGGACACTCTAGTAAGATATGAGACACAGTTATAGTTTTATCACATAGGACACGAAGTGGAGTAGGCTCCCGAGTCGGTAGATATTCGTGTGTTAACCTGGTGTGTCCGAGGCGGAGTCGTGTGACAATGAACTGGTGCTGACGTTTATTTGTGTTGCAATGCCATTTTCCTATGTTGGAGTTTTGATGCTTTTTGTTTCCATTCAGTATTCCAGTTGTTAAGTATCTGGTGTCGAAAATAAGGTTTTAAATCCGATGCATGCGTGTGGTAAGTGGACGTGTTCGGTTGGTTTGCTGCGATGCGGGCATATTCGTCTGCTGTTTCGTTCCCTTTTATTCCCATATGAGATGGGACCCATAGGAAAGCAATCTCTTTGTTAAGATGACTTAACCCTCTATCGCATACGGAGCCATATATGGCTCTGTGAATCTAATATTTTTTTATGCCGGTCCTGCATTCAATAAGTCAGTAGTTGTATGTAAACATCAAAGTTCAGTACTCGTGACGCTATCTAGAATTTTACCAGATCTAATAAACGTTGTATTTTGGCAGATAACCAAAAGGGTTTTGTCACGTGCATGGAAAGTGAGTGCCACTAATTTATGCAATAGTTAATCTGCAAACATCGTGAAGAATATAAGTAAGTAAATGTAAAAATATTTTTTTTTGGCATAATTAGTCTCTCTATTGGCTACGAGATTTTATAATTATTTCTGTGTTTTTTGGTAAAAAAACGACTTTTGGGTAGAAGCCATATATGGCTTTATATGCACTTTGGGAAATAATACCATTTATTTGATTAGCCATATTTGGATTCCTATGCAATACGGGAATATTTCATATACGTATTTTTTTTACAGGTATATCGAAACAATTTTACAATAGTTCTCGATTTGTCAATAACATCCCAGGAGATGGGGGCTCCAGTGAAGATGACATATTGTCAGACTCTGACAGTGAATATTTACCGCCTGAACATGTTTCAAATAATAGAAATTTTGAGGAAATATCTGAAACTGAATCTGAAACAGATGACGAATTTACCTCAACATCATCACACAAAGAAAACAATAAACCCAAACCAGTAAAGAAAACATATTTGAAAGGAAGCCGTCCATCAAAACAACCTATTCCTAAAAGATCTATAAAACCTAAGAGACCTACAACGATTTGGACAGAAAAAAAGCTGAAAGAGTATAATGAAGAACAGTATCCATTTCTCGGTGATACTAAGTTGCCAGAATGTTTTGATATACTGGAAACTCCTGCAGACTTTTTTTCGTTTTTATTTCCCGAGGACCTACTTGATATGATAGTTCAGGAATCAAATCTAAAGTCTGTGCAAGACAATGTAAACAAGCCAGCCAACATAACTAAACAAGAATTGGAACAGTTCATTGGTATGACTGTATATATGTCTAATAAAATTACCATAAAGTAGGCAATACTGGAGTACAAATTTGGGTCAACCACTCATTCTTGAGACCATGACCTGCAATAGATGCGAGGAGATTAAACGTTTTCTCCATTTTAATGATAATTCAAAATTTATTCGCTTTGGCCTCCCTGGACATGATAAATTGTTCAAAGTTAGACCTCTATTAGATAAGATTCGAAGACAACTGCTCATGGTGCCTAAAGAAGAATTTTTATCAGTCGATGAACAAATAATTCCAACTAAAGGAAGGCACCAGCTAAAACAGTATAACCCGAAAAAACCCCATAAGTGGGGATACAAAAATCTAGTTTTAAGTGGTTCATCGGGATTCAGCTACGACTTTGATATTTTCGCCGGAGAGCAAAGTAATACGTTTCCAAATGGAGCACCTGACTTGGGAGCAAGTGGAAATGTAGTAACACGACTTACTTCTGCTGTACCACGAAATAAGAACCACAAAATATTTTTCGACAATTGGTTCAATAGTCCAATGCTACAGGTTTATCTTTCGAAAATTGGTTTGTTGTCTTTGGGCACCGCAAGACCAACTCGCGTAACTGACTGTATAATGCCCTCTGAAAAAGAAATGAAAACAAAGGGCCGAGGGAGCATGATAGAAAAAACTACCATTATAGATGAGGTTGAAGTTTCCTGTGTTTCTTGGTTCGATAACAAATTAGTCACTATGTTATCTACATTTGTTGGTAGCTCTCCAGAAACTACAAAGGAACGGTACTCCAGAAAAGATAAGCAGTACATAACCATTCGTTGTCCCAAGGCGGTAGATATTTACAATAAATATATGGGCGGAGTCGATTTACTGGACTCCATGCTAGGTTTCTACAGAATTAAACTGCGTTCCAAAAGATGGTACATAAGAATTTTTTTTCATCTATTGGACATGAGTATTGTAAACGCCTGGATTTTGTGGAGACGAAAAACTGGCGAATATTTACCATTATTCGATTTCAAACAATGTGTAGCCGAACACCTTTGTAAAGTGAGCAAAAGTGTACAGAAAAAAAGGGGACGACCATCCACTTTGGGAACTTCGAGTTCAAATCGTGCTGGGACACCTACAAGTGGACGTATTGGTACACTTGCAAGTGGACGTGTTGGCACACCTGCAAGTGGACGTGGTGGTACACCTACAAATGTTGGTACACCTACAAATGTTGATACACCTACAGCAAAAAAAGTTCACGAAGGACACAAGATTTTCCACTAAATGCAGTGCGGGTAGATACTGTAGGGCATTTTCCTACATGGAACGACTCAAGAATGTTGTGTCAAAACAATTGCAAATTTAGATCATTCGTTTCATGTACAAAATGCAACACGTATCTTTGCCTTAACAAAGACAGAAATTGTTTTCTAAACTTTCACTTATAATTTTGTTATTGTATGAAAAGCCATATATGGCTGAAGCTTAAAACGTCATCTATTGCTTTTATGCATACGAAGCCATATATGGCTTTAGAATTTTTTTTTAATATTAACAAAAAATGTGTTTTTTTTACATTATTCCCTAAACTAGAGGTAATAAAGACGTTTCCACCTATTTAGATATTTTTTTTCAGCCTATAAAATAAATCATGCAGTAGAGGGTTAAGTTGTAAAGCTCGTGTTTAATGTTTGATGCAATTGGATTTTTTGTGTATATCTTGGTTAGTAAAGCTACAGCATTAAGTGAGTTGGTAATTATGAGGTGTTTGTCCTGGCGGCTATTGCGTATTAGTTTTGTTGCCTCTAGAATTGCGTGAAGTTCGCCTGAGATAATGCTTGCAGTGTTTGGCAGTTTGACTGTTTTTATTTCACTGGGTGCGACCACAGCTGCTGCGACTCCTTCCATAGTTTTAGACGCGTCAGTATATATCTCAGTGTAACCTTGAAAATTGAGCAGAGATTGTGAGAAGTGTTTTGAGAAGATATGAGGGCTGGTATCTTGTTTTTTGTATTGTGACAGAGATGTGTTCACAGATGGAGGACTGATCAGCCAGGGAGGAGTTAGCTGGTAAATTGAAGACCAGTTAATTACAGATAAGAAAATGTCGTTGCTAATAGATTTTAGATATTGGAGTGTTCTTTCGTGTATTGTGGTACTGCGTTGTGAGTGAAAAGAAGAAATTTTGCCAAAAATGGTGTGGTAAATAGGAGAGTTGGGATTGGCTCGTACTCTAGTTGCATATGAAAGCAATATATTTCCTTCGGCTCCCCAATGTTTGTTTGATGTGTATTTCAGTAAGTTGAGTGCAGGCTGACAAGAAAGGAATACTTTTTTAATATTTTTCCATTTTAGATGTTGGTCGTATATCATACCAAGAAATTTTATTTCTTCATCGTACATCAAACTTTTGTTATAAAGTTTTAGCGGTGGTTTCTGCATTGTTTTTCTTTTCGAGAATATTATGCATTTTGTTTTCTCAGCACTGAAGGTCATGCCAGATGTTTTTGACCATAGTTCTAGTTTAAGAAGTTGTGTTTGTAGCAGATTCGCTGAACTGCTCAAGTTTTTACCTTTCATAAATAAAATAAAATCATCTGCATATAGTCGAGCTTGTATGGGTGTATCAATATTTTGTGTAATATCATTGATTGCAATGAGAAACAATGTGGGGCTTAAAACCGAACCTTGGGGAGTTCCATTTTCTTGTGTTTTAGAGTTGGAAATTGTTCCATTCACCTTTACTTGAAAGTTCCAATTTGAAAGGAAGTTTTTGATAAAAGCTAGTATGTTGCCTTGGTACCCCCAGTTTTGAAGGTTTAGGAGGATTTTGTGGTGCCAAGCTCTGTCAAAGGCGTGATTAAGGTCGAAGTAGACTGCTAGACATTTTTGGTTTTTGTTAAATGCTTCGTGTATTTCACTTTCTAAGTCGATGATATTATCCAAAGTTGATCTGTTAGCTCTGAATCCAGATTGTTCGGGTATAAGTTGATTGTTTACTTCAAGGCACCAAAGTAATCGTCGATTAATTATTTTTTCAAATAGCTCACATGTGTTGCATGTAAGTGCTATCGGCCTGTATGATTCTGGAAATAAAGAAGATTTGTTAGGTTTTAGAATAGGTATAACTATTGCCTTTCTCCAAATGTCTGGAAATGTTTGGTTGGTCCATATGGAGTTAAATATTCGCAAAAAATGTTTCTTAGCGCTGATTGGTAAATTTTGGAGAAAGATAGCAGGTATATCATCTGGGCCAGGTGATGTATTGTTCATCGAAGATAAAGCGTCTTCAAATTCTTCCTCTGTTATCAGGGCGTTTATTGGATGTGAGTAGTCCTCAATATTTATGTCTTGTTTCTCTTTATTTAATTTGTAGTTGAGAAATTTTGCATAATATATTTCGTTGCTAGAATTTCGACTATATAGTTTTGCAAGTTCATCAGCAATTTCTGCATTATTTGTGGTAATGTCATTGTCTTTCTGTAATGCTTTTATTCCGTAGTTAGTAGAACATCCAGATATTTTTTTGACTTTTTTCCATACTGTTGAGATAGGGGTGGAGCTGTTTATTGATTCTCCATATTTTTGCCATGAATCTTTTTGTTGGTTTTTGATGACAAGTCTTGAATAGGCTTTGCGTTTTTTGTATTCTGTCAGGTTATCCGTAGTTTTGTGTTTTCGGTAACGGTACCAGGCGTGCTTACTTGCTTTTATTGCTTTCTCGCAATCGTTGTTCCACCACGGTACGGGATTGTGTTTTTTTGTGTAACGACTTTTGCCAATTTCTTTATCGGCTGCATTTAAGATTATATCGTTGAAACTGTTTAACCAAGTGTTAATGTCTATTGAGAACTTGGTATTAGGTATGTTGTTTTCAATATTTGATGCAAACCCTTCCCAGTTTGCTCTTTTTAGATTCCATTTTGGTAAAGGATTGATGATTTGTGTTGCTGGATTATGATTTAGATTTTTTATAAGTAAGTAAGTGATCGCTGTCATGTAAACTATCTAAAACTTGCCAGTCAAGTTGCGTTACTACATTTGGAGTGCACATAGTTAGGTCTATGGCAGAGAAGGTGCCATTAGATGCGTTGAAACGAGTCATACTTCCATTATTCAGTAAAGCAAGATTCGAGTTATCTATAAAGTTTTTTTATTTTTCGACCTCTTGCGTCTATTTTTTGTGAGCCCCAAGAGTAGTGGTGTCCATTGAAGTCTCCCAGAATAATGCGGGGATTAGGTATTTGATTGATGACCATTTCCAATTCGTTTTCTTATAACACAACGTCTGAAGGTAGGTATAGGTTGCATACATGTAGTTTTGTTTCCTCTATTCGCACAGCTATTGCTTCAAGGTTTGTTTGGATATTTAGTGGTGTTGTTATTAAGTTGGATTTTATAAACTGCAACTCCTCCGCTTGCTCTATTTCGGTTGCCATTTTTAAAATAGTTTGTGTAGTTTTTAATGTCGTGTGTTTTGTCTTTTTTGAAGTGCGTTTCTTGTGTATTCGGATAATAATAACTTAAGCATATTTAGATGGATAAAATATCCATTTAAATTCCACTGTAGTATAGAATTGAAGATTAGTTTTAGGTTTCATAGGTGCTGTCACTAGAGGTATCGATTTCCAAATGTTTTTCCAGTTTTTTCCTTAATTTGGTGCAGCGAATTTTTATGGTTCTTTCGGTTAAATGTGGATAAACTTGTAAGAGCAATTCGGTTAGTCCTTGTATGTTTGAAGTGTACTCTGTAGCTAAGTTTAATGCATCTGTGTCTTTTAGACCGTATGAATTTTCGAGCAGACATTTGAACTGATCGATGTTGAGTATAGGATGGTGGGATTGGTTTTCAAAAAAGTTGGTTGCTGCTGCGATGTGTTCTGGTTCGATTGTGAATTTAGTTTCGGATGTACTTTGTTTTCTTGCTTTAGGTGGACGTTTTGGCGTTTTGAAGTCTTTGCTTATGTCATCAGATGGTGGGAGCTCCTCACTGGATGGTGTTACGACTTCCGAGTGTGTTCGTTTGTAGGATAATTATTTGTTTAGTGTACTATCGTCTACAAAAGTTTGCTCTTCTGAAGTGTTGGCGGTAGGCGTCGGGAGAATTAAAGAGCTGGGTCGTAAGATGGTTGATGAATTTTGTGGCGCAGAGGTGTTTGCGTTGGAAGTAATGGTGTTTTTAGAGTTTGTGTTTGGGGTGGAGGATTCATCGATGTGAGAATTTATTGGCTGTACGGATGGCGTGCGCAGTGAGTTGTTTGAGGAAGTGGAAGCTGCTGGTTCGTTAGAAGCGAGCTGTATATTTGGGCATTACGATGCTTGGTTTCCAGTGAGCTTGCATTTGAAACAGCCCTGGCTGTCTAGTGTAATGAATATGCGATAAGAAGAGTTATCGTAGCGGATATCCAAGAAATCAGGGATTGAGAGGGTGACTGTTGGTGCAATATATACTTGACGCCTAAAACTTAAAATGTGTGTATATGCCGGATTTGTTACGCCGATTCATAAAACGATAGTGGAGATAGCAATTTTAGTCCTATATTTTCGAGCTTGTTTAAGCTTAAATAGATTCTTTATAGTATCCATAGCCTTTTGACAATCTACATCCCAGAGAAACTTTTTATTTTTATGCAGAAGTGCTGATAGAGGTGCTGTAAGGGACGAAAAATCCGGAATAAAGCGTCGATACCATGAAGCTACTCCAATCAGACGACGGACCTCGGTCACCGTTTTTGGTACAGGTATCTGAAGGATGGCTTCTACTTTGTCTGGGTCCACCAACAAACCAGCTGCATTCAACACGTAACCCAAGTAACGTAACTCGGACTTACAAAAGTTACATTTATCCCTGTTAAGGGTTAAACCTGCCTCCGCAAGTCTTCGCAAAACTTCTCCCAAAACGTATAAATGCTGGTCAAAGGTAGAGGTGCAAATGATGATATCATCTAAATAAACGAAAACATAGTTTTCAAGGTCGTAACCAAGTACCTTTTCCACGAAACGTTGCCACGTGGCTGGAGCGTTATGCAAACCGAACGGCATGCGTTTAAATTGAAACAACCCGCGAGTTGGGACTACAAATGCGGTATAGGGTCGGGAAGATTCCGCGACAGGAATCTGCCAATAAGCTGACTTGATGTCTAGGGTAGTGAGGAACCTAGCATCTCTTAGTTTATCTAAGGTTGCAGAAACAAATGGCAGTGGGTATGCATCACGTTCACTGACTTCGTTCAACTTTTTATAATTTACACAGAATCTGAATGTATTATCAGGCTTTTTAACTAGTACTATTGGTGACGCCCAAGGAGAACTAGATGGTTCGATTATATCCTTGGCGACCATGTCATCAAGTTCCTTATTCACCTGCTTTTGTAATGCTGGAGAAAGAGGGTAATGTCTCTGTTTTATGGGTGGATGAGAAGTTTTTATGACGTGTTCCACTAAGTGAGTACATCCTAAGCCTGACCCCATTTTACCAAACGTAGAGTTGATGAGACAATCGAGTTCATTCCTTTGATCACCTGAAAGTTGGTCAAGGGAATTGATAGCAGAGATTTCGGGTAGTACTTTGTCATCATGTGGTACAAAAGACCATTGACCAGAGTACAAGTCTGGAACGATTCCCATCTGCATCCAAAAATCTATCCCCAAAATAAGATGATGCGAAATTGACGGTACTACAAGGACTTCAAATATTTTTATTCTGTCTTGTAATTGGATAGGGATTGTGAGCGAACCCACGACCTTACACTTAGCTCCATTCGCTACTGTGCACTCCGTCGACAAACCATGGTTCAGTTTACAAATAGACTTCAACACATCCCAACCAGGACCACCAATAACTGTCTTTGAGCAACCGCTATCTAACAGAGCTAAAAACATCTTATTATAAATACACACCAAAGAAACGGGCGTCTGTCATCTTTGGCATGAGCTAAAACGAAATCTAAAACGACAGATACAGACGACACCGGATTGGTCGGAGTTTTCGAGTTCGGGATTTTTGACCGACCTATTGCTGGCCCCGACTCACATTTTTTTGACAATGAGGACAATTGATACGGGTGACATTCGGTTTTCCACACTTCCAACAAAATAGTTTACGTTCTTCACGACATTTTTCAAATTTGTGGCCGGCCTGTTGACAATTCCAGCAGGCTGGTTGACCTGAAGCGTTGACTGCTTCCACGGAGGCGGAGGGTATCGGATGCGAGACCATCTCTGATATACGCGCGGTAGGTGAGACTTGCGTAGCATTAACCGACGTTGAATGAGCGGGACGATGATATGCCAAATCAGGTTCGAGTAGCGTTCGATGTGAGGCTGGAGGGGGAAGGAATTTCTTGACTCTTTCTTCAGTTTCTTCCACGCTCCTGCATAATTTAAGCAATTCCCTTACCGAGTGTACCTCTCGAAGAGACAACTGGGTTTGAAGGTAGGGGAGTAGGTTTCTTCGGATTAGTTGTACCCTAACTTCCTCTGAGGGTGGTTGATCCAATCTTCTAAAAAGGTTTTCCATGGCAGTAATGAATGTTAGTACCTTTTCTTGCGACCCTTGTGTTCTTCGTCTGATTTCATCCCATAGGTTATACTCATAATCATGCGGCCTGAAATCCTCTTTTAGTTGTGTCACAAGATCATCCCACGAGGTAAAACTTCCCGTTCGATACCAGTATAACGCGTCTTCCTCGAATAATTCCGGAGCAGAGCGTAATAATTGTTCCTTGGAAACGCCCCGTGATAAACGAACTTCCTCAATACGTTCTAGGAAATCGTTGACGCTAGTACGCCCGTTAAATTTGACATTCCACCTATGAATGAAGGGGTTGAAAGCTGAATTACTTGGTTCACTTGGCCGTTGGGTAGGAATCGGAGACATATTTAAATTGTTCAGACAGTCAGCAAGGTATCTAAGTTGGTTCAAATCCTGGAACGAGGTTCTTCTCGTATCGTCGTCGAAAGTTGCCATTCTAGATGTTGATGATGCGAGCCTTCCCTGTGACGTGTAATTTTCACAACGTTCGTCTGGGCTCCTATGACTCCGTCCATCATATTCAGGTTCTCGGCGACTAGACGGTATCCCATGAGTCTGATGTTCGATTGGACCATCTTCTGGCAAATCGATTAGATCTCCTATTATTGGAAGACTTCTGGAAACTCTGGGTGTCGGTGGAATTGGAGCGTCGATGAGAGAATATGCATCCCGTGGATTCGAAAAATTCTCTTGTTCCCTTCCTGACCTCAATCCTCTAGGTACACAACCTTGATTGATAGCTGCTGACGGGTATAGACTGAATCTATCTTCCCTTTTCGCTCGGACAGATATCCCATCCATTCGAGGGACAGCATGATCTGCAGGGTTGACGAGACGACGTCCAGGCTTCGGCGATGTTGCTTCGTACGCTAAGTTGAGGTTACCAAATAGTTGACGACAGTCACTTTCCAGACTAATCCGCTTATCCTCTTCCATTTCGGTGGGACCATCTATCCTATTTAACCGTTCCATGAGGTGTGTTAGACGAGAGTATAATCGACGGAAGTCATTTTCACGATTTTCAGGATCGAAAGATTCGATTTCCATGACCAATTCCTCTAGCTTACCACTGCAAATTTCGAGTTCTGAGTGAAAATCCCAATGAACTTGCACGTTAGGAGTGAGTCCAGTTTCCTTCTCCTTCCTCATAGCTTGACGCAACGCTGCTCGTTTCTCATCTACCGTGTTGTAATTCGGTAAGCCGCGAACTTTTAATTCGTAAGTGAGTTCATCGCTTTTTAGTCTGTTCACCTCCATGTTAGAATAATGCACGTAGTAGATAATATGTTAAAATAGTTTAGTTAGTCTAGTTTAAGTTAGGCTAGGATGTAGTTATATTGTATATATATTGGGTTCCGGTATTTTGTATTTCCTAGAATTTCAACTTTCATTTTGTTTATTTCTAGAATTCTATTTTGATTTTGTTATAGAAAATCGTTTTTGTTTTGTTTCTACAGTTATATTTTTATTTTACCTTTGGTGTGGGGTATGTAAAAAACAATGTTCTGTCTAGGTTATTACTTATCTCAACATAATCTACCTTAATAAATTGGTTTTAAGAATCCCTAACTAACGAAATGGGCTGCTTAAATTTACTTTACAGTATGTTTACTAATATACCACTAATGCGAGTAGAATAAATGTACCTCAGCTTTATTTGTCTAACCAGGGTAAGTTTTCCTTCTTACTAACCATATGTAACAAACCTATCAATGCATCCAAATTAACTCTTCCACTGATTGGGCAAGAATAAAGTATCAATCTAAAGATGAAAAAACTGTGTTTACAATATCTACTATCTTTGAAACAGTTATTTAACCTGTTTAATTTAAATCTATTTCCCTAAGAACTATATTTACACCTTAAACTATAAATAACCCTAATAAAACACAATATACAGTGAACCGAATTACCCTGTATATATATATTTGACTATCTCTCAAATAGACTGTATTCAAATTCTAATCCGATAAAATTTGAACTGCTTATATTGTACCAACACAAACTTTCAAAAAAATGTTTCGCCACACCCTGTATGCAAAAAATAATTTATCTACTTCTCCTCAAACATCCCAAAACAACTCATGTGCCCTTGGAACTGAGTTACACATACAAGTTACTACACCTTAATGTTACCTCTATGTTTATCTATTACTGTTGAATAGAATAAGTTTGATGTTATAAGAATATTTATTTTTAGTTTTAATTAATTGTAAGATTTATTAATTAGTTGTGATGTAAATACTGTACTAGAATAATTTAAGTATTTTTATTTAGTTTCTATGTAAATAGTTTATCGATTTACCTATTAGTTCTAGCAAAATGAAATAAAAATACGTTTTTTACCGTGTCGTGTGAACCTATCCTAATGTAGTTTACAAACGATTGAATTAATGTGAAGTGTCACATCTATATCTCGAAAAATATACAATCGATTGTTTGAAATATTAATAATCGATTCTTTGAAAATCATTCACTAATGAACAGTGTAGAGGCAAGTCGTCTAACAAATAAGTGAATTTGAAAAAAATAAACCAGTTACAATAAAAATAACTGAACCAACAATAAAATATTAAATAAACCAACATTAACCAAGTTGAGGCGCCATTTTGTTACCTAGATTAAAAGGTCCTGTTAATCTCAGGGTGGGATTCGTAATAAAAAACTGATACAGATGTAATGTTGATTTAATATAAAATATTGTTGGTTGTCATATGGATAACCAAAAAAACACAAGGCCTTGCCTAAAAAGTGGTAACGCTAAAAACTCCCTAAAGTAGTTCCGCTGTACCTCACGATTTATATGAAGTTGGCTTTCACAAATTATTTAGGTTATTCTAAGTTAATAGAAAGCATGAGAAGATTTATAAAAAAAAAGGAAAGTTTTACACTATCCAATCTTACCTTAGGGGTGGTTGGATACAGAATTATATTATGAACTACCTTGTATGCATACATTGGCTTACAAACTCTAGTGATTGTGCAATTGTTATTAAATACTATACAAGTTGTCCTCTACAGAGGGTAAAGACACCAGGAAACTAAGTTCCTCAGTAGGTATGGCAAAATACTCTACTTACAATACTTTTCCATAAAGATAATTGTTATTTCAGCCAAATGTTTTCTACTCAAACCCCTGGATTCCTTGTTAAGAGTAAGGTATGAAGGTTACCTGTTTACAATCGGGTGCTGTGGGGTGTCCCTCCGAAAGAACTGATGGTGGCTTACTATATCCTGTAGGTAGAGGTGTATCCGATATGATGACTGGGTGTAGATGATGTCGATGCAGGAACGAAATGAAGATATCGATGTATGAAATAAAGCCAAAGAAAGAAGATAGATCGAAGAAAAGAAAGAAAGAAAGGAAGAAAGGAAGAGACCTAAAAAGGAGCTTGTGTAAGTATTTGGTAATAATAATTAAATGTTATGAGGGTTGAGTATAGTACACTGACAAATTAAACTCACTGTAGAAGTTGTGTGGCCTCAAAGTGGTTTCGCCTACGGATGTGGAAACAGGAACTTAAGCTGAGCGAAAATAAATATCCACTTATACAGAGTGGTAGAGCTCCAACAGGATCGCTCTAATAAAATCTAAGCTCACTTAAATATATTTGCAAAAATTAGCAAAATTGCTAAACCATGTGGTCTATCACGAACCTCACATGGAAGAAAAAAGAAAACCCATCTCCTATCTACGAATGGATGGTCTTAGAAAAAAAAGGTATGTTCTTTTCATTTACTTCTTTATTACCAAAGTACTTAACACCAGAGATAAGCTCTGATAACAGAAATTAAAAAAAGAAACTATTAATTGATAAGGAAGGTCAATGATCTTTAATCAGTAGATCTATGAATAGAAAAGTGACATTATGATGAAAGATTGAAATCACTTTGAGAAGATTTATTTTTAAGATTGACGGATATGACAAGATTGTCATCTACTTTGTACACCATGTAAACAAAATAACCTTTAAGCCTTTTACATTTTCCAATTACTAACTTTTATGATCTGGTGATCATCCTATGTTCAAATAAGATATTCTGTAAATTTAGAATATAAATATTTGACCTATTATATCTCATACTGTTTTAAAGAATAAGTGGTAAATACTTATTTATTATTTTTAGGTGCCCTTCATGGAGAGAAAATTGAAAGGATTCCTGAGACATTAATTGTATTAATCCTACTTAAAACAATCAGGATCTGTTTTTAATAAAATAGCAGTTGGTAGGTACAGAGTTTATTTTTGGATGTTTGAAAGAGAGGCACAAATAATTCTTTGTCCCGTAACAAGCTCTGTACAAATAGTGCGGGATTGTAGGGCATACGTTGGATAAGACTATTCTCTCCAAGGGAGTTATTAGTCTTCTGGCTTTGATTTTTTCTCCATGAACGGTAATTTCTCCTTGAAGTTGTAGGAAATTGTCGACACAGTTTTTGCTCGATAGATAAACGCATACTCTGTTGTTTGATATCCTTGAGGAAAAAAGTATGTTTTTTGGTTCTACAAGTGGTCCCAGTTGAAGAAGATAGTCCTGAAGTTTTGCTCCGTTAATGGCGTTGAAAATAATTGCTTGATCTTTAGTTGGATATTTGATCGTGGTTTGGCTTAAAACGTTGGAATATGATTTGTGCATTGTGTTGGAGGTGTTTGTAGAGTTTTCGGATGGTGGATCAAGTCCACAGTTATCAGGTTCCATTTTCGTTTGATTTATAGCGAGTTTTCATTATATATATTTTGTCTATAATATAAAATGTAGGTACTCACAGTTTTGTTAATTTATCACTACCAGTTTTTTTCACAGGTAATTAAAAACGGATTAGGAACCAACAAATTTGTTCGTCGATTTAATACGTCCACTCTGTTTCTCTGCCAGAACAGTACTAGTTTGTAAATAATATATTTTAAATATTGTCCTTTTTTATGATTAAATTTGCATGTAGTTTTGTTAACGGCTTTCTACCTAATTACAAATACTGTACAGAAATATGCTGCAACATAATTAACATAAAGGTATGGTTAAAGTTAAGCTATTTTCAAAATAAATTCTGCTGCATGAATTTGTAGTATCCTACATGTAGGAATTTTCCATTTAAATTATACATACATACTCTGTTATTTTTAGTATGCAGTGGTTCGCTTTGAGGAAGGAAGTATCAGTACTGTACCGAAAGCTTGGCAGATTAGTAAAACGAGTTGTTATTGGCCAAATAATTCTAAGAATTTAAGAACTTTAATAATACGGGCAAATGACCCAAACAAGGACTGGCCCACATTTAAAGTTGACCACATATGCAGGGTTCAGAGGTAAAAGGGGCTCATCGCATCTTTAGCCAAAAGTGCGATATATTCAGGATGGATAGTATTTTTCATATATTATCACCTCTTAGCTTCCAAACTAGATAAAACGGGCTGGTTAATGAGATATCTGCACTTAAAAAAAAACCTATACACGGGAACAACGAGCTCATTGTAAACACGAACCGTGCAAAAACGGGCTCATTGTAAAATGCGCGCGTTTTTGCCTGTTTGATTTGGTGGCGATTGCCATTATTCGTAGTATTATTGCATCAGCCGTCAAGAACGCGTCTCTAGTAGTGTAAGTTTGTGTATTTTTGAGTTTTCATTATGGAAGGTGGTGATATTAGCAGTGATGGAGAGCTAAATATAAGTAGTGTGATGGAGCCTAGAAGTAAGAAAAGAAAATCCTATGGCAGAATAAGGGACGTTAAAAAGAAAATGAGGGTCCAAAGTCATGAAATGGGTCCAGACTGTAATTGTTTGAAAAAATGTTTTGACGTTGTGCCCTATGACATAAGAAATACTGTATTAAAGCAGTTTAATATGTTAGGTTCGACTGATGCTCAAAATTTATATCTCTGTGGATTAATAGCAGTACTTCCTGTTCAGCGCTAAACACTATGGTGCATCCTATAAGTACAGGATTCGGGCTCTTGTAGGAGAGAACACGAAGGAATTTGATGTGTGCCGTAAAGCATTTATTGCTATTCGTGGCATATCAAAAAAGAAAGTGGAAATCTTGGTATCAAGCTTAAAGGAAACGGGATATGCTCCGCAGGATAAACGAGGTAAACACCCAAACCAACTTAAAAAACTTTCAGTAGAAACACTAAGTCTGGTCAGGCAACATATTAATTCCTTTAAAGGCCGTGGAAGTCATTATAGCCTCAAGGACTCTACAAAAATATACCTTTCCGAAGAATTAAATGTCAAAAAAATGCATACAATGTTTAAGGAGCTGCACCCTAACAATAAAATATCCTATGAATCGTATAGACAGGTGTTTTGTCGTGACTTCAATATTTATTTGGATATCCGCGAGCAGACACTTGTAGCGCTTGTGATGAGTTTACAGCAAATATTAAAAACTTTGAATCTGAAAAACTGGAAAATACGGAAAACCTACAAATATCTATGGAAATAAAAAGATTAACTACAGAAAATACATTACATAAGAAAAAAGCAGAAATGTTTTATAGTCGGAAGAAAATGGCTAAGATAAACAGTAGAAAAAATTCTAACACAGAGGCAATTTGTATGGACTTCGCCAAGAATCTGCAGGTTCCCAATATACCAACAAATTATATTTACTACAAGAGACAGCTATCAGTATATGCATTTAACGTGCATGTTTTGTCTACTTCTGGGAGTTATTTTTATGTTTATTCAGAAACCGAAGGGAAAAAGGGTTCCGATGATGTGTGCTCACTACTCCATAACTTCATATATAGCCATCTTGATCCAGAAGTGAGCATCTGAAAATATTTTGTGACTCTTGCAGTGGTCAACAAAAGAATTTCACTTTTTTTCGTTTTCTGCACAACCTAGTTAACAATGAGGAAAGGTTAGAATCCGTTGTTGCCACATTTCCTATTCGAGGACACTCATATATGGAATGTGATAAAAATTTTGGTCTTGTTAACCAAAAATCGAGAGCAGAAGTTCCCGAAGACTGGTTGCAAATATTGGAAGATGCCCGCCATTCGCCAACTCCATTCAACGTTATCAATGTGAATCACACATTATTCCGTAGTTGGACAAAATTTCTCGACAGTAGTTACCCTAAAAAGTCGCCATTCCCATCTATGCCAATCAGAGAAATCAGCATACAGAGAGGAGCTCTTATACAATATCGCACCACATACAATGGGCCTTGGGAGTCAGCTTCATTGCAAGGAAAACGCCGCAAATCCTCAAGGCTACCTGTTTGTCACCTCAAGGATAACGAATTTAGGCTACCTGAGTATAGTTATGAAGGTATTTTAAATTATTCATTATTACCACACTGTATTTCTCTTATTATTTTTTATATTTATTTTACGACAGCTTTCAATATCTGCTGAGAAGTTTCGCGATATTCAGCATTTGAAAAAGTGTTGCAGCCGAGCAGCGCAAGAATTTTTTGCAAATTTGCCGCACCATTAAAGAATTTAACTTCATGGTAAGATTTAGACGTTAAGATCATTTTTCTACTTTCAAAAATTTCCTTTTTTTAGAATATTTTGTTGTCTTCCTAACTAACGACGATCGCTGTTAGTAGTACAGTGAAAGAACGAGCTCATTTCATTGAAATGAACCCCTTTTTCCCTTGTAATTTTTGTAGTTGTAAGAGTTTTTAAATGTTTCTTTGTTCAGAGAAATATAAACTGTCTCAAATATTTAACGTAGTTTGTTTGTTATTTATTACCCTTAAGAAAAATTTCGAAAACTTGAAGAAAGCAACGTAGCATTCGCAAACTAGAATTTCAACCTTACACACGCTCTGATGGAAAAACATAAAAATGCTCATGAGCTCCTTTTACCCATGTACTCTTCATATATGGTTACTTTGGTAAGTTTGATTCAATATTTTTTATTGAGATAATCAAAAATTTGAAGAGGCTCATATATAGAAATTTTATTATAACCAATAATTTATTTTAGATGCCTATGAGGATGCTCTTGAAGAGGAAAAAGAAGCTGTAAAGGAATCGGAATCTGAAGAAAACCATCGCGATCCTGGCAAAAGAAAAATAAAACAGAAGATCCAATTTTCACCTCCACCGTCATTTTCTCATAGTAAATTTTTATTTAAGCTCGTGGTCTTTGAATAATTTTTCACTAAGTTTTTAAATAATATTGACTAATTGTAAATTTTACTTTAGATGATTTTAGCGACAATAATAATACGGAGAGCGACAGGACTGATACTACACCATCAGGTAACATTTCAGTTATTGAAGAAACCAGTGGCAACCGTGATTCTACAGGTTAGTGTACGTTTATCGCCAAGTTCACGCAAAAAAACGTAAAAATTGAAACATTTTAATTGTGCCACAGTATATTTTTTCTTTTTTAAATGCAGATTATATAATCGAAGAAGAAACAATAGTGGCAGATGTTGTAAAGGTGGAAGTCTCATTAAATCAAGTCATGGAGCAGCTCAAAGTCTTGGAAAGGAAAATAAATTTCATAGTGGCTCAAATGAATAATTTAGGATCTGTTCATTTATCTGGTGAACTAAACCAACTAGATTTTGGGAAATTACCCAGTCTACTTGACTCTACCCCTTCAGTCAATTTCAGAAATACTAGACTTTGACAACCTTGTGAATACCTGTAACGTCACAGCTAAACAGATAGTAAGTACAAATTCTCCGATAAAGAATATCACTAATATGTTTGGATGAGATTAGTCAATATTTTCTTTTCATAGTTATCGATCTTTCAACAACATGTAAAATTCGAAATTAATATTTAGTAGACCCTTGTTACCTACATGTTTTTAAAAAAATTTTCCATGTAACAAAAATGCAGGTTACTAAAGCAAAACATTTTTTAAATTTTACTTGAGGTGTAATTCTATTCACTGGAAAATCATGTAATAGGACTGGATAGTCTAATGTATTGTTCTTGTTTCTAAAACAAGATTTATTTTTCAGTATAATAAATATCTACAAGTTGCCGGAGTTCCTAAGGAGAGGCTTGGCTGCAACTTTTCATAATAAATTGGCAATACATTGTTCCTGGACGGGCCAAAAAATAACTTCAGAATAAAAGACTGCAAGATAATCAATATTTTAAAAGGTCTTATATTGGACAATTAACATTTAATATTTACTTAATCATTGATATTCATCCTTAGATGCAGCACAACACTGCCACACTGTAAGTGATAAAGAATTTGAGATCATAACCATGGATTGGTTCCGTCAAGCCAACCAACGGCTCAAGCGAGCATATCTGCAGCAGAGGAATTGGTAAATATAAATATTTTTGAACAATATTAGTAAACGTTTACAATGAATACTTTTAAAATTCTAATATTTGATTTATTTTTCAGAGGTGTGAAGCAGATGCTTTACATAAATCTTTCTATATGTACATATTTATACATAAGTAAAATAGAATATATTTTTTATTTCAATCTACAGTCTTATTATTTTGAAACAAGTCAATAACTACCTATAAAGTGTTTCAATTGATGTTTGGAACATTTATTGTATTGGGGTGCGTTTAGGTTAGAGCGGTGATAGTGATAAGAATTCAATACTAGTGAAGCAATGAACGTGTGTGGGCCTTGTTTTACACATCTGCTTTATAATAATAAATATTGAAACTTGGAAGTTTGGACAGTAGTTGAAGTCAGAAGCAATCACTTTAATATTCTATATATATATCTTTTTTCACTTATCGTATTATTTATCTTTCTATCTTTTACTTATCATATCGTTCATATGTTGAGTTGGTAATATCTATTTTTATTATCGTTTATCTAACATATCTTCATATTTTTATCGTATATCTTCACGTATCGTACCTATAAAATTTTCTTTTTCGTCAATATCAACAGTACTCGTTTTTTCTCTTTTATCTTATATTTTTAATACCGTCAATTAACGTATAATAACATGGCTCGAATTTTCAAATTAAATGTTGATTATCTTTTATCTCATGAATTGGATTACGAACTTTCTTATCGTGGCTTGAAAATACCTTCACTGGTTACAGAGAAGAGGAAATTATTACGCGGTGTTCTAACACAGGAAGTATCTATGAGGAGTTCGATTTCATATGTTGAACTTCCTTTTATTACCGAAATTACAGGTATTAAGATGTCTTTTGCCGACTTGAAGAAGAAGGTTCAAGATTTTGTTGGAACTTCTTCGGATGTCGAGTACAGAAGATTGACTTGCCGTCTAACTCACCTCACTCAACGTACTTCTCGTGTAACTTGCGAGGAGGACGAACAAGAACAAGTAAAGAGACATTTAACAACAGAAATATTTTGTTTAGAAGGTGAATTAGATAGCAAAATCAATGTTATCGATTCAGACAGACAATCCACTCCAGTAAATACAAGTCAAAGTTTTTCTTTTTCTAAACCTGTACCTGTACATAAATGGGGGATAAGATTCTCAGGAATAGATTCCAAAGAATCTGTACTTGGATTTTTAGAACGCGTAAATTGCCTCAAACTTTCGAGAGGTATCACAGATGCTGAATTGTTTTCTAGCTCAGCTGATTTATTTAGTGATCAGGCTTTTAATTGGTATCTTATTAACAGATGCAAAGTTCAGAATTGGGAACAATTGGTGTCCAAATTAAAATCCGATTTCTTACCGTATAACTACCAAGATGATTTACTAGAGGAAATCAAAGCTAAAAAACAAGGTCAACATGAACGAGTTACCTTGTATATCAACGCCATGTGTGGTTTGTTCAATCGTCTTGATGACAAACCAAGTGAAAGTGCCATCATTCGTATTATTCGTAGAAATCTTTTACCTCATTATGCACAACCATTAGCTTTAATTGATATTGATACTGTTGATATTTTGACTGAAAAATGTAAACGACTAGAGGAAACATTAACTTGGGACCAACAGTTCACAGCTAATCATAAAAGCAATCAATATTTACTTGAACCAGATTTGAGCATACCTAGTACCTCTTTTAAGGATAATTCTTGTTTTAAACAAACACAAAAAAATCTATCTGTAGTATCTTCTACCTGGACTTGCTGGAATTGCAAACAAGCAGGTCATATGTATTATAACTGTCAAGTTCCTAGGAAACTGTTTTGTTTTGGTTGTGGACATCCTGATACAGTAAAAACGAAATGTCCAAAGTGTTCAAAAAACGAACCAAGCAGTGGTCGAACTTCCCACTCTACCACAGTCGCTCAGAAACCGGGAACATCAGGAAAATCCAGCACCAAAGTGAAACCAAAACCTCAGGAAAAACCTACAAAAGACAAAAATTGAGGTTATCTCAAATAAATCCTGTAAATTCCAGTTCTGCAAGGAAAATTTCTCCTTCTATCTTAAAAAAGGTTCCTACTGTAAGTCACTCCGACTGGAATTCATGGCTTTTATTTGTCAAAAAATTCTATAAATTAAATTCAAGATCAAATTCAATAGTTTCAAACTCGAAGCATAAGTCTTTAGCAAATGTAGGGTCACTGTTGTATAACATGGAAAATGATAATCGACCTTATGTCGATATCATAATTTTTGATAAAACAATTTCTTGCCTTGTTGATACTGGTTCAAATATCTCATTGATTGGTTCTCGTGCACTAGATTTTATTCATAACTTATCGATACCTATCTTAAACGATGATAACCTAAAAATATCTACTGCAGATGGCAAGTTGCAGGACGTTCTTGGTTATATCGAAACATATGTCATCACGGACAAGATATCTAGGCTTATGAGATTTTATCTAATACCTTCTGTTGAACATGACATTATTCTCGGTATGGACTTTCTTAAGATTTTTAATGTAAAAATAAATTTCTCTAAATTATCTTTAACTGTAAATTCTCTCTCGTTGGCTGTAGTCAATACAATTCGGGATGTATCTCATTTAACTCCTAATCAAACTGGTAAATTAAATCAAACTATTGATCTCTTCAAGACTATTAGTCCTTCAGATAAAATCGGCAAAACTCATTTGATAGAGCATTTCATTGATACCGGAAATTCCCCTCCCTTTAAACAAACCCAATATCCCTTACCTCAGGCAATGCAAGCTTACCTGGAAAAGGAAGTAGATACTTTGCTTGAATTAGGTGTAATTCAGGAAAGTAAATCTTCATATTGTAGCCCTATCTGGTTAGTTCAAAAGGGAGATGGTAAATACAGAATGTGTTTTGATGGACGTAAATTAAATAGTGTAACTTTAAATAAAGATGCTTATCCCTTACCTTCAATCGAAGTTATACTGAGTCAACTCTGAGTTGAAGTGACACGTTTCACATCGGTCTGCCTTAAATAAGAGTTAATAAGGGCCATATAAGTTTAAGTATTGCAAATTTACTACCATTCGAACCCAAATTTTATGTTCTTTCGTTTGATTAAACTGAGTTATTGTGATATGAATATAGTAAGAGACAAATCATTGTTTTAGTGATGACAAATATATATATACTAATTAGTACAAAAATAACAAAAAGTGACTTGGGTGATAAGTGTGCTTGTTTATTGGCAGTGGCGTACCATTATGGAGAATCATGCGTTTAAATGCTGTAAGTCTAAAGATTTCAAAAATTTCATTTGTGTAGTATGTTTAAGTGTTTTCCACCCAAAATGTCTAGAAAAGGATGGTAATGAAGTGGTTAGACTAAATAAACATACTATTTATTGTTCTGAAATGTGCCAAAAAGTTAAAAATGAAGAAGAAATAAGCTCGGAAGAGAAAGAAAAGGTGTATGCAGATGACATTTTACAACTAAGAAGGACGTTAGACGAAAAGGAACGTTATATCAAACGATTAAAAAAAAGCACAGAGACATATGAAGACGAGGTACTTGAAGTTGAGAAAAACTTTATGGAAAAGCTGGCAAATCAAGAAAATGTTATTAATATTTTGAATAATGAAATAGGAAACTTGAAAGAAACAGTGAATCTATTACAAAGTAAAGATGAAAAGGAAGAAGAACTTTCTATCAAGTTGAAGAAAGATGTAAGTGAATTAGATGCTATTAATAGAGATATGGTGATAACTATCAGAATACTTGAGCGTGATAATGAAACCTATCGTAAACAAGTGAATGAAATGAAAAATGAAATGAATCAAATTCAAAGTGGGAATGAAACTTTAAGAAATTCAATAAATAGAGTAATGCATGAAAATGACAATCATTTGGAGGAAATACAGAAGCTGCGGTTGGAAGTTCAATGTAATGTAACAGACCAAAAGAGAAGATCGCCAAATTACAAGACGAACAAAAACAGCGGAATATCAGAACGTACTGAGAAAAAGGTTACTGAGACAGATAGGTTAAACAAAATATTAATTTTATGTGACCAGTATGGTTATAGTGTAGGTGACATGTTAAGGAAAAAGGTAAACGATTCTGTACTAACATTTATTAAGCCATTTGCATGTTACGCTGATGTTATTGAAAATTTATTAACATTAACCAAAGATTTTACTTTGAATGATTCTGTTGTCATATTAGCGGGATCAAATGATCTTAAACGTAAGAAATATGTATCTCCAACTTCTTTAAATAACTTAAAATTATGCCAGCATACAAATCTTCATGTAGTATCAATTCCTTATTGTAGAGATTATCTTATTAATAACTTAACTTATAAATTTAATTGCAATTTGAAATATTTTTTAGAGAAGATAAATAGATATACACAATCAAGTGTTAACTTTATAGAAATAAATGACGCAAACGGTTCAGTACTTTCAAAGAGTAGGTTGGTAAATAATATAATTGAGAGTTTAACTAAAAGAAAATTTGAAAGTAATCTAATTTTCATTTCTGCAAATGAAAATTTTCCAAAGGAAGAGACAGTCTTGTCAGTGCAGTAGCAGAAGTTAATATAGATAATACTGATTGTTCTCAGCACCCAGTTCACATTTTTTATGCTAATGTTCAAAGCCTAACGAAAAATCTAGATAATGTGTTATATTGTGTGTTTGTGCATAGACCATTATTGGTATGTATGTCAGAAACTCGCATTACAGATGACATTACAGATCATGAGATTAATATTGATAATTACAATCTTGCACTTTGCAACTCTTCGAGTAGATATACTGGTGGTGTTGCTATCTACATTAGACAAGAACTGAAATATCAAGTTGTATTAAATGACGTTATAATTATGAATACATGGATGCTGGGCATAAAAGTATCAATATTTAATGAGGTGTATATAATCTGTGTATTGTATCATTCTCCCAATTCATCTCACATTGAGTTTTTAAAATTTATAGAGGATAAGTTTGAGGAATTGATCAGTTTTAATTATAAAATAATAATAGTGGGCGACTTCAATATAAATTTAAAAGGTTTGTCTACAACTTATAAAAGTAAAATGGAACAGCTGATCAGTTTCGTAGGTTTACACCAAATGGTTAAGGAATATACGAGAATTACTAAAAATTCGGCATCACTAATCGATTATGTAATTACAAACTATCAAGACCTGCAATGTGTTGTATCGCATACTCCAAAGGTATCAGATCACTCAAATATTTTGGTTTCACTTGATGATATGAATGCTTCAAATAATAGACAAATCTTTGACTGTTCATTCAAAAGAGATCTTAAAAATTTTGATACAATCAACTTTCAGTTTGCTATGCTTGATTCTATCTGGGAGCCAAACAATGTAAATGTAGATGAATTATCGGAATTGCTTATTGAAACGGTTATCAAAAATCTGAACATTTTTGCCCCGTTTAAAACTATTAAGAACTTTAACAACTTTAAACTGAAAATTTGGTTTACTGATGATGTTATGGCAGAGATAAAGAGAAGGGACTTGCTGTACCACAAAGCAAAAAATACAAAAACTGACGAAGATTGGGATAATTACAAGGTAGCCAGAAATAGAACTACTAATATGATAAGGCGTGAAACTAAAAAATATTATGAACAGATAATTGATGATAATAAAGGCAACAGTAGGGACATGTGGAAATCAATTCAAAAATTATTAAAGGGAAAACGAGTGAAAGGAGCTAAAGGCATTGATTTTGGTGGGGAATTTGTGGAAACTGAATCAGAAATAGCATCTAAGTTCAATGTTTATTTCATAAAAAGTTTAAGTCAGATAATTAGTCAAATTAAACCATTTAGCGATTATGAGTACGTATTGAATTTTATACAGCAACCAGACATTTTTTTGGAGCACTTCAAACCACTAGATATGTGTCAGTTGAAACAAATAACTAAATCTTTAGAAAAAAATACTGCTGATAACAATGGTATTGATTTGTATATTATTTCGTTAATGGTTGAGATAATTGGTGATCGGTTCCTAACTGTCATTAATACGTCCCTAAGTTGTGGAACAGTACCAGATAACTGGAAAATTTCAACGGTTATTCCAATTGAAAAAGTAGCGAACACAATTTTAGCATTAGAATATCGTCCTATTAATGTATTACCTGTTTACGAAAAGATACTGGAAATTGCGGTTAAAGATCAAATAATGAATTTTGTATCTCAAAATAATTTATTGGTTCAGGAACAGTCAGGTTTCAGAAAATCTCACTCATGCGAAACTGCGTTGCAATTCCTAGTGTCTTCTTGGAAGACAGAGTTAGTTAAGAAGGGGATTGTTGATGTGGTATTTTTGGATTTCAAAAGAGCATTTGAGACTGTTAATAGAGAGCTATTACTACTAAAACTGCGTAAGTACGGTTTTGTGAGTAAAGTTTTGGATTGGTTGTCGTCATATTTTGAAAATAGAAAACAATCTGTGAAGTTTAAGGGTTCATTCTCAGAAATGGCAGATGTGGACGTGGGAGTACCTCAAGGTTCCGTTTTGGGGCCATTACTTTTCTTGCTTTACATTAACGACATAGTGAGGCATGTTGTAAAATGTAAAATTAAATTATTTGCAGATGACACAATGCTATACTTTGCTGGTAGTGGAGAAGAAATAGAAAAATGTTTAAATGAGGACCTAACTAATATCTTTAAGTGGTTATGTGATAATGGTTTGAAAATTAATATTCAGAAAACTAAATTTATGCTATTGGGGAAAAAAGGCAATCTCAGTAAACTTAATAAGTCATTTAACATTGCAATAAATGATGAAAGTGTTGAGAGAGTATTTAAGTTTAAATATTTGGGAGTTATGTTAGATCCAGAATTAAATCTACATGAGCATTGTAAGTATATAGAGAGAAAAATTGCAACTAAAATATATTTCCTGAATAGAGTAGCTAGTAAAATTTCTAAATTCGCAAGACTGACTATATATAGATCAATTGTATCACCCCATTTTGACTATTGTAGCACACTGCTATATTTTGCTAGTAAAAACAATCTCACCAGATTGCAAAAGCTGCAGAATAGAGCAATGAGGGCAATACTCAAATGTAATAGGCGTACCTCCATTAAATATATGTTGGATACATTAACAATTATGTCTGTTAAACAACGACTGACGTTAAATTTGTTAATATTCATTTTTAAACTTAAGAATAAGAAACTACCAAGTTATCTTTGTGACCAGATGACATATATATCGGACATGCATGCCTATAACACAAGAAATAGTGCACTTAATCTGTATATTAATACTGACTACGTGAGTATTGACTCACTGTTTAGTTCTGGGCTAGTTTTGTTTAATAGCTTACCAACAAAACTTAAGAAATATCAGACATTAGGATCATTCACAAGAGAAATTAAGGAATACGTACGTGCAAATGTCCCTATAAATTAAGACTGACTACATTATAATTATAATCGAAAATAATTTTAAATAATTTGTACTCGAGTGTTTTTAGTGTTTCGTTTTGTCTTTTACTTTTTATAGATATATACCGTATGTTTTACTTATACTTGTACAAGAGCAAGTTTTTGCTAATAAAGAGTGATATATAACTTCGAGATACTCGTTATATATCTAGTATCGATCTGAAGCAAGCATTTTATCAAATTCCGTTGGAGAAATCATCTCGGGAAAAAACAGCTTTTGCAGTTAAGGGTAAAGGTTTATTCGAGTATGTCACTACCCCTTTCGGTTTAGTCTCTGCTCCTGCTAGTATGTGTCGTTTGATCGATTTGGTCATTGGTCCTTCCTTAGAACCTTATTGTTTTTACTACCTGGATGACATCATCATTTGTACTCCTGATTTTGACAAACACATGGAAATTCTCCAGAGTGTTTTTGAGAGATTACGAGATGCCGGCTTGACGGTGAATTTAGATAAATGTCAGTTTTGTCGTTCTTCCCTTAGATATCTAGGTTATGTAGTGGATGAAAATGGTCTTCGTACCGATCCTGAAAAGGTTTCTGCTATTTGTGAGTATCCTGTTCCGAAAACTGCCACTCAGGTGCGTAGATTCTTGGGAATGGTTTCGTATTATCGACGGTTTCTTAAAGATTTTTCTTCCTTATCTGCTCCAATTTCTGATCTTCTAAGTGAGCGAAAGAAACACCAACCCATTACTTGGACACCCCAAGCAGATCAAGCTTTCGAAAAGGTGAAAACTGTCTTAACTACCGTTCCTATCTTAAGTAGTCCCGATTTCACCAAACCTTTCTTCCTTATGACAGATGCTAGTGATGTTGGGGTAGGAAGTGTTATTTTTCAACTGGAAGATGGAATCGAACATCCCATAGCTTATATGAGTAAGAAACTCACAAAGGGTCAAAAGAAGTTCAGTACTACCGAAAAGGAACTGTTAGCAGTTTTGTTAGGGATCGATCATTTTAGGTATTATCTTATCGGTCGTCATTTCACCGTAATTACCGATCATTCTTCTCTGGTTTGGTTGAATAACATGAAAAAACCTTCTCCTCGCTTAGCTAGATGGATATTGCAATTGTCGCAATACAACTTTTCTATCGTACACCGTAGATCTACCGGAACTGTAGTTGCGGATGCTTTATCTCGTATACCTGAAGTTAGTATTTTAGACTTATCTACCTTGCATCCTGATAAATGGTATAATGACATGATTTCTCATGTTCAGGATTTTCCGGAAAAATACCCAAGTTTTCGAGTTGAGAATAACATGTCTTTAATAAATTTGGACCAATTAGTAATATTTCCGATTGGAAAATTGTCGTTCCTACTAAAAATCGAAATGAAATTTTACATCATTTTCATGATAGTCCAACTTCTTCTCACTTCGGTGTTTTTAAAACATTAGAGAGAATTTCTGAAATTTATTATTGGCCGAATCTTAGAAAATCGGTTTATAAATATGTCACTCGTTGTAAAATATGTGCATCGTGTAAACCATCTAACTTACCCCAAGCAGGATTAATGGGACAATATCGTAATATTAACTTCCCTTTTCAATTAATATCGTGTGATCTTTTAGGGCCATATCCCCGATCTCGCAAAGGTAATCAGTTCGCACTTGTTGTAGTTGACTGGTTCACTAAATTCGTATTGGTTCATCCCTTACGTCAGGCTACCGCTCGTTCTATAGTGGATTTCTTAGAAAATCATGTTTTTCTCATTTTTGGAATACCTCAAATCGTTTCGTGTGATAATGGTAAACAGTTCACGAGTCATCTTTTCAAAAATCTCATGGAAAAATATTCAGTACAAAAGATATGGTATAATGCTAACTTCCATCCGCAAATTAATCATACTGAGCGCGTAAACAAATCCATTGTCACAGCTATACGATCCTTTTCTTTGACTAGAGAACGATAATGACTTCCTTTCCCTACTACTGATTAGCAAATTAACCTTCGTGTTCTGGGATAAATGAGTAGTGTAATAAATATTTTCCTAGCCGGATGGAATTCTAATCTAAGAATTATAATATAAAATCTGTTGAGAATTTTTCGAATTTTTAAAATATTCAAATTTATTATAGTTTTGAAAAAGTTTTTTTTGCACCGTCAAATCAAATTGAGTAATAAACCTGTTGCGCACATGCATAGAGGTTAATGAATTGGGTCTAATCGATTTGGAGAAATATCGGATATACCTTAAATGTTTTAGGAGTGATATTATATCTTCAGTACCTTATCTTATCTTAATTATCGTAGTTTACGATAAATATCTTACCTTATCTTATCTCATCTAAGTGGACAAGGGTAGTAACTTTGTCTACTGTACTATATATTTTATAGTACTTATCTTATCTTATCGTTACGGACAAAGTGTCTTGTCTGTATTTATATACCGAAAGGGTATATTAAATTTTTTTAAGACCATTGACAATTTGACTTTGCAATTAACTTACATAGTTGCTGACATATCAGGGGATATCGAAGTTATTATCTTAGCTCTAAAGTTTTATTACTTCAGTTATCTGAAATTTCTATCATCTTAACTATCTTGAAATTTTAATATCTTAAATGTTTTAAAATTTCCTTTATCTTAATTATCTTAAAAATTTTCATTACCTCCATGTTGAAAATTTTTAGTATCTCAAGTGTTTTAAATTTTTTTATTATTATCTATTTGTTAATATGTTCGAGATGTCAACTTACATTACAGAAATTCTTTTTGCCTATCTTCAGTCAATATCTTACCTAATATCTTGTTTACTTAAAATTTTTCTATTTTGCTCATTACATACCTCTATCTATGATCATTCCGAAAGATTGATCTAGATATTTCACTTATAGACATGGATTCAATCTGTCTATATTTTATTGCATCACATTTTCCCTTTTTGATTATATTTTTTGTTGGATTTCTCAGCAGTGGGTGTTGAGGGAGCTCAGAGCGGTCTGGAATGTGTTTCAGGGTTCAGCGTCGGGGGGTTAATCAGCCTGGGAGGCAGAGGTGGCTAAGGTCTGCTGTCATTTAGTTAAATCTACTTGGGGGGTTAGCTACTGCGTTTGTGCCAACATGGCTCACATATCGCTCTGGGGATTTTCCAACAGTACTGTTGTGGGATGCCGTTGTCAATTTCTCTTTTCCCCAAATTTCAGCTTGACAGAAGCTACATTCTGTTAGGGAGTAATACAAACTTCCTTGGCATTGTTCCAAAACATTTTAGCTTGACAGGAGCTACATTCTGTTAGGGAGTAATACAAACTTCCTTGGATTTGTTCCAAAAATATATTTTTTTTTCTATTCATATGATAGTAGTAATTAAATAAAGAAACATTTTATAAATAATAACTCATCCATATCTTTTTTTTATCTAACTGAGGGATAATCAATGTATCTGATGGGAGTCTCATTTCTTTCCTTATCTTAAATTATCTTAAGTCATTATCTTTGGGAACCCACTGATGCAGTGATTTATCTTTCTATTAAATTTCTAAAATTATTGGTATGTATATACCTGGTACTGGTTCCGCTTTTCTCAGAATTTACCGTTCAAAGTTCTGCTGTGTTTATGAGATGATTTTTTTTTCCTAATGTTCTGCTTGCGCGATGACCAATGGCTACTGTGGACGCTAACTGGCAACCTCCCTGGTAAGAGCCTAGGAAGAAAAAAAAATCACCTGGCTTACCGGTGAAGACTTTGGAACGCTCCCTTTCTTTCATTTTTTTTTTAAATCTTTATTTTTCTCTAAATTAATTATTCGGAAGAATCCTTAAATTTGTTCTTTTCCTTCAGTATCGCAGTGACTCGTTCCTTTCTTCTTAGTCTTCCTATCGTTCAATATCTTCTTAATATCTTCTTTATTTCAGTCTCGTAATAGCTCAATGATTTTCACTTATAAAAAAATTTTTTTTTGAAAAAAATTTTTTTTTTCGGGTTGTAAGGGTGTGTAACGTTAATTTCGTTCACTTTACTTCCCTCGATTGAATTAATAAATTATCGTATGGGCGGCGAATAGCCAGTCCTTTCTCATACCCAACACCGAGAAATGTTTCAAGGCTGAATATATTTACTGTCGACGAGAGTCGAAATCAACGTTTCTATGCGCGCTGATCGAGGTCCGTCTGTCGGGAAAATAGTCACGTCTATTTTGAAATTCCCACTTCGATCTCGTGTCTCTTCTTCTACCAATTATAAATCAAATATGAATCAAGAATTCACTACTGAAAGGTAAATTCCTTTCCTGGTCAAAGCGTATGAGCGTGACACGAACATGAGACGTAAGTCGGTTGTCGTTCACATGATTTCGTGTATTTAAACAAGTGGCAAAGGGGTTTCGTTCTTCTTTCCGGCGAACATGTGCTATTGAAGCCTTTCTGGCTTATCTTATCTTATCTTAGAAGTGCATTCATTTGAGTGGTAAGTCATTTCGCTTGAATGTATAACTAACTCTCCTTTCTTAATAGCTTCTACCTTCCTATCTTTATTATGCAGCAATGTCATTCCAGTGCCAGGAATAATATATATCGATATGAATTTGTTTTTTTCTTTCAGGTTTTTTTTATATTATCTATTTAAAAATATCTATTTAAAAATATATACGTATTTATACAAATGTATGTATTTACCGGTGCAGAATCGGTCATTCTCTTTTATCGTTTTTTTCATTTGCTTTCTTTTTATCTAAAAATACAGGATGTATGAACCACGTTGTCAAATAATTTCTTTAATATCAAATATTATCTGTATTGTAATATCATACTTCAGACATCCTGGATTTTAGTTAAATTGGAAAATTGTTCCTGATACTATATTTGTTCCCCAGCACTTTACCTGGAGCACTTTACCTGGGATACTTTATCTGGTACCAGAAAGCTACCTCCACTTTATCTGGGACTTCAAGTTTCCCTACAACTTTAACTACAAGTTTTTTTCCTACAACATCTACAAGCTTCTCTGCAAGTGTATCTACAACTACAACTTATTATTTCATCTTTGGTTTAATCAATATACAACTTGTAAATTTAATAACGTTGTTCATATAGTTTTTTTCCCTTCCAATCTTCCAGGATTTGTCGCTATAATGCAGATGTGGATAACAAATAAACTAGTATTATTCAGAGTGGCGCCCACTTACCTTTCTTAATTTTCATAATTTACCTTTATTTCACCTTAAATAAATTTCAAGTAGGATTACCCGAGAACCGGTAAGACTACTCTCTGAATTTATACTAGTTTGGTCTCAGAATCTACACCTGAGGTGCTCTCTAAACTGAGTAGCCGTTGCAAATTGGCGCCCAACCTTGTTGGAGGCGTTGCAAAGTGGCATTACCTTATCGTTACGCAACAAATTCGCCAATTTGTTACGGCTACTCAGTTTAGAGAGCACCTCAGGTGTAGAATCTGAGACCAAACTAGTATAAATTCAGAGAGTAGTCTTACCGGTTCTCGGGTAATTCTACTTGAAATTTTTTTAAGGTGAAATAAAGATAAATTATGAAAATTAGGAAAGGTAAGTGGGCGCCACTCTGAATAATACTAGCCTATTCGTTATTCACATCTGCATTATAGCGACAAATCCTGGAAGATTGG
This sequence comes from Lochmaea crataegi, assembly GCA_947563755.1. Lineage (NCBI taxonomy): Eukaryota > Metazoa > Arthropoda > Insecta > Coleoptera > Chrysomelidae > Lochmaea > Lochmaea crataegi. The sequence continues at coordinate 42,902,664 of OX387429.1, forward strand.
AAGGGAAAAAAACTATATGAACAACGTTATTAAATTTACAAGTTGTATATTGATTAAACAAAAAGATGAAATTAAAAAAAAAATTGACTAGTTAATTTTAGTAGTAGTATGACGACATATGTTGTGTTGGAGAGCAATTCCAGAACTATTGTACTTTCCTGTTCTTGTTGTAGATACACTTGCAGAGAAGCTTGTAGATGTTGTAGAAAATAAAACTTTTAGTTGAAGTTGGAGGTAGCTTTCTGGTACCAGATAAAGTATGCCAGGTAAAGTATTCCGGATAAAGTATTCCAGGTAAGGTATCCCGGATAAAGTATTCCAGGTAAGGTATCCCGGATAAAGTATTCCAGGTAAGGTATCCCGGATAAAGTATCCCAGGTAAAGTATTCCAGGTAAAGTGCTCCAGTTAAAGTGCTCCAGGTAAAGTGCTCCAGGTAAAGTGCTGGGGAACAAATATAGTATCAGGAACAATTTTCCAATTTAACTAAAATCCAGGATGTCTGAAGTATGATATTACAATACAGATAATATTTGATATTAAAGAAATTATTTGACAACGTGGTTCATACATCCTGTATTTTTTTAGATAAAAGAAATACTCAAAGAAAGCAATAAATGAAATAAATAAATGAAAACGATAAAATCGAATAACCGATTCTGCACCGGTAAATACATACATATTTTAAATATGTCTATATTTTTAAATAGATAATATAAAAAAACCTGAAAGAAAAAAACAAATTCATATCGATATATATTATTCCTGGCACTGGAATGACATTGCTACATAATAAAGGTAGGAAGGTAGAAGCTATTAAGAAAGGAGAGTTAGTTATACATTTAAGCGAAATGACTTACCACTCAAATGAATGCACTTCTAAGATAATATAAGATAAGCCAGAAAGGCTTCAATAGCACATGTTCGCCGGAAAGAAGAACGAAACCCCTTTGCCACTTGTTTAAATACACGAAATCATGTGAACGACAACCGACTTACGTCTCATGTTAGTGTCACGCTCATACGCTTTGACCAGGAAAGGAATTTACCTTTCAGTAGTGAATTCTTGATTCATATCTGATTTATAATTGGTAAAAGAAGAGACACGAGATCGAAGTGGGAATTTCAAAATAGACGTGACTATTTTCCCGACAGACGGACCTCGATCAGCGCGCATAGAAACGTTGATTTCGACTCTCGTCGACAGTAAATATATTCAGCCTTGAAACATTTCTCGGTGTTGGATATGAGAAAGGACTGGCTATTCGCCGCCCATACGATAATTTATTAATTCAATCGACGGAAGTAAAGTGAACGAAATTAACGTTACACAACCTTACAACCCGAAAAAAAAATTTTTTTATAAGTGAAAATCATTGAGCTATTACGAGACTGAAATAAAGAAGATATTAAGAAGATATTGAACGATAGGAAGACTAAGAAGAAAGGAACGAGTCACTGCGATACTGAAGGAAAAGAACAAATTTAAGGATTCTTCCGAATAATTAATTTAGAGAAAAATAAAGATTTAAAAAAAAAATGAAAGAAAGGGAGCGTTCCAAAGTCTTCACCGGTAAGCCAGGTGATTTTTTTTTCTTCCTAGGCTCTTACCAGGGAGGTTGCCAGTTAGCGTCCACAGTAGCCATTGGTCATCGCGCAAGCAGAACATTAGGAAAAAAAAATCATCTCACAAACACAGCAGAACTTTGAACGGTAAATTCTGAGAAAAGCGGAACCAGTACCAGGTATATACATACCAATAATTTTAGAAATTTAATAGAAAGATAAATCACTGCATCAGTGGGTTCCCAAAGATAATGACTTAAGATAATTTAAGATAAGGAAAGAAATGAGACTCCCATCAGATACATTGATTATCCCTCAGTTAGATAAAAAAAAGATATGGATGAGTTATTATTTATAAAATGTTTCTTTATTTAATTACTACTATCATATGAATAGAAAAAAAAAATATATTTTTGGAACAAATCCAAGGAAGTTTGTATTACTCCCTAACAGAATGTAGCTCATGTCAAGCTAAAATGTTTTGGAACAATGCCAAGGAAGTTTGTATTACTCCCTAACAGAATGTAGCTCCTGTCAAGCTAAAATGTTTTGGAACAATGCCAAGGAAGTTTGTATTACTCCCTAACAGAATGTAGCTTCTGTCAAGCTGAAATTTGGGGAAAAGAGAAATTGACAACGGCATCCCACAACAGTACTGTTGGAAAATCCCCAGAGCGATATGTGAGCCATGTTGGCACAAACGCAGTAGCTAACCCCCCAAGTAGATTTAACTAAATGACAGCAGACCTTAGCCACCTCTGCCTCCCAGGCTGATTAACCCCCCGACGCTGAACCCTGAAACACATTCCAGACCGCTCTGAGCTCCCTCAACACCCACTGCTGAGGAATCCAACAAAAAATATAATCAAAAAGGGAAAATGTGATGCAATAAAATATAGACAGATTGAATCCATGTCTATAAGTGAAATATCTAGATCAATCTTTCGGAATGATCATAGATAGAGGTATGTAATGAGCAAAATAGAAAAATTTTAAGTAAACAAGATATTAGGTAAGATATTGACTGAAGATAGGCAAAAAGAATTTCTGTAATGTAAGTTGACATCTCGAACATATTAACAAATAGATAATAATAAAAAAATTTAAAACACTTGAGATACTAAAAATTTTCAACATGAAGGTAATGAAAATTTTTAAGATAATTAAGATAAATGAAATTTTAAAACATTTAAGATATTAAAATTTCAAGATAGTTAAGATGATAGAAATTTCAGATAACTGAAGTAATAAAACTTTAGAGCTAAGATAATAACTTCGATATCCCCTGATATGTCAGCAACTATGTAAGTTAATTGCAAAGTCAAATTGTCAATGGTCTTAAAAAAATTTAATATACCCTTTCGGTATATAAATACAGACAAGACACTTTGTCCGTAACGATAAGATAAGATAAGTACTATAAAATATATAGTACAGTAGACAAAGTTACTACCCTTGTCCACTTAGATGAGATAAGATAAGGTAAGATATTTATCGTAAACTACGATAATTAAGATAAGATAAGGTACTGAAGATATAATATCACCCCTAAAACATTTAAGGTATATCCGATATTTCTCCAAATCGATTAGACCCAATTCATTAACCTCTATGCATGTGCGCAACAGGTTTATTACTCAATTTGATTTGACGGTGCAAAAAAAACTTTTTCAAAACTATAATAAATTTGAATATTTTAAAAATTCGAAAAATTCTCAACAGATTTTATATTATAATTCTTAGATTAGAATTCCATCCGGCTAGGAAAATATTTATTACACTACTCATTTATCCCAGAACACGAAGGTTAATTTGCTAATCAGTAGTAGGGAAAGGAAGTCATTATCGTTCTCTAGTCAAAGAAAAGGAAAATTTCTATGATAAAAAGATAAAAAAAAATATTCGAGACACCAACATACAACACAAATAGAATGAACAATTAGGAAAGATATATTTATCTGATTACGTTAGGGCTGCTTCGGAATCATCGATATCAGAACACTCATCATCAGACAAGATACCAGCTTTAAGGTCTTTCATGTGCCATCGACCAATATTTTTTCCCGTTTCATCTTTTACTTCATACACTAAGGGAGAGATAACACGATATACGGTACATTGTGTATATTTCGGTAAAAATTTTGCGGAAATATATCTGGCTTTGTCCGATTTTGGGTAGTTCTTTTTCCAAACCCGATCACCTACATAAAACCTATGATCACGTTTGCGCAAATTATAACGTTGACTACTTTGTCGATATGCTGTTTGCAAGTTCTTTCTCACCACTTCGAAAAATTTAGGCATTTCTTGTGTATCCTGAATTCGGTGAACTTTGTCAGAAATGGTAACCTGATTATTTGCATTTTCTGCAATTTTACCATAAAAATTTCCCGAGACAGGTACATTTCGAGCAAAGGTAAGGAAGGAAGGGGTGAAATCGGTAACCTCATGTTTCGACAGCCGAATTGCTTGAGCAATTTTATATATTTCTTCATCCCATGTTCTATGATCTTCATAACTATAAGATCGTATAGCTGTGACAATGGATTTGTTTACGCGCTCAGTATGATTAATTTGCGGATGGAAGTTAGCATTATACCATATCTTTTGTACTGAATATTTTTCCATGAGATTTTTGAAAAGATGACTCGTGAACTGTTTACCATTATCACACGAAACGATTTGAGGTATTCCAAAAATGAGAAAAACATGATTTTCTAAGAAATCCACTATAGAACGAGCGGTAGCCTGACGTAAGGGATGAACCAATACGAATTTAGTGAACCAGTCAACTACAACAAGTGCGAACTGATTACCTTTGCGAGATCGGGGATATGGCCCTAAAAGATCACACGATATTAATTGAAAAGGGAAGTTAATATTACGATATTGTCCCATTAATCCTGCTTGGGGTAAGTTAGATGGTTTACACGATGCACATATTTTACAACGAGTGACATATTTATAAACCGATTTTCTAAGATTCGGCCAATAATAAATTTCAGAAATTCTCTCTAATGTTTTAAAAACACCGAAGTGAGAAGAAGTTGGTCTATCATGAAAATGATGTAAAATTTCATTTCGATTTTTAGTAGGAACGACAATTTTCCAATCGGAAATATTACTAATTGGTCCAAATTTATTAAAGACATGTTTATATAATATGTTATTCTCAACTCGAAAACTTGGGTATTTTTCCGGAAAATCCTGAACATGAGAAATCATGTCATTATACCATTTATCAGGATGCAAGGTAGATAAGTCTAAAATACTAACTTCAGGTATACGAGATAAAGCATCCGCAACTACAGTTCCGGTAGATCTACGGTGTACGATAGAAAAGTTGTATTGCGACAATTGCAATATCCATCTAGCTAAGCGAGGAGAAGGTTTTTTCATTTCAATTTGTTACGTAATTATAAGGTAATGCCACTTTGCAACGCCTCCAACAAGGTTGGGCGACAATTTGCTACGGCTACTCAGTTTAGAGAGCACCTCAGGTGTAGATTCTGAGACCAAACTAGTACAAATTCAGAGAGTAGTCTTACCGGTTCTCGGGTAATCCTACTTGAAATTTATTTAAGGTGAAATAAAGGTAAATTATGAAAATTAAGAAAGGTAAGTGGGCGCCACTCTGAATAATACTAGCTTATTTGTTATTCACATCCGCATTATAGCGACAAATCCTGGAAGATTGGAAGGGAAAAAAACTATATGAACAACGTTATTAAATTTACAAGTTGTATATTGACTAAACAAAAAGATGAAATTAAAAAAAAAATTGACTAGTTAATTTTAGTAGTAGTATGACGACATATGTTGTGTTGGAGAGCAATTCCAGAACTATTGTACTTTCCTGTTCTTGTTGTAGTTGTAGATACACTTGCAGAGAAGCTTGTAGATGTTGTAGAAAAAAAAACTTGTAGTTAAAGTTGGAGGTAGCTTTCTGGTACCAGATAAAGTATCCCAGGTGAAGTATTCCGGATAAAGTATTCCGGATAAAGTATTCCGGATAAAGTATTCCAGGTAAGGTATCCCGGATAAAGTATTCCAGGTAAGGTATCCCGGATAAAGTATTCCAGGTAAGGTATCCCGGATAAAGTATTCCAGGTAAAGTGCTCCAGGTAAAGTGCTCCAGGAAAGTGCTCCAGGTAAAGTGCTGGGGAACAAATATAGTATCAGGAACAATTTTCCAATTTAACTAAAATCCAGGATGTCTGAAGTAAGATATTACAATACAGATATTTGATATTAAAGAAATTATTTGACAACGTGGTTCATACATCCTGTATTTTTTTAGATAAAAGAAATACTCAAAGAAAGCAATAAATGAAATAAATAAATGAAAACGATAAAATCTAATAACCGATTCTGCACCGGTAAATACATACATATTTTAAATATGTCTATATTTTTAAATAGATAATATAAAAAAACCTGAAAGAAAAAAACAAATTCATATCGATATATATTATTCCTGGCACTGGAATGACATTGCAACATAATAAAGATAGGAAGGTAGAAGCTATTAAGAAAGGAGAGTTAGTTATACATTTAAGCGAAATGACTTACCACTCAAATGAATGCACTTCTAAGATAAGATAAGATAAGCCAGAAAGGCTTCAATAGCACATGTTCGCCGGAAAGAAGAACGAAACCCCTTTGCCACTTGTTTAAATACACGAAATCATGTGAACGACAACCGACTTACGTCTCATGTTCGTGACACGCTCATACGCTTTGACCAGGAAAGGAATTTACCTTTCAGTAGTGAATTCTTGATTCATATTTGATTTATAATTGGTAGAAGAAGAGACACGAGATCGAAGTGGGAATTTCAATATAGACGTGACTATTTTCCGACAGACGGACCTCGATCAGCGCGCATAGAAACGTTGATTTCGACTCTCGTCGACAGTAAATATATTCAGCCTTGAAACATTTCTCGGTGTTGGGTATGAGAAAGCACTGGCTATTCGCCGCCCATACGATAATGTATTAATGCAATCGAGGGGAGTAAAGTGAACGAAATTAACGTTACAAATAGTTAACAAGATATAAACGCCTCCACATGACTAATAAATGGTTACAGTTGCATTACTTGATGTATACACCAAGCTATTCTGATACAGACATAATATAAAATGTGAAGATAGTCATGAATATAATAACTGTATTTTTAGTGGGAAATCGACCAAATAAAAATAATTATATTTTCTCTTATCAAAAGTTCAATAGGAATTCTTATCAATCGAAAAAACTGTTGCTACAAAGACCATTATTTCTGTAGGTATGAGCTATCAATGAACTTTTTGCAAGAGAAAGTATAATTATTTTTTTGGACCGATTTTCCACTAAAAATAGGTCCGCTTCGGTTTCGATTTAGAAGCGTTACATGAATGTAACGTTTTAGTCATTCTGCACTAAAAAGAACATCTCAAAAACGAAACTAATATGTTATAGCTTCGAAACGAAAACGTAACTTTAGTCACATAATCGTAACGTTAAAATTACGAGGTAACTGGAACATTCCAAGAACGGAAATAATATGTAATATTTTTTTACAAAAACGTTTATTTGTAAACGTAACTGGGATTTTGTCATGGTTGCGGACATTTTACGTAACTATGAACAAGAAAAGATCGTAACAAATCTTTTTTGAATAACGTAACAATGTAACTTTCAACGTATCAGTAACGAAACTGCGATGTTTTTTTGCTTAGTGAGATGTGATGGCTGATCGGGGATTCAAGCAAATTGCCAATCTTTTAGCACAAAAAGATTGTAATCTCATAAGACCTCCAAGTGTGGTCACTGTCGAGAAACCTACCAAGCAGGGAGTGAAGGAAACCAGAAGAATTGCTGCATCAATATTGAGAGTTATTCGCTGTTTGAGAGAATTCCGAATGCTGAAACTTCACTCCTGTATTAACCATAAAATTTTGCATTTGCTTGATTATATTATTGTTATAGCTTGTGGGATTGTAAATGTACAAGATCCAATATTGAAATAGTTGTTGAAAATAATATTATTGATTGTTATATTTTGAAATAATCAACTCACAAATGATTCAGTATCTTGATTACTATTTTTCCATCATTTATGATTCAGACTATTTTCCACTGTAATAATTTCTACATCAGATTATGTTAACTATTTTTTTTTCAATTCAAGTTAGGCTAAAAGTCAAGATAAGATTTAATTTTCAAAGTATTTATGATATATTAGTAGTTCTTCTGTGATGTACCTAGTCTTTGTATGGCCCATATAGCCTGCATGGCTCAGTGCCTTTCATCTGTGTTTATGTACAAATACTTTTACAACCATTACTTGAAATAAAGGAATATTATCATTACATTTTTTGGGTCCGGTCCTGGCAAGCTAGCAAATAGCAGTGGAAGTGAACGCTTATCGTAAAATTGTAGTATATCGAGAAAGACGAAAATATAAATTTGGAAAACTGCACTGATAAATAACAATACCAACAGCGTATGTGTAAATAGTGAATAAAAACAAAATTCATCACATTCATTGAAAAACGGGAAGTGGAAAGCTTGAAGATCATAGCATCAATTAAGTCAATTGAAAGAAACCCACAAAAACAATAGCAATAAACCAGAAAAAGATAAATATCCAACAAATTTGCGATGTAACCGAGAAGCAAGCCAGCTCGAATGACTGGTCTGAGGGTGAATATAGTAACTTTTAGGCAACAGTGCTGAAGACGCCAAAAATCAGTTATGGAGCAGAACATGATAGAAATTAAAGGAATGTTTAAGCAGATAAATGAACAGCTGAAGAAAGTAGAAGAAAAGCTTGTTAGAAACACAGATGCAATTATAGAATTAAAAGAAGAAAACGGAAGAAATTAATCACAAAACAAGAGAAAAGAATTGAGTCAATTGAATTTAAAATTTGAAGAAATAACTTGGCAATCCAGGGAATTGATGACAAAGAAGGAGAAAGGGCAAATGAAGGGGCAGCTAAAGTTGAAGGAATCATGAAAAAATAGGAATGCATCTTAATGGTTACAATGATCTAGTAGAGATCAAAAGACTGAGAGTGTTTAAAGAAGGAAAGAAGAGACAAATACTCATCAAACTAAGATCATGGGACACAAAGATGGAAATATATCAACACACGAAGAATTTAAAAGGATCAAATATATGGATAAATAATGATTATACAAAGGCTGTTCAAGAGAAAAGGAAATACTGAATGCCCATTATGAAGGAAGCCAGGAAACAAGGGCATAAAGCGATACTAAAATACGATACTTGAAATTGATGGCATTAAATATGGATGTGAACATTTCAAAAGTCAGGAAAGAGATATCCAAGAGGATTCGAAACGAACAGCAGCTGAGAGATCACCAGAAAGCATAACACCTTAAGGCCGCTGCACAATTACCCGGGAACGGGAACGTGAACTGGAACGAAAAAAAAGTTAAGATACACATATTTTATTGTAACCATGCACAACCAATTTCCGGTAACGAGAACGAGAAGATGCCCGGGAACGAGAACTGGAAAGTTGGCCAAGTTTTAACATTCCCGTTACCGTTGCATTCCCGGAACCAATCACAGCACAGGATATATAATGCTAATAGTTGAGCCAATAGGAAAGCAGCAGCTTGTTTGATGCAAACATAACCATACATAACCTCGTTGCATGAGAATCTCTCACACTAATGTAAAAGTGGCCCCAAAAAGAAGCAATTAATGTGCTGGCAAATTTTATTGAGAGGAAGAGGCCAATAATAACATCCACAAGTTGACAGTCTTTTAGAAAATAAAAAATGTCAAACATCCCTACTATTTCCGTTCTAGTTCTCGTTGTTGTGCATCTAAATATAATATTTCGTTCTCGTTTCCGTTCTGGTTCTCGTTCACGTGCCGGGCAATTGTGCAGCAGCCTTTAAACTCTTGTCGCGTTCAAGTTGGTGCTAGAAGGGCTTGTTCGAAAAATGATTTACCTTCTTCCTCGGTTAGCGGTAGGCGCAGCGTGACACCGAGTAGGGCTACTGCGAACCACACTCAGGGGGAAAACAACATCGATCCTCCGCCAGCGGCTTCTGATGTTTCTGGAGTGACGCAAGTCGGCTCATCTACGACCACAAAAGCCGGAACGCCCAGGAAGCTCATGAAGTGGACTATCGAGCTAAACTCATTCATTATGCGCTCCTACTTTGAAATCACCAAGATGGAAACTGATGAGACAACATACAGATACGCCGTCCACCGTGCATTCGTTGAACATTTTCCAGAATTTCAGCATCTTAGGGAAGAACGTATTGCTGACCAATGTCGAAGTATTGTGAAAAACAATCTACTACCCGGTCCGACTTTGCAACAAATTCAGGGAGAAGTCCTTCTTGACCTTCAAGATGGAGAGAATTACCGATCATGATACACATGAATCGGAGAATGCACAAGGAGACCACAATGGCGTTGAGGAAACAAACAATGATTGCGACAAAACTCCCGATAATGACTATAATACCGAACTTTGTAAAGCACTAGCGGAATTTAATGGCACCCATACACCGGCCAAAATGACCAAAGCTGCGAAACAATAAGAGCACTAACAGCATACTAGCAGCTGTGAACTTACTACTGCAGGACCATGTTAAAGACTGCGAATCACAGTAACAGCTTCACACTCTTATCTACTGTGGAGCAGTGGCAGTGCTTCGAAGTCACAATCAACAAATCCAATTCCCCAAGAACAATCGGGGTAAGGACTACAAATAGCTCAAGCCTTGGTGGCAACGCCGTCTGGAAAGTTCCGTTGATGACATTATAAGGGAATTGGGGCAGCTTACAGAGTTTAAAAACAACTTGAAACCGTCTAGGCGCTTAACAAACAGAGTGACAAAGATCTATCGAAAAATCAAAACTTTTACTGGTCACCTACAACATAAACAACATGTATGTGAATATATGGATTTACTCAGACAGAAGTTAAAGGCAAAATCCAAACGTTTGTCACGATATGTCAAGTGCACGAAAAGGAAACAACAGAATTCAATAACAATCAGAAGTTATTTTACAGGCAACTAAACGGTACAGTGAACAATCACAACCAAAGACTCCCAAATAAAGATGAGCTAACGGAGTACTGGTCTTCTTTATGGTCGAACCCTATCGAACATAAATCCAACGCTCACTGGATAAGAACAGAGGAGGAAACAATAAACATTGAACCAATGCCTTTCGTTAACAACAAGCGAGGTAACCGAAGCTATAAAGAGCACCAGTAATTGGAAGACACCAGGAGTTGACCATGTCGAAAGCTTTTGGTATAAGAAGTTTGACAGTCTGCATGAAGCAATGGCAAGATCATTTTCACATATTCTGCAACATCCAGAAGATACACCACCATTTCTGACACTGGGTTCGAACCACTTGCTTCCCAAAACGCATCAAACTCACGATCCTACGCAGTATAGACCTATAACAGCCATCAATTTGAAGTTTGTTAAAAGATCAAGATGGCAAAAATATTTTATCAACTGCTAGAAAAACTGGCTTTCTTGGGCTCATGGTTTGCTTAGCAAGTGTTAAAAGTTTGTTTGAAGATCTTGTACAAAATGATGTGTTAAGCTTTCTTCTCACATACAAATTAACCCTTTAAGGTTTACTGGGATAATATCTTTCCACCATATATAACGTAGGCCACTAATGTTTTCTGGGAAAATATCATCCCAGGATATTAATATACCTAGATATATACATGCTGCCATCTTTTCGCCAATAGAAGAAGCACCGTTCTAGCAAAGAACTATTTGGTGGGAAATTATTATCCCACTGGTTTATCAGAAAGCATACATATTTTAAAAGTTATGGTTGTATATGTTTTTGTTGCTATTGTGCATTTTTTCATAAAAAATAAAAGCAAATATTACCAAAAAAATGTAAGTACATGACATAAATACGTATTAGTCTCAAATTATAGTGAATTTGTTTTAAATAGCGTTGATGTTTAGACACAGTACACGTAAAGTTGTGAAAAAAGAATTTGAGGTTAGGATTTGTACATTTTATATTTAGTTTTTTTCTTCTGTTAAATTATAATTGAGAAGGGTAATATTTGATATATATACCAGTCAATATACAAACTGTGGGAAAAAAATATAATTTTAAGTATCTGATACTTGGCTGGGCTGAAATTACACGCAAAATCTCATTTCATCTGTTTTTTTGCAGTGGCATTGTGCGATTTTTGTTGTTTTGTAGTCAACATGTGGCAGCACAAAAATTTGTCAGATAAACAGTTGGAAGAGCTGATGAATGAAGAAGATATCACTGATGATATGGCTATTGATTCTGAATGTGAGGGTGATTCAGATGGAGAAGATAACATGCCAGAGTCAATGAGTAGAAATTACAAATCAATATCCCTTAGAAGCTCGTCAAAAAGTTCACCATTCACATTGAAACAAGATCAGCAATTTCCTAGTGATCCTGAACAAAAACAAGAATCAGAAGATGTATTTCATACAAGTAGCTCAGATTTTGCTCCAGTTCCCTCTCCAGAAATATTAAATAAGCCATCTACACAAAATACCAGTTTTTCAAGACCCAAACGTCTTAAAAGAAAGCAAACACTTCACCTATCAAACTTTTTCGGAAGATTCAGATGATTCCATTGGAGACCCGGATTACGAAGGAGAAAACGAATCTAAACGCCGACAGAAAAGGAGACCGAGAGCAGTGAAGAAGAAATAGAGCAAGAAACAAGACAAAGTTCGAAAACCAAGAAGGGTACAAGTGAGAAGAAATTTGATTGGACTAAATGCACACAACTACCAGACATGTATAGTAAATCTCAGTTTACTGAAAATGTGGGACCAAATGATATCGACGTAGACAGTCTATCGATATTTCTGAAGTTTCTTCTGATACCTTCCTTACAAAAATAGTGAAGGAAAGTAATTTATACACTCAACAATTACATAAGATCGATGACTTTACAATAATTACACTAGACGAGTTGAAAGCATTCTTTGGAATTTTGGTATTTATGGGCATTCACCCATTACCTAGTATAAAATTATATTGGTCTGAAGACGAACATTTTCATGTTGATCGGATTGCGAGAGTTATGGCCTTGAAGAGGTTTTTATTCATATTGAGACACCTACACCTGAATGATAATTCAAAAATGCCTACAAAAGGGACAGAACAGTTTGATAAACTCTATAAGTTACGTCCTCTGATTGACCACCTTGCAAGTACTTTTCCAAGCTTGTATAAACCTTCCCGTAACATTTCTATTGATGAGTCTATGATAGGGTACAAAGGAAGATCAAGTATGAAGAAGTATATGCCAATGAAGCCCACTAAAAGGGGCTTCAAAATTTGGGCTTGTTGCTGCTCTTAAACTGGATATTTGTTAAAATTCGATGTCTACACTGGAAAAAATGAAGATGGTACAGTTGCTCAATGCCTGGGAGAGAAAGTGGTCTTACGCCTATCGGAACCTTATGCTGGAAAAAATTACTGCTTGTATTTTGAGAACTACTTTTGCAGTATTACCCTCCTTGATGTTCTCCTTAGTAAAGAGTTATTTGCTTGCGGCACCTCACGTGTAGATAGAAAATATTACCCTAAAGATATTTTCAAATCTGATAAGGAGTTACAAAAATCTGAGTTTGATTTTGCCCAATCAGGCAACATTGGAATAATAAAATGGAAAGACCGAGGCACAAAATGTGTATCTGTTGCATCCACAATTCATAATCCCGGAGAAAAAACAACGGTTTTACGACGCAACCAAAAAGGCGAAAAAGTACCTGTAAATTGCCCTAAAATGATATCATGTTATAATAAATATATGGGCGGGGTGGACTATTTTGACCAAAACATGTCATTCTACAATATGAATCATAAATCTAGACGATGGTGGATCAATGAATACTTACTAGAAGCTTGTCTTGTAAATGCCTACATCCTCTATAAATTTTCAGCGAGAGCAAAAATGATAAAAACTTTGAGTCAATTGAAATTTAGATCATTATTGGTAAATCAACTAATAAACAATTTTTGCAGCAAAAAAAACCCGGTTTTTGCCCTGCAAAAGGAACCGCGAAAAAAAGAAACAACCCTGATGGCATGAAAACGGTACAAAATGTTATTAGACTTTCGAACGTAGGCGATCATATGCCCACAACGATTAAAACTTATAGGAAGTGCGCTCGGTGTAGTACTAAAGCCAAGGAGAAACGAAGCAACATTATTTGCTCTACCTGTAATGTCGGTCTGTGTAAAAATTGTTTTACCCCATTCCATAAGTCTTACTTGATTACTTCAGTTTGATTATATAAGATGTTTCGTAGTTTTATGTAAAACTAAATGTTTAGTTTATTATTTGATAAACATTTTGTACTTTTATAATAAAATTACACATTGAAATGACACTTTAGATGAGAATCTGTTTTCTATTTCATGCAGATGGGAAATTATTCTCCCAGTGAACTTGTATGGATAGTCGTCCCACTAAAAGTTCTTTGGGATAATAATTTCCCACCTCAAAAGAAAAATAACCAGTAGAGAAAAAAATATTTTTGTGCTACTAAATGACGGTTCATGGAAAAGCACTAGTAATTTTTTGTTTAAAACGTTTCTCAGACTTCTGCAACTTGAAGGGTTAAGCCAGGACCATCTCGAGATGTTTTTCTCAGTCATTCGTAGTAGGGGTGGCTTTTCAAACAATCCAACAGTATATCACTTTGAAAGTGCCTACAAAAGACTCTTGATTCATTCTGAAATAGCCACTTCCGATAGTGCCAATTTCCTCGCCCAGGATAACACCTCAATTCTAAATGTCAGTGCTAAAATTCCAAATGGAAGTGTAACTACGGACATTTTGCATGAATCTGTAGAAATTTCGGATGTGGAAGGACGGCAGTACTACTGTGCCTAAAGGATATAGCTGCGAAATAGGAAAACAGTTGGAAAACTGTGAAAAAATGCCTGTTAAAAAGTTTGAAAAAATCGCAACTACTTTGCCTGCAATTACTCCAAGCGAACTAAGTACCGACCAGCAATGCCTTTATGAAATCTGTACTGCAATTTCCACAGGAAATATTTCTTCAAGTTTCTCGAAGAGAGGACCAGGGAAATTGAATTGTAGTGCCCCTCGTATAAATTAATTAATTTCAGGTCATTCACAAAATAGCGTCAGCAATAATACTTTTATAATATTGGATATATATATATATATATATATATATATATATATATATATATATATATATATATATATGAGACGATTTATGTGGGGATGTGGCAATAAAATACCAGAGAGTACTCTTTTTAAAATATATTCCAAGCTTTCGAATATAACATATTCATTCTCAAGGACTGAAAATTATTAGGATGGTCAAATTATAAAATAAATTAATGTTAAAATTTACTTACATTATTTAAACGAGGATGTCGGTATAATTGTAAAAATAGATAAAAATAAAATTTTATAATTGACATAAACGTTCATTACAAATTAAACTCAAAAAACAATATGACATTCAATATGACATTAAACAAAAATTTTAATTTTCATCTATAAAGGTCTATTCGAATAAAGTTAATTTTGATTGGAATTTGAATTTTGTAAAGATTGTTTTTCAAAATTCAAATTCCAATCAAAATTAACTTTATTCGAATAGACCTTTATAGATGAAAATTAAAATTTTTGTTTAATGTCATATTGAATGTCATATTGTTTTTTGAGTTTAATTTGTAATGAACGTTTATGTCAATTATAAAATTTTATTTTTATCTATTTTTACAATTATACCGACATCCTCGTTTAAATAATGTAAGTAAATTTTAACATTAATTTATTTTATAATTTGACCATCCTAATAATTTTCAGTCCTTGAGAATGAATATGTTATATTCGAAAGCTTGGAATATATTTTAAAAAGAGTACTCTCTGGTATTTTATTGCCACATCCCCACATAAATCGTCTCCGTTACTGAGTTGGCAAATATTTCTAGTAATTTATATATATATATATATATATATATATATATATATATATATATATATATATTTATCAACAATGATATAAAAGTATTAGTAAGCAAAAAATAAATAGTTTTGCAATTGAAGATATAGTACATTTTTACATTTTACAAATAGATATTATTAAGGTGATCTCCAACGAGGTCGTTGCTACTGACTGGAGTTCATTTGTTCATAGTATATTGCACATATAATTATTTAATAAAAAGATAAACCTGAAGTGACAATGGAATAAGTGTTTTTAATTAACAACAACCCCTAAACCATTACAGAATCATTCCAGGTGGTTAACTACAGCCAATCAGATTTTGAGATTATATGTTGCAACCGAAAATCCATCAACAAATCTTAACACTCTCATCGCCGTGTGTATCATTTTTGATACACCATGGTTTACTTCGTGCAGGCCGCGTGTATTGAAAATGATACACCGATTATTATAGTGTCTAGAACTGCGGTGTATTCGTTGCAATACACCTCCCATATGTTGAAGCCTGTGGCCTGTGACTATATATATTTTCTGAAAAATTGGCCTGGGTGTGAGATATAGGATATCTTCTGATTATGCAATGAGGAACATATAAAGGAGAAACCGGTAATATTTTACAAATAAACAATATTACTTTTGGATAAAAAAAAATTGTTTTATTCATGGAAAAGTACAAAAAACAAAGTATCCTAAAATAATAATAAAAAAATGGGGCTCAATGAAAACGTACAAAAAAATACAAAAAACAAACTATCCTAAAATAATAATAAAAAAATGGAGTTCAATGCAAACGGTTGAAGCAGTCTCTACAAAAATATGGTTTGTTGTCGCAACTGTCACAGACGGTTTTTACTTGCGAAGCCATCTTTTTTGTACCATTCACAATCTTGCCGTGTTTTCCATATATTCGGTAGCATTCAGTGCACCGACCCCTTTTCTTCTGATCATGCTCAATCAGATGATGAACCTTTCTCTTGTTCACACCTGCCCTCTCATTACAAACGAGAAGAGATCTTATAACTTGTTCTCTAAACTGAGTTATCGTCAACTTTGAAGAGTGTACGGTGTTTTCACAGTATAGGAAGTAAGCATTCACAAGGGATGTTCCCCATATAACCTCGATCATCAATTTCCTATACCATTTAATACCCCTACGAAGCGCTGTATTGTACGAAGCCAACTGATCGCTAACATCGACTGAAAATTTCCCAGTATCGTAGTCTACAACGCATGTAGGTTTCTCGGTTTCCTTTCCGGTTTTTGACGTAACAGTTTGGGTATCAGTTCCTAGATGAGTGGTAGACAACATCATGACGTCCCTTTTGTCTTTCCACTTGAGGACCGTAATGCCTTCGTCTGATTCCTTGGCAATAATTTCACCCTTTCGTAGTTTGGCGGATTTAATTTCATCAGGAATATACTTTCTGTTTTTGCGGAGAGTACCCACAGTGTGTGTGCTGTGGGGCAGTAGTTTGTAAGCTAAGGGTACGCTTGTGTAGTAGTTGTCAATATATAATATTCTACCGTCATCCAAAAGATCATTGACTAATTTCAAAACCACATTTTCAGAAGCTGACATATTGTCATCTTTATCTTTGCCTACATAAACGGACATGTTCCAGGTATAGCCCTTATCGGTGCATCATTTATATAGTTTTATTCCATATCGATGCCTCTTGGAGGGGATGTACTGCCGGAAAATCAATCTTCCCCTCCAAGGTACCATAGTTTCGTCTATGCAAATTTTCTGGCCTGGCGTATATGAGGACTTGAAATTACTTACAAACATCTGAAGAATATCGTCTATTTTGTACAAACGATTCTGATGATGACCCTCGTTATCTGCGAAATGCCAAAATCTTAGCAGAAGTTCAAATCTATTCCGCGGCATAGTGTATTTTGGAAGGGTGAATGCATATAGGTCACTTCGGCTCCAATAGTCTACTAACTTAGGTACTTTGACCAAGCCCATCCATCCAATCAAGGCGACAAATTGGGTCATTTCTGTGATATCAGTGGGTACCCATCCGTGCAATCGTGACTGAGGTGGAACATCAGTTTTTTCTAGAACCTGAGTTGCATAAGCGTTCGTTTCGTTTACCATTTTATTCAAAATATCATTTGTCAGGAAGAGGGTAAAGTAGTCTACAGGCTCCGCTAATGCTAAAATACCACTGACATTGCTATCCATTCCACTGGTTCCTGTAAATGGAATGTTTTTTTGATTTCCAACTGGATCGTTCCATAACATGTTGGCATAAAAATCGACGTTGGCAGCAGGACGTTGAGGAGAAGAAGATCTGCTGCTGTTTTGTGATGAGGAAACGTCATTATCAGATGCTGTACTATCCGTATCTGATTGGTTATCCGTATCTGATTGGTGATAGGTCGGGTCAGCATCCGCGTCATCTACGTCTTCTTCACTCATGTCTTCTTCAAAGATATCAGGATCAACCCTACTCGTACTGGGCTGCTGCGAGTCTTCTAATAAGGATTGGTTGTTGACTGGCGGAGACGAATCTACTTCTTCTTCGAACATATAGACTGGATCATCTGGGTACTCCCCAGTCTCGTGCATTTTTTCCACTAGAAGTATAGTACTTTTTAGGCATTGTGTTTTTATAGTCACTAAACTAACACACCTGCACTTCTTAGAACTATTCGTTATTGTGACAACTTAGGGTTAGTTCTTACAGCTCCAGGGAATCCAGCATAACACTTCTATATCTGAAACAAAAGAAATAAGTGCTAAAACATTAAAAAAAAATGGTGTATCAAAATTGATACACCCGGCCTAGGGTACCAAAAATGTCCAGAATTTTTTTTAATATATTTCAAAAAATGAAAAGTGTGGAATGAAACTAATCACGGGAATTGTTTAAAAAATAACATTACTAACATAAAACAGTTTCGGCCTGGGGTAAAAAAATTCAATATTTTGGCTTGGCGATGAGAGTGCTAAAATTGTAACCCAATATATCATGGAAGTATATGCTGTTTCATGGTTTGAAATAAAATCTAAACCTTCCTGTAGGCATGGCAGCAAGCATATTTTTGGAATTATTCAAAAATCCAGATTCTTACCAGCAGAAATTAAAAATATTATTGATCCTGTGATTCAAAGAAACGGGTACTTTGCTCACCCAGAAAACGTGTTATTAGCTATGCTCGCTGATAGTAGAAAAATAGTAAGAGAATTAGCTTTGAGAAGACTGCTAAAAAGTAGACAACACAAACTATTAGGTCCAAAAGTACGTGAATTCAGAGTACCTTTATTAAATTTCAATGCCATAGACTACATTGACTTAATTGATTGGCAGTCAGTAACAATTACCTAGCCTCCCCTTACAGTGTCGATTTCTGATAGCAGTCTTATGGAAATGATCTCAGAAGTTTCAAGTTAAATTGAAATTTTCCAGCTTCCATGCCATTCACAAGCAGTGGAACGCTGCGTCAAATTGGTAACTGAAGCATCAACTGCAGTCGGTGGCTTTGACGCACGTGATGGTTATATAAGGTCCAAAATAGCTTCTAGAGCCGCATTGCCAATATTTGACACAAAAAGTCAATATTACAAAGTTTTGGAGAAATAAGAAAATTATGAGCATATATAATGGAATGCGGGCAGGCGGGCGGGTGGAACTCGATGTGCAGCCACCTCCACGTGGTGAGTTCTGGGTTATTTTCTTTTAAAAATATAGCCTTAATAAAATTTTAAAAGAAAATAAGCGAAGAGCTGCATAGAATTTAGAAAAAATTTTGATATATTTTTTTATATTCATGGCTCGTTGGGCAGCCAAAGAAAGTCACAACAAACAAAATATTTTGCGCAGTAATCAGCGGTTTGAAAAGGCACCTTTTCCGAATATAGGCATCTCCATATCTTCCAAACAAAAAAAATCGGCCATTTTCGCTCCACCCTACTGTACAACTCACCTTATTAATTAAATGACGCCCAAGAAAGTCATGTTTTTTAATTTTTTTTTCAAAAAACATATTTTCGAACCATTTATACCAATAATTTGATTAAACAGATAAGAGTTCCGTGAAAATATAAGTCAGCCACCTGGTAAAGTATGCCAAAATTCATCAGCAGTGAAAGGTTTTAACCCGGCATTAGTCGCCAAATGAGATTTTCTCTCACACTTTTTTTAAAGTCTGGTATATTTGCCTTTAGACACATTTCTGAGCGTTGTCATATCGGCTACTTTACTGGCTACTCCCACTTATATTCCTAGCATGATAAGTGTAAGCTCATCACCTCATATTAGTGTAGTGCAGAGTGTTTATCAGAAAGACGCTCTTCGTGTGAGATTTTCCCTCATTAGGCGACAAACCGTGTAATAAATTTAGCACCATATCTATAAATTTGTATTTGTTGTTTTAAACTAGTGTGGTGCGATGAGTCGTGGAAAAAGAATTGTAGACCTTGCACTTTTGAAGTTTGATCAAGAAAAAAATAAAGGTAAGCATTTAATTTCTTTTAGTTATCCGTACGAATATTGGTAAAAATCGAAATTTTGTCGAAGCTATACGATGTGTTTTTTAGTTTGAGTTTATCTGTCTGTTTGTTTTTCACCGTAAATATATATAGCAATTCTTGTTTTTTTGTCATTATAGTATTATATTAGGTAATCATTTTTTTTCAGATCAAAATGAACATCTTCAACCCCTCGGAGATGATAATGGGAGATTAGATGGTTCAGAAAGTGACGCAGAAAGTGATCACAGTCTTCACAACACAGACACAGACCAATCCGATTACGAAAATGAAAGAATTGCCGATCAAGGAAGTGAGGCTGAAAATGAGGAAATAATAATTGATGTCTTAGATGAAATCTTTTCTCAGAACGCTCCAATTTTTGTTGGCAAAGACAAAGTAACTAAATGGTTGAAGCACGCTCCTGTTATTAGGGGTCGTACAAGGAGACACAATTTGGTAACACATTTGCCAGGTATAAAAGGTCAAGCACGAAATGCAAAACTACCGCTAGAATGTTGGAAACTTTTTTTTCCTGACGAATCAATTCAAGAAGTGGTCGATTGCACTAATGAATATCTTCGAATAAAGCGTACAAAATATAGCCGTGAAAGGGATTGTAGTGATACTAACTTTGATGAACTAAGGGCTCTTTTGTATCTAGCCGGTGTCAAGAAAAATAGCCATGTAAATATTTGTGAACTCTGGACAGATGACGGAACAGCTCCTGAATGTTTTCGAGCAACAATGTCTCAAAGAAGATTTTATACTCTACTGAGTGCTCTACGATTCGACAGCATTGACGACAGGGATGTTCGCAAAGCTTCGGACAATTTGCCCCCATTAGGAAACAGTTTGATGGTTTCGTCCAGTTTTGTAAATCACATTACACAATTGGTGAATACGGAACTGTGGATGAGATGCTTGAGGCGTTTCGAGGTCGTTGTAAATTCCGGCAATATATTGCTAACAAGCCGGCAAAATACGGAATTAAAATTTATGCTTTAGTTGACTCTAGATCGTTTTACACCTCCAATTTGGAAATTTATGCAGGAAAACAGCCTGAAGGTCAATATAAAGTAGAAAATACAGCCTCTGGGGTAGTAATGAGGATTATAGAGCCAATTCTTAATACCGGTAGAAATGTTACCATGGACAACTATTTCACTTCCGTTCCACTGGCTAAAGAGCTTAAAATCAACCACAATATTACTATTGTTGGCACGTTGAGAAAAAATAAGCGTGGAATACCCCTTCAATTCTCAAATATTAAGGAACGGCCCTATTTGAGTAGTATGTTTGCCTTTTCAAAAGAAAGTGTATTGGTTTCATATGTTCCTCAGAAGAAGAAGAAAAAGAATGTACTTCTTTTGTCCACCATGCACGATGACGATGCCATAGATGAAGATACAGGTGACCAAGTTAAACCAGAAATTTAATTTTTTAAACCTTTTATAATTTAACTAAAGGTGCAGTTGACGTAGTTGACGAAATGAAAACATTGTACTCGGTTGCTAGAGTAAGTTGTAGATGGCCACTTACGATATATTTTTCAATGCTAAACATTGGCGGCGTCAATAGTTATATAATACATAAGGCGAATAACATTAACGATCCTATACCACCTAGACGTGCATATCTGAAAGAACTTGCTCTTTCTTTAATAAAACCTCACCTTATAAATCGGTCCCAGATTCCAAGCTTACCTTGCAGCCTACGAATGTCTATTAGAAAAACAGCAAAATTACCAACACCAGAAGTAAGACAACCAGAAAATACCAATGAAAGCTTTTGTACCTTCTGTCCTCGTCGAAAGAAGGAAAGAACAGAAAAGTCAAGAAAGTATGCAGAACTTGCCAGCGACCGATTTGCCCAGAACATACAATTTTTTCATGTCGGACCTGTGCTATGGGCATGGAATCTGATGAAGATTTATAAACATTATTCTTCTGTAACTTATAATAATATTGACTGTGCAATTTACAAATATAACTTATATTTTTCAAAAGAAATCCATTTTATATCCTAAAATTTTGTACATGAGAGAAACTCTCACGCGCGACTTATGATGGGATTTTATGCATAGCGACTAATGCCGGGTTAACAGTATATCAAGACAAAGAAACTCCGATTTGGAATTAAAATGCATGTATTGTGCGATTGCGAAGCAGGCAATGTCTCAGACTTCATAGTGTGCTTCAGCAAAAACATACCTCAAGAAGGAACATTCTATTTATACGGATAATTTCTATACCAGTCCTTCTCTTTCAACTTTTTTGCTGCGACATAAAACTAATTTGTGTGGAACTATAAGGCAATATGGGAAATATGCCCATTTTTGACAAAAAGCTGAAACAAGGTGAAACTGAGTGGAAAAGTTGTGATCATTTATTTGTACTCAAAGGAAAAGATGGGCGTGAAGTTGTGATGCTGACCAGAATGCAGACAAATAAATTGGCGACTTTACCAAAGATAAACAAATCTACAAATTAAAATGTTATAAAGTCGTTGTTGGAGTACAGCAGTCAAATGGGGGATGTTGACAGATCAGATGTGATGGTGATTAGTGCAGATTGTACTCGAAAATGCCTGAAGTGGTATGAAAAGTTATTTTTTCATTCGATTGACGTAACATTGCTAAACGCACACGTAATGTTTTCCACTAGACATACTAAGAAGGTTCCGTTTGCCAAGTTTCATCTAGCAGATATTGATCAACTCCTAGGAAGGTAACGCATTCTTTATTTCCAAGTGGTTTTAGATCATCTTCATTTTTTTTCTTGTCATTCAAACACGGTTAAACGTACACATTGCGATTTGGGTAATGCCAGGCTTCACCAGACATTTTCCTGTGCTAGTTCCACGAAAACCAGGCATTTCTAAAAATGGGTCCAGATGACGTTAGGTTTGTTCCCATACGAAGAAAAAAAGAATCCAGCTACATGTGCCAACAATGCGACGTATCAAGTTTTCAGAAACGGGTCGTACCGAAAGGATTAAAGATTCACGTAGCAAATTGCTTGAAACCAGTGGTCACACGACTAATAACTAAGAAAAGAGAAGGATGTAAAAATGAACTCAAATAGTTACGTGCGGGCAATCATCGATTAACTTTTAAATGTCAAGTTAATGCTTAATGCTATGATGATTGTTTCGCACGTACGATTTCCAATATCTGAAGATTCTTTTTAGATGAAGAACACAAAACAAAATAAATCGAAATATATTCATAAGTTACAAGTTTTGCTTCATTTTTATGCTGATAAATTAACTCCCATATAAAATGTGTCATTCGATGATGACAGTGCATCCCCTTCAATACAATTCAATATTTTAAAGACTGCACAAGGTGGGTCCAGACAACTGGCAGACGGCAAATGGACAACAGAAAATTAAATAGATAAATAAAATTTCTGCAACTAAAATTGGACTCGACAAAACAAATAATTAAATTACCAATCATTCTAATCGTGCTAGTAGTTTTCCAGTTAGCCAAAGCTGGAGTAAGTGACCAACAACTTATAAATATAATGGGACTCTCATCATCTTCTATGAAACCCTATCTCCAAATTGACATCACGAAAATGTTATAAGTTCCTTAGGAGCCTCGAATAGAGAGATCAAAATGAATATTCCACATGTGTGAATACCAGAGGAGATTTTGAAATCAGGACACCAAACCAATTAATTTATAACAATTTTGTATTTAATAACTGTTGATTCAAATAATTTAATTGTATCAATAAAGATAATTATTTTTGTTGTTCATTCATATATTAATTTATCTTGCCAAAACACACTCGAGCTTTCCTTTCAAGGATAAACTTCTTTTTGTGAGTCAAAATTTTTCCATCGGTAATTTTATGAGAAAAACTGACGTTACAAAAAGAAATTTATCCGATAAAAAAACTCGTGTTTTTACTGTTGATTATTTCCCTAATCATGAAATAGACCAATCAGACACCACCATTTTGTGTACGAAATCTGTTTAAATCCCAAGACCTGTTTAACCGCGATTAAATTTAGGATTTGTTGTTCATTGGAAAAATGTTACAAATTGTCAAATTTTATTATCAATAAAATCATTTGTTGTTGGTTTCAATCTAAGTTATTCAGGAAATAATCTAGACGTATACCACTCGAACTATAAATTTAAATCGATTTAACTGTCGAAATATTTTTTGGCATGATTTTGCTTGGAAAATAGCTATCTCGGGTTTTTATCAATTTATTGTGCATTCAACTATTTTCCAAGCAAAATCATGCTCAAAATATTTCTACAGTTTAATAGATTAAATTCATAGGTCTTGTGTCTTATACCCGTGACACGTCGACGTTTTTATGCACATTTCAGTATCAGACGTTTAGACGATGCACCGTCAGCAGCTGTAGTGTACAGTTGGGTGAAAAGATTCCGAGTAACAGTTTCTGCGATGAATCAGAAAGCAGCCGGTCGACCCAGAACCACGAGAACGCCAAACAATATCGACAGGGTACGGCGGGCTGTAAATCGACATCCCAGGCGGTCGGTACGTAAACATGCGCAATCACTGCAATTGATACGCGCTTGTGTTCAACGAATATTACGAAGGACAGGTTCGAGGGACTTAAGACCAACTAGGTAGACCCAGTATTTTCCAACGGCCGGTTGTCTACCACATTTTGCACCATTGCAATGTTTCTGTTCGATCATATGTGTTCACTTAATAAGGTCCCAACTGCATTTTCTTAGGTGATTGCTGTAAATTTGAATAAATAACAGAAACTAGAAAAGTATATCTACAATCAGTTCTTATTGAGGTAGGTACATTGGAATGTTCAATTTTAGAACTGCTTATAGAAAAACTTTTTTTATTTTTATTACAGTCAATACAAAGACGAGAACAAAAATTCTTGCGCCAAGTGGAATTATTCCTTTGCTATTCAGATCTGTTAAGGATTGTTGTTGGCGCCTGAATAAAGATGAAAGTAGTAGTACCACCTGAAATAAAATTTGAAATTAAAACAAATAACTATTTCAACCTTAGACTAATAATACGCCCAAGACACAAAGTGATTAATTCATAAAATGTATGTAAATAAATTTTTCGTCGCCAGTGGCGTGCTATTTTAAACAGAGATCACAACTTAAAACTACTAATACAATAGTACCATTTTTATTGTACCGGATGTCTGATTAAGAGAGGTATAGTTGTTCTAAAGTCAGTGTAATGACATTAAAGTAAAGCAATGTTGTCAGATATATTTTCTACAATTGTTAGACTCACTATACAAATGTTCTCCATACTTCAGTAAACTGATAGTTTGTGATGTTTTTAGAAAGCTAGTTTTGAAATATTTAAAAGAAAAGACATAATATAAATTCATTAGTAAGCATTAAAATAAGTGGCTTAAAATGGCTGGAAAAAGAAAAATTAATTAAAAACACTTTATGTATGTTACTGTATTTAGGAAAATTTTGAATAGCTGGGAATCGAATAAACCCAGTTCAGTATTTGGCATAATATAACGAAGTAACCGGTCAGTTTTAATGCCGTCCACTGTGTCAAAAAAAATTTTAACGACTTCACGGATCTTCAACCAGGGGTGTGTGAATTGTTTTGTAGAGAAATATTACTAATATAATATCTATTTGTTGGTTGAGTAAGGTTAGTTGATTAAGTGGCGTGAGTTAATTGTTATTAATATAATATTCATTTGTTCGTAGACGTTAGGGTGTTTTACAAATACAATGTAACGCGTTTCACTTCCTACACGTGGCGCCTGCCACACGAACACGTCACTATGGACACCCTTAATGCTAAATTTCGGTTCAAATCTCGGGCGCCAGATTTTTAACGTGGTTTGCTCCACGGCCCCTTGACTCTTAGCGTCAAGAGTTCCAGATAGCCTCAGATGGAGGTTACGGAAAATTCCAGGGGTCTTGTTGAATTTAATTTAACGAACTAATTACAACCCGGAAAAGCGAAATCTTGGTTCTCCAATCAATAAGTTGCGGTTAATAACGAAAAAAATAGGAATTCAAACCTGTAGTCTATTAATACTCTGTGGTCTATTTAATTTAAATAACAGAAAAATATGGTATTTACAACATATACCTGGTACTATAACGGACGTATCAGTCAGAGCCGGTCAAGTTATCAAAATACGGTCCAAATCGGCCGGGTAAACGAACAAGTTGTAACGGAGCCACTTCCAAGTTCGAGAAACCTTTAGGATTTAAATTAAAACAGAAACTACGATTTCAGCAATAAAAAAAATATATTGGTTCACGAGATTCACGAGACGGGGAAATAATGTTTTAAATCTGCCAGGTAATCGAACAAGATGTAACGCAGCCACTTCCAAGTTCGAAAAACCCTTTGGATTTAAATTAAAACAGAAACAACGATTTCAACAATAAAAAAGAATACCTTGGTTCACGGGACGGGGAAAGAACGTTTTAAATCTGCCAGGTAATCGAACAAGTTGTAACGGTGCCACTTCCAAGTTCGAGAAGCCCCTTGGATTTAAATTAAACCAGCAAACTACTTTAAAAAAAAACTGACTTAAAAATTTTTATTTAAAATAGACACGAATTCCGACACACAGAGTAAGAATAAATGACCCGGAAAAAAATTGATATATCGTTACTGGAAAGGTAAAAGGTCTAAAGCGCCACCCCAAAGAAAAATGTCCATCTCATATGACATAGCCCTGGCTGCAAATAATTTCCTTAAAAATAACATCCTTAAGAATGAAGGTTATCGTTTATATATACCACAAAGACAAGTTACCTCACGTGGAATAGTTAGAAGAATAGGGGATGCCCTAGACGAAGAAGATTTCATTAAGGAAGCTGAAGCCTTACGGGGTCTGGAGATGATTAAAATAATATCAGCTAAAAGGCTCAATAGAAGAACCAGAAATGAAAACGGAGAATTACAACTTCTTCCTTCCAATACATTTTTAATAACTTTTGATGGCAACAAATTGCCAAAAGAAATCATTCTTTACGACTGCATCATAGAAGTAGAGACATATGTAAGTCCAGTTATAATTTGCTTAAATTGTTTAAGATATGGTCATCATAAGGCTCAGTGTAGGGGGAAACCCAGATGCCCTCATTGTACCGAGAATCATAACATGCCTGAGTACACCAAGAAGGAGTTGGAACCAACCTGCGACCATTGCAGGGGTAACCACCTTTCAACATCAAAGAACTGTATGGAGTTTAATAGACAAAAATCGATCAATTCTGAAATGGCTAATAAAGGATATTCATATTTTGAAGCTGAAAGGCTGTTTCCTAGGCCACCGGGGGTGGCTGAAAGGAATAACTACGAAAATAGAAGACATGCAACAGAATTCCCACCCTTAACACAAGGTTCCCAACATTATACTCCAATTCCCTCTTCTAGTAATTATTCTGTGGAAGTTCAGAGATCAAGAAAAACTCCTCAGGGAAGAGGATATGACAGAGAGGCTCACGAACAATGCTTAATTAGTCAACCCACAAGAAGGCAGATGGGCTCAGTTACCAATTCTGCCATCTATAATGAAGGTAATGATAATAATGAACAGAATCACCTCGCTCCAGTGGCGAGCTTTAATGAAGGTAAGAGAAGCAAACTGATCTTTGATGAGAGTATAACTGATGATATTTTTAATAAGGAAGGATTTTCCTGCAGCGACTTAACCCATTAGCGCGTAGTGTTGCCACATGGCAACAACAAAAACGACACTACAAATGAAGTCCTAAGAAATAACAAATCTGTTCCGGTAGTGGGGATTATAGGCGAATCGTTACTTGAGGGTTGCAAGAATGTGGGCAATACGAAATATTTAGTAGTTTGTAATTAGTATAAGAGTACGGTCTGTTTTAAAAATGTTAAGGTTACGTGTTATCGAAAATATGGACATACGATTCGAGTAAGTAAAATCTACACCACATTTTTATAAAATTTTTAGAGGTTTTTTTTTCAAAGACATTTAGTAGATAGTCTAATGAAACTGTAGACATAAAAATTTTAATGTATTTTGAAAACGAATGTTTGCTATGCAGTTCGTAATAACAGTGTTGCCGGATGGCAACGCTACGAACTTGCATTACCTAAAATGAGATTTTTATTCTAGGAGAGGTTTTTCACTGGCAGAAGCGCTGGATATGATTGAAAATAATGATCTTGATGGAGATATCCTCTTAGAACCTCCTGATGTAAATGTGGACACAGACGAGGACTCCGCAGATGAAGAGAGCGGGTAGGATTTGCGTGCATCTTCATTTACCTAAAATATTTTTTTACTGTTTATATTTTTACAGAATTATTGACAATCTTACACCTCGTCAGTTACGAGCCGCCGCGGAAATAAGATTAGCAGATAATGAGAGAATTGGTATTGACTATAATGAGCATCCAAATATTGAAGCGGTATCAGATTCTGTACAATCGGAAGAAACAAAAAAAATGGATTTCAGAAAAATTAAAAGAAAAGAAAGAAAAGAAGAAACGGGGATCGCAATGGGATAAAAATGGAGATTTGGAGAATTCTAGATCAGTACCATTTCCCAACGCAAATTATGTTAGATATGAGAATATGAGTATGGTAGAAATTTTTGAGCAATTTATCGATGATGAAGTCATTCAGCTTATTGTAGAAGAAACTCGACGCTATGCAATGTTTTTAAATGGTCCTGATCCTGGGATAAGTTTTGACGAAATTAGATGCTTCATTGGAGTTTTATTCATTTCGGGTTACAACAACATACCGTCTAAGAGACGGTTTAAAAAATTACGCCGTTTCCGAGTCTATGCGACAAAGCAGATTCTTGCAAAATCTGCAGATTTCTTCACTTAGAAGATAATACAACGGACTATTATACAAACACTGGATAGACAATGCAGTTGTAACCATGCTTTCATCATCATATGGTACTCAACCAGTCAGTCATGTCAAACGATATTCCCAGAAAGATAAAAGGCATATTTATATTCCCATATCACAAGCGATTGCTCAATACAATAAATACATGGGGGGAACTGATCAGATAGATCAAAACGTAGCTTGCTACCGTATTGGCATTCGTGGGAAGAAATGGTATTGGCCCATTGTAACGTGGTTGCTGGATATGGCACTGCAGAATAGCTGGATATTATATAATAAGAGTAAAAATAAGAAGATAAGCCAACTAGATTTCAAGCAAGAAGTCGCTAATGCCTATATTACAAAGTATGGTAATGCAAGTAAGGGAGCTGGAAGACCATCTACATCATGCGCTTCTTCAGCAGATAGT
Organism: Lochmaea crataegi; assembly: GCA_947563755.1. Lineage (NCBI taxonomy): Eukaryota > Metazoa > Arthropoda > Insecta > Coleoptera > Chrysomelidae > Lochmaea > Lochmaea crataegi. The sequence goes on from OX387429.1 coordinate 42,932,006, forward strand.
CGCATATCAGATGAAATTAGGTTTGACCGAATCGATCACCTAGTGAAACGAACAGAAGAGAATAAAAAACGAAGATGTGCCAAACGTACTTGTACATTGTGAGAACAATGTGTACCAAGTGTAAAATATCTCTGTGCTTGGACTGTTTTGCGAGTTTTCATACACGTTAAAAAATTATGTTTAAAACTGCATCGATGTTAATACTTTTTCTAAATAAAATCGATTTAAGTAATTATAGGCTTATTTTTAAAATGTGGGTAGTGCAGGCGCTTAGCGTTGCCATATGACAACATCATTTTTCTCAAAATCTATAAATGAAATGAAAAAAGTTTATTGAAACAACTTGTTTTTTAAACTGTTTTGGTCAACATGCTTATTAAAAAAATTGCAGGTCTTAAAAAAAATTATTTCGCGCGCTAATGGGTTAAAGAGTCTCTGTGGGAAAATTAACCAAAAATTAGTTGACCTAAAAATTAATCGTACTGTGGCCTTTGTTTAAGGGCACTTCAACTTTTCACTAAGAAGCTCTCACCAGGGGATTTAAACTCCCAGGTGAGGACCAGTCTATCCTTTGTTTTTTTTCTTTTAATTATAGTTAGTTAAATTTTTGTTTCGTTTTTAAATTATCAGTTCCAAATGAATTGCATTAGGGTAGATCCATTTTTATCCCTAGATACAACATGATCAGAGTGGACAGGGATAATAGCTCTGGAGGTATTGCTATCATTTCTAGGAAAAATTTGTCATATAAAATCATAGACACAAGTCAGGCATTATTTCCAACCAGGTGTCACTGTTTGGCCGTAGAATTAGACAATATAATTTTTATTTCAATATATAATCCGCCTGATATTAGGTTAAATTATTTTTGTTTGCAAAGGTTATTTAATATGGTAAATCGGGTGGGCAAGCCAATTATGGTATGCGGCGATTTTAATGCCCATGATCCAGCCTGGAGTCCGAGGGACCAAGATCGAAACGGGAATATTTTGCTGACAATTATGATAAATTAAAAGTTTGTCATACTAAATGATGGTTCACCCACCAGGGTTGAGAGACCCAATGAAAGAGCCCCTGATGTCATTTTTTGTTCAGCTACTCTGGTAAATAATTTCAATTTTTCTGTTAGCAACGATCATGAGAAAAGCGATCACCTTCCTGTTATATTGACTAATCCAAATATTGGTGATCAGGTGAGCCAAAATTTCATACCCAAATTTAACCTTAAAATGGCTGACTGGGAGGGTTATCAGGATAATATAGTAGATAGTTTTGAATCATGTTTTCCAACCATCTATACGCATTTTCACCAAATTTTAATAAATGCTGCTAACTTAGCAATCCCCAAGATTAAGGGGTATGGTAATGCCAAATTTTAATAAATGCTGCTAACTTAGCAATCCCCAAGATTAAGGGGTATGGTAATAAGTGGAATGTTTGGTGGGATGCCGAATGTGCTGCCATCTACCAAGAAAAAAGATCATCCTTTAAGGAATATAGACAAAACATGAATTTGGAATATTATTTGGTGTATAAAGAATTACAAGCTAGGTGTCATAGATTACTAAAATTTAAAAAAAAGAATAGTTTTATGAAATTTTGTAATACTCTCTCCCCTGATCAACCAATAGGAAAGGTTTGGCGTTCAATCAAAAGGTTCAAAACTAGCTTCAACTACAAAGGCAAATACTATAGGTAAAGATTTGTTGAATCATCTGACAGGAGCGGGAAAGGCCGTGCAAACCAAGCATTTACTCGAATTAGAAGGTGGGCCTTCAGTTGAATTTAGCTTGGATGAATTATCTGTCACGCTTGGATCAAAGAAAGATACTTGTCCAGGTATAGATAAAATTTCTTATACAATGATACAAAAGCTCCCCCCAATAGCTTCCCAATTTCTTATTGATCTAAGGTATAGTAGACATACCCTCGCAGTGGAAACAGCAGTTAATTGTTTCCATATTAAAGCCTAATAAAGATCCAGTAGATTATTGATCCTATAGACATATTAATATGTCCAATTGTTGTTGCAAGATTTTTGAAAGCTTAATTAAAAAAAGATTAGGATGGTTTTTTGAAAATAGATTATTTTTACATGATGCCCAATCAGGCTTTAGACGTAATAAGAGAATTTATGAAAATCTGGCAATCATATCCTGTTCAGCTGTAATACAAATTTCAAATAATAATAAAATGGTTGGTGTTCTGATTGATGTCGCGTCGGCGTATGATAATGTTGACATCAAACTGTTGTACTCTAAATTGAAATCTTAAAAAGGTATAACAAGCAAAGGCATCCCCCAGGGATCGCCTCTCTCCCCACTACTTTTCAATATCTATGTCAACTCTCTTCTCGAGGTAATTCCTCTAGATGTTTCCTTAATACAATTTGAAGATGACATTCTGTTACTTCATAAAGGGAATGTAAATATGACTTTTCGCATAAACAGTTCCTTGGTAGAAATTAAACAATGGATGGATTATCATAAACTGAGCATTAGTGCACATACATCTAAGGCCATTATATTTCAAAAAACCAGTAGGTAAGTTAGGGGCTCGTCCAAACATATTATATAATAATGAAGTCGTTGAATGAGTTAATTCCATGACATATCTGGGGGTTAACCTCGATCATAAATTATCTTGGAAAAGTCATATTGAGAAAATTAGAGCTAAAGCCACCAAAGGGATTAATTTATGGAGCTACATTGCCAAATCTTGGTGGGGGTCTAACCCTAGTACTATGCTGACATTTTACAAAGCTTTTGTTCGAGCCCACTTGGACTTTGGGTCAATAATTCTCTCATGGGGGGTGTGTAAGAGATTTGGAGCGGTTAGATAGAGTTCAGTTTCAGGCCATTAGAAGTAGCCTAGGCTTAATAAAATCCACCCCCATAAACATTCTATTAGCAGAGGCTGGAGAGTGCGATCTAAGTCATCGCAGGTCTTGGTTGGCTTCTAAATTCTTAGCAAAAAATGCTTCTCTCACTAAAAGTAAAGTATATAATTTAGTTGCCGAATTGTACATTGAACATAATGATAAAATTAACTTATGGGAGAGGAAGGTTACTCCTCCATTAATAGAGGTTTTTGACATTGTGTCTGTTCTTGTAGACAAAATATTAAAATATTTTAAATTACCGTGCTATTATTTCTCATTGGAGACTCAATATTTTAATACAAAAGTAATAGATTTAAATTTGGATAAACACAAAATGAATAAGTGGGAATTTACCCATAAAGATTTAAATAAATGGGGTAATTCTGTTCATAAATTTTTTACAGATGCTTCAAAATCTCAAGATGGTCGGGGATTATTCTAAAGAGGCAAAGATCTCAGTATCTATGGGTTGTCCTAATGAATTTAGCATTTGTACAGCGGAAGTATGCGGTATATACACTGCCTTATAGACTCGTTACAATTGAGCATGTGTATTATTTTCTCAGATTCTCTCAGCGCATTAAATAGAATTACGTCCCAGGGACTTTCTGGCAAGACAGATCAGATTACCTTGCAAACTAAGGAGCTTCTATGGTCAGCTCATGTCAGGACATGGAATTGGTCTGGTTTCCGAGCCACACCGATATTCCTGGTAATGATACCGCTGATAAACTAGCTTATGTTGGAAGAGATTACGAGCCTACTTTCTCTAAAGTCGGCTATAGGGAATTTCTACCATATCTTAAGAATTACTTATGGATATCCTGGGAGAGCAAATAGATAATTATGTCCGAATGTAGAGGGGCTATGTATGCCAGTATTCATCACAAACCTTATAGAAGGCCATGGTTTAAAATGCTCAATAATAGTTCGAGAGCCTTCATCACTGTGATGTGTAGACTTCGAAGTGGGCATTGTTGCTCCCCAGTCCACCTGCATCGTATTGGAGTGAAGGAAGATCCTTATTGCATCTGTGGTAAAGTGGGGGAAGTGAAGCATATATTCCTAGACTGTAGATTAAACACTGATAGCTGTAGCAAATTGTATAAATCCTTGCTTGGCAGTATTAGCACTGGTCCTGTTTGCATTAATAACATTGTACATTCTACATGCTTAACCTCTATGCGAGATTTAATGAACTTCTTAGTGTGCAGCAACTTGAAGTTATAATTTCTATATTTGTATTGTTCTTTTCTGAGTCTTTAGCCGCATTACAGTAAAAGAAAGAATAATTGTGTTACCTTTTAAAGAAAAAGTGGTGCACTTACCACGACTCTGGGTGCATGGTAACTTACTCTTTTCAAGTGTATAATAAAATTACTGTGGAATAGTTCACTGTGTGTAGCTATTTTCTATATTCTTTCAGTTGGTGATAAACAAATTGACAACCAAGTAATTGAATTGAATGTTGACGTATGAGCTAATCTGACTTGATAATAAGGTAGGAATGTTTATTTATTCTGATCAAAACTACATCATAGAAGATGTCTCTTTATGCTAAAGGTTTAGTCTAACGAAAAAAACCGTAACAATGGTAAGTTATAATAATTACAGTTTACAGTGAAACAATATTTAAATGTATTATTATTTTAAAGATTTCACTATATAGTACACCAATAAATAACCAGTAAGAGTAAGTATGTACTGTAAGTATCGTACTTGTTTGTACTACGGGTCTTTCTTTCTCGCTCTACTACTATTTACTCCGCCGCGGCCGCTAACGTTGACGTAAGTCGCGCTTGGTCTCATCGTACAATTGTACGGCACGCACTGTACGGCACAATTTGATGTACTGTACGAATTGTGCTAGTACAACCAATTGAACTGGTTTTGCCCATCACTAGGCTTCAGAGCCAACATTGAACCTGGGATAAGTTAGGGCAGCGTATCCGAAGGCATACACCAGCCCCAAGAACTGCCCAGGAGCTGAGAGAGTTGTTCTTGTAGAAGTGGACCTACATGGATCAGAATGTAATTTAATTCAGAGTATGCCACGTCGAATGCAAGCAATCATTAATGCAAGAGGTTTTTTTTATTCGGTTATCTAACGTCGGTCTATTTCTGCAACTCAGGCTAATCACCGACGCCGGGAGCACTCTACCCCTAACCGGAAATTTTGCCGACTCCACTAGTGTTCCAACCAGTGTTAGGGATCTTTATTGAGCTCAACATCCATGGACTCGGGACATCGGTTTTACGTCTCATCCGAAAGAGGGCATATCTACATTATACCTAGTGCTCATTGGTATAATGCCTGCGAGCTGTGATATGCTACTGACCCTAGTAATCTAAAGTGTTTCTCCAGTGGTCACCCATCCAAGTACTAGCCTCGCTCGAACTTTCTCGCATCAGAAGCGTTCCACTACAAAGTCCGCAAGAGGGGATAATACACGTTATTAGTTATCGTTATAATTATCAATTTTCAATAATGCTAAGTTTTATTCTTTCATTTCGTTCCCAATAATAACATTCGAACTTCATTTAAAATGTAGAGTTATGGTTTTTCAAGAATAAATCATAAAAAAATAAATTATGTTGTCTGATTCCATATTTAAAAGTTACGAAAATGCAGTAGGTAAATTTACAATTTGCAGATATAAGCTGATACATTCAATTTTTGAAATTATTTGAAATTGTTCAAGTTATTTAAAGTGACCTAAATTTTTTGCTCGGCAGTGTATTTATTTATTTCTATTTCTATTATGTTAGAGTTCGCGTGCAGAAGAGATATGTTTAGAAATTAAAAAATAAGGAGAGAATTCAAAGTCAAAGCAATAGAACAATTTATAGATCAAATACAACTAGGTTGGTGGGGAAATTTTCATAGGAACACCTCGTATATTTTTACATATTCGAATTCTCCGACTTCAACTACATATGAAATGTCAAAAAAAGACACCACTTTTTTCAACTATTTTTTTTAATCTTAGATCGTTGGGACGTTATTTAAAGTCCAGATAATGGACTTAAAACAACCCCTAAAATATTATTTCTTCAAATTAAGTTTATCAACGATTAGATTCATAAAACAATTTTTTAATTGAAAGTCACTTTTATCAATAGGATTTTACATGGGCTAACCGATATTTTATGTATGAATATATGTATACTGGGGTGACATTCACTGAGACCTAAAAGATCTATTGTGGCCACGATTGCATCGATTTTAATCAACTGATCAAAAAGTCACCAAAGCAAATAACTCATCAGGAAATTCAAAAAAAGAAAGTTTATTTCAAATCTGATTGTTTCGATTAAATCGTGATTTTTTTTATTTATACTAATTTTTTCCTTAAATATGGAAATAATGAACTTTAAAATTACTTATTTTAATTATTTTTATCTATTTGCCCAAAAATATTTGTTGTCAAGATTTACAGTCAGAAAATCTTTTCGGCGACATACAAGAAAAACTCGTGTTACATGAACATTTTCGGTAGCGTGCCGCGGCTTTCCTGTCGGAACAAGAACATCAAGAAAACGTATATTTTCGATTTGTAATAAAATGATGCGAAGTTCACCAAAAACACCGGAGAACACCGCCGAAAATGACTGGTTACGCCGTGAACCAGCGCACTTGTATATCTATATAGTATGCCTCTCCTCGATCCCCGCTGATACTCCGTTATTTTCCGGCGCTCGGTCATTTCGACGGTATTCTCATGCGTTCTTGTCCGACTTCACATCATTTTATTACAAATCCAAAATATACGTTTCTTTGAACCAACGATAACCCATCCAGACATTTTGCAAATTATTGCATCAAAAAATTAAAATTTCAATTACCTACATAAAAGTAACCCTAGCATGGCGTCTTGTCTTCGCACATATAAAGGGCATATAGAGAATTTCTTTTGTACAGAGTTTCAGCTCTTGAAATTGAAAAACAGAAAAATATGAATTTTCAAAAAAATGACTCGCTTTCCTGTTTTTCGGAATTTCCTGTGTTCCTAATTATACGATCAAGTCTCTCGACCCCTTAATTTGTTCGGATTTAAATTACCTACGTTCTTTCTATACTTACCATTGAGACTCATCCAGTACATTTTTTCGTTTTAAATGTTTATAACAAAATACTGAAAAACATTTGCGTGTCCAAATCATATCAAAATTACTTGGCTTATAACTTCAACATAGTGGTTTGTTGAGTAAATGTGATTCTGTTTTATTTAAAAATGATTACCCAAGTAACTTGTAATTATTGTGGTTGTAATCAGCGTTTTACAAATTAGGTGAGTTAACTATAATATATTATGAGATTACGATGATAAAATAAGTTAAATTTATTTATTCAGGAAAATTCTTTTTCTGAGATATTATTTTCTTTCATTTACAGATAAATACCTTACCGAATTGACAAAATGACGGCCAGTCTAGTTATAACCAGATAATCATAATAATACTTCAGTTATTGTAAGTAGTAGGTACATAAGTTCGCCATATACTTTTATTTTATCCATACCTACCTTAAATTAGATTTGTTTTAATTGAATGATATATTTTTATTTTATCAAGAGACCTCGAATAATTTAGAGTTAGTCTTTTTTTGACGCCTCACAACATTTATATTTTCGTAGTTATGTTAATATTGATGAATTAAATAAAAATATCAAAGTGTTTTGAGAATCGTAGTTTCAACAAATTAATATTTTGTAACTTGACGTAAACTATTAACGACAATAAATTTCATTGTGACCAATAGCTGAAACCTCCAAAGAAAAATACGCACGATATACCGTGAAAACCATAACAAATAACATTGAATCAATATAATTTTACTATTATATTTACCTAATTTTTGCCTTCTTCTATTTCTTTGGCTTACTCACGTAGCCTCAGACATTCCGCCACATGGAATTAATAGGTATAAAGTTAGCACTACGAGAAACGAAACAAAAAGGCAAATTTATGACAGAAATAGATAATCCTGGACTGGAGACTACGTTGATACCACAACAATACATTAACCTCAGTAAAGGAAATGCTAAGAGAGCGATATCAGTCCAGGATTATGCTCTCAGAGCTTCTGAACGAATAACATCTACCTTGTACTGATGAGGCGCAAATACGCCGAAACCGGTCTACAAGTGATGTTATTCCTCCTAATCGCAAATCAGAATGGTTGGTTCTATCTTAAAGATATACCAGCCCCGTTTACTTTAGAAGTGTAATTCAATGTCTGTGGGGGCATATAGCCCGAGCAGTAGTTGTTGCTTCTTAGTGAACGGTCTGTTCTTTGAAAATTATTTTTGAAATTTGTAAAGCGTTATAATAGTGAATTATTACAGTTTCCTGTAAAATTGTCGTATTTAGTAAAGCGTTTTAACAATAGATGTCGAAGAATAAAAATATATTCTTTCAACGCTTTGACAAAGTTTTGAAAAATAATTTTTCCAAAAACAGTGACCGTTCAACGAAGAAGAAACAACCACTTCCCGGGCTACATGCCCCGACAGACATTGAATTACACTTCTAAGTCAAACGGGGTTGGTAAATCTACAAGATTTAAACCAACCATTCTGGTTTGCAACTAGAAGGGATAACATAACTTGTAGACCGGTTTCGGCGGTTTCAAAACTTTGTCAAAGCGTTAGAATAATATATTTTTATTCTTCGAAATCTATTGTTAAAACGCTTTACTAAATACGACAATTTTACAGGAAACTGTAATAATTCATTTTTGTTTCAAACCCACGTGGTTTGTTGTCTCATTCGAATTTTGGTTTGTGACTTAGAGGTGAGATGTCGCTATTTTCGCAACCAAAATATTTCCGTAACTGGACAATATGTACCGTTGTTGATTATAGTCTCATTTCAGTCCGGGATTAACTCTCGGACGATAACATATACCTTGTACTGATGAGGCGCAATACGCCGAAACCGGTCTACAAGTTATGTTATCCCTTCTGGTTGCAAACCAGAATGGTTGGTTTAAATCTTGTAGATTTACCAACCCCGTTTGACTTAGAAGTGTAATTCAATGTCTGTCGGGGCATGTAGCCCGGGAAGTAGTTGTTTCTTCTTCGTTGAACGGTCACTGTTTTTGGAAAAATTATTTTTCAAAACTTTGTCAAAGCGTTAGAATAATATATTTTTATTCTTAGACATCTATTGTTAAAACGCTTTACTAAATACGACAATTTTACAGGAAACTGTAATAATTCATTTTTGTTTCAAACCCACGTGGTTTGTTGTCTCATTCGAATTTTGGTTTGTGACTTAGAGGTGAGATGTCGCTATTTTCGCAACCAAAATATTTCCGTAACTGGACAATATGTACCGTTGTTGATTAGTCACATTTCAGTCCGGGATTAACTCTCGGACGATGACATATACCTTGTACTGATGAGGCGCAATACGCCGAAACCGGTCTACAAGTTATGTTATCCCTTCTAATTGCAAACCAGAATGGTTGATTTAAATCTTGTAGATTTACCAACCCCGTTTGACTTAGAAGTGTAATTCAATGTCTGTCGGGGCATGTAGCCCGGGAAGTAGTTGTTTCTTCTTCGTTGGAAGGTCACTGTTTTTGGAAAAATTATCTATCATTACAGGGTGTTGATGTTTATTTTAACGATTTAAAGATAAGTACAGATCATTTTATTGAAGTTAATGATTTAAATATTGATCAAATGTTTTCATTAGAACTAAACAAATTATTACAGAATTTTAGACACATTTTTGATGATAAACTGGGGAAATTTAAGGATGAGAAAATACATTTAGAAATAGAAGCTGGTTTAAATCCAATATTTAAAAAGCCACATCAGATTCCATTCGGTTTTAGGGAAAACGTTCTCTCAGAATTAACTAGACTAGTGGAACAAGGGGTTATTCAAAAGGCTGACAATGCAAGTTGGGGTACAGCTTTAGTACCGGTGCTTAAAGCAAATGACATAGACACTCGTGTATGTGCTAACTATAAAGAAACTATTAATAAATATTTAAAAGACTGTAATCACCCTTTACCTTTTTTTGTGGATATTTTTGCAGCCATACAGGGAGGTCAAAAGTTTACTAAACTTGATTTCAAGAATGCTTATAATCAGCTTGAGGTAGATGATGAGACAGCTAAGTTATTATCTTGGAGTACACCCTATGGTATTAAAAAAAAAGATTGCCTTATGGGACAAAACCAGCATGCTCGTTTTTTCAGAGAATTGTAGAAAAAGTTTTGCAGGGATGCAGGGGCACAGTTAATTATTTAGACGACGTGGTAGTAACGGGTTCTGATGATAAAGAATATATACATAATTTAACAGAAGTTCATAGAAGCTTGGATAGGGCTGGATTTAAGTTAAACCTTAAAAAGTGTGCATTTTTTCAAAATTGTATTTTTTATTTGGGACATAAAATTTCAGCCGCCGGCTTAGAGACTGATGAAACAAAAATACAAGCTATATTGAAATTGACTAGTCACGAAAATTTAACTGAAGCTCGCTCATTTGTGGGTATGGTAAATTACTATTCCAAATTTAGCCCATAAACTAACACCAATATATAATTTACTAGGGAAAAATGTTAAACTCAAATGGACAAAGGAGTGTCAAAATTGTTTTGATTCTATAAAAAAAGAAATAACATCTGATAGAATTCTTGTTCATTTTGATGAAAATAAACTCATCAAGTTAGTGTGTGACAGTTCTGAATATGGCTATTCTATTGCACGTAATGCCTGACAATTCAGAGCGTCCGCTTTGTTTTATTTCACGTACGTTAAGCGATGCAGAAAAAAAGTATGCAATTATTCAGAAGGAGGCACTAGCCACTAGCCATTTATTGGGCTGAGCAAAAACTATATCAATTTTTAGCAGGTCGGAGGTTTGAAATTTGGTGTGACCATAAACCATTGCAAGCGTTATTTGGTGAGAATAAAGGACTATCCAAGATGGCATCTGCAAGACTGCAGCGATGGTCATTATTTTTATCAGGGTTTGATTATGTTTTTATAGCTATTAATATAACGAGATTATTATGCGATTTATGATAGCCGAGGACAATGTCCGAGACGGTGTTAAATCGCTAATAATCAAGTTATATTCAAAGCTTTATCGTATCATTGACAACGGCGATGCAACAACGTTTTATGACATTTCATTTTGGCATTTCAAAAAGCTATCAATAAAATCATGCAAGATTTTGATATTCCTGACGATATATTAGCTGCAGCTAACACTATAAGGTTGAACTTGCTTCCGGACAAATCTAAAATCCATTATGAAAAAGTACATCAGCAGTTTTGTGAGTGGCGAAACAAAGTACATGTTCAAGGTGCAGAAGAAACGGTGTTGCTGGCGTATTTCACAAAACTCTCTGAGGAATATTCTGCTTCATCCTCATGGCCGAAATATTCCATGTTACGAGCGACTTTAGAACTGAAGGAAAGAGTGGAAATCGTCAAATACGGCGCCTAAAGGCAAAGGTGTATCCATCAAATTTGAAAACTGTCAAAATATTGTTTTACATGTTCATGAAAACTAGTTCTAATATTTTTTGGTATCTAACGTATTATGCTCTCGTAACTAACGTATTAAATTATGGTAACTAATGTATTATGAGTAGCTAAGGATTTATGTAGGTATTGGTATGTTTATGATGTTTTTAATTATTAATAAAGATTGCATATAAAAATGTCCTAATTTTCGATGATACGATAAAATATTTAAAAGGGGTGAAAAACGTCCAGGCTGATGCACTGAGTCGGTTACCATTAGTAATAAATAATAAAACGGAAGAAGATTTTAGTTACTTAAATTTTATTGAGAAATTAATACCAATTGATTCTAATAATATAAGATCAGAGACTAGAACCGATAAGGTTTTAGGTCTGGTATTTAATTACATTCAATATGGGTTCCCAGATACTACTGATGAAGTAATTAAACCATTTGAGTGTAGAAAGGATGAATTATCAATCGAAAACGGAGGTATTATGTGGGGTTTCAGGGTTATAATTCCTTTGAAATGGCGAGCACAGTTATTATTAGAGTTTTATAATACACATGAAGGAATAGTTAAAATGAAAACTAATGCAAGAGCTTATTTTTTGTGGCCGTCATTAGACAAAGATATAGAATATTTTGTGAATAATTGCAGTGTTTGTGCAAGTTACAGGTCAGAAATTGAATAGATGAGGCTTTTACTTGATGAAGATCCATACTACTGATGAAATAAAACAAATTAATTTGTTTTATTTCATCATTACAGGTCAGAACCACCAAAATCTAAAATTATTGCTTGTGAAAGGGGATCATATATGTTTGTACGGATACATGCTGATTTTTTGGGATCAATAAGAGGTAAAATGTTTTTAGTTATAATTGATACTTTTACAAAATGGCCAGAAGCCTTTATTAAGAAAAGTTGCGATGCAAACAGCACGATTGAGAGATTTAGAGAATGTTTTGCGCGGTTTGGTTTAGCAAAAGTTGTGGTAATAGATAATGGACCTCAATTCTCGTCCGGGGAATTTTCAAATTTTTTAGCCAATAATGGCATAAAACATTCAACATCGCCACCATATCACCCCGCGACTAACGGTTTTGCTGAAAATGGCCTTATGACAGTATCATGGCAATGATAAAACAAACATAAACAGATGAGGAAAATCTATAAAATTTGAAATTGCAAATAACAATGTTTTACCATTTGTAGATAGTCTTATCAATAAAATATCCACAGGGTATGAAACATGTGTCTATCCAACACACACTAATAGGTATTTAAATTTTGAGTCCAATTATTATATAAGCGTCAAAAGAGGTAGGTATAGTAAAATCACCATAGTTTGATTTTAAATAATAATAAAAAACTGCATATACCAATAATCAATACTCACTTCAATACACAAAACTGATGAACCCATTTAAAAAAATAATAATCAAATCTCACAAAAAAGTGACAACAAATGTAATTATCAACATTTCCAAAATAAGCAAACAAATGCTATCCTTAAAAAAAGTTGTTCCTGGAGTGATCATTTCACTAGATCCCATTCGTAGTAGACTATAATACTATCAGAAGTAATGACAAAAAATATTTCTTCATTCACAATATACTGTGAATGGACCTTGAAGAAATTTGATAACTTGTCTAGATAATTTAATTATTCTAAATAAAAGTAGCTGAAACACTTCGGAAACATTGAAAAGATTTTTGATTCCCAAAAATAGCAAAAAGAATAACCAATAAAATGATGTACATGGTTTTTTCCTTAGTTTCCAATTAAAACAGAAAATTAAAGTTTCTAATCTATAACACAAATTTTGCACCTGAAGCTGATCATTAAAATTTTACATATTTTAATGTTTCTGGTTTACATATTGATTTTAGATGTTGAAATATTCAAAATTGGCCCCAACTATGAAATAATTGAAAAATTACAGAGGTAACCCATGACTCATTTACACCCAGTGTACCAACTATTTCCATTTTGTCTTTACTCACCAATAGTCGAATTTCCGATAACAACCAATAATTGGGTTTACCATGAAAATTGAAGTTCATTGTTTCCATCAAAATAAAACTCAAGTAGTCATCGAAAAATTGTGGGTTGAATCATATGCATCAGGTCTCTATGGAAGTAAATCATAAAGTACAGAAATGCACAAGTTACAATATTAATGCAATAATGTTCTCACAGTTATTTAGTAAAAAATATTCTTGTAAAACATGTACTGGTCAATCCAGAAATTCCCAAAATTATTGATAAATATAAATGGCTATAAAAATCTGAAACAACAAAATACAACTTCAACTGACCCATACCCAAAGTGAACACATAAATATAACCATACTTCATAAAACAAGGGAGTGGAAAGCTGAAATGAAATAGCAAAAACAACATTCCATATTACATACAATATTCTCAGAAAAAACAAATATTGCCTACTGAACTATATCCTTACTTCCGATTTAGAACAACAACTCCCCCCGCACATACCAATCCTATAGTATGCCGATGATGTTGCAATATATGTACAAAATGAATCAATCGACACTTGTAACAACTCCCCCAAAGATGCCTTTAATATCATAGTAAAATGAGCTGCGAATAATAATTTGACAATTTCAGAAAGGAAATCAGCCTTTGTGACATTCACCAGGAAACGGTATCACCATCCAGACAATATTCAATTTGGCAATTATAAAATACCTTATAAATCTTTAATTAAATTTCTCGGACTATTAGAATCCAAATTAACTTGGAAATATCATGCTAACTGAGTATCACGAAGAACAGAAAATGCAATGAATATCATCAAGACTGTAACGTCAGTAGCTGATCCATACGCTTCAATATTATTAAACAGGAACTTAATAAGATCGATCGTAGATTATGGATCAATATTTTATGGCTCTGCATCTAATTCCACACTTCAGAAAATCGAACAAATTAAAAATAAAGCACTTAGATTAAGTATCGGCTACCTACGCAGTACACCAATATTGATTATGGAAACAGAGCTTAGTGAACCTCCACTTTCACTATGCAGAGAATTTTTAGGCAAAAAATTTATAGTTAATCTGGCAGTGAGAGATAATTCGTTATTAAATAAAATTGTACAATTAACCACCATTTCCCTAACCCATCACTACTGAGGTAAACGTAAAAGGTCTACTTGTATAAAGTTTTATCAATTTCTTAAATTGCTTTAATGATATCCACCAGATAGAGCAGTTGAGGCACAAATTACCCCTTCTACAATTGGAGCAGAGGTATCGAGAGTAAAATTTATACGAGATGGTGGTATTGCTATCAGCTGTGAGAAGGCCGAAGACATAATAAACATATCAGAAGGAGTTAAAAATTATCTGGATGGAAAGTACGAAGTAAAAGTCCCACAAAAGAAAATACCAAAATTGAAGATTATTAATATTGAGAAAAAGTTGTTAGAAAACTCAGACGATGAATATAGTGAATTCATTGAAAAACTAGTTCTGCAGAATAGTATTTCAACAGAACAGGACAAAAGCAATATAAAGGTAATTAGTACATAAGATGATAAATGGAAAAAGTCAAATGTGGCAATAGTTCAGACTGATGAGAATGTGTATAATCAAATTATTTTGTTTGGTCACATGGCAGGGGAGTGTAGAAGTAATCAAGTGATTTGTCTAAAATGCAGCGGAAACCATAAGCTAGATGACTGTGATAGTAATGTTGAAATTTGCATAAATTGTAAACATGCCAAAGAAGTACTTAAAATACCCAATATAGTCTATAACCACACAGCATTAAACAGAAAATGTGTCGCATACAAAAGAATTTTTGAACAGCTACAGAGAAGAGTTAACTACCCAGAAACATTTAATAAGCCAAGTAAATAGCAATTAAGGAATCAACAATTACTATATCTAAACATACAGAGTTTTACATCACATAAGACAGAGTTAAATTGGTTAGTTCATAAAGAGAAGCCTGTTGTAATTTGTATGGCGGAAACTCATATAACAGAAGACATTCAGGAAAGTGAATTGGAAATTGATGGGTACGAAGCAGTGCATTGTTATTCAACAAGCCGATATACAAGAGGTTCATCGATATACGTGAAAAAGGAAATAAAATTTAAACAACTGCGTAATGTAACATTGGACAAAAATATGTGGCTTACAGGAGTAAACATATCTGATAACCAAAAATATAATATTTTAAATGTATACCATTCTCCATCTTCTAATAATAATGAATTTCTGGATAAACTGGATCAAATATTAAGTGACTATGCAGCTAGGAGTGAAATATTCATAATGATTGGTGATTTTAATATAAACTCAGCAAGAGATACATACCATTCCAGAAAATTAAACACGATTATTCAGAGAAATGGACTTTACCAAATTGTACA
Organism: Lochmaea crataegi; assembly: GCA_947563755.1. Lineage (NCBI taxonomy): Eukaryota > Metazoa > Arthropoda > Insecta > Coleoptera > Chrysomelidae > Lochmaea > Lochmaea crataegi. Next base: position 42,947,795 of record OX387429.1, read on the forward strand.
GAATTTCACAAGGATTACTCAGAATACTGCAACAATGATTGACCTTATTGTAACTAACAAAAAGGAATTAGAATATCAGTTACATCACACCCCTAAAATATCTGACTATGCAGTACTAAAAGTAGACTTTCCTTGTATATATATCAGCCCTCGGAAGTACACATATCGAGATATGAAAAATTTTAATGAGCTGCAGTTTCAACTTGATTTGATGAGTTGTGACTGGCCCTCTCGTTTAGATGGAGTAGATCAAGCAGCAGATTATTTGGTACAAATAATATTAAATAAATTAAATGTGCATGCACCACTTAAAGAAAAAGAGACATCATGTAAGTGGGGAAATAACAAATGGTGGACACCAGAACTAGGTCAAGAAATCTCAGATCGAGATAAGAAATACAAAAAGGCTATAATAACAAGAACAGAGCAAGACCGGCAATACTATCGAGAACAAAGAAATAGAGTAGTTCAACTGATAAGAGAACAAAAAAGGTACTATTATCAAGAAAAAATTGATGAGGTAACAGGGGACTCAAGGGAAATGTGGAAATGTCTAAAGAGCTTTGTTAATAATGATTGCGGAAGTAAAAATAATCAAGGTATTGTGTTCAATGGCATCCCTGAGAATGAAAATAAAATTATAGCTGGAAAATTCAATATTTACTTTTTAGACAGTATTTCCGTTATTGCCAAAGACATAAATAGAACAGAGGTAGAAGAAATACTCAGTAATATTAAAACACCTAGAGAGAAGTTTAATCAGTTTGTAACATGTCTATCGACCTGTTTCGATTTTACAGAATAAATCCTTTTAATTAGCGCTCGTCGTCACTAGCCACATCCAATTATAGTTCTGTGACCCCAAACTCTTCTACCCCGAACGTAAGACAATTGACGCCTGCCAACGGACAACGCCTCGTTAAACAGCCTTTTCGTTATCGTCTGCCTAAAGAGGCACATCGTCTTTCGCTATCTTTCATATCCAAAGTACCTATCTTATGAATTTTGCTGTGGTAAGTCCAAAATCATAATCTATAATTAATAAGCTTCTTCTAAAGTACTGTCTGATATAATTTTCGTATGCATTCTTTATTTTTTTACAGAGATAGACGAAATTAAATTCAACACGTGGTCATAAACTATTCTTTCATACTAATATGGTAGTTTTAAGCCAAATATTCTTTTATAATTCACTTTTTACTTTCATACAAACATTTTCAATCTTTTTCAGTTGCGAAATAACTCTTTTAATTATAAAATAACATTTTTTATAAATTACCGTTAACCTATAAAATATTCTTTCGTAACGCCAGTGCCGGTCTCATATATTTCCTAAGCACGATATTTTTTCATATAACTAAATAAATAACTTTTTGCTATCATAAGTTTCTTTCGGATCATTAGTATATTTTTTTATTTAGCCGATAATTGCTATTTTTACTGTCTTAACATGGGACATATAATGTTGGAAAGCTTTCAGTAAATTTAATCAATTTTTTGACTTTCAAATAACTGCCTTCCTTTTCTTTAACCTGAAAAGCTGACCAACATAATGTGCCATAACATTCAAGTTCCTACATATCCCTGATCCACTTGTACTTCTAGGTAAGCACAGCCCCTAGGCGAGAATATAAGCCAAGAATATAACCCTAGGAGGATATAGCCGAATATAAACCGGAGAATATAACCCCAAGAATATAGCCAAGGATACCGCCCTAGCTCAAACTACCGCCCTAGAACAGAACTCATCAGTTCGGATCAAGACCTGACTTCTTCTCCAGGAAACCACTTCATCTAAGCTAAGTACCTATAAAAGTACAAATTCCTTTAGTAAATTCCGTTGTTCATTTCCTGTGGCAGAATAAACTGTAAATTTGTTTTTAATTCTTTTTTTTATTAAAATCCTCAACTATAAAAGTTGAGGGAGATATCGCCCGGGGTAATTTTTAGTGACTTTTTTTTAATTATTAACTTTTATCTAAATTCTACAAGGCGTTTCTACCTTTTCCGCCTTAGTTTTCTTAGTATTTTTATCGCTAAAAAGGTAGTGGCGCCCTCAATTTTTACAACCCTTCTGTTATCCCTGTGTGACATAAACTTGGGGTCGAATCACCCTTGAGAGGAGTCTCTAGCCGGAGCCCTTCGAGCTGGTGCCCTGTGAGGTACTACTTTTACCGTTACAAGTTTCAAACTCTACAAATGGCTGATCTCAAAAAAGTAGTAAAAAATTTAAAAAATAAACCGAGCAGAGTTGACGGAGTAAACTCAAAGATTCTGAAATTATCATTTGAAGTGATTGGCGATAAATTTTTGGACCTCATTAACGCTAGTCTGGAAAAAGGTTGTTTTCCTGGAAAGTGGAAGTTAACCACAATAATACCTATTTAAAAAGTACGCAGAACTCAGCTATGTGAAGAATATAGACCAATCAATATGGTTCCAATATACGAAAAATTATTAGAAACTGTGGCAAATGATCAAATGAGGGAATATGTGGAGAAAAATAAGTTACTGACTAATTTTCAAGCTGGATTTAGACGAAAACACTCATGTGAAAGTGCACTACAAACAGTTATTTCCAGATGGAAGTTTGCACTAAGTGAAGGAAAAGTTGTAGGAGTAGTATTCATTGACTTTCGCAGAGCTTTTGAGTCAATAAAAAGGGAATTGCTCATCTTAAAGTTACAAAAATATGGTCTAGAAGGTAGTGTCTTAAAGTGGTTCACAGAATATCTACAAGAAAGAAGTCAACAAACAAAATACAATGGCGAAGTATCTACAGTAAAGGAAAATAAGCATGGGGTTCCCCAAGGGACAGTCATGGGACCGGACTTGTTTGTGCTATACATCAATGATATTGTTAATGTCATTAATAACTGAGAATTACAGCTCTTTGCTGATGATACAATCTTATTCATTGAAAGTGAGAATATAGAGAATATGGTTCAAAAAATTAATGAAGATTTAGTTAGACTGTATAAATGGCTGTGTAGTAATAGTTTAAGCATAAATATAAATAAAACAAAAGTTGATTCTTAAAAATAGATATAATATGACAGATACATACAATCAAAGTGATATTTTAATAGATAACAAGAAAATTGCTCAAGTTAAAGAATTTAAATATTTGGGAGTGTTCATAGATGAAAACCTAACTTTCTCGAATCATGCAAATTATATAATAAAAAAGTTACAAAAAAAAATAATTATTTATGTAGAATAGGTAACAATTTAAGTTCTTGGTCTAAACTTTTACTCTTTAAAACAATTGTACTGCCCCATTTCAATTACTGTTCTACCATTATGTATATGTTTCAAAAAAGTGATATAGAAGTCTTACAGAGAAAACAAAATTGTGTATTAAGAAACATATTAGGATGCAATAGGCATACAAGAATAAGGGATATGTTAGAAGCTACAAAGTTATTGAGTGTGAAGCAAAATATTTTGTTAAATACAATGAGTGTTGTATATAAGATAGAAAATGGTATGTATCCTGAACATATTTTAGAAAAACTACAATTAGTATCTGATATTCACAACTATAGTACAAGAGCTGGACAAAATTTTTATGAAGCTTGTGTGCATTCGAGTTTCGCACAAAACAGTCTGTTTCATAAAGGTTTGGTAGACTTTAATAATCTTCCAGAATATATAAAAAATCTAAATTTTGTTAGTTTTAGAGAAAGATTAAGAAAATATATTGTTGAAAACCATAGTATTATATATAGATGTAGTATTTTTCATATTCATTATTGTACTGTGATAGCAATTGGCTAAATAAAGAGTATTATTATTATAGAACAAACAAATTATCAAAAATTAAATTACTCATGCGACAGACTTTATGACCAAAGTAGACTACCATCAGTATGTACAAAATCATTGGATAAACTATCAGAAAAGTGGGATATGCTATATACTTCCCACAAAAAAACATAACAATAAATAACAGATTACCTGATAATCTGACAATCTTTACAGCCGAACTTATAGCAGATAAAGAAGCCTTAGAAATATGTTTTAAACAAAAAGAAATAAATTACATAATATTTATAGACTGCCAAAGCATTGTACAAAAACTGAAATATAATAGTGGAGAATACTACATCATCAGCAAAATCACTTCATTAAACAACAAAGCAGAAAAAGCAGGGAAAAATATAATTTTGTGCTGGATAGAAGCCCATATCAGTATTAAAAACAATTAAATAGTGGATGATTTGGCAAAAACAGCTACAAAGAAGGATTATGTTGTACAAACACATCAACTTCCAAAGGGTGGCATACTATCCATAATGAGATCACACAAACGGACTAAATGGCAAGAACTTTATATCACCTCAGACAAAGGCAAATAGTATGAAAATATTCAACCCATATTAACCCATAACCCATGGCTTAACCAACTTCATAACAGAGATTTCATCAGAACTCTATGTAGAATAAGAAGTAATCACTCAATGACTCCAGTGTATACAAGAAAAATAGGTCTGGTAAACAATGATGAATGTATATGTGGCAAGGTAGCCGATCTACAGCATATGCTCTTAGAATGTCTGCTTAACTGTATTGCCATAACAAATTTCTACACCAAACTAATGTTTCACTACCTACTAATATATTTCTCCTTTTAGAGTCCAAGAATCTAGATGTATATAAGAGTTTGTATAGCCATATAAACTGTATAAAACTAAAGCTCTTTTGAAAAAAAATAGAAATAAAATAATAAGGAAAAAAATACATACAAAAAGAAAGAGATTAAGAAATATGAATAAAAAAAATACATCTGAAGACAAATAAGGTCATAAAAAAAATTAATAAAGAGCTAAAACTTACTAATCATACGAGAACTAACTACTAATGAGGAAAATATAATATTTGACAAGTATCGAATACAATGTAATTACCATGGACGTATAATATAAGATGGATGCTGATCAAAATTGAAAAAGACTTAAAACTTTTAGACTTTTTATCCGTTTTAAATGTAAAAATTTACAGCATTTAGCTTCTACTATAATTTTATAATGATAAATACACGATGTCCCTAGCCTGTTATATGGCGAAACAAATGTAAACTAGGCAACACTGTTTGTTTCCCTCTGGTGATCGTGAGAAGATGGATGCCTTTGTTTATTAATTTTTCGATGCGTGTTATGTTAAATTTAACCCAGTGAATTTATTATTAGTGCTTGGATATTTTGAAAGTGACTTAACTAATACTACAGTAATGGTGCGACAATGTTACGTTTGTAAAAAACTTGATTATTTAAATTCTAACCTCTCATTTCATAGGTGAGTATCAGTGGCGTTCATAAACATGCAAAGTTGTGTTTATAAATTTGAAAATAATAATAAATAAAATTCTACATTGCGAAATTGCAGGTTTCGTACAAATATGGAACAGAGAAGAAAGTGGCTATCTGTACTTAAAATTCGGGAAGAAGATTTGCCAAAATTGGCTTATATTTGTTGTGCACATTTTAAACTAGAAGATTTTGAGTGGAAAGGTAATCAAGAGAAAATTTTTCTAAAAAGAAACGTGGTACCTCTACCATATTTTTCACAGGATTCTGATAATACAGATAAAACTATTGATGGACCATCTTCTAGTAAAAGGTATTAGATATTAGCTGTACGAAGTGTTATTTAATAACTTAATTATTAAAACTTTCAGTAACATATACTTAAGTATTATATTAAATATATCTTTTAGGCAAAAACTGATGTCTGATTTTGAAAGTATACCAGGTCCTTCTTCGCAGCATTATAACTTAGAGAAAGACGAAGGACATTTCGATTATCCATTTGTAAAGTATGTATACCTAAAAGATAATAATAAATATAATAATACTAAAGTGATCATTAACAAATAAATATTTTTTAGGCCAACACATGAGTCAGAAATAATACTTTCAGGCGTAGAATCCTTTGATTCATCAACAACTGTAAGTGCTTGTGAAGGTGGGCTTGGAAGGGAAGCTAATATTAGCGATTCTACTAAAACTGCCAGTGAATGTGATGATGAAAAAGAACCTCAGTTGTTAACAGCAGTTCAGTCTCCTCTATTTCTTAATAAAAGGTAAGCAGTTAATGAAACTTATATAATTGAAGAGTAGAAGTAACAAAAGATCAAAGTGATTTATATAGACTTATTCCATGTGCCATCAACTAACTACACTTCATCGTAAAGTAAAATATCATTATTGGTGGAAAAATGTTTGCTATATTGGTATGCTAAAGTTTTTTGTGAATTTCTTCACATAATTTTACACTTCACTCCTTGCTTACTTCTGATTCTCAATTATTGTTTAAATCTGATTAGTTCTTAATCAAAATGTTTCTTTAAATTCCAGAAAAAGGCAAACTGCAGGAAATCTCAGCAGCTCTGATATTAGTAGTCCTAGGAAAGCCAAAAAAAAATTAGGATTTTAAAAAATAAAGTGATGACTCAGAAAAAAAAGATAAAAGGGCTTCATCAATCTATTCGAAGATTAAGAAATAAAGTAAATTCTTTTTCCTACGATCACTACTCAAAGTAGGCTTTTGCACACTCAAATCTAACCGCAAAGTTGATGTTTTCCGCGAGCTGTCATAATTTGACATTATTGGCGCTCTTAAGCAGAAAGTAACTTTGGCGCACGCCTAATTTTATTTATAGATAAAAGAGAGCTAGTAGATATTTTAATATAAACTGTAGAATAAATAAATATTTTAGTTGATTTTCTAATATGTTAAAGCATCCAACAGTATTTTCCGTAATAATATAATGAGAAATAGGGAAATCTAAAAGATATCTGACATTAAAGTAATAAATATCTGACATTAATGTGATAAGTGTTGCCTACGTACATAGGTACACGAAACTGCTAAGAACAAACAATGGCAATAGGTAGGCAACACAACATACTTGCAATCACCAGAAAGATTTGACATTTTCTAACCTTTCAGAGACATCTACCTCAGGCATAAACATAAAAAATTGCCAAAATTTTATCTTTAATTTTAATTTAGTTAATAAGTAAAAGGTATGTTTGTTTATTATCGTTCTGTATTCCGTTCAAATAAAATTTAAAAAAGTTGTAATTTATTTAATGAACTATAATATTCATACAACCATAAAATCATAAATCTTTAAATCATAAAGTCTATTGTCATAAGTAGGCAACACAACATACACAATTAATCTTTTGTCTTCGAATAGTAGGCTTAATATGTCAAATAAACTTCCAATATTGTGATGAAAGTAACACGTTTTTAATAAAAAATTAATTTTATTTTGGTGTGATCGTAGAAAAAATCTTGTGTGTATTTCGAGCAGAAAGTCCTTTGGTAGTCTCGACAGATTGCCGCGCTCCGCTGACGCGTCGCGCGGCAACTTTCTGTCTCGACTGCCAAAGTACTACTTTCTGCTCTTGATACACAAATAGCTATAGTTGATATACTAAGAGAAAAATCTTTATTAAGTGAGAATGCTGAAACGGCTTTAATTGCAAGTACCTTGGATTATATACATATAAATATTTAAAATAAAGGCGTTTTCATTTATTTATATAACAATGTTTCCAAAATAAATTTATAATAAAAATTTTACAATAACATTTGTTAAAGTTCATATTACAAAATATACTTCAATATATTATTTATTTCTAGGCCTCCATTCCTACAAGTGCCAATGAGATTTTTAAAAGAATGTTGAGGGCTGGGACAAAGGAGAAGTATTCCCCAGAGTTACGTTCATTTGCCTTAACTTTAAGTTTCTACTCACCAAAGGCATATAATTTTGTTAGGAAAACATTCCATAAAACCTTGCCTCACATAGTTACCATTTCAAAATGGTATCAAACTGTGGATGGTTCCCCGGGATGGAGCAGAGAAGCTTTAAATGCTTTGAAAATAAAAGTTCAAGAAAATGGTGACAAAAAAATCATATGCAACTTAATCTTAGATGAAATGGCAATAAGAAAACAATTGGAATGGACAGGGACAAAATTTACAGGATATGTCGACATTGGAGCCAACATGGATACTGATGTATTACCTGAAGCAAGGGAGGTGTTGGTATTCATGCTGGTAGCACTAAATAGTTCCTGGAAAATACCCATAGGATATTTTTTCCTTCAAGGCCTCTGTGGCAGTGAAAAGGCTGCTTTGGTCAACAATTGCCTTCAATTCATTCACGAAAATGGCGTAAATGTTTCATCTATGACTTTTGATGGTGCAGCAGCGAATTTGCAAATGGTGAAATCTTTGGGGGCAAATTTAACCAATGCCAATGCCTTGAAAACTTTTTTTTACCATCCAATAACCAAGGATTAAGTTTTTATTTTTCCTGATCCATGTCACATGATCAAACTTGTTCGGAACTGTTTAGCAACGTACAAAATTCTTCAAAATGGTAGCAATGATGTGATTGAATGGAGATATTTGGATAAATTGGTGGAATTTCAAAGTAATGAAGGATTACGTGCCGGGACAAAAATAAAACAACGGCATATTTCTTTTCAAAAAGAAAAAATGAAGGTGAAATTAGCGACCCAAATACTTAGTAAAAGTACTTCAGATGCACTTCAATATTTAGAAAAATGTAACAGTCCATATTTCCGTGGATCAACCGCTACAGCTGAATTTGTTTTAAATTTTAACGATATTTTCGATATATTTAATTCAAGAAATAGATTGGCAAAATATATTTTTAAACGACCACTCAGTCAAATTACAGAGAATACTTTTTTTACAAGATTGAATGAAATTAAAAATTATATCACGTCACTTAAGTATGGTAACCATCCCATTCTTGATTCAGGTAGAAAAACTGGATTCTTAGGATTTTTAGTGTGTATAGAAAGCCTTTTGGGTTTGTACAATAATTATGTTCACTCTAACAAAATGAAATATATTTTAACCTATAAATTATCACAAGATCATTTAGAATTATTTTTTGGTGCTATTCGAAGTAAAGGTGGCTTCAACAACAACCCAACAGCATGACAGTTTGAACATGCTTATAAGAGACTTTTAATTCACCAAGAAGTTAAAGCAGGTGATACAGGAAATGTTATTAGGCTTGATTCTACTGGAATATTACACTGTAGCAGCAGAGGACCTAGTAATATTAAAAATGGTGTTATTGTAGAAAATACAGAATTTGACACCTCAATTGAAGAACATCTTAAAGAGTTTGAATATTTAGTTTCAACTTCATGGAACTTAACAGACTATGTTTTAGATGTAGTTGGTTATATCGCAGGATTTGTAGCAAGATCTTTAAAAAAATTATTTCCTGTAAACACTGCTCAAGTTCATTAGAAACTGACAAATCTGTATGTAAGTTGCAAATACAAAAAGAGTACTTAAAATTAACCAATGCGTCACATTTAGTCATTACAGTGTGTCAATGTGCCGAAAAATATTTCAGATTTTTTAACAAAACAACAAATATTTTTAATAAAAAATATTAAAAATTTGGAGTTGGCCTTAATTTCTGGTACATTTGCCAATTTTCCAAACTCCATTTATGATGATTTTAAGGGCCATCTTTATGATGATGACCCTATAGAAAATCATGGGATTCAAATGGTTAAATTGATATTAAAAAAGTATTTTAAAAACACCACGCATTCGCCAACATCTCACAAAAGCAATTTTATTTAAAAATCAGTAATTTTTTTAATTATTTTATTATCTGTATTATTTTTTTCTAACTACTATTTTTTTTATTTATGTTACCTTTATTGATCTAAATAAAACATTTAAAACTTTTGTGGTACTTATAATTTCGTTAGTAATTTTTCTTGTTTTAGTTTTAAAATTAACATTACCCTTCCATTAATTTATTATTATAATAAAAAAGTTCCTATCTAATTTTAGAGCTTGAAAATATTTTTTATGTGATGTTTTTATATTCCTACAATCATAAATGTATCCATCTCAATGAAACGCCACTGTCCGCAGTATGAGAATTCCCACTCCAACTGCTAGAAAACAATAACAAAGCATCGTTAATTTGGCTTCATAGGTCTGTGTGCAGTGTGTATTGCGATGCTAGGTCCATGTTATATTATACGTCCTGTAACGAGTTATTTTGCGGGGCACCGATTTGGAGTTCATTTTTAGTTTTCACTCTAGCATATTTTATTTTTATATAACTCGTTACTTACTTTCCGATCCTTTCTGCTACCATATTGATATTTTTGACCTCAATATTATATTTTCTTAGTAATTCAAAACACATGAATACGAAACTAAAAATATAAAATTTATTAATTTTGATTCTCAAAAATTTAAAGACTAGAGGACGTCCAGTATATAAACTATTTTAATTATAACAAAAGCCGTCCAGTCTAGTAAAAACTTTTTTGTAGTTGAAAGTAAATTAATTTCATGTATGATTCCGATAAGGCAAAAATTTTAGGTAGGAATTAGGATATAAATTCGAAAACCGAACGATTTTGGGCCTCTCTGCTACCGGTTGTTTTCAACAATAATCGCGCTCGGCTACCGTTTGTTTTCGAAACTCCGCTGTCGTTTGGTAAAACCAAAAATCTCTCCTACCGACCAAAAATTTTGGAAGTCCAGTTACAGTGAATCCGTAGTATCCAACCGTTTCTGCGTAAGTAAGAAAAATTGTTTTAGTAAAGCCAAAGAATATAATTATTTTGTTCCGCTTAAAAATATATTTCCGTTAGCAGTTTCGATATTCTGATTGTCGAAATTTAGTACAGTATTCTAGTGAGTTTTTTCGCAATAGATAAGCAAATTTATTTTTCAGTTTTATTATTGTTACATTTTTTTTATATTGGGCTGGTTATAATTCTTAATTGAATGCTCAATACATCAAGTATTTTATTTTAGATTTTGGTTTTCCCGAACTAAATCCTTATACCCATTGTCCGGTCCTAAAAATTTCCCGAATATATTAAAATTTTCATTTCGATTATTTGAAATAAAAACTGATCGTGGGGCAAGTGCGAGGACTATTCCATGCGTTGTCCAACCTTCAGCCGGTAAAGTTACGTAAATACCTTAATTTTTTTATTCATTTATTTTAATTCGTTTATGATATTCAAACAAGTCTGAGGCCGATGCCATTGGTTGATTGAATATCTAGTTTAATTCAAAGTCTTCATTATCAGTGGTTGATCCGTTTTCCCTGCCTTCCCAAATTAACAACCCTTTTGTTGTAATATTTGATTATAATTTTCATTTCGATTATTTGAAATAAAAACTGATCGTGGGGCAAGTGCGAGGACTATTCCATGCGTTGTCCAACCTTCAGCCGGTAAAGTTACGTAAATACCTTAATTTTTTATTCATTTATTTTAATTCGTTTATGATATTCAAACAAGTCTGAGGCCGATGCCATTGGTTGATTGAATATCTAGTTTAATTCAAAGTCTTCATTATCAGTGGTTGATCCGTTTTCCCTGCCTTCCCAAATTAACAACCCTTTTGTTGTAATATTTGATTATAATTTACATTTCGATTATTTGAAATAAAAACTGATCGTGGGGCAAGTGCGAGGACTATTCCATGCGTTGTCCAACCTTCAGCCGGTAAAGTTACGTAAATACCTTAATTTTTTATTCATTTATTTTAATTCGTTTATGATATTCAAACAAGTCTGAGGCCGATGCCATTGGTTGATTGAATATCTAGTTTAATTCAAAGTCTTCATTATCAGTGGTTGATCCGTTTTCCCTGCCTTCCCAAATTAACAACCCTTTTGTTGTAATATTTGATTATAATTTACATTTCGATTATTTGAAATAAAAACTGATCGTGGGGCAAGTGCGAGGACTATTCCATGCGTTGTCCAACCTTCAGCCGGTAAAGTTACGTAAATACCTTAATTTTTTATTCATTTATTTTAATTCGCTTATGATATTCAAACAAGTCTGAGGCCGATGCCATTGGTTGATTGAATATCTAGTTCAATTCAAAGTTTTCATTATCAGTGGTTGATCCGTTTTCCCAGTCTTCCAAATTAACGACCTTTTGTAGTTGTGGTTAAATGGTTAATTTTGTACGATAATTTGTTTTTGCTCACTACTGTAATATAATTTTTTTCCTTTAAAACTGCTCACTGTTTGCTCACGCATTGCTTATATCGCTTTACCTGTTGCTAATCGCTTAAATAACCTGCTTATATCTCCGTTATCGTACCATTGCTTATGCACGTTCTACCGGCAAATTTTACATAACCCGAATATTTTTGACGCATTTGCACACTGTATTATATTTATTTTGTTGGGAACCGCCGAAAATATTTAATTTATGGTATTTCTAAAATATAAATTACTGTAAATATTTATGTACTTATCCCTGTGGAAATTAAATATACCTGGTAATATACAATTCGACCCAATTAGTGTTTTCTTAATAACCCGTAGCATAGTCGTCTGAGGGTTTAGAGTGTTTTAGAAGTGTTGAATTCAACGAGACCCCTGGAATTTTCCGTAACCTCCATCTGAGGCTATCTGGAACTCTTGACGCGAAGGGTCAAGGGGCCGTGGAGCAAACCACGTAAAAAATCTGGCGCCCGAGCATTCGTTTATAAGATTTTGCATCGAGGGTGACCAAAGTGACGTGCCCTGTTGGTAAAATCAAAAGGGTAGGTGAAAAAGGCGTCACAGTCCATGGTAATTACTAACTCTATTTTATATCTATTCAGTTGTATAGATCAAAATACAAGAATATAGACTATATTCAACTTCAAATGGGAAATGTATCATCAAAATTATAAACAACAAATAAATAGGCGGACAAATTAATATACAATAGTTAAATACCTATTGGCCTTTTGTTTAATCAATTTGTATTGATAGATAATACCATCCGAGATATGTGTTCAATTACTTGTGTAGTTGAATAGTTTATGGTTTTATCAAACATGGGTTCACAAAAGATATGCTTTGTTTCAAAGAATTTAAGATTGGATTTCTCTTATTTGAAATGTTTCAAGGTAATTATTCTTATCTTTAATTAATTGTTAAATTAGCTAGTATCAAATATTTATTAGTTTATAAGTTTATTTCAAAAGTTGTACTTCTTTACAGATATGTTGTCATAAATTGAAGATTATTAATATTGAGAAAAAGTTGTTAGAAAACTCAGACGATGAATATAGTGAATTCATTGAAAAACTAGTTCTGCAGAATAGTATTTCAACAGAGCAGGGCAAAAGCAATATAAAGGTAATTAGTAGTGATGTAACGGAGGTAAGATTTTGCCGAAGTCAGTAACTTCGGCAATATTTAGGGTCGGTTTTTCAATCTCCGGCTATCTCATTTAGCTGGCAGCTACAATGATAGCCGTCAGTCATCGACTGTCAAACTGTTTATCGACATGATGGCTGTCAGCTATTTCAACTGTAACCATAACCGGAATATTCAGGTGGCAGTTTCATAGATAGCTAGCAGCTACTGTTTTGGAGATTGCGCATTCGAATAGTTATTTCAATATTATTGGTAGGTTATGTTTATTTTAGTTTAGCATTTTGAACAAATTATTGGATTTAAGGACTATTGCCAGATTTTAGATTTGTTTTCGTTACTATTGTTTCAAAAACAGGATGTTTGAAGACATAGAGAGCGATGATGATGAAGAAATTATTGAATTTATTGAATACCAGCGTCGACCATATACTGTAAGAGAAAGGACCAATTATATTGACACCCTAGATGATCTAGATTTTACGATGAGATTTAGATTAAAAAAAGAAACTGTTTTAATGATATTACAGCAAATTGAAGCTCAAATTGAAACTCCTACAGATAGGTAAAAATAATTTAATATCATTCAGCATGAGGCAAAAACCTTCAACTGGAACATGTATTCCAAATTTACCTTTGCTAATTTTATATTTTGTGGTTGTAGGAATTTTTCAGTGTCTCCCATCAATCAATTATTATTGGCATTGAGATTCTATGCAACGGGCAGTTTTTTAATATGTGCAGGAGATTATTTCAATGTCAGCAAGTCAACAGCTTGCAAAATAGTTCATAAAGTCACTGATGCAATAGCTTCTCTCTCCCCTCAATTTATTAGGATGCCATCCACAGAAGATGAAATAACTGCACATCATTTGGATTTTTATAGCATTGCCAGGCTTCCAAGAACAATAGGGTCTATAGATTGCACACATATTAAGATACAGTCTCCAGGTAAGTTTCTATAATATTTAGAATGCTAAGGTAACTAATATGTGATGTTATAGGTGGAAACAATGCAGAAGTATTCCGAAATCGAAAGGGATATTTTTCAATAAACGTCCAGACTGTTTCATCAGCAAAAATGAACATCATTGACTTGGTAGCTCGTTGGCCAGGATCTGCACATGACCAAGTAGTGTTTGAAAATTCTGCAGTTTACCAAAGACTCCATGCTAATGAGTTTGGAAATAGCCTATTAGTTGCAGATAGTGGGTACGCAGATACCTCACATGTTGTAACTCCTATCGACCAAGCAAATAACGAGGTTGAGCAGTTATATTCTGAAGCAGGTAATATCGAGAGGTGGTTCGCTCAGGAAGATATGTGTTTATCATGTTTCACTGTACTTCGAAGTATTTAGGTACACATGTTTTACAATTTTGATTGAACCATTCTTCAATAACCTTTTTTATTTTTCACAGTAACTATAATTTGAGCATTTTCATATTGTGGATACATTTAGATAATTGAATCTTTACTTTTAGTTCGGCGTACTAGAAATCCAGTTGAGCGTTCATATGGAGTTTGGAAAAGAAGATTTCCCATATTATCACTAGGGTTACGGTTACAACTGAACAATTCATTGGCAGTAATTGTTGCTTGTGGAGTACTTCATAATATTGCACTCCAACAGAATGAACAGTTACCACCAGAGGATCCAGAAATTGGAAATGTAAATTTTGATGAAGAGTTTGAAATCGAACATCTACCACAAGCTGCAATGAACACGGCAAAAGACCAGCTTTTAGCTGAATATTTCCCAAATCTATTAGATCCGCATAGATAATTATTCTCGTAACCTTCAGTGATCTATTGGCCCTATTGCATATCTTTTTTTCTGTTAATATAATTTTGTGTAGACAATTTAAAGTGTAATAAATAACTATTATTTTACCAATTATGTTTTTTTATTTTTTAAAATAAGCAGTAATAACAATACATTACCTAATATAAACCTACTATGAAAAAATCACACTTTACATACAAATGTAACTTAAAACTATTGCAACTACTTAAAATTATTTTTTTCTGATGTATGGGTACAATCACACTTCAACTTCTGATTTTTTAGTTTTTGCTCTTCAATTTGCAAATCTAAAAGTAAACTCCTCTTTTCATGTTCCTTCCTTTGTTGCATTGATTGTTCATCAATTAGGGTTAGTTGAGACTCCACCAATTTCATTTTTTTTTCAGCTAAAGTTTCAAACTTTGCACTAGCTGATAATAGACTTTTTTTCCTTTTGATGACTGGTCTCCTTCTGGATTGCCATGTGGAACCTACAAACAAGATTTGAGAGAATACATATATTTAGTTCACATCTAAATATGCAGAAATGTTTTTGTACCCTATAACACATAATTCATATACTATACCGAATATGATCCAACGTTCAGTTTACAATACAAATGAATATACACATAAAAACAGCTTTTTTAAATCTAAAATGTGTCGAGTAAACTGAAGCTCTTGTATGTTACTAGACTTAAATATGCCAACATTTCATTTTTATAGCTCGCATTTTCAACTGAACATCATGTTTACCTTGTGATGTCGTAGTTTTAGGATAATCATGTTCTGGAGCAGAGCTTGCAGGTATATCTATATCAGTTTCACTCTCAGGAACACTATTTATTGAGGTTAACCTTACATCCTTTTCAGTTTGAAGAAGATAACTATTTTGTTGCCTCCAATCAATTTCTACCAAATTTTCTTCATCTATATTAGCACTTTCTGTATAAAGTTCAACTGTTGAAATACCAGATATTCCTATAAAGCAATTTAAAATTAATAAGTGGCAAATGGACCAATTCAATAGTCATCTTTTCATGTTTTATAAAGTAAGGTTTAAACTACACACATACTATAAATTATTATTACCTGCTAAGCCATCACTATCCTTTTTTGAAGTTAATCCTTGGATGCCCAGCGCTATCGTGCTGGCTAAAATTTTCTCATCAGCTGTTTGTATTTTAGGTGGCTCCACAGTCCACATATGGTCCTCCGCCAGTCCCTCGAAGATAAGCTGAATACTGGCTATGCTGCTTTTTCAGTTCCTTCTTGATGGCGTCGTACTTGTTTTTTAATTGCTTGTCAGAACGGTGCTAAAATCTATATATTTACAACATGTATATAAAATTAATGTTAAAATTAGAGCTTACTGATCCAGTTGTGGAAGCATTAAAGCTGTTTGCAATTTTTTTCCAAGCTTCCTCCTTTTGCTTCCAGGTAAATGCATCCGTTGTTTTATTTTCCAGGATATGTCTCTTTTCATTGGCAAGTTTCAACAGGAGTGCTCTGTCCGAAGCTGAGAAATTTGGAGTTTTTTTCTTTCGATTCACATCATCCATTATAATAAAATTTGCCCAACGCCAAACAAAAATAAAATAACGAAATTCGCAGACGCTTGCTTATTATTCTTCTATGTACAGAACCTTGTACTTATCTGAAATTCAGCGGTAGATTCAAATTATCCAATCAAAACCATAACTCTATCATAAGTTTTGCCAACTACGTTAGAAATAAATAATAACTACCAACTCCGTAGCTGCCGGTTATATTCGATTGGATAAACAGTTCGACCAATTTAACAGTCAGCTACTACATGACTGTCGGTTACGTAGCAGGCACTTCTGACTGGACATTGAAAAACCGGCCCTTAGCCGGAGTTACTGCCGGAGGTCAGCTGGAGGTTGTCAATTGTCAAAAAATCACAAAACATGCGCAAAACAAACTTGCATCTTGCATCCCTGTGAATAACATAACCTTAAAAGTTCAAATTAATATTGTTTGTTTAAAACTTCGGTGTTGTTAGCTTATTAGATTAGTACATTTTTTACATAAAAAAACTATAACATAACAATACTTAAAATTAGTAAAAATAGTGATTAAAAATGTTGAAACGCTCGAAACAAAAACATAGTGTGATCTGGAAACATTTCAAAATCAGTGAAAGTGATAAAACTAAAGCAGAGTGCAATTATTGCAAAAAGTTAATTTCAAGAGGTGGTAGTGGCAAAGCAGCTTCTACTACACCTCTTTTTGGACATTTAAAAAGCATTCATCAAGAGGAATTTAATAATCTAACTTATCTAACTGAAGAAAAAGACAAAGTTAAAGAAACTGAAAACAATGAACAAAAAGGAAGCAAAATTCAATTATCATTAGAAAAAGTAATAGATAAAAAAAAATATGGGACATTATGGACAGGCGTGCAGTTAAAGTTCATTATAAAATAGCTGAAATGATATGTTTAGATAATCAACCCTACTCAATTGTTACTAATGAGGGTTTTACAAGACTAATGTCTCATGCTTTACCACAGTATAACCTTCCTTCAAGAATTTATTTTTCCAACAACATAATTCCCAATATTTATGGCCGCTTGAGAAATAAAATAAGTGTACTGTTAGAAAAAGCTGAGCACATTTCATTAACCTCGGATATTTGGACTTGCCAAGAAAACAATGAAAGCTTTATAAGTTTGACTGGTCACTGGATAGATCCAATTTCCTTCATAAAATACAATGCTGTTTTGAATTGCGAACATTTTTCTGGATCCCACACAGGTGTAAATATTTGTGCCAAATTTGAAAATTTGCTAGGATCATGGAATTTAACAAAGTCTCAGATACATCTTATAATTAGAGATGGGGGATCCAATATGGTTAAAGGTTGCAATGAATTAGGAGTTGAAAATTTTTCATGTTTTATACATTCCTTACAATTAGTGGTTATATCATCCTTAAAATCGCAAAGAGCAGTCATTGACACGTTGGCAGTGGCTAGAAAAATTGTGGGTCATTTTTGTCATTCGTCTTTAGCCTGTGACAAACTTAAACAAATTCAAAATGACCTTAACCTACCAAATAAAAAATTAATTCAAGATGTCCAAACCAGATGGAATTCACCATTCTATATGCTAGAGCGCCTTTATGAACAAAAAAGATGCTTATCAATTTATGCTAATGAAAATAACATTGGTAATTTGACCAAAACACAATGGGATTTAATTGGTTCTCTGCTAACTTTGTTAGCACCATTCGAGTAACTTACAAGACAGCTTAGCAGTACAGACTAATATTTATCTGATGTGATTCCTTCTATTGTAATGCTCAATAAATATTTATCAAAAGTTCACCCATTTGGTCTGGGCACTTTACTACAAACTTCAGTGGAAGAAATTCACAAAAGGTTTGGAGAATACGAGAAAAACGAAAACTGTTCGTTGGCAACAATTTTAGATCCGCGCTACAAAGTGGCCTTTTTTTCTACTGCAGATAGTGCTGATGATGAAAGAGGTGAAAATGTTAAACGGTTGTTATTAGTGGAGGCACTTAAACTTCAACAAGATGAAATATCTAATAATGATGGATATTCAAGTGAATCTTCCAGTAACAGCTTCAGCATTGGGGATTCTCCCCCTTCTTCAAAGCAGAAACGTGATTCAATTTTTGACTGTTACAAAGAAATTGCCCAATCTGCATCGAATATCAAAATCAAAACCAATATAAGCGCAGCCACACCTAGGTTAAAGAAAAACAAGGATCTGTCAAAGCAAATTTCTGCCTATCTATTACTCCCACTCAATGATAGACAATCGAATCCCATTTCATTTTGGAAAGATAACCAACATGCTTTTCCTGATTTGGTGAAATTGGCAATAAAATATTTATCCTCTCCACCTAGCAGTATTTACTCAGAACGAAGTTTTTCGGAAGCGGGAAACATATATGAAGATAAACGTAATAGACTTACTCCACGAAATGCTGAGAAATTATTGTTTATTCACCATAATCTTCCCCGTCTAAATTTTGAGTACTAGAGAATATACCTATTTTAGTTTTGTCATTTTTTGAATCAGATTTTAAATAAAACGTTTTTTTTTTTACATTTTTTCTTATTTTTTATTCAAGTTTAAAAAATAATTCCTCCGGCCTATCTCCGGTGAAAATAATGCCGAAGTCGGGAACTCCGGCTTCAGGCCGGATGTGGCCGGAGTCAGTAGGTGAGCCGGACCTCCGTTACATCACTAGTAATTAGTACATAAGATGATAAATGGAAAAAGTCAAATGTGGCAATAGTTCAGACTGATGAGAATGTGTATAATCAAATTATCAAAAAAGAAGTTTTGTTTATTGGATGGAGAAAATGCAGATATTTTGAACATGTTAATGTAGTGCAGTGTTACAAATGTTGGAAGTTAGGTCACATGGCAGGGGAGTGTAGAAGTAATCAAGTGATTTGTCTAAAATGCAGCGGAAACCATAAGCTAGATGACTGTGATAGTAATGTTGAAATTTGCATAAATTGTAAACATGCCAAAGAAGTACTTAAAATACCTAATATAGTCTATAACCACACAGCATTAAACAGAAAATGTGTCGCATACAAAAGAATTTTTGAACAGCTACAGAGAAGAGTTAACTACCCAGAAACATTTAATAAGCCAAGTAAATAGCAATTAAGGAATCAACAATTACTATATCTAAACATACAGAGTTTTACATCACATAAGACGGAGTTAAATTGGTTAGTTCATAAAGAGAAGCCTGTTGTAATTTGTATGGCGGAAACTCATATAACAGAAGACAAAGACAAATTAATATATAATAGTTAAATACCTATTGGCCTTTTGTTTAATCAATTTGTATTGATAGATGATACCATCCGAGATCTGTGTTCAATTACTTGTGTAGTTGAATAGTTTATGGTTTTATCAAACATGGGTTCACAAAAGATATGCTTTGTTTCAAATAATTTAAGATCCGATTTCTCTTATTTGAAATGTTCAAGGTAATTATTCTTATCTTTAATTAATTGTTAAATTAGCTAGTATCAAATATTTAATAGTTTATAAGTTTATTTCAAAAGTTGTACTTCTTTACAGATATGTTGTCATAAAGTTCATTGACCTTGCAATAAAAGTTCAAAGGGATTTTTTTTAATGTGCACAAAAGTTATTTCTGGCCAATCCAGAACAATAGTAATGTTCAAATACAAGTATTGAGTACTCACAAAACTTCCTATGATCCAACTACGAGTAAATAGGTAAACCCGCA
This sequence comes from Lochmaea crataegi, assembly GCA_947563755.1. Lineage (NCBI taxonomy): Eukaryota > Metazoa > Arthropoda > Insecta > Coleoptera > Chrysomelidae > Lochmaea > Lochmaea crataegi. The sequence continues at coordinate 42,968,071 of OX387429.1, forward strand.
TCAATTCTTGATGTTCAAAATCTCCTTCCCCACATCCAGATCTCACATCAAGGCTTTCCAAAATCAACAAATGGAGTCATCAATTGTTTATCTTCAGCACGGGAACACGTCTGGTCACTTTAGAAGTTTAATATCGACTAAATGAAAGTTCCCAATGGCTTGACATGGGGAAAGAATTTCATAGGTGTCTTTATAATATATCAATGGAAGTTATATATTTCTCAAATCTTGAGATACGTCTTTTCTCGGTATATGAAATTAAAAAGCATGATTAAATTTCATTTTTGACCTTATTTGGGTTCATCAAGTTCCATATTAATAATGCTATAAGCATTTAAAAATTCACTACTTGTCACTTTTTTTCACTTACATTTTCTTAATATTTAATCACTTTTCACTCAATAAACAATCTAAATTAAATCATACAATATCTTTTACGTTAATTCTATACAGTATGACAACTGTATTGCCTTTAAATTTGGTTCGAAACTGAATATCTCTTCATTATAGGAGATGTATTGATACTTCAGCTTGACTCTATTTTAATTACATGTCTCTTGCTCCTTGCCTGAGATAAACATGAATGTAATTCTTTAATTTGTTGTAGTATCAGGATTCGGGCACTAAATTAACTGTGAGCTTCTTTTGTATTTTATAATATTATATTGAATAAAAAGCTTAACATAAGAAACAAAGCTGTGGTAACCATAACCTCGCCGGTCTCTCTTCCCTCGCCATTTTCATCTTCTTTTTTTAAAATTAAGAGGTAAAACCACAGAATACACCAACTAAGTGCTGTATTCTTTGGTAAAACTATTTCAATGTCTAAAGGAGGTCGCACACTCTGGAATGTATAATGAACCAATCTGACTGACACCAACAACAGTTGTGCATTGTTCAACCAGTACTACATGAATAATATAACTGAAGTATAAAAACACAATGACGAAACTTACTATTTACCATTTACTTTCTGACTTGTTAAATGATTTTAAATTCTACTCTTAAGAGCGGCCTCATAAATTAGACAGCTCAAAACAGCTGGCACCCCTGACTTGCAACAAAATTTAAGGAGCGACTAAATCTCAGACGGCGATCCCTAGTATGCGCGTGCGTTAGCGACTTTGCAACGTTGCCAATTTTACCTTTTGCTTAAACGCGCGGGAAATATGAATTAAATGTCAGTTAGGAGGCCAAAGTTTGTATATTTTTTTAGTCGTAGAAATGCGTAATAACAATGTTAAAATCATGATAGCAAATATAGAGCAAAAGCCAAGTTATACTCATGATATGGTTATACTGTTCTAAAATGTCTAATTTTATTTCAGAAATGTTGAATATAGTGTGAATAAATATTTATTACAATAATTGTATGTTTAGTAATGAAAAATTGTAATTAACATAGATAGCTATAATTTTGATTCTATTCTATAGTAGGGAACTGAAGAATAGTGGAAAACGGTATTTTGGCGTATATATATCTATATAGGAAATAGTTCGTTGCTGATACTAGTTAGGTCTAACTATTATTGTGGGGGATGCGTCAATGTGAATAAGTGAACTCTTTTTAGTTTGTTCTGAGCTTTCGGTAATTTATTATCACCATTATCAAAGAACTACAAAAGATACAATTATAGATATTTCAAACAGGTATAAATAAATTCAGTTTAAAAGTAAAACATTAATTACTTACAACTAAGCGAGGTTAATCACAATATCTATATATAATATGTATAAAATGGAGAAAAAACATGGTATTAGATATAATTTTCTTTTTCAAGAAATTAAATAAAAAATAAAACTATCAAAATTGACATTACGACATCGCTGTAAATTTTTAGTAGTCATACAATAGTAGTTTGTGCAACTAGTGTGGATATGATGGCCATATAGCACGAGGACGAAGTTTGAGCACGACGCCGTAGGCGGAGTGCTCAATCGACCGAGTGCGATATGGACAATCCACACGAGTCGAACAGTACATTTTTTCTACGACCCACCTAAGAAAAAATCTAGAAAATAAACATTTTATTAAACTATAATATAACTTCAACTTAAAAATTTTTAACAATTTTATTATTATTATTATTTTATTATTATTCATAAATAAAAAATTAAAATTAAAAAAAAATTCCCACGAGGAATCGAACTCTGGTCTACCGCGTGAGAGGCTGGGATACTTACCACTGGACTACCGAGGAAGATAGTAATCACGTATCTATAACGTCAGATGTATTACATAATTTTATACAAATTGACGTTTGTCAGGAGTCCCCTTAAATATTCATTTTATTCTGTTTTTATTCGTTATACTTCTCCTTTGCGGCTAAGCGAATATCTGGTGGAGTATTATTTATTGATTCATCACTGAAATCACTCATTTTTACTAATATTTTTCTTAAAAACCATAGACATATTTTGACAAGTTATTTTGATGTTTCTATGAAATTGAAAAAAGATAAGTTGGCGGGTACTAAACGCAAATGCTGATTGGTGGATTTCATCTGTCATATACGTTCTAGGATGTATATGAAATCATATCCATTCAGTTAACCGGAATGGCCTACATTTACATTCTGTAAATTGTGCGGAAAATGGATAATATACATGTGGGTGTAGAAAAATGTCTTTAAATATGTTTAGTATATTAGCAAGTGAAATAATAGTTGGTAAGTTAATATAAAGGAACAGAATTCTCATCTTCAATATTTGAATTTTTTTGTTTTTTTGTCAAAAGATAATAAATAGCTAAAAATTGTACCAAGTTTTTGAATATCAGTTCTTTTATTTAAGCAATTATCTTCTTGAGATATGAATGCCATTTCCAGGAAAATCCTTTTAGAGTAGTTGTTTTCTTTATGTAAAATTTCAAAGTTTTTATAATCTATTATATGATTTGAAGAAAAAACATGTTCAGCTAATGCTGATCTTTCTGGATATAATCTTGCATCGCTCTTATGTAGAGCTATACGTTTAGTTATTTTTTGTGATGTTTCACCTACATATGCAGATTTACATGTAGAGCAAGTCAATATATATATATTGCATTAGAAAGATCAGTAAGAGGATCAATTTCTTTCAACTTACTATAAACACAATTAAGTGAGAGAACATTTGTCACCTTTTTTAGGTTACCTATTTGTCACAATTTGGGGGTAATGGAACTGTAACACGAACAAATAAAATTTTACGCTTCTTGTTAAAAGATGATCTAGCACGTGGATATAACTTTTGTGGACATAATGCTAAACAGCCATTTTTTAAGTTGAAATTAAAGGATGCAATAATTCGTAAGTGTTAATGTATATTAAACCAACTGTTGACTTTCATTATAAAAAACTTTCCAATGTTTGATCATTCTTTTGTCAATTCGTTAAAAGTAAACTGTGGTAGAAAACAGTATCACATGCTTTTTAATCAAGAGTTTATTGTAACAAGAAATATTTTCTCCCTTGTTTCAGAGTCTGTTCAACATAAGGAAAAATCTGCAACAACACATGATATCGAACAGTGCATAAAGAACTGGTTAAAGTATGCTCCAAAGCGTCTACAGATTTCAAATAAAAACAAAGAATAAACTACTCTATGTCTATCAGTACAGAGTCTTTGTAATGTAGGTGTGAGGCAGGTAATTTATTAATCAACAAGTATGTTTGAAAAAAGTAAATTCAAACAAGTTGTTTCCAAACGGCAACTGAATAGAAGAATAAGAAATCAGGTTCAAATGGAATTAAAACAATTTAACAATCTTGAAGTTAATTCAATCAATGAAAATACAAGTTCTATCAGCAACTGTTTTTTTGAAATGAATGAGTACATAAGTGTACCTGAAATAGAAGATGTTGCACAAAATGTAACTTCAAGGTCAGAATTTAGCAGTTTAAGTGCAGTTGTAATGAATAATGTTTTACAGTTGTCAGATAATGATGATATCAATAGTTTAAATTTGAAAGATAAAATAAAAAATGGGTTCTTTCTGAAAAAATTTCACATTCTGCAGTTACTAGCTTGCTACATATCCTTCATGATTATCATTCAGACTTGCCATTAGATTGTCGAACATTAATAAAAACTCCAAGACAGATTCAAACAAAGCATGTGGGAAATGGGGAATATATTCATTTTAATTTAACAGTTACTTTAAAACAAATTTTGGAAAAAAATTCAGCTGTAATGCTAACCAGCGAAATATTTCTCAGTTTCAATATTGATGGTTTACCTCTATTTCACAGTTCAAGCACACAATTTTGGCCTATATTATGCATTTTAAAACATGGAAACTTAAATTTTGATCCATTTGTAATAGGATTATTCTGTGGTACTGGTAAGCCATCCACTGTTGATTTATTTTTGGAAGATTTTATTAAGGACGTTTCAGAACTTCTTACTCATGGAATTGAACATAATGGCATTATATATATTGTTAAAATCAAAAGTTTTATTTGTGATGTACCAGCCAAAGCATATATTAAATGCGTGAAGTCTCATGGTGGTTATTCCTCTTGTGACAAATGTACAGAATATGGGAATTATATAAATGGCAGAGTTGTTTTACACAAACTAAATGCGCAACTAAGAACTGATGATTCCTTTAGCGAACAAACCGATGAAAATCATCATGTAGGCACTTCTCCATTGACAAAATTGAATGTGGGTTTGGTGTCACTTTTTGCAATAGACTATATGCATGCAGTATGTCTTGGTGTGATGAAAAAACTTCTTAATTCTTGGATTGGTGGCTGCTTGAAGGTTAGACTCCAATCTCGAATTGTTAGTGCCATATCTAACCATATGCTGTCTTTGAGAAATTTTATTCCTGTTGAAATAAACAGGAAACCTAGAAGTCTCTCAGATTTACCACGATGGAAAGCAACTGAGTTCAGAACTTTCTTATTGTATATAGGTCTGATTGTGTTGAAAAATATTAATATTGCCGTCTTTGAACATTTTCTTTTATTACAAAATTGATTGGACACTTTGGAACAATTTTTACTAAAAATCTTCTACATACTTTCGTTGCCCATTGCAAAGAATTATATGGCTTGGAATATTTTGTGTACAATATATTCATATTTTAATTCATTTAAGCGATGATGTCAAAAATTTTGGGCCACCTGATTCTTTTTCAGCTTTTCCGTTTGAGAATTATCTGGGACAAATAAAAAAATTAATCAAAAGTCCTAATAAACCTTTCGTGGCCCTATGAACTCTAAAATTTTGCTTATTTCTAGTATTGTGTTCATGAACATCCTGGTTATAACTTAAAATATTTTGTAAATATACTGGGGAGATTCCTAATTTAATCTTAAATATAAATAGCATGGAATAAAAGAGTAAATATTTTTTAACAGGCAACCACTGAAGCACATTTAACATGGAGTTGATTGGTTCCAATCGCGAACAGTTCAGTATTATCCTCATACCTCCATTCTGCAACCTTTGCAATTGCTGCAACTCATTTTGGTCGAGCAAATACAATATAGTCGCACAATAATTAAAATGAGGTAATACAAGAGTATTATAGTTAACTATTTTAGCCCATTTGCTGAGATGTGGAGAACAGCGTCTCAAATAATTAATTTTGAATGAAATATTTTTGATGACGTTATTAGCATGTTCCTTAAGTTGTAAATTTGTATCAACTATCACCCCTAGATATTTAATTTTTTCGACTCTCTGAAGCTTTATTCCGTCAACAGAAACACTCTGTGCTGCTATATTTAATTTTCTTAAATTTCCACTACCCCCAATTAACATCCATTTTGTCTTTTCGTAATTTATTTTCAACGAATTTCCGTTACAATAATCATTTATTTTACTTATAGAGCTATTTATTTCTTTAAAACAAGTCTCAATGTTTTCATGGGTAAAATAGACCAGGGTATCATCCGCAAATAAGTGTATTGAGCATCTTTTGACTACACTAGCAATGTCATTGCTATAAATTAAAAACAGTAGCGGACCCAGAACACTACCCTGTGGCACCCCCATATTATTCTCTATAGTATCTGAGACACAAAATTACTTACCTTTACCTTCTGTTTCCTGTTTTCCAAATAATGTCCCAACCAGTCAAGTGCACAACCCCCCAAACCAATAGCTCTTAATTTCATTAATAATCTACCCCTATTAATAGTTTCAAACGCCCTCTGCAAGTCCAAAAATACCGCCATTGTGACAAGATTATTTTCAATTGACAACTTCCAGTCATGTAACACCAACTGTAAAGCAGTTTCACAGTTGTGTTTACTACGGAATCCTGATTGCACGTTACTTATTGTTCTGTTTCCCTCTAAATAGTCAATAATTTGAAGATATATTACTTTTTCAATTAATTTTCCAATAGCACTGATCAAATTTATCGGTCTTAAATGGTTGGCTTTAGTTGGATTCGAAATTTTTGGTATCGGAATTATTGTAGCAATCTTGATATCATCCGGAACTAAACCTGTTTCAATAGAAAAATTTATAATATGCAATAGAGGTTGTGATAAACTATCAAAACATTCTTTTAATAAAATTGTGGGTATTTCGTCTGGGCTATTTTTATTTGACATTGCAAATAATATTTCTTTTAACTCATTATAATTCAGTAGTTTAAAACTTACAAAAGTTTCAATTACAGTTATAGGTATAATCGGATAGGATTATATTGACACATGTTCAGCAACGGATTATAGCAGGTATTTTGGCCCAACTGAATGGTCCCCGATCTAATACTAGTAATACATTTTTTTAGTGAAAACTTATTTAGCCGCGTTGTGTGATTTTTGGTATGGACAAAACTTTTGGGATTGTCACCGCCCAACCATCACCGCTTATCATAGGCGTAATATTAAATTTTTAAAGCAGGTTACTTTATTTGTGAAAGTTTGTCCATTTTAACTCAAGCTTCATTTTTTACCTACATTCTTCAAATACTAAAGGTAGCGAAACCTCAAAGACAGAGAGCAACATTATTAAAAATAAGATTATGCTCTAGAAGGGAGACCTCAGAGGAATAAAACTGTTTCTTCTCTTAAATGTTTGATGGTTTTTTTCATAAATATTACAAAAAGAATTGGTAACGCCTAACCTTGGCGCGAACCATAATGACAACAACGACGGATGAAAAGTCATACAAGTGATAGGGTCAATAGGGCAAGTCCACGTGACGTCACGCCCGGATGAATCTGAAGTTGAAACAAGCGTTCTATGCTATTTCTCTATGTTCTAAGCACAACATGTGGTTCTTATAGTTATTTTATAGACATTTTTTAGTAGGTAGGTGGTAGGTAAATTAAATTATTGAATTATAAAAGCAGTAATGGGTATCTATTATAATAACTTTTAATAATACTGATTGTTGTATATAACAGTAGATATATAACCATTTTAGAAGTCTTATTATAAAATGATAAAACATAAAACTATAAACTCGAACATATAAAATACAAAAGAAAACACATTAGGTATAAAAACAACAAATAAATAGGTACCTATAAAATAAAATAAAATATAATTCTGAAACAAAACTTTGTAGGAACTACGAAACAAAAGAAAAATTAGCAAAAATTGCACCTGTAATCCTGTTCTGCTGCCACGGAGTAAGGTAGATCATTGAGTTCTGTACAGTGTAGGTGATACCACCTTGGACAAAAGTCACAGCCGATATTCCTCTCAGCCTCTTCCTCGGCATCGCTAACTAATTCATCATCACACATAGAACATTTAATTTTTTTCCTCTTAGGCGTATTCGGAACTTGTTTTTTGACAATATTTTTTCTCACTTTTTCTGTCTTTGGCTTTTGGTTCTCTCTCTTTAAATCCCCCTCCTCTTTCTTTTTTTGTTTTTCATTCAGTTTGCGTTTGACTTCATTTTATTTTTTGGTGTAATATTCCCTCCATGCTTTGCCGGAAATGGCACTAGGTAATTTCTCTTTGGCCTCTTTTTTCTTGTCCTGTGCAACAGGAAACACCAGATGTTGCTTAAATGCGCCCTGTTGGGAAAGCAGTGGTATGCGTTCATTATTTTCGTCGTTTGAACATGAGGCTGTTTCCTGCACCAGACCATTTGTCACTGAAATGGCTGCATTTTCTTCCATCTCATCAATAGTTGTTTTGGGCGAAGAAGTTGGTACGGCAAAATTAGAAGCTGTAGATATATACTCCGGATGTTCATTTATTACGTCTTCCGTCACATTCATTGTTATCTCATTTAGGGCAGGTTTATCTATTGTAACTGTTTTGGGAGAAAGATTAGACTCGGTAAGAAGGCCAGCGTCCCTCGCTTGCCTCTCAGGTTTAGTTGTTGTAATATCTTTTGTAACATGTAACACTAAAGGTTCTGCTGAATCTATAATAGTTTCCTAAAAACAGAAAAAATCATTTTAACATTATTATTATCCAATACCTCCACACTAACTGTTTCGGCTGAAGCATTTGGTTTGAGCAGAATTAAATCTGGACATGGAGGACGCTGATATTCAACTATGTTTACGCCTTCCGCCATATGCGTTATTGTCTCCCTAGAATTTTTGGCAGGTTCCTAAAATTATTTGTGGAAATTATTTTGAACGATAATAAGTATATTTAGGTACCTCGCACTTGATTACCTCTGTTATAAATGTGTTGGACGAAATATTAGATACTGGTGATGATTGGTTCTTCAGTCCATTTGTTATGGCGTGTAGTAGTTGGTCTTCTGAATTTTTTACATCAGTTTTTTCCTGATCAACGACGGTTTCGAGTATTAAAATTGGTATTGAGGGTTGTATTCAGGTTCATTTGATACGACGTCCTATGTGACAGAAATATCCATGATCGGGTCTACTGAGATGTTCGAGCCTATTTGCTTCACATCCGCCACACAGGTCTCGACAGGACCATTGGATTCCTGCATCCCTTCATTCTCAAAAATTTTTATTTCTTTCAGGATAACTTGGGGACTAATTCCGTAACTTTCCAATTTGCTTCCAATTTTTCCAATAATTTTTTCTGCAAGCCTAAAGTCTGAATGTGTGAAAATTACTTCATTTTCTGCGATCCTTGTTGAATTTATTGTGTGCTGTTGCTCCAAAGTATTTTTTACACACTTAGTATAATCGACATTATTGGGATCGAGAGGAATTAATCCGCACCGTTTAAATCCATTTTTTATTAGCAACTGTCATGTCGGAAGATTGTAAAGCCTCATTGAAAATTGGACAGAAATTTACTTTTGTAACGGTTCTGTTTAAATTTTCTGGCTTGCTCTGCCACTGGGCAACCGTATTTTGCCACTGCTGCTTTAGAGGCCGAAACACACTCGCATCAGCAGGTTGCAGCTTATGAGTGGTGTTTGGTGGAAGCGCGTAAAGGATTATTTGATTTTCATCGCAAAATTGACTGAGTGGCAAACTCATATGAGACCTATAGCAGTCCACCAATAGCAGGATAGGTCTCTAAACGATTTTCATTAATCCACTTATTGAAATCATTTGCGACGTATTCACTTTCATTCAGACCGCTTCCATCCACTCTCAGATTTTCCGAGTATCCACGACTGCGACATGTTTTCCACTATCGCCTTTGGCGGTCTAACGTTTGGAAAAATCACTAGGGGGGGCATATTTTTCCATCAGCCGCCTAAGGTTCTCTTGGGAGTACTTAAACATTTTTCTTTTTGTTTTCGATGCTTTTTTGCCACTTTGTTCCTTTTAGGAGCCATCTAGAAAGGCAGAGAAAATAGAAATAAAAGATGACGAAAAGTGGACCTGTAGTCGGCCATATATTTCACATATAAATAAAAATGTGGCCGACAAAACAACCCTTTCTCGGCCATAACAAATCAAATTGTATTCACTTTTCATTAGGAAGAGTTGGGCTGGCCGAAAACTGGATAGGCAATTTAATATAGGTTTCTTAAAACGAAGACACATATACTCCCTACGAATTAACCATTGTAAGTAGTGAAAAAGAGAAGGAAATAATATACTCTCCTCGCCAGTTTTCGGCCACGTGGCCGAGAAATGGACTGCCGGCCACCCAAAAATTAAAATTAGGTTATGTTATTTATTGTTATTTTCTTGCTTTAATGGTAGCTTAGTACATACAGGGTGGGGCAATCTTCTGACATCGGAGGATTACATCGTTGTGGTACGAGATAAAACTTTAAGGTTTTGTGTGAGCTAATACAGTTACTGAGGGAACATTTTGAAAATACTTTCAATTCTACAGGGTGTTCCAAAACCACGTAGCAGCACAAACTTACATTTTTTTAAATGAAACGTACTATATTTTGTTCAAGAATCGAAAAGATCTCACCGAGAGCGTTACAAAAATATAGCATTCCAATATATTATATGGGTGTTTTAAAAAGATATGGCCAATTATTGGAAAAAAAGACCTCCTCTTTAACACTCTGTTAAACAGTAAATCAAAATAAATCAACAGGTCTGTGTATTCAATTGTCATTCACATATCATTGGCTGTGCTCAGTATTAATTACTTTTTTTATCTGTGGCTTCTTTAATACAGGGTGAAACAAAACGCAAATCAAGCAATATCTCAAAATTTTTAAATGAATCACCCTATAAGTCTTTTTACAGTTTGTTAGTACAATTAATAATCTTTCAAACGATATAGTACATTTAGGGTATAAGTTAATGGAAAACCGTAAATATTTTATGATAATGGTCCAAAACAAGTATTTTACGTACACAAATTAAATGGTATTAAATTTTTACATGCAACGTCTAAGGCATAAATTTTAATCGTAATGTTGGATGCATCTAAAATATCTTTCACTTTTACTCTTACCATTAGAGGAAGGAAAGACTTAATCGGAATTATGTTGGAAGCAATATTTTTGTTTACTGTGAGTAGGCTAATGTCATTATAGTACTAATAAATATAAAAGCAGTTTGCAGTCTTTACGAAATAATTAAGTCATCACAAACAGTATATCTTAGTTATGTAAGATGCAAGATTGTATTTATTTTCCAACTTTTTCTATTTTTAAAAAACTAAAAATTATGGAAACCAACATTATAAAAACACTTACATTTACATAAATAAACATTGACATTTCATAAAAAGTATAGTTTATGCTAAGTGTTCAAAATGGCGACCATTTACTTCTATAAACGTCTCAATTCTTTTCAAAAACAAGGATCTTACTCTTTCTAACATAGCTGGAGTTATTGTGGAAAATGCGTTACGAATCCTTTCTGTCATGTCTTCTCTGGCAGTAGGTTATGTTTAATACACAAGTTGCTTGATGTATCCCCATAAAAAGAAATCCATCGGTGTGAAATCTGGAGATCGAGGAGGCCACGAAATTGGTCCACCACGTCCTATCCACCTGTCGGTAAAATGTCTGTTTAACCACCAACGTACACAACGAACGTAATGTACAGATGCTCCATCTTGTTGGAACCACAAGTTAACTCTTGTGTTTAAATTAACTTCCTCCAATAATTTTCCCAAATGTTTTTTTAGAAAATTGTAATACCTTCTTCCAGTAAGGCTACCTTCAAAAAAGTATGGCCCTGTATCTCCTACGATTCCTCCCCATACATTTATGGACCATTTAGTTCGTTGTACGAAACAAATGTGGATTACTTTCCGAATAAAAATGAAAATTATGGCGGTTGACGAAACCATTTCTGTGAAACGTGGCCTCGTCACTAAATAAAACATTTCTTAAGAAATCTGGATATCCATTAATTAATCCACTGAACCACTCGCAAATATTTATTCTTATTGGAAAATCTCTCTCTAAAAGCTCTTGGTGCATCTGTATTTTGTACGGGTGAAATTTATTCTTTTTTATTATTCTTCCTATTGTTCGTCTACTAATGTCTAATTCAGTTCTAAGTTTTCCAGTACTTGTATTAGAATTCTCAACCAAATTTGTCATTACTAAAAATTCGTTGTCCTCATTGAAAACACGTTTTGGAAGAGCATGAGGATGATAGGAAACATTACCTGATGTGTCGAATCTCTCCTTAAGTCTTAAGAAAGCTTTTTCATTTGGATGTCTTCGATTGGGATATCTTTCACGATATACTCTTGAAGCGAGTAAACAATTTTTTAACATTCTCCTAACACGTACATCATATTGATCATGTCTTCCTGCGGAAAATTCATTATAGTTATTTATTATTTAAACCTAACAACACAAACGAAGAATACAGCAATATTTCTTTGACATTTATTAGTAGATACTATTTTGACAGTAGCCCACTTGATATAATCAAAAATATGGCTTGATTATGTTCCGCCGTTTCTCAAACAAGCGTATAATAACAATTCTTGAAAGTGAAACATGCATAAACATAAAATTTTTGGTAATTCTAGGTACCTACGGTATTAACAAACATTTTATTTCAGTGATTAGATATTGTAGATGCATCCAAAATTACGATTAAAATTTATGCCTCAGAAATGTTGAAATTTACAAGACGTTGCATGCAAAAATTTAATACCATTTAATTTGTGTACGTAAAATACTTGTTTTTGACCATTATCATAAAATATTTACGGTTTTCCATTAACTTATACCCTAAATGTACTATATCGTTTGAAAGATTATTAATTGTACTAACAAACTGTAAAAAGACTTATAGGGTGATTCATTTAAAAATTTTGAGATATTGCTTGATTTGCGTTTTGTTTCACCCTGTATTAAAGAAGCCACAGATAAAAAAAGTAATTAATACTGAGCACAGCCAATGATATGTGAATGACAATTGAATACACAGACCTGTTGATTTATTTTGATTTACTGTTTAACAGAGTGTTAAAGAGGAGGTCTTTTTTGCCAATAATTGGCCATATCTTTTTAAAACATCCATATAATATATTAGAATGCTATATTTTTGTAACGCTCTCGGTGAGATCTTTTCGATTCTTGAACAAAATATAGTACGTTTCATTTAAAAAAATGTAAGTTTGTGCTGCTACGTGGTTTTGGAACACCCTGTAGAATCGAAAGTATTTTCAAAATGTGCCCTCAGTAACTGTATTAGCTCACACAAAACCTTAAAGTTTTATCTAGTACCACAACCATGTAATCCTCCGATGTCAGAATATTGCCCCACCCTGTTATAATTTCACATCATTACACTATAAAACATATAAAGTGACTGTAAATAAATATACTTACTATTTTCTGCCTGACCTTCCACTAAATTTTTCACAGTTTCACCGGCAACAAGAGCTTAGCGACAAACACACACACACACACACACACACACACACCAGTTTTTGGCCATTAGAGTTATTCTAGGACTCGTAATATGTCGCAATTTGTTCGTTATCTGCCGAAAAGGTGGCCGAAAACGGGGTTGTATTTTTCAAACGGTCTTTGACAAAAGTTTGCTTCGAGAACAGGGGATGACCGGCCAACAGGCGCATTGACCCTAAGTAACTGTCGTTATTGAGGTGCGTTCATCCATCGTCTGTCTGACGCGGCAAATTCAAAAAATGACCTTACAGTTCGGCCATTCTGACATTGATCGTCCTCGATCGTACAAAAATACATCCAAACAGGTGTATAATGATGCTAATGAAAATGAATACAACTAACGAAGGGTTAATTTAACACATAAGTATAATACACATAATAATATCTCAAAAATAAGGAGATAACATAATTTTTCATAATAAACAAATCATAACATAATACTCATAATATAAGTACCTACCATAACAGTATAATCTTTTGACATAATTTTTAGTGTTTTTCAACTAAAGCATAAAACAAAATCTGATAAGTACATAATATTGATTTCCGTTTAAAATATCATATTGGCATAATATAAGGTTCAAAAAATAATTTCTCAGTCATAATGGTTATAATGTGTAAAAGGAGGAGTAACAATAGTCTAAGTAGATAAATAAATGTCATAATCGGGTGAATGTCGCAATTGGTATATTAATTTAAAACGTTCAATCAGAGAGCCACAATTTCATGTGTGAAGCATCAACAGTTCCTTTATAAGGAATCTGAGTGACTTGGTCCTTCAATATCCTTAACAACATAATCTCGGTCATCCATATATCTTTAACCATATATGGTCCCTTAAACTTGGGTAATAATTAACTTTCTATTTACTCCAGACTCAGTAACATAATTTGTAATTACAATTTCATCGCCTACTTCATAAACATTTCGCCTTTTGTGTATAGTTTGGCAAGTCTATCAGAAGCTACGGGGCATCGGTAAGGGGCGAGGGAACATGGCCTATATCTGTCATAAACGTACCAATGGCGTACGGTACCTATTTTATAAAAGTATTAAAAATAATAATAATTATTATATAATAATTATATATAGAAACTGATTTATGCTTTGATTTAAAGGTAAGGTATTTTTCAAAACACGGTACCTATTTGTTAAAAACAAATAATGTTAAAAATCGTACTTGAATTCAATATGGATTCGAAATAATAAGATACCAAGTAAAAATGAAACTACGAAGGTAAATACTGACATTATAAACGCCACTGGATAATCAATGTCAGTCAATTGTCGAAGTGGAGAGGGAAGAACACACGCACGCGCTTGCCAATAGGAAGTCAGGTGGTTACCTAGCAACGGAGGTTCGATAAATATTCACCAATTGAGTAAGTAGGAGGGCGTGGTAATTATGATTTTCGCATGACGTTGCCGGCTTGAAGGAAACCCATAACATATTTAGAAAAGTGTTCATCTTTTAATATTCAGAAATTGAAAAAATAATGTTAATAGACAAAATCCAATGAAACAAGCACATTAAAGAACTGACGTTTAATCATTATTGACATATTGTTAATAATAAAAAGACCATTTTCTAATTATTATCACTACATACTTAGCACTTTAGCTTTTTCATAGTTAAACGTGGCAATATGGAATGTTTTCGACCGCATTCCTTTCACAGCTTCAATTATGTTTGCCAAACTATACCTTGTCATAGTATTTTTTGTTACATCCTTGAACCTTTTCCATTCTCTCTTCTGGTTTCTCTCTCATTTCTACTCTCTCAATCTCATTCAACAAGTCCAAATGTGATCTAATTTTATCACCATACAATAACATACAGGAGCATCATCAACTAAAAATATATATGTATCACAATTTTTAATGTCTAATTGTCCGTATAGGTAATGATCTATATGGTAGGTATCAAAGGGAACGGTTCCTTTTGCCACGTTTAGGTGCAAATTCTATGTATTTTAAGCAAAATTTTAAGCAAAAATCAACCAATGGCGTCTGTTTTAATACAGGTTTATCTTCAGCTTCAATTTCACTATTAGAAGGACTTTCATCAGAAAAATGAGGTGTTAATGTGTTCTCCCTAACTGAATCTGAACTTGATAAAATAACATTATCGTTTTCAAAGTTATTGATATCATCAGGGCTAAGTTTTGAACATGTAAATTCTTTTAGTTTGGAATTTAGGTCAAGATCCTTAAAAAGTTTTAAATTAAACATAATTGACACTTGTTTCTCTGTTCTGTCTCCTGTCAATCTATTCATTTTTTTTTGTTTTAATATAAGAAAAAGTATTCTAGTTTCTTTCACATGAAGCTGATGTCGGGGGAATGTCCAGGATTTGGCATGCTACTTTACATAATTCTTATGTCTTAAAGATTGCTTTCCACCAAGCTTTTGCATCAGTCTCTTTTGCTGCATCCCATATTGCAGACATATGCCACAACCCTTCATTTGCCTTAAAATTCACTAAATCTTTTACAATTTGTATTTGATTATAGTTAAATTTTGTTGACAGTTCTGTAATGCAATTAAGTGAAATCATTTGTTCTTCATCTGTTAAGGTATCTTTCAACTTTGGATCCAACTGGGTAGCTGCATAATGAATATCGCACAACATAAATTCTTTTTGACTGTCAAAAATATTGGTAATCTGTTTCTGTTCAGGTTTTGAAAAAACCTTCATATTTTCAACAAAAGCATCCTCTATTACTTTAAGTCCAGGCAACACACAAGAAAGACGTGGATAATCTGCCTGTAATGCATTTATTAAATCGCATGTAGGTTTCAAAATATTTTCAATATTGTTTATATTATCCCAAAAATCTTCATCTAACAGCACCCGTCTTATATGTGGAGAAATTACCGAAGAAACTCTTCAATCAACTACAGCAGCTTGGAGAGCTTCTTTTGATTTTTATAAGCTTTCTTAACTGTTGTTAAATGACCATCTTGTTTCAACTATGTTTTAGAATATATCTCTTTTTGTTTTATTTTGAGAATCTCTTTGAGCATAAGTTTATTTTTAAAATTTTTTATTATCTCCCTAGCATCACAAATTACACCAGATATAGAAGAAGTATTCAAAATATCTTTGGCAAAAAGATTTAATCCGTGAGCAACGCATCCAAATGACTGAATGTGAGGATACTTTTTTTTAACAATTTTCCATGCAGCCTTCATATTATTTGCAGCATATCATCAGTAACTAATGCTGTAAATTTGTCAGGACCGATTTTTTCAATTATATCACATAAAATTTCAGCAACATATTCACCTGTGTGAGAATTTTCTCCTGTTTCAACACTTTTAAAAAATACTGGTTTTGGAGTTGCTAACACAATCAACAGGGGTTCCATTTACATCTGTCCTTCCATCATAATTCATAATTGTTAAATAATCAGCCTTACTTATTTTATAGTTTATAAGATAGTTAATAAAATTGTATTCATTATCAAGTAATGTAGTTGCGAGTGTTTTTCTTGTGGGTATGTACCTGATATGACGGCCTCATTCTGTTCAAACATTCCTTAAAATATTTGTTTTCAATAATACTAAAAGGAGTTCCTGAAGAAAATATAGAACGTGCCAAGAGAACATCCAACATTTTTTAATCATTTATGTTTAGTTCTCTATCAAGAAAGCTATCACTGCCTATATTGGAATCTTCATATTGACTAAAAACAAAAAAAAGTTTAGTACATAATTAGTTGTTTTCACTTTTTTATATTTTGTACTTACAGTGGTTGGATCGAGTTCTTTTTGAGAGTTTACCTCCAACTTAACTTGGAGGTTTTCTCCTTTTATCTTAGCTTCCATGTGCTTTTCGGTTTTCTTTCGAACATCAGCTGGACATTTTTTGCACATAGGTAATAATGTGATTTTGCATTCTTCTTGCATTAGTGGTGTATTCAGTTCCACAATATTTGCAGCGACCTTTTAGGTACTTACACCCACACTTTTTGAATTGAATAAAATGATCCCAGATATCTCGTCTTCCTTCTCCTACCATCTTAACAGCCATGAGCAGTAACTATGGGCCAGTAACATGGGCTATGGTGTAGTATGAATTATGAATATAGAGTATGAAGCGAAACATCTAGAAGCATAACAGCGAATTTAAAAATATTTTGAATTTTGACACTTTGAAAAGAAAATTAGGTTATAATTTTATAAACATTATTCTTCTTTTTTAAGTGGCTGCTTTTAATCGTGGTTAATTTCTGTTGGGATTTGGAATAATCATTGACTATATTTTCCAATTTAGATTAATAAATTATTACTTATTACAAAATCAGTAAAGTAAAATACTATGCACCACGAGGCCATTAGAAATAATAATCTAGGTTAGAGAGTCTTCTTCTCTTTTTTACAATGTTGAAAAAACACGAAAAACTATACCCCGACAGACATTGGATTACACTTCTAAGTCAAACGGGGTCTGTATAATTTACAAGATTTTAAAAAATACAATAAAAAAAGATTGTGGTTTAATTTCCCAAAATAATTAACAAAAAGAATATTGTAATATTTTTGTTCGTTTCATGTGCCAAATATGTGATAATTTTTTTCACGTTCGAATATTTGGACAATGAAATTATGATATTTTTTACTCTGCTGCACTCTGCATGTATCGATATTGTTTAAAAATATCGATTAGTTATATATCGATATATTCACAGATTATAAAAAAAGAAGATACATTTTTTACATATATGTCCATCCCTAATATAAATTTTATCCACAAACTACATGACTTCACTTACACATATTGAAATAAACATAGAATAAGGTGTAGGGAGTATCCACAAAACATACAATACACCAACTGGTATATTATTTGACAGAACACACAGTTCTACGCAAAGACTTTACGTTCTTATCTATGGTTCTACGACTATGTCTGTGGCGAGTGTTCGCGCGCAAGTGCTGTGTTTCTTTCGCGTTCCAACTGATTATAGTATCGTTCTTGGGCAGTACGAAAGCTGCCCTCAGGAAGGGGTAATAAAGTTGATGTGTCCATCCCTAATTCGAGCTTGCGCTCTATACTGTAAGGTAATTTTTTTAATTTGTCGCGTCAGGCAGATGATGGCTGAACGCACCTTAATAACGACAGTCAGTGGTATGACTTTTCATCCGTCATAGTTGTCATTTGTCATTATGTTAATTATGTTTCGCGACAAGTGCCAAGATGGTTATAAGAAGCTACCGATTTTTGTGATATGAAGAAAACTATTAAACTTAAACATTAAGCCCATATAAGCTAAGTATTAGTTGGTGTATTCTTTGATTCCATTCTTTGGTTATGTGTAGTGTCTGCATCTTACATTACTGATTACTGTTTTGAATAGTTTTTTCATTATTGTTTTTTCTGCAATACCTTCATTTTTTTTATAGAGTGAAATGGGTTGAATGAATATGCAGTCAAAAGGTGTGTGGATTTGGATTCACGGTTTCCAATGCCAACAAAAAACATGAAGATGAATACACAAGAAGTTACTGGAAATTCAGATTAAATAGCAAAACTAATCCTCTAAAATCTTTTGTGAATTCAATTACTGTAGATCATGAAGAAAACATAGATTTATCATCAAACTTGAGCAGTACTACTTTTCATTACAACACAATGTAAGTTATTAATACAGTGCTATTTCAGATTGTAAGATTTGATAAATCATCATAAAATGAATGGTGTATTGCTTATATAACTCAAAATTAATTCAAATCATTATTTTTATGGCCGTGGATAGACTTATGACAGTCGTAATTCTAGCGGTTTTAGATAAAGTTATGACAGTCACATTATTATTGTATGTCACGCCGAATTTGTGTAATTGCAGTTTGTGAAACAATTCAATATTTACATCTACAAACAACTCCGTAATAGAATTTTGTACTATACCCAAATATTATTAAACTATGGCAAATAAAATAATTATTTCGATGTCCCCCACTATTTAGAATTTCTGTCTTGGTTAAAACTGATCATTGATTAATTTATCAAGAAGGGCAAGGAAAATCATTGAAGAAGTCATATTTTTAACACTATAGCTTCTTCAATGATTTTCCTTGCCCTTCTCGATAAAAACTACAACTATAAAATCTCCTAGAGGTTAAAAACAAACAAAATTAACTGACTAACTTATTTTGCGTGTTTTATATAATGCCTAGTCAGTTTATAATTTGTGCCATATTTCATATATAGCGGAGTAAGTTCATGCAACGATAGAAGGATATATATATATATATATATATATATATATATATATATAAATTACTAGAAATATTTGCCAACTATATATATATATATATATATATATATATATATATATATAGGAAATAGTTCGTTGCCGATACTAGTTAGGTCTAACTATTATTGTGGGGGATGCGTCAATGTGAATAAGTGAACTCTTTTTAGTTTGTTCTGAGCTTTCGATAATTTATTATCACCATTATCAAAGAACTACAAAAGATAGGTACATTTATAGATATTTCAAACAGGTGTAAATAAATTCAGTTTAAAAGTAAAACATTAATTACTTACAACTAAGCGAGGTTAATCACAATATCTATATATAATATGTATAAAATGGAGAAAAAACATGGTATTAGATATAATTTTCTTTTTCAAAGAAATTAAATAAAAAATAAAACTATCAAAATTGACATTACGACATCGATGTTAATTTTTAGTAGTCATAGAAATGTCTTTAAATATGTTTAGTATATTAGCAAGTGAAATAATAGTTGGTAAGTTAATATAAAGGAACAGAATTCTCATCTTCAATATTTGAATTTTTTGTTTTTTTGTCAAAAGATAATAAATAGCTATAAATTGTACTAAGTTTTTGAATATCAGTTCTTTTATTTAAGCAATTATCTTCTTGAGCTATGAATGCCATTTCCAGGAAAATCCTTTTAGAGTAGTTGTTTTCTTTATGTAAAATTTCAAAGTTTTTATAATCTATTATATGATTTGAAGAAAAAACATGTTCAGCTAATGCTGATCTTTCTGGATATAATCTTGCATCGCTCTTATGTAGAGCTATACGTTTAGTTATTTTTTGTGATGTTTCACCTACATATGCAGATTTACATGTAGAGCAAGTCAATCTATATATTACATTAGAAAGATCAGTAAGAGGATCAATTTCTTTCAACTTACTATAAACACAATTAGGTGAGAAAACATTTTTATTTGCAAGTTTTATATTAGTTACTTCTTTTAATATTTTGGAAATTTTAGGTGTAAGCTCTCTAAAGTAAGGTAAAGATGCAAAAAATATGTTAGTTGTAGTTGTTTTCGTTACATTTTCTGAGTTCGTAATAACTAAATTTGGTTCAATTGCAGTATGTATGGGATGAGGGGTGTTAAACAGAATTTTTCTTACTAATGTTTTAGGATAACCATTATTAATAAATAGGTTAGATAATATATGTAAGTTTTTATCATGCATCGTACTATCTGAGATATTAAGTACCCTATTTTTCATTTGTTTTATCAAATTTATTTTTGTTGAAAATTTATGGTATGAAAAATAGTTGATATATCTACCAGAACTACAGGGTTTTCGATACCAATCAACTGTAATAGTATCATTTTTCCTTATAAGTCTGGTATCTAAGAAAGGAACGGATTGTTCTGTATCTTCAGTTTCAATTGTAAACTGAATGTGAGGGTCATAACTATTAAATGTTTCTAATATCTCATTGATGTTTATGATAGGTACGATAATATCGTCTACATATTTTTTTATAAAATGAAGATTGAAAGAAAGTACAGGAACAACAATGTCTAACAAGTCATCCATAACATATGCAGCTAATATGGGAGATATATTTGCTCCCATTGGGGTACCAAAAGTTTGTTTATAAAAGTTTTTATTAAATGTGAAAAAAGTATTATTAAACAAATAAGTGATAATTTCTAAAAAAGTATTTTTGTTTATATTACAATGTAAACGAATACAATCCCAATGTTTATCAATAGATCTTAAGCAGGTTTCTAAGTATACATTACTAAATAAAGATACTACATCTAGATTTGCTAAAACATAATTTGGAGGAAGTTTCATTTTATTGAATGTAACTGAAATTTGGAAAGAATCTTTTACAAAATATTCATTATTGCAATCATATGCATTAGTAAGTATATTAGTTATAAATGCAGATAAATGTTCTGTAGGAATTCCCATAGAAGCTACAATAGGTCTTACTGATAAATTTGGTTTATGTATTTTAGGTAAACCGTAATATTTAGCTATAGTACCATTATAAGTGGTTAATTCTTTTTTTGTATTTTTATCGATCTGATGTGAATCAAATAACTTTTTAATAAGTTTATTACAAGATGTTTGTAATGATGCAGTAGGATTAGAATTTATTCTTTTATATGAATTATTATTTTCAATTAGATCTAATGATAATCTTGTATATTCTCCTTTATACATTACTACGGTAGTATTACCTTTATCCGACCTTGTTACTACTATTTCGGGATGTTCTTTTAAAAATTTTTTGTTTTGAATAATAAGTAGCGAAAGAAAGAGGGTTGTGTTTTCTCTAATGTTGAATGTACATAATTAGTTATTACATTAGTTATTCTTGCTGTAGTGATAGAGCGAGTATTAGTATTTTCAATAGTATTTATTGTATTTTCAACATCTGCTAAAAATGATTTTACTGGAATGTCTAAACCTAAATGTGGTTCTATAGAAAATTTTGGTCCAAGTGATAGAAATTTATTGATATCATAAGGAATGTCTACATTAGTAAGATTTTTTATCCAATTAGGTTGTGTTATTAGACATTCTTGGATCATATTACCGGCTAGAGAGTATATATAATGCCTAATTTCATATATTGACTGTAACATATGTTATAATATGACTCGTAACTTTATCTAAAACCGTTAGAATTACGACTGTCGTAACTCTATCCACGTCCTATTTGTATTATAGATTTATGAGACCGTGATTATTTTCAACATGAATGAAATATAATATAGACGTTGGCAGACACATAAGAGACATCTGTAAGAGTATGAAGTATTCCTGAAGAAGACATACCTACCCTCCGTGTTAGGCGTTCCTAAAATAATTGCTGCAAAAAAAGTAAATGTAAGTATATAGTCATTATTTTAGACTACACCTGGTGATATTGCTAATTTGTAATTTTCATTTCAAAGTGAAATACCACAAATAAAGCAAAAAAACATAGATAATTGATTATTTTGTAGCAGTTTAGGGTCTGGTGACCTGTACGGACACAAGTTTTTGACTGATTTTGCAAAAAATCGTTAATGAGTACTCACCTATTTTGAAGATTTTCCATAGAAACATTTTCAGATTATTCAGAATTTCCTGAGAAAAATCCAAAAAAGATTTTTTTCAACACTTCAATGGCAACTATTTCTTCGAATATTTTCAATAAAACACAGTTTAAATGTGTCACACTATACAGGAAACTATTCAAAATCATATTTTCTTTTTTTTATTTCCGCATCGACCTGCAAGGTCATTAGCGGTTACACAGCATAATATGTTACATTCCTAAACAAATTGTTTAAGTTAACTTCAGTTATATGATACATGAAACACTTTGTATTATTAAATGTACAGTTTAGGTTTTGTAGAGTGCATTAATACTTGTTAAAAATGCAATAACATTTGATGGATTCGACTGGACTCGGGCCGGAGGCCCTCCGGTTCGTAAGACGTCGCCCTTAGGGCATAAACATCTATTTATACCCTTGGTACATAAATAACTATTAATTTCAATTCTGAGTTAGGTATGCCAATGTGAGTTCCAGCGTTTTATAGTTTCATCTTTGAAGTTTGATTTCAAATCGGTTGCTACCAATAGATTACAGTCTAGCCAGTTTTGAGAGACTGCTTCTTGTGCTTTTTGATCTGCTTCTCCATTTCCTTTGATTCCCACGTGGGATGGAATCCAAATGAATTTGATGTCCTGGTTAATTCTGTACAATTGTTCCAAGTAATTTCTTATTAAATTAACTATTGGATGTCTTTCTTAAATGCATAAGATCCCTACTCCAACCAAAAGTAGTACTGCTTAACTTTGATGTTGAATTTTTGTTTTTTTCATGATCTACAGTAATTGAATTCATAAACATGAACAACTACCTCAATTTTGATAGTTTCCACAAAAGTAATTGCAGCAACAAAATATTTAGAGGTTTAGCCTTGCTTTTTAATCTGAATTTCCAGTAGCTTCATAGCTGCATAATAATAATAATAATAATGTTTAATCACTTGAAGTATACAAGTAATACAACATTATATAATATTTAAGATTTTATAATAGTAGTATAGATGATAACTTTAATTACTTTTTATTATTAGATGTCGAAGAATAAAAATATATTATTCTACGCTTCACAACTAGTTTTGAAAAATATTTTTCAAAAACAGTGACCGTTCAACGAAGAAGAAACAACTACTTCCCGGGCTACATGCCCCGACAGATATTGAATTACACTTCTAAGTCAAACGGGGTTGGTAAATCTACAAGATTTAAACCAACCATTCTGGTTTGCAACTAGAAGGGATAACACAACTTGTAGACCGGTTTCGGCGTATTGCGCCTCATCAGTACAAGGTATATGTTATCGTCCGAGAGTTAATCTCAGACTGAAATGTGACTATAATCAACAACGGTACATATTGTCCAGTTACGGAAATATTTTTGTTGCGAAAATAGCGACATCTCACCTCTAAGTCACAAACCAAAATTCGAACGAGACAACAAACCACGTAGATCTGAAACACAAATGTGAATTAATACAGTTTCTTGTAAAATTGTCGTATTTAGTAAAGCGTTTTAACATTAGATGTCGAAGAATAAAAATATATTATTCTACGCTTCACAACTAGTTTTGAAAAATATTTTTCAAAAACAGTGACCGTTCAACGAAGAAGAAACAACTACTTCCCGGGCTACATGCCCCGACAGATATTGAATTACACTTCTAAGTCAAACGGGGTTGGTAAATCTACAAGATTTAAACCAACCATTCTGGTTTGCAACTAGAAGGGATAACACAACTTGTAGACCGGTTTCGGCGTATTGCGCCTCATCAGTACAAGGTATATGTTATCGTCCGAGAGTTAATCTCAGACTGAAATGTGACTATAATCAACAACGGTACATATTGTCCAGTTACGGAAATATTTTTGTTGCGAAAATAGCGACATCTCACCTCTAAGTCACAAACCAAAATTCGAACGAGACAACAAACCACGTAGATCTGAAACACAAATGTGAATTAATACAGTTTCTTGTAAAATTGTCGTATTTAGTAAAGCGTTTTAACATTAGATGTCGAAGAATAAAAATATATTATTCTACGCTTCACAACTAGTTTTGAAAAATATTTTTATTCTTCGACATCTAATGTTAAAACGCTTTACTAAATACGACAATTTTACAGGAAACTGTATTAATTCACATTTGTGTTTCAGATCTACGTGGTTTGTTGTCTCGTTCGAATTTTGGTTTGTGACTTAGAGGTGAGATGTCGCTATTTTCGCAACAAAAATATTTCCGTAACTGGACAATATGTACCGTTGTTGATTATAGTCACATTTCAGTCTGAGATTAACTCTCGGACGATAACATATACCTTGTACTGATGAGGCGCAATACGCCGAAACCGGTCTACAAGTTGTGTTATCCCTTCTAGTTGCAAACCAGAATGGTTGGTTTAAATCTTGTAGATTTACCAACCCCGTTTGACTTAGAAGTGTAATTCAATATCTGTCGGGGCATGTAGCCCGGGAAGTAGTTGTTTCTTCTTCGTTGAACGGTCACTGTTTTTGAAAAATATTTTTCAAAACTAGTTGTGAAGCGTAGAATAATATATTTTTATTCTTCGACATCTAATGTTAAAACGCTTTACTAAATACGACAATTTTACAGGAAACTGTATTAATTCACATTTACTTTTTATTAATTAAAAATACTAAAAACTCGTTTCACAAAAACATTTATTTGTCACTTCTGTATAGGTACAATAATAATAATACATGGACGACTCCGTTCTGTCTTATATCTAAACAAATTCCATGTCGACCCCACTTAAGTATCGGCTTGCTCGGCTGTCCTGACATAGCAGTTTTTGGGAACCGTGTCTTGTTTATAATTAATCAGCTGATCTGCTAACATAGATAAAACTTTTGGTTGATCTGGAGTCCAAGTAAAAATGCTTTTTTCTGCTTACCATGCCGTTTACTAAATAATAATACACAGAATAGATCACACCTCTGTACTGCCGATGGATATTCGAAAAATAAAGCGTGGAAAAAATTGTATGAGAGGTTACCATCGCATGAGAAGAATAAAGACCATATTCAGTGTTACGTAGAATGGCGTCAGTTGGAGTTGCGAATTTACAAGGAGTTCACTATTGATTTGGCCTTAAATGAACAAATCGTGAATGAAACCCAAAAATGGAAAGAAATTTTGACTCGTCTTCTGGATACAATTCTATTTTTGGGCGAGAGAGGGTTGGCTTTCAGAGGAAAAAATAATCTTGTTGGAGAGCGAAATAACGGAAATTTCTTAGGGGTTCTGGAATTGATCAGCCACTACGATCCAGTTCTTCGTGAACATTTGGAAAAGGTTCGACGTTCGCAGCAGTCACATCAACGTATGCAAGTACACTATCTTTCGCCCGACATTCAAAATGAGTTTATAGAACTTTGTGCTGGTCAAGTTGTGTCGCATGTTCTGAAAGAGAGAGAAGAATCAAAATATTTTACCATCCTTGTAGACGCAACGCCTGATTCCAGTCATGTAGAGCAGACGACCTTCATTCTTCGTTACCTCCGTTACGACACTGAAGCAAAAACTTACAACATCGAAGAACGCTTTTTAGCCTTTGTGGATTGTAATGAAAAAACGGGTGAGG
Organism: Lochmaea crataegi; assembly: GCA_947563755.1. NCBI lineage: Eukaryota > Metazoa > Arthropoda > Insecta > Coleoptera > Chrysomelidae > Lochmaea > Lochmaea crataegi. The sequence continues at coordinate 42,994,224 of OX387429.1, forward strand.
CTATCGCTAATTTGATACGTGAAACTTTGCTGAAGTACAAAATCCCACAGCAAGGATGGATTCGGCGCGATTATCCAAATGCAATTTATTCACCTTGTGCAGCTCACAGCTTGAACCTAGTTGGAGTCGATTCCGCGGAATGCTGCACCTCAGCAATCACTTTCTTCGGCGTGGTCCAGAAGTGTTTCAACATCTTCAGTGGAAGTCCGCAACGTTGGGAGATTCTAAAAGCTAGAATACCGGATTCACTTCATACTCTATCCGACACAAGATGGTCTGCTGGGATTGACGCCGTAAAACCGTTTGCAAAAAATCTTCCTGGGTTGAAACATGCGTTGGAGGATTTAAAAAAGCTGAACTTGTCCGCTGAAACTCGCAGAGATGTGCAAGGAGTGCGAGGATAAAAAATTTCCACCGTTCTTGTTCAACTCAAACAAGAGTCTCAGGATTGGCAACTCTTTGTTTAGAAGCAGAATTGGCGAGAAAATTGAACTTGAATGCAGTTATCAACGTTTTCGCCTTCTCCAAAGCAAGAAAAGCTTGTCTTACACACGAATAAGTATTGACTAAAAAGTGACTAAATAATATTGTACTTTATTAAATAAAACTGTACATGAATAAACGTTAAAGTAATCCAACTTCCTCTAAAATTACTTGTTAATCATAATACCTAATTGTTTATTATAAACTTAGTCAATATAATATATACTATAATAAATAATAAAATAATAATAATATAAACTATTAGTACATTTAAATCCATAAATTAAAAAAAATTACATCACAGTCGGAAATAGCTGATTTATTTGAAGGGAGGGGAGGGGGCCCGAACATGGATACCCCCGGGCCCTGATTTTCTCTCTGCGGCCCTGGATAAAAGTAACACAAACATGGCGAATAAACAAACAAAAGAATGACCACAAAGGCAAGCCTGTATGTGGCAAATCACACCTAAGTATATATGTCTCCTTACCCTGATCATCACATCAAAACTATGCAAAACAAAAAAAATACACACACAATTCATCAATTTACAAAATAGATTCATCGAAGAATATAATGAACCAAGTTTCAAGCAATTAAGTGTTAATTATTGTTTTTAATATATATTATTGACAAAACAGTGTCACTTCTGAGTGAATGAATATACCCCTTCAATTTATTTTTGTATAAGTTAAAATTTGAATTTATATTTGATATGATTTGATGAATCATAAAATGAATGGTGTATTGTTTGTATGACTAAAAATTGATTCAAATCCTTAATTTAGTTATAGATTTATGAGACCATGATTATATTCAACATGATGGAATATAATATAGACGTCAGCAGACATCTGTTAGGCATTCCTAAAATAATTGATGTAAACAAATGTAAGTATATAGTCATTATTTTAGACTACACCTGGTGATATTGCTAATATGTTAGATTAGATTGGATTAGAATTGGAGTGACTCTTTGTCCTATCCCACTGCGACCTTTGCAGATCTATTGTGGTCCTCCCCCATATTTAGAGCTCAATATCTATTCGTTTTATTAGACCTATTAGCCTGGATACCGCCTCCTTTGCGTAGCTCTCTGCCCTCGGTTTTTCTTCTCCAAATAGGTGAAACCGCACCCTTGCTAGGCCTTCGCACTCACAGAGTAAGTGCTCCGCGGTTTCGTCTTCTTCCTGGCATAACCTACATAGGCTGTCATCTGCTAGGCCAATTGTGTGCATATGCTTCCTTAGCCTACAATGCCCTGTCAGCATTCCCACCATCATCCTCGTCGTTTCTCGACTTTGACATAGTAGGTCGCGTGACAGTCTGACCGAAGGGCTTTTAAGGAATAGCTTAGCGTGCCTTTGCCCCGGAGTTTAATGCCACCAGCGCAACGCCTGGTTGTTTATCCATGGGTGGATGCTCTCCTTTGTGAGGCATTTGGAAATTCCACAGGAAGGTTCTGGCCCTATCATGACCTCAGTCGCTCCCTGCTTGGCTAATTCATCGGCCTTTTCATTGCCTTTAATTCCTTGATGGCCTGGCACCCAAGCTAGGGTCACTCTATTATGACTACCTAGTCTGTTGAGGGTCTTGCGACACTCTCACATCAGATTTGACGTTGTCCAATATGAGCTTATCGCTTTTAGTGCAGCTTGGCTATCGGAGTAGATGACGATTCTTTGACTATCTACCTCCCGTCTCCTCAACTCCTCTGCACAGCATTGCACCACCATTACCTCTGCCCGAAAGACAGCGGCATGTTTCCCAAGGCTTAGAGAGATCGTGATCTTCTATTATAGGAGGCCCTGTCTCCCAGTCCTTTCTCTCTGGAATGACTACTGTGTATTCATTTTTAAAACTATATTGTGGGGCAATCTGATCCATTGGCATTCCCAGTATTGGATCTACCTTTATTTCTTCATATAGCTTTTTGTAGACCTTACCGTGTCCTTGACTTATCGGAGGAGGCCCCTGTAATAATCTGTGACTTACAGATCTTGCATTTCCCTGAACGAAGATATGCAGTGGTGGCAGGTTCAGTATTACCTCCAGGGCTGCAGTCGGCGTCGTTCTCATGGCCCCTGTTATACTTCGGCAAGCTTGCCTTTGGATACCACTTAACTGCCTTTGCGCCCCAATCTGCAGTGTCCTGGGCCACCAGACTACTGATCCATAGGTTATCATTGGCCTCACGACCTGTGTATATAACCATTTGGTCATGTTGGGATTCAATCCCCAATTCTTCCCACACATCTGCCTACACCTTCCGAGAGCGATTCTGTCCTTGTGCGTGGTTTTTTCGATGTGAGAATTACATGGAAGCTTCTGGTCAAAGATTACCCCTAGGTACTTAACTTCTTTAGCAAATGGTATTTCCACTCCGTTAATTTGTGGCTTTTGTAGATTTATGAGACCATGATTATATTCAACATAATGGAATATAATATAGACGTCAGCAGACACATGAGAGACATCTGTAAGGGTATGAAATATACCTGAAGAAGACATACCCTCCATGTTAGGCATTCCTAAAATAATTGATGTAAACAAATGTAAGTATATAGTCATTATTTTAGACTACACCTGGTGATATTGCTAATATGTTATTTTCATTACAAAGTGAAATACCGCGTGTTTCTATCCATGTGATCCGCGAAATTTTCATATTTTCTTTATTCTTCAAGAAAAAAATTACTTTATTTTCTCTCTAATATTGATCTAAATTTAATATTTTATAAGATTTATATTTTTTATTAATAAGCGACATGAAATAATGATGTTTGATGTCAAATGAGGGGATTGGATGCCAAGGGGTACAGGTGACGAAATGCTTTTCTCGAGAAAAATGCTGTAAAAGATACTTTTCCAGAATAAATTTTAAAATGTATCAATCGACAATAGTATTTTTGACTATTGGTATAGATTTTATCTATTTACCCTAAAAACATTTACAAATTTGGAAATTATTTTTAATAAAAATTTTGAGTTTTTTGAAAAAATGTTTGCACATTCCTTTGCTTCAAAATTCGTACTTGTTCCCCTTCACCACTCAAGTATTTTGGGAATTATTTAAACTAATACAAGCAGTAAATTGTTGATAAACGATTATTTCTGAGAGAAAAGAATCAGTTTATTCATCGGAATCTAATAGTAGATCAGTGTTTTCCTTATATTCTGATGGATTATGGTCTATTTCAAGTTATGGATTATTACGGGTTTGACGATTTGGAGGTGTGTCAGGGTTTAATTTACGGTAGAAATCGTGATGTACAGGGGTAGCATAAATGGTGAAAGTTCCAATACATTTTTGTATTTTGGAAGTTTTATCTTACCTTTATAGAGAGGCGGAAGTTCGATGGTTGCTGGAATCCGTGTAGGTCGTTCTTCCCTATCAGTCTTTTTCATATCAATAGTGCTAAAAGGAAAATCTTTTGATAGTGTGCCCTAAAAAATGTGTATGGTGTTTGTTTTTCAAAGAGAAGTCATTGCATTTTTTGTAAGCCCTACACATTGTCTTTCATTAATTCGTTTAAGGGGGAAATTTGCTTCATTTTATTGACTAAAAACTTTTTGCTGGATTTGGCTACGAGATTCATTGAAAACAATTTGCAATGCCTAACACGCAAAGGGATACAAGTGCACTTGTTCTTCTTTGCGATGAACGCTTTTGAAATAATGTTTAACTAGTAAAATTACAAACCAAGAGAAGACGGCACAAGTAACAATATTCACTTGTATCTTTTTGGCACAAAGTTTTTAGTGATATCTAATTTCATGTTATGCGCATAACCCATTTTTTAAAATTTTGTCACTTGTATTCCTTGGCATTTAATCCCCTCATAATGTCAAATAGTTGTAAAACTATAAGTAGAGATGGGATTATTTAGCTTCCTAAAGTATCAAGAACTGAATTGTTTCAAAGTGGATATTATAAAAAGACTATTTACAGTTCGACTCCTTTTATTCTATACTGACTATAGCAAAGAAGACTCCTTTTATTCTATACTGACTATAGCAAAGAAACAAATCTTATCAAGGTATAAATTCATTAGCCTGTATAAATATACTGTTATGCAACCCACAAAAGGAGTAGTTAGTAGAATATGGTTGACTGTTGTGCTGCTGCCAAATTTTTAATACTAATGTTCTTCCCCATCATGAAAAACTTAGTGTATAGATATTATCTAAGAATGGGAAGGGTGAATAAAAAAAATATTTTCCCTTACCCTTTGTGAAAAATATCCAATAATTTATAACACACATTACGATTTTTTACTGTCGAGATGCAATACAAAATTTAAAATCGTATTCACGTTAGTCTTCCAGAATTATATCCAATCTATAAATTAAAATATTTAAAATAACGGAACTAAAAATGTGCCCACCTCTAGCTTATTCTTTTCATGACATTTGTAATTTTAATAAACAAAGTTATAAACATGTAAATACTCAATTGGAAAAGTGGTACTTTTAATGATATTGTAAGGAAAATAATCGAATATCTTTTTCAAAAGTTTCCGCAACAGTGCGACACTTTGAAACTGTTTTTTGTATAAAATATCGGGCCAAAAAGTGATGGTTTAAATGTTGCAAAAGAAACTTTTTTTAAATTTTTCTCTGGAAATTCTAAATAACCTGCAAATTTTTTGACGGATAATCTTCAAAATAGGTGAGTTCTATCTATTTTTTGCAAAATCAGTCAGAAACTCGTGTTTCCGTATAGTTCACCGGATCCGCATACTATGTTGCTGTAATGGAATAGGTGTCTTGTTTGTGCCACACTAGAATTGCAGTTTTAGTTTGGCAATTAATTAATAATCAGTTTCTGGATAAAGGAAAGTTTTGTTGGAGTTATCAATTATAGAAATACTATTGTTATTTTTGGGAAATTAAACCACAATCTTTTTTTTATATATTTTTATTTCAAGTTTGTAGTGTATTTCAGTTGAATAAACTTTTAATTTTAAATAACCCCATAACATGGAGGTACACTACATTGGAGCTAATACCATAAAAGGGTTTTGGTCTTGAAAAGTGTGTTTCAGCTCCTCTCTTTGCCAGTTAATCCGCTATTTCATTTCCTATGGCTCCTGGAACCCACAGTTATGCATGCATGTTATTGCATGCTATTTTACATTAGTGATGAAATATGCAATGGAATAAAATATGGAAATAATTTAAAATAAAATATTTAACATAATCAATATAACATTAAATGGTTATAAAATAATCTACATAATCTAACTTTGTTCTATTTATTTATAAAGAATTGTTTGAGGTTTCTTTTGAAAACATATAAATGATGTTTCGGTTTTAATTTCTGTAGGCAGTCTGTTGAATTCTTGCAAACCTCTAATAAAAATTGTATTTTGAGAACTTGCCCTACATGAAAGTCTGATTGGTTTCTTGTATTGTTGTAGTTTAATGATATTGTGAATTATATTGAATCTTTCCCAATAGATATGCTGGCACCATGTATTTTTTTATTTTACAAATAAATATCAAAGTCCATGTATTAGACATAATTCTGAACAGATAGCCACTGTATACCTTTTAACATAGTTGCATTATTCGTCCTTCTGTCCATTATCAATTTTATCTGCGTTGCTCTGTTTTGAAGTTTTTGTAATCTTCCAATTTTATTTTTATTTATTGAATATAAGCACAGTATGTAAAATAGGGTAATATTAGTGTTAATGACCAATGATTAAGATACCTTGCACAGCTATATAAATAGTCAATTTTAAAAGTTATTAATTTAATAATGTGATTAGCGTGTTCTTCAAAGTATAACTTACTATCTAAATTTAAACTTTTTTACTACTCCAATATCATAATTTCCCACACCGATTTTTATGTTTTTCTCAGTAATTTCCCTCTGTAATCTTTCGTTGCCAATTAACATGAACTTAGTTTTTTGAAGTTTATTCTCAGTGAGTTGAAACGACACCAATCATTGATTTTTTTCAACGCAATATTTATTGTTTCAAGTATTTCCTCTATACTATCTAAGGGGATCATGGGCAAATAAATGTATTGAACAAATACACAAGACCTGAGAAATATCCTCAATATATAACAAAAACAATAGTGGCCCTAATATGCTTCTCTTTGGTATACCAAAACCATTTTTCACAGAGTCAGAAAGAATGTTGTTTAATTTTAATTTTTGTTTTCTATTTTCTGAGTAACTTTGTGTCCAACATAGAACTTCTCCAACTATCCCAAAACATTCAGATTTTCGAATAAGTAATGTATGATTGACTATTTCAAAAGCTCGCTGTAAATCTAAAAAAAAGCCCCTGTAATAAACTTATTATTACTGTTCATCTAGTACATATTGTAGGCCTGTTTCACCGCTATGTGTTCCTCTAAAACTTTTTTATGACGGATATAACTCACAATTTTTAATATTTTTTCTAATCGTATGTTATATATTTTTCAATTATTATTGTCAATTACACCTTAGATTGTATACATAATAATATCTACCGAAAGATAATAAATATAATGTTAAATATCGACAATAATAGTACGCTCAGTGAAGTTAGCCTATGTATGTGTGACGTGGAAGTGATTGTTTGATTCCATGGGCCTGCTTAAATCACATTATCATTGCCGTTGCTAAATAAAGTCTGGAAGATCAAAAAAAAGGAGCTTTGGCATTAAAAATCATTTTTACTGCTTTGGCATTAAAAATCATTTTTACTGATTTGGCATTAAAAATCATTTTTACTGCCCAGGCAGTAAAAGTGTTACTTCTATGATCGATAAATGTCACTAAAACTAACGTTTAATGTCAATCGGAGAAAAAAGTGCTTTATAATTCAGTGCTATTTATAACCTTTTTTTTTAATTCCTAGGACTGATATTGTATTTACTAAACGGTCACTTTTTGTAATAAAAAAAATGATGTGAAACACAGCTAGCTATTTCGGTGGTCCCATTCATTTAACAGTAACTAGACTATTATAAGGAACATGGTTTTTAAAAAATACTTAGATGCATAATAATATGATACTTACTCTCCTTTCCTCCTGACAACATCATTCAGCTGGGTTGTTATTTTTATTTAATTAAAATCGAATGAGCACAGCCTACAATTCTTTATAATGCGAAGCAAATGTCCTGATACATTCCACATTCTATCAGCATTGGCACTATATTTTAATTTTTATCTTTTTTGTCGCAAAAGTACTTCCAATTTTTTCAAGAAATCTGTTGGTTCTTTGTTTTCTAAATTCAGCAGCTTACTTGATGGAGGTTCTAAATTTTGAAAATATTGTTTTCCAATTTTTTTCTTAATTCCACCAAATATTTTTAAGCAAAGAACTACTTCTTGTGGACTTTGTAATCTCGAATCTCCTTTAACTTGTTGCACATATTTCGTAGTAAGTGATTTACATTTACACGCTCAACTTTTTCAACGAGTACAGTACGATACAGCTTTTCCTCCAAAAGTATTTTTGTGATGCTATTATCCCCGTCACCTATTAATTTTGTGTAACTCATTCCATGCATCGCTTCACTATTTTTAAATCCCTCCATTATAATTGCAGATTCCATGGACGTAGTAGATCCTGTCCAGTTTTTAGCACAAACGTGTGCTTTTCCTCTAGTATCAGTTCGAACACATACAATGCAAAATATATTTTTTACACCCATAAACAAGACCATTTTGGTGGCTTCTCCAATGATAACAGCTACTCCAGATAATGCATTGTAATTCGTTTTGTACGATCTTTTAGACCATGCTCCATCTGCAATTACCGTTATAAAAGGAACACCGATTCCGTCAACATCACCCTTTCAATGGCAAACTTTTTTCTTATTTATCCGCCAATTCTAGTTGTTCCATTAAGGAGAATCTCGAATTTTATTCGAAACTCACTCGCCAGCTCGGTGTTAAACAAGGAGGTACTTACTTCCATATACCGGCCGTGTCCTCGTGCGACCAAAAGAGATGGAGAGCGATTCGATATTTTTAAGACGGTTAGGGCTTATCGCCTACGGTATTATATTTGGTAGAGTGGGGCAAAATATTTCTTCGGTCTTGTTAAATTGGTTAGATCGTATATTCGCGTACAAAGGTATCTCAATTTTATTGGAACGATAGGATATCCGATTGAAACTACTCTAGAAGAATTACACAGGGTGATACAAGAAATTACAAATTCAAAATTGTGCATAGTGATGCAAGAAGTTACGAATTCTGAATTACATACTACTTTCTGCATGGTACAAAAAAATATAAGGTGATACAAAAAGATACAAATTCTTATTTATATAGGTATCATTTTCCGCAGAATATTTATAAAAATTATAGAAAGGAACATTATTTTATAAAGAATATACAAAAATTATGCAGGGTGGGTACTAGAAGTTACGAATTCTTAATTCAGTAATACACAAGAAATTGTACATTAACACGGGAAGTTAATTTTACAAATGATTTTCTACATGATATGGATAATCTTAAGACACACAAGTGCGTTAAATTACATTTTTTTCAAATATTTCAAACTTTTGTTGGTATATATGAGATATTTACATAGGTACACATGGTTTCACAAACAAAGGGTAGAAAATTTTTTCAAAATGTAGTTAGCACAATTTGTTGAAAACATAAAATATTAGCTAGTCAATAGAAACGAAATTTTTACGTTAAATAACAAAGTCAGTTACACGCCAAGATAAAAATATACACAATGAAAGGGTGTCGTTTTATTATTTATTTTATTTTTCAAGTATATAGGGAATCATATTGTCCAAATAAAATGTCTGCAGCTTAGAAAGCATGTTATGCCAACATTGTTCATCCCTTCCTATTTTCTGGATAGACATACCCAGCGGTGTCCAAACTATAAAATAACAATATTTGGCTTTGGTTATTGCAAGCTGGCCTTGTATTTGATAGTAATAATTACTATTTAGACGTCAAAAAATAATAGTTCAATACTAATAAACGCTTTACAAAATTAGAAAAATTAATTTCCAAAGAGCAGACCGTCCACTAAGAAGCAACAACTACTTCTCGGGCTATATGCCCCGACAGACATTAAATTACACTTCTTAAGTAAACGGGGTTGGTATATCTGTTAAGATAGAACCAAGCATATAGCCCGAAAAGTAGTTGTTGCTTCTTAGTGGACGGTCTGCTCTTTGGAATCTAATTTTTCTAATTTTGTAAAGCGTTTAAAAGTATTGAACTAATATTTTTTGACGTCTATAGATCACGCTTTACTAATACGACAAATACTTACAGGTAACTAATTAAGTAAATAATTACTATTTAGTTTCAAGTGAATTTCGTCGTTTTCATCAATTTCCAAATATTTGATATTTTTTTCCGTAACTGCTTCTTTTGGTGTAGGTATATTTATATGCAGAGAACGGGCACTTAATTTCTATTATTTCCCTTTGATCAGTTATACCATCGGAACTAGCTGCTAAATATGGATATTCTTCCAAAATAAATAAACCACATTCATTCACAGTTATTTGAAATTCGTTTTCAAATTGTCTTTTAACTATGTCCTCGTGGTCATTTCCCCATTTTGTTGCTGCGCTACCTTTAAACTGACTAGTTAAGTTAGTTAGTAGCCAATTTTTTGGATTTGTTGTTTTTCGTTGTTTGCACACGCCAAATCGAGACGCTGTTAATCGATATGCCCTTCTTTCCAAATAGGATTTGTGGATTGCCCTCTTGTTTCAATTTCTAACAATTTCTTCCGTAGTTTTCGTTATATGGGTTGAAAATTCTTGTTTTAGTTCTTTCATGATTTCTTCATCCGCTACCTCTAATTCCTGGACACCGTAATCAGTATCAGCGGGTGCTGATGAAAGTTTAATTCTCTTTCTTGGGAACAGCTGTCTATGCTTCAGGTTATGCAACCTCTTTTTTGTTTTGTTTATAACAAATTTCCTAGCACGTGTTCCAATACTCTGTCCTGTTAATTGCCTATAAACCAAATTATAAAACTCCTCTTTGGAATTATAGTGTAAAGCAGCTTCTATACACCTTGTATCGTAGCTATTTTTCACTGAAAAATTTATTCGTTTACCCCCAACAAATTTTGCTATTATGGAGTTATATGACTCTGCGGCATTATTATTCATATTCAACAATAAACTATGAACATGCTGCTGCAACCGATTTCCACAAACCAATGTCTTTAGGGGCATATAGCCCGAGAAGTAGTTGTGCTTCTTAGTGAACGGTCTGTTCTTTGAAGATTATTTTTCAAATCTTGTAAAGTGTTATAAGGGGTCTATCCTGTAACTAATCCTTTAAAATTTAGAGTCCTCTTAAAAATAAGTTTTTAACGGGCCTCTAAAAATTTTCAGTTGAAATGCTATTCTGCAAGTATACATTTTAGAGGACTGTTAAAAATTATTTATTTTAAAGGGTTCCTTTAAAATTCTAAGTAGAGTATCTGGCAACAGTGCCTAAGGAGCTATTTGACATTTAATAGCTAAGTTAGAGACAAAATTTAATAAAAAAGAAGAAAAAACTAATGAAGATAGAAGAAGAACATTTGTGACTAACCCATATAACTAACCTGCTTGAACTGTTTATAAGTAGAAAATAGAAATAGAAAAATGTCACGGGCGCCGAGAACGACAAAAAAACAAAGGGAGTACTTAATAAGGCTTTTAGAAGAGAATAGACTGCTATTAGGAGGAAAAATAAACCAGGTGGATTTACCCAAATTGAATAATGCTTGGAAGGATCTAACTGAAAAATTAAATGTATTCGGTCCGCAAAAAACAATTAAACAGTGGAAAGACGTAAGTGATGTGAACTCTATAATATAAGATCAATTTTTTTGTTATTTCATACCTATTAATTACAAATATTTTTCAGACAATTAGTGAAATGAAAACTAATTTAGGAGGCGGGCCAGGGACGTGAGATATGGTCACAGAGGCACCGGAGGGGGTGATCTGGTTAAGCCTTTAACGGAGTTGGAAGAAAGAATTTTTGCACTAATAACCAACCTTAAGGGGCTAATCTAGATGAAACCGGAATCATAATTGCTGAAAATGTTGAAGCAGGTCCATTTATTACTACCCACACAGATTTCTCCTGAAGAAATTGTAGTCCCTAACGTTGTGAGTACTATCTTTAAAATAAAAAAAGCTAGTAATAGGAAATGTTTTGAATTAATAAATTCAATTCAGTTTCTTATTTAATATTTATGAATAGATATAAAAAACATCTTAACAAAGTTCTTAAATGTACATAAAACAATAAATTTGTCAAATAAAAGCATATCTATTATAAATTGTTTTTAGGAATTTGAGGTAATAAACGAAGAACAGGAAGACGAACTGAGAGAACAACTTGATACAAAAGATAACCAACCTCAAATCAATAAAAAATCCAAACTTAAACTTTAAGAGAAGACCTCAGGTAAACAGAGTAGAGACTGTTATCAAAAGCCATGACAAACAATTAACAATGCTTGCCAGATTAAATTTTGCCATCACAAAAGCTATTAACAATTTAGCAAAATCAGTAAGGTTGGAAAATATATGGCTCCCAAACACCTCGAAAAGTTATACTTTTGTAAAAAATCCATTACCTTCTTTTGTTTTCAGTGTTTGGAAATACTATCCAGTTAGGTAATAGATGATTATAAATAACATTAGTAACTTCATTAATACATTTGCTCACGCTCGGTTGACTCATAGCAAAAGTGTGACCCTGTCCAGAACTTAATTGGTATCCCCCCCGAACCATAATAGTGGAGACTGGCAAGAATTTTTAAATGTATCGGTATGGCAGTAATTCTTTGTCCTTCTCGTAGATGTGGTTCTAATCAATTAACATTCTCGACACTTCCTTGGAAAAGCGAAAAAGACTTGAATAAATTATAACGGTAAAAGTATGCTTTTAGCTGGGCGCCAATTTGTAACGGTAAATTCTGTACCTCACAGGGCACCAGCTCGAAGGGCTCCGGCTAGAGACTCCTCTCAAGGGTGATTCGACCCCAAGGTTATGCTGCCAAGGATAACAGAAGGGTTGTAAAAATTGAGGGCGCCACTACCTTTTTAACGATAAAAATACTAAGAAAACTAAGGCGGAAAAGGTAGAAACGCCTTGTAGAATTTAGATAAAAGTTAATAAAGAAAAGTGACCCCGGGCGGTATCTCCCTCAACTTTTATAGTTGAGGATTTCTAATAAAAAAGAATTAAAAACAAATTTACAATTTATTCTGCCACAGGAAATGAACAACGGAATTTAATAGAGGAATTTGTACTTTTATAGGTACTTAGCTTAGATGAAGTGGTTTCCTGGAGAAGAAGTCAGGTCTTGATCCGAACTGATGAGTTCTGTTCTAGGGCGGTAGTTTGAGCTAGGGCGGTATCCTTGGCTATATTCTTGGGGTTATATTCTTCGGTTTATATCCTCGGCGTTATATTCTAGCCTAGGGTTATATTCTTGAGTTATATACTAGCCTAGGGTTATATTCTTGGCTTATATTCTCGCATAGGGGCTGTGCTTACCTAGAAGTACAAGTGGATCAGGGATATGTAGGAACTTGAATGTTATGGCACATTATGTTGGTCAGCTTTTCAGGTTAAAGAAAAGGAAGGCAGTTATTTGAAAGTCAAAAAATTGATTTAATTTACTGAAAGCTTTCCAACATTATATGTTCCATGTTAAAACAGTAAAAATAGCAATTATCGGCTAAATTAAAACAATATACTAATGATCCGAAAGAAACTAATCATGGCAAAAAGTTATTTATTTAGTTATATGAAAAAATATCGTGCTTAGGAAATATATGAAACCGGCACTGGCGTTACGAAAGAATATTTTATAGGTTAGCGGTTTATAACAATGTTATTTTATAATTAAAAAAGTTATTTCGCAACTGAAGAAGCTTGAAAATATTTGTATAAAAGTAAACAGTGAATTATAAAAGAATATTTGGTTTAAAACTACCATATTAGTATAAAAGAACAGTTTATGACCACGTGTTGAATTTAATTTCGTCCATCTCTGTATAAAAATAAAGAATGCATACGAAAATTATATCAGACAGTACTTTAGAAGAAGCTTATTAATTATAAATTATGATTTTGGACTTACCACAGCAAAATTTATAAGATAGGTACTTGAGATATGAAAGATAGCGAAAGATGTGTCCCCTTCGGTGGTCGTTAACAAAAAGGGGTGTTTAACGTGGCGGTGTGCAAAAAATGGAAGCGTCCGTTGGCAAACGTCAATTGTCTTACGTTCGGGGTAGAAGAGTTTGGAATCACAGAACTATAATTGGATGTGGCTAGTGACGACGAGCGCTAATTAAAAGGATTTATTCTGTAAAATCGAAACAGGTCGATAGACATGTTACAAAATTATTTGGTATTTGAAAGGGATCACTCAAGTCCCTAACATTTCTTTGGTGTAATCTAAATTCTGCCCTAGAATAATAAATAAACATGGTTAATTTGAACTATTTTTCAAATATAACCTAAAATGTTTCTTACGTTTCTTGGTTTGCTATTAATTCCTCAATCAAAGCTTCACCAGCAACATCTACATACGCCATTTTTGTTATCGTTATTATTTAAAGGCACACTTTAACATCCCTTTAAAAATAATAGTTTTAACAGTATTTTAAAGGAATCCTTTAAAATTTTAACAGAAATGTGGTTAGCGAATACCGATTTCATTTTAGTGCCGGTTACAGAATAGGCCCCTAATAGTATTAAACTATTATTTTTTTTTATCAAGCTTTACTAAAATATGACAATTTCTTACAGGTAACTGTAATTAAGTAAATGTGAATTTCGTATTCACTTCTTGATATTTTGGGTTTTTTCATCACATATAACTAACATTAATGTGCTACTATAATAAATGAATAAACTAGGTATATTGATTTGGTAAAAATAGTTTCTTGTCAGAAGTCGACCCAACTTTCCCCTACAAGACTCATCACGCTGCCGATAACGAAGTAGACACGTGCATGCATACCATTTTTCACTTTTAAGTTTCATTAATTTTTGAAGAAAACAATCAAACTTATTGTCAATTTTTTGAGTTTAATACTTAACTGATTTTAAAAATTTAAACAGTTTTAAATTCCGAAAAATAATGCTTTGATGGGATTGAATTTTCTAATTTTAATTTTTTTTAAATTCACATTTTTTAAGTTTTTGTTTTTAGCTAAAACTGATTCGAATTTTAAAAATCGAACGACATCAAGGCATAGGTATTATTTCTGTTAATTCTGGAATCAGTTGAAAATTAAGCCCAAAAAATTTACAGAAAGTTTTAGTAGTTCCAGTTATTATTCGAGAATCCCCTTAAAGTGGCGTGGACATTATATGGATGGTGAAAATACGTCGAAAACAGGTACTCTGGCGCAAGCCCGTCCGCTTGGGGCACTTCAACAATAAAATTTATTTAAACATATATGAAAATTAAGAAATGAAAAAATCAGACACTTACTGGATAGATGAATAAACAATAATCCGCCAAGAAATTTTTTATCGCATTTTTGCAATTAGTTATGCAATAATTAATTGACAATTTCTTTCTGCTTGAATATGAACTTTGAAAGGGACATCATTGTTAAACAATAAATCTGAGATTTTTTTTCTTCTAAGGAGCTATCCGTGGAATACTTCAGAATAGATCCCGCGATAAAATTTTTTTGCCGGCGGATTATTGTTCATTCATCTATCCAGTAAGTGCCTGATTTTTTTCATTTCTTAATTTTCATATCTAATATGTTTAAATAAATTTTATTGTTGAGGTGCCCGCAGCGGGCGGGGCTTGCCAGAGAACCCGTTTGGTCCTACAGTTACGATAGTCAGCGAGTTTTTTAGGAACTTTCCTCCTCTTTTGGAATATTTTTCTAGATTTCAAAAATCCGAATTAGTTTTTGTGATATTTGCAAAAAACCTAACACCCATTTTTTTTCAGTCAATTGTTTTCAACTTTTGCAATTTTTTCTAGCAGAACTTTTTCAAAAATCTTTTACATGCTATTCCGAATCGAATGACACCCCATTTATATTTTTACGAGACTGCTGAAAAAAGTTGAACAAAAAAGCACTTGTTAACTAGACTAGACTAGAAGTGAAAATTGTTTTTAAATTTGGATACTTTGAAAATTTGGCTTAATGGTTTGCAGTCTTTATAAATTTGTAAATAAGATTTTAATAATGTGATGTATATACAAAAGTATTTTCAAATATATTTTAAATATTTGTAAATTTTTTTGAAGGCGATCCTGGACTTTCATATCTAAGACACATACAATTAAAATGTTTACCCTCATCTATAAATACCCTGTACATTTTTATTTGTATATCTTCAATTAATACCCGTTTTCGTTGAAATAGGTTGAAATATGGTTTCTCAATTAGCTTTTGATAATGACAACTTTTATTTAAACATATACTGAAAAGTTTGTACTTACCTAGAAATATTTACACCAACTTAACTATTAAGCTTGATCACTGATAAACAAGTTTCAAATATTTGTCCAAATGTCTTAATAATACAGAGTGGGCCACAGAAAACAGTCCACCCCGATATTTGGCAGTATTCCTTAGATTTTAAAGAAATTAGGAAACACATCGATTTTTGTTCTAACACACACACATTTTTACGATACAGGCATCTGTAATTTGTCAACCCCCTCCCTCCCACTTCACCAACTCCTTATTTTTTAATAGGGAATATACCATGTGCGGCACATCATTAGAAAGGCATTTAGATGGAGTATTCAGACATAATGATCGTCCACGATTTTTTTCGATATTTACACCATCTTTGCAAAAAAAGTCTAAATTAATTTAAAAATGAAACGCACCGCCTATGGTTTGCTAATGTGTCATTTTTTCTGTCACATCAAAAGTAAATTAAAACAAATATTGCAAAAACAATATGAAATTTGATTGTAATACTATAACGAAAATTAACTAAATCAGAAGTTACGATATAATAATATTGAATTAATGAATTGGATGTTGAAAATGGTGTCCATCGATTTCTATACAATTGTAGAGTCGCTGTTCGAAATTACGTCGAACGTTTCGAAGCATTTCAGGAGTTACTAGAATGCATTCATGTACTATTCGTCGTCTTAGTTCTTCCAACGAAGCGGGTTCGGTTTTATAAATTTTGCTCTTTAAATAACCCCCCAAAAAAATCGAGGGGTGTTAAATCGGGGGATCTTGCAGGCCATTCAATAGGGCCTCTCCTTCCAATCCATTGCCTAGGAAATCGTTCATTAAGATATTGCCTTACAGGTCTACTGTAACGTGGAGGTGCGCCGTCTTGTTGTAAAAGAGATCATATTCTAAGTACCTATTATCATTTCCGAATATATCTGTGAGAGCAGGATCAATAGCCTCTTCTAATAATTCGAGATATTTTTCTCCATTCAAGTTGCCATCAATGAAAAATGGCCCAACAATACGATCCCCATAAATTCCTGCCCACACGTTTAATTTAAGAGGATGTTGGGTATGTGTTTCATGGAATACTCTAGGATTTTCGTCAGCCCAGTAGCGGCAATTGTGTCGATTTACGGTACCATTTACAAAAAAGGAACATTCTTCCGAAAAACAAATATTGAATAGAAAGTTTGCATTAGTATTTATTTTTTCAGGCATAATCTCACAAAACTGTAGTCGTCTGTCTGGGTCATCTTCATTTATTTCCTGTACCAAATGTATCTTATAGGTATGAAATTTATGATGCTTCAAAACCCTACGAGCGGTAGTGCGCGAAAAACGAGATTCTTCGGCCAATTTTTTTGTACTTGTTGTAGGATCTAAATTAATATGACCTGAAATTGCTACTTCTGCCGCTTCAGTCCTAACCCTATTTTAATAGTTCTTTTTTTGTTTAGCTACTGACCCTGTTTGACGAAATTTTATCATTAGCTGTAATACCTATGAGTGATGAAGTTGCTTGTATTCATGAAGCTGATTAAATAAATTCGCTGTTCTTCTTGCACACTTTCCGTTTTAAAAAAATATGGAAATAATCTCAACTCGTTCTGCAATAGAATATACCATTTTCGAAGTATTCAAAAAATAACTAATAACAATGTTAAGCAAACTGTCTTAGTATCAAATTACTAATTTTTTGCAATATTTGGTTTAATTTACTTTTGATGTTACAGAAAAAATGACACATTAGCAAACCATAGGCGTTGCGTTTTATATTTAAGAGGTGTTGTACTTAAAATTAATTAAGACTTTTTTTGCAAAGATGGTATAAATATCGAAAAAAGTCGTGGACGATCATTATGTCTGAATACTCCATCTAAATGTCTTTCTAATAATGTGCCGCACTTGGTGTATTCCCTATTTGAAAATAAGGGGTTGGTGAAGGGAGGGGGTTGACAAATTACAGATGTCTGTATCGTAAAAATGTGTCCCCCTTAGAACAAAAATCGACGTGTTTCCTAATTTCCTTAAAATCTAAGGAATACTGCCAAATATCGGGGTGGACTGTTTTCCGTGGCCCACGCTGTATATAAAATATGTGCACAAATTTAAAAATTTCGCTAGTTAAATACGCCGGCAAACAATTATTAACAATAGAACTTACACTCAAACAATAGGAATAAAACTTACATCCAGTAAGCGCTACACCGATCGGTTCGCCAGATAAATTATTAGAGTATATTCCTCTATAATAGTTTATTTTTCCAACTGGTCCGCTAGTTCCTACAATTTAAGTGTTCGTGCACATCGGCACCCTGAAATACTCAGATTTGCGGAGTGAGCATGAATTAATCTGTAGAAGGGTGCTTTTATCAGTCGTTCAAAAATTTGAATTTGTTCGGTTCTTTGGTACCATTTTTCTCCGTTATTAGAAAATATATTTGAATAAAATTTTAAGGGTATATTACTGACAGCTAGTTGCAGAAGCTATGCATGTTTAATCCTAACTTTTTTGAAATTAACAGAAATTAATTATCACTTGTCATCAATATCAAGAATAATTAAAATTTAAATATGCATAGTTTATGCGCTATCGTGAACCACATACGTCCTGAAAATATGAGCAATTTTTATGAAATTTCAACAAAGAAAAAGGGGTTTTTCGAAAAAATGATAAGTTTCCATAGATTAGTCCAATTATTTTACTTTATTTTCGGGTCTATTTGTGGAAGTTCACGGATATTTACTTATTATTATCAATTATCAGCACGTTTTAAATATATAAACATTTTAATATCCGATATTTTATTAAATGTGGAAATGGTGAGAGCGCTAATGCATCATTGACTCTTAAGATATAAATAACTAAAAATTGATCTGGCTAATTGGTTTTTGCCAAAGCCATCAAACTGAAATATAAAAAAAAGTTTACACACAAGAAATGACCGCACAATTGTTATAATGATGAAGGTTTTTAAATTTCCATTATTTTGATACCAAATTTATAATTTACCGTTGACTTTTCACTCAATTGGAAAACATTTTTTAAGGAGAATATAAATATACGTCTACACACGACGGCTGTATTCCCTAAACTAAACTAAAATATAATAAACATTAACAGAAACGCCCTATAACACATAGTTAATTTTTTTAAACAATTCTTTTTCACCTACTCTAAATTTAGTTATTTTCATAGAGTGTCATATACACATATAAAATTTTTTTATGTTCCATGAAGTTTTTCCAACAGTCTACAGAAATGTTACTCACTACATTTTTCACCAATTCTATTACAGATGAGTTTAAAGTAGGGGGAGTATTATTCTTTTCAAGGTTAGATTTAACCTGGTGCCTTATTAGCTCAATGTGATTAAATATGCAATAATAGCGTGAAAGTAGTAACAATGCATATCCATTTTTAATTGCAACCATATCACACACTTATTCTTTACTAATTTTCAAAGTCTTTAATATTTCTAAAAGATTCCGTTTTTTGTATATTCGTTCGAAATATATGTCATTAGTTATCATACAATCCTGAATTTCTGCTTTTGTCCTACTATAACAAAGAAAGGTGTGTAATGTTTTTCTTTTAAAGTTAATGAGATGTGAATTAAGAACCTTTTTAATAATTTTTATTTCGCTAATTATAATATACGATGTTACAATACAATGACTTGTTTGACAGTTGCGGGATCATCATATATTGAAGAAATAGGACGTGAATTTACACAAGATTCGACCTGACATACCAAAGTGAGCAATTCCTCAAGAGTAAGGATTTCATTTCCGATGACGCGTCGTAAGTGATACTTCACATTTTTTATTGATGCTTCCCAAATTCCACCCATGTGGGGAGAACGGGGTGGTATGAAATGCCACATTATTTTTAATTTCAACAATTCATCGGAGATTTTTTTATTTGAATGCTTGGTTAATGTGTAGATTAAGGGGAATTTATGGTAGAGTTTGGCTAACAAAAGGGCTGCGCAAAGCTCTAATCGAGGAATTGTTTGAGTTTTCATGGGGCTGACCTTGGTTTTAGCACAAACTAGGCTTATGGAGTGATGATTTTCTGAGTTTGTAGTTCGGAGGTATATGACAGCACCATATGCCAGTTCACTGGCATCTGCAAAACCATGAAGCTGTATATTGGCAGTGTTGGGACAAGCAATGAACCTTGGAAATTTGAGCTTGTTTATGCCTTTGAGTTGTGATTGAAAGTGTTTCCACTTTTGAGAAACATTGTCCGGTATGTGTTCGTCCCAGTCCCCTCCAAGTTTCCACAAGGTTTGCATAAATATCTTGGCCCTGATTGTTATAGGAGCCAACATGCCAATAGGATCAAATATCTGGGAGATCGTTGCCAGTATCATACGTTTCGTGAACGAAGTAGAATTGATATATTTATCTTTGTAAGAGTAAAAGAAGACATCCTCTGTAGAATGCCAGGAAATTCCCAAAGTTTTGGAATCAACATTGGTGTCCAAAATTTTTAAAAATGGATCATCTGTGTTAGAAGTAATTGAATTATGATTTGACCTCCATTTTCTCAACGGAAGTTTTCCCTGGTTACAAATTATGTCATTTTTTAGTTGTCTAGTTTTTTCTAAAGTGGATGCTCCGCATAGCAGATCGTCTACGTAGAAACAATTTAACACGGCATTTGAAGCATCGGGCATCCTTTCCTGATTTTCCAAAGATAATTGTTTAAGACAACGTGTCGCTAAAAAAGATGATGGACCTAAACCATATGTGACGGTTTTAAGTCTGTATTCTTTTATAGGTTCGGATACATCGGAACGCCATAGTATTCGTTGAAAGTCGCGATTTTCAGGCTTAATATTAATTTACCTGTACATTTTCGCAATATCGGCCGTTAAAACATACTGATGCTGCCGAAACTCTAACAATATGGCAAAGAGATCTCTTTGAATAACCGGACCAACCATTAATATTTTTTCAATGGGTATGATGAATTATTTATAGTTTCGTAATCATCCAAGAATTGAATTCGTTCATTTAAAAAGGTTTTTAAATTTTCAACAGATGGCATATCTAATTTTTGTGTGAATTTTGTCCACTCTTTTTGAGTAGTTTCTGGTAGTTTTTTCGAAATAATGAAATTAAGTAATGGACCCCAATCTTGCGTAGAGACTTGAAGTGCTTCCAGAGCCCGTAAAGTTTTGTTCAAGGTGTCGAGAATCCCCTTTAGACGATTACACGATTCTTTATTGATAATTTCAAAATCGACAATAGACTTAAGATGTTTATGAATGATTGCCTTTTTATTTTCAAATCGATGCTTTAATAAATCCCAAGCAATTTTGTAGTTTTCGTTTGTCACCTCTAGGGATGCAATTACTTCAGTTGCTTCGCCTTTAACAGATCTGCACAAATAATAGTGTTTCTCAATGTCAGGTAAATCACTTTGTGAATGGTAGTGGTTACCTCCCAAGTTATAGTTTGTAGTTGTTGGAAATTTTTAAAAATTGTGTTAGTGCAGTTATAAAGCGCAGTTTTGGAAATTTTTGATTCTGAAGTAAGTAAATCACATATTCTATTTATAAATAATGTATTTCTCAATTTAGGTATTTGAAAATTTTCGTTTGACCTAACAAACAATATTTTTTTTACAGTAATGTCTTGGAAAAATCGAAGACCTCTCTCAACCGCTGAGCTTTTATCGATATTAGAGGAGGATGAAGATTTATCGCAGAGTAATACAGTAGACGCCGTTTATATTCCACCGCCTGTAGATGAGCTTACAGATGAAGAAGAGGTTGATGACGATATATGTGAAGACGCAAGGGATCTACCAGATGTCTCGGGGACTTATGAGATACACGTAACTCCATTCGAAACTTTTGAAGAAGTAGTTGATCAATCTTCACAAACTCCTTCGAAAAAATCCAAGTTATGTCAACAACCTGTAGAAAGTAAGTCAAAAAAACCTATTCCAAAGTGGAGAAAAGAAATGCCAACATATCCATCATAACCCCAAAATGAAGAAAAACATAAACTGGAAGAAATTGAAAAATAAGGCCATCTAGAAGTGCATTACCCTTGGAAGTTTGATTCGATAATATCGGTCATGTCATAGTAGAGGAAGAAAATAAAACCAGAAGAAGATGTAGACAATGCGAAAACAATACTATATATATGTGTGCTAAGTGTCAGGTGCATCTTCATACAAATTGTTTCGAATTATTCCATACTAGGTGTTAATTTTTATTTCACTGAAATCCCAGCGTTGCGAATACGAAACATTTTTTATTGAAAAAACTAAAATTGGGAAATTTTTTTTGACTTGAAAAATTATTAATTTAACATGTATTTAGTTATAAAATGCTGTAAAAACCATAAATTAGTTTTATTTCCTTACCTTGGGAACTAATGGGTTAAACGTGAAAAATCATAGTAATAAATACGTTTCTATAAACATTTGACCTATTCCTTACTATTTCTTGCAAATATCGTTCAAAGTTAGGGGTAGTTTTTAGCTGCTTCCTAAAATATGATTTTAATTGTAGTGATTTTACATAATTCCATAGTCTAGAAATATTACCTATGAAAATGAAATAATTTAAATCTAATATTAAAATTTTGCTACAACAGCGGCTAATTTATTGTCTAATTTAAGCCCTTTTCCACACCACCCATGAGGTAGAGCTCTAGGCGCGTTTTTTTTAAAGTGGTGTTCCCAGTTGGCCTAGTCCACCAACAGCTCGATTTTTACTCGTTTGTTTGATCCTCTTCATTTATTATTTCTTCCCGTTGTGCATTTAGGCAACCCTGTCCATGGCGGTTGGAGCACATATTTGAACAACGTAACCCAACTCGTCGACATCGCCACATCGCTTACCGCAACCCATTTTACAGCTGCACGATATAAGTTTCAGAATTGAAATTGGTGCCGGCTCCTCGGTAATAAAAACTGGTGATAAAATGTTGCTTAGTTTTTTCCAACCCCACTGTGTTGGATCGATATTATTTCCTTGCCAGTACTGAATTTGGTGGAATACCCGGTAAGAATGCTGTTTTGGTGCTGCAGAGGTTGGTGGCAATCTAGGTAAAATTACAACATGATTGGAGTTGCTAGCTAACCTATTAAAAGATGTGAATCTGTAGCTATTCAAGAAGTCTCCGATGGTTTAGCTTTATATAAGGCTAGAGTAATTTTCTCACCAGCGCTTTCAATTTCATTTTTTGTAGATTCAGAATTGTTGACCTCTTCCAAATCCTTTATCTTGTTTAATAACCCTATTATTTGAGATTTTCCTTTTCCAAAAAAAGCAGAAGTGGTATCACAACCACTAAAAGCATGTGCGAAAAGTACAGATTCTGTAAATCCTGCTCTATTTGCTTGGGCTGGTTTTAAAAACATAATCTCTTTAGCAGGAGGAGCAAGAGCAATAATAACGGCGAGAAGATCTACATCCTGACCAACTAGAACCACAATGTCACAATGACTGGATAGATCGATAGCGGTTGTGACGATTAGTAAATCAGCATCGTCTAAAGCAGTAAACGTATTGATATTCTCAGCATTAAATCTCTCGACAAGATGAGAAAATAATCGATCCTTGTTAGCTAAATTGCTTAATAATGTCTTCTGTTGGTCGAGTATTGGTGTATTTTCATTGAATGCAATTGTAGCCGAGGTTAGTTTCAGAAGTCGTTTTTGTCGTTCAAGACTCTTTGTACTACTTGCATTTTCAGCGTATCCATCAAACACTACAGTTACATGATGACCGTAATGCTTATGTATAAAGTTAACATAAGCTGAATAAATGTCATGAAATGTACCTTGTTTTGGTCAAACCTCACGATGAATCAAATTTCCACCATCAACTACAAATTCGCAATGATCGCTTAAGTTAACTGGTCGTTCCGGAACTTTGTTAAAAAATTCATATAGAGATGATTTCTTCGTCTTTCTTATTAAGCCTTTTTCATCGAATAAATATGCAGGAACAGAAGCAAGTTCTAAACTGAAGCACGATTTTAATTCTGTTGGGGAGTGAACCGTGCAGAATATTCTTTGTAATAGCTGAGTTGTATCAATTTGAATTATATCGTCGTCTTTTATTCTGAAGGAACTTGTAGTTGACGCGATTGACTTTGCCATACGGGAACGTTTAAATTTTTGTGGATATGATATTGTTGTAATAATAAAATTGTTATTTTTTTATTTATAAAAAAGATAGTGGGACGGTATCCCAAAACCTTCTTACAAGCCACCACCAGCCTAAAGCATTGGTTTCGGACATATTTTAAATAGCATACTAAAAACTACCCTTAACTTTGACCGCAATTTACGGGAATTCCGCGTGGATTAGCTAAATTACTTAAAAAAAAGTTTTTATTTAAAATTTAATTTGCAACAACTTTGATTATAGGCATTTTTTAGTTTTGAACAACGGGTTTCGAGAAAATTGAGAAAAACCGGCGCAAAGTAGATTTGGGGGTGGTTTTTAGCGAAATAAGGGATGTTGCGGACAATATTCGGTAGGGAACTTTGGGGGTTTTGTTCCCACTCCTATATGTGAACAGAGCCACGTAAAATGAAAACTTTATAATTTTTTTCTTCTATTCGATGTTCTAGTGTTTAACTTCCGTGTACTAAACGTTGAGTGTCTATTATAATTTGAAGTTCATTAATTGTTTGATATTTAAAACCCATTTTAAGTAATATTCTTCTTTCATATATTTTTCTTCTTGATGAATCGATGTCAGTTTCATCAACAGTTCGAAATGTACCAGTATTATATCCATTACTGAAGATACAGGCGTATTTGTCAAAGCAGATGTCTCAGCTAAAGCATCGTTGCGTAATAGTATATTATTCAACAAGCATATAATGATGGCTATTATTCACGATGGTGCGTTCAAGTCGCGAGCCGCAGGCGAGTGACATGAACACCTAAGTGGATAATAGCCATTATATGCGAGTAGAATACTATATTTTGTCCACGACTATTAATTACCTGTTTATAAACGCACAAGTTTTACTTCTGTGGGTCTTCTTCTTTTATTTATTCACCATTGCTGTAGTATATTGTATATTTAAAATTTCTGGTAAATAAATAAAATTATTATTATTATTTTTATTATAAATGAATTTATTTTTTCCTCTTTCCTCTTAGGAAAGAATCATAGGCTTATATATATGATTTTTCCGATTATAAATTTAAGGAGACTATTTGTGCTGCTTCTCTTATGTTTGGCGGGGTAACATTCATTTCAGTGTCTGATTCGCTTCACATATTGAATTTTCTAGTAATTTAAATTCAGTATAATAATTAACATTCTTGCTATAAATTATTTAAAACATCACTTCTTTAGTTTTGACATACATAATATGCTTTATATACAACAGCTTGGTTAATAAATTATTATGTCTCCGTAGCAGAGTGGTATAGAGGTCTGGCTGCGAAAATGAAGAATTGTAGGCTTAAGGTTCGAATTCGGGACGCGGTGGTATTTCTATTTGTTACATTGTGACATTTGTATATGAATAATCTTCAATATAGGTCCCATTTATCGGTGTCATGTGACCTGCTCATTATTCACACCTATTATTCACTAGTGAATAATGAACGTCATTATACTTGAAGAAGCACACGTAAAATGTAAACATTACCAAACAGTCGTGTACAAATATTTTTATGACTTTATCATCAGAATGTAAATGTTTTCTTGAGAGGGTGTCCCTACAAGATTTTTCATAATCAGCATAAGCAAATGGTCGCCACATTGTAATACAAAAAAAATCACTACAATATACCAAACACTAATAACTCTTTGGAAAACTAAATCAAACTAAAACTAACATAACTATTATATTTGGATTACTTGTGATTCATTATTATGTAGTCCAAGATGATTTAAATTGAACAATCTTTTCAGTTCGACATCTTTATTTTAACTGACTCTCACTGACAGTGACATATATTTTATTATCTGCCAATAGGTAACAAACTACATAGTTACAAAACCCCTAACATCTCCCTTTTTTATAGAATGAAATAAAACGAGTATGTGAATAACAAAACCTGTGAAACTAGTTTAAACGGAAAGCTACATTAAAGTTTATTTTACATTACTAACATCTAAGTTAATTTACAGATTCAGGCTCTGAGGTGGTTTGACTTTCCGAACTCTGAAAGTAACTTTATTCTGAAGTAAATTATCTTTCTCAGAGTCTGTTTCTGAAGTTACATTTTTTTTGATCTATCATTTTTATGTTTTCCTCCAAATGTTCCAATTTATTATCTAGCTCTATATAATGCTTAATACTATTTGGATTATTAATTGGTTTTATAGTAGGTAGATTTTCAAGTGGAGAATGGTTCTCTTGTTTTGTTTTGTGAAGCTTTATAAATTTTCTATTTCTGATTAAAACTGAAACATTTTCCATTTTTACTTCATAAGTTCTTTCTCTTATTCTGTTCAAAATAATTCCTGTGGACCACATTGAACCTGGCTTATTTGTACATAAACCCTATCACCGTTTGATAATAATTCAAGATTTTTAACACCTTTTTTGTTCTAATACTCCGAACTTTCTTTTTGTCTTTTATCTAGAAACTTACATATTTTTCTCTATTTAGAATTTTGAGTATTAATTCACTATTTTTACATGGTAATATAGACCTCAATTTCCGTGAAAATAATAGTTCAGCTGGCGAGTTAACACCATCTACTTCCATGTTTCGATACAAGAGTAAGGCCATATTAATGTCTTTTTTGTCTTCAATTACTTTTTTAAATAAATTTTTAGCAGTTTGAATATTTTTTTTTCTGCCATCCCGTTGGACTGGGCATAAGTAGGTGACGACATTGCATGATCAAACTCCCAATTTTTAGCAAATGTTTTAAATTCCTCAGAGTTAAATTGTGGGCCTCCATCAGACACAACTGTCAGTGGAATGCCATGTCTTGCAAATAGAGTTTTCAAAATATCAATTATATGGCAGCTCTTAGTTGTTTTGTTTAGTTTTTCAATTTCAATAACTTCAGAGTAATAGTCTATGACTAATGAATATTTTACTCCCCTCAGCTCAAAGATATCACAACCAACCTTGTTCCAAGGTAATTTAGGTGTTTCATGGGACATAAGAGGCTCAGATTGTTGAGATTTAGAATATTTATTACATAAGTGACATTCCGAAATTTTTTGTATTGATTCATTTTTCAATTCAATTCAATTTAAATTTTAAACATTTACTTGTGCCTAAATGATTATAGTGTGCCATATCTAACATTTCTTTTTGTAGGACTGTTGGAACAACTATGGCATTTCCTTTAAAAACCAAATCTTTTAATATTGTAAGTTCACCTCTGTATTTCCAGAATATTTTAATACTTTCTGGAACCTTTTTAAATTGTTTAGGCCATCCTGTTAAAATTATCTCTTTTAATGATTGCAAGGTAGTGTCTTCTGCTGTTTTTGCTTTAAATTCATTTAGTTTATTTTCTGCTCCACTTCCCATTTAAATTTCACATCTTTTTTAAGAAGAACTTTTAGTGGTTCTGTTGTAATTGAAAAATTCTTTATAAATTTGCTTACATAGGTTAGCATACCTAGGAGACGCTGTACATCTTGCCTAGTTTCTGGTTTTGGCATATTTTTTATTGCCTCAACTTTATCGTTTGAGGGTGCCAGCCTTTCACCTGAAATTATATGGCCTAAGTATTTAATTTGACTTCCCAAATCTACATTTTTTAAAATTAAATTTTACATTATTGGCTCTCGCCATTTCAAAAATATTTTTTAATCTCTCATCATGTTTCTTTTTATTTTCTCCCCAGACTATAATATCATCGATATAGATATCAGCTCCTTAAATTTTAAAAATTTCTTTGAATTTGGTTTGAGATACCTTCGGGGCCGAACATAACCCATAAGGCATCCTTAAGAACTTAAATCTCGCGAAAGGTGTTCCAAACGTACATAAATCAGAAATTTCTTTATCTAAAGGTATTTGATAAAACCCTTGTGCTGCATCTAAGGTGCTGAAAACTTTAGCATTTTTTAATTTATAAGTAATTTCGTCTAAAGTGGGTATTGGAGTATATTCTCTATTTATCACTTTATTTAAGTCTTTTGGATCTAGACATATGCGCAATTTATTATCTGGTTTTCTTACTATGACAAGAGCATTTACCCAACGTGAACTACCAGTTACCTTTTGTATAATATGTTGATTTTCATGTTCTTCTAACGTTTCTTTTAGGTTATTTAAAAGTAGCCACTCTTCTAATGGGGTGTACTACAGGTTTTGTATTTTTATTGATATCTATATGGTAGGTACTATTTATGTACCCGGTTCCCGAAAATATCTCTTTATATTCATTTATAAGTTTGGCGCAGTCTGGACTTTCAAAATTTGGATTGACTCTACTCTCTCAATTAAATTTAACTTTATACTAGAATCTAAACCAAGTATGGCTTGTGTATTAAAATTTACAATGAAAAAGTTAAGTTCAAACAACTCATTATTTTTATGACATGCAATTGAACATTCTCCAACCACTTTTAAATTTTTCCCTGTATATGATTGTAGTTTCACCTGTGTTTTGTTTACTTTTACTTTTGATATTCCTAATGTTTCAAAAATATTTAGTGGAAGTACGTTTGCGACCGATCCTGTATCGATCTTGAAAGTGACAGTGTTATTGTCAATTTGAATTTCAGAGGTCCATTGTTTATTTATAGAATTTATTCTAGGTTCACTAATCTGTGATATTGACCCTATAAACAGAAAATTACCATCTTTTGAAAATGTCTGAATTTCACTAACTTCATTTATTTCATTTATTCTCCTGTTTTTTAATTTATTTTTCTAACAGACATTTTCAAAGAGATTTTTATTTTTACAGAAATTACAAACTTCCGCATGCGGGACAATTATTTAGTTTATGTGAGCCACCACACTTAAATAGTCCGGGAGCGGTTAATGCTGCCGAGTGCAATCATAGGGCCAAGGATATTCTTATGCATTTTGAGCCACTGAATCCAAATATGCCCGGCGTTTTTGCGAAAAACTGGTACGTTTTGTTTAAATCGCAATTGTTTAAACAAATTATGAAAAAATGGTTTTTTCGGTTCGGACAATTTTTTGTATGAAAATATGGCCCATTTTAAGAAGATAAGGTCTCTTGTCATTTTTCCGTATAATGCATATTTAAAATTTTATAATTTTTTGAAAGTCGAAAAAACGACGATTTTTACTAACTTTCGGTGTTAATAACTTTTGGCCATCCGAACATTTTTTAAAATTGAATAATCGTACTTGTTCTTTGAACCTTACTCTACAAATTGGTGTACTTCGATATTAGTGCAGGTCCTGCGTTTCGCACTTATCGCGATTCACAATTAAGCGCTTTCTCAACGTTGCAGCGCGTGGCGACAGGCCTCGATCACCACGCGCCGAACGCAGGCGGCTCTGTTCTGGCGCGCATTTTATGTCGTTAATTAACTATCTGCCTTAAAAAAAGATCAACAACAAAACTTTGGCATTAACATTAACAATATCATTCTATTACATAAGCTCTCTAATTACACGACCAAATAAATTACAACCTGAATGCATTTAAAAATATTTATTTATTTAAATATTCTATATTATTGAAGCTTCAATTCATTCATTTTAGGTATCTCAGAGGAATGTATAAATCGTAGTATAGAATTGGCTGAACAGTACCTCACTAAAGTTTATAAAAAAGTACCGTATGTGAAAGTTTTGACCAGCTTCGTTATTGGGTTTATCACGACAAAAAATGAGATGTCACTGAATTACCTCCTACTTCAGCATCTATCAAGTTACATATACTTAGATCTTTCTACGTAACATATCAACAAGTTAATTGTTCAAATAACAGCATACCAAAGTTGGATCCACTTTTGTATAGATATGAAGTTCAGCATGATTTATTAATTTCAAAGAGAGTGCACATATTATTTCCCCCTTTCGATGAATTTGTTCCAAGTTGTCGATGTAAAGCTTGCATTTCCAAAAAATCTTGCTGTTGCGTCAGATCTGGCATTAAATGTTGTTCATTCTGTTCTTGTCATATAATAAAAACAAAAATAACATGTAAAAATAAATTAAACGTAGACATGTAATACTGACTGTGATTTAAAATTATAATGTACATTAAATATTTATTCAATAAGATAAATTATTCAAAAAAATTTCGAAAAATATTTTCTTTTCCATGATTTGAGAATATTTCAATGGATCTCTTTTTAAGGCAGATAGTAAACTAGCGACATAAAATGCGCGCCAGAACAGAGCCTACTGCGTTCGGCGCGCGGTGATCGAGGCTTGTCGCCACGCGCTGCAACGTTGAGAAACCGCTTAATTGTCAATCGTAATAAGTGCCAAACGCCGGACCTGCACTAATATCGAAGTATACCAATTTGTAGAGTAAGGTTCAAAGAACAAGTACGATTTTTCAATTTTAAAAAATGTTCAGTTGGTCAAAAGTTATTAACATCGAAAGTTAGTAAAAATCATCGATTTTTCGACTTTCAAAAATTTATAAATTTTTAAATATGCATTATACGGAAAAATGACAAGAGACCTTATCTTCTTAAAATGGGCCATATTTGCATAAAAAAAATTGTCCCAACCGAAAAAACCATTTGTTCATAATTTGTTTAAACAAAACGTACCAGTTTTTCGCAAAAACGCCGTGCATATTTGGATTCAGCGGCTCAAAATACATAAGAATACCACTGTTTTATCCTTGGCCCCATGATTGCACACGGCAGCATTAACCTCTCCCGGACTATAAAGCAGTTTTTGATTAAATTAGTTGCATGCTGACGTCTTTCTTACTTCAAGTATTTCACTTGCTTCGTTATTGGGTACTCTACTTCCCATCAATTCACTTCGTAATTTGGATGATTCTATGACCCTACAGCGTTCTATTGCTTTTTCTAGACTTATTTCATCTTCTTGCAGCAACCGTTCCCTTATAGCATTGTTAGATATGCCACAAATTATCATAGTAACTATTAAGCTGTCTTGTAAAGAATCGAGATTGCATTTACCTGCTTGTTTTTTCAATTCCGTTATGAATTGATCGGTGTTTGGTTCGTCTGTCTATGAGAAAAAAAAAACTTGTACCTCTCATAGGTTATATTTTCTTTTCCTTGAAATTGTTCCTCAAACTTCTTTAACAATGGTGCTAATTTATTTTCTTCATTTGCTTCAAACTTGAACGTTGTAAAAATTTTAAATCCTTCATCTCCAATGTAATGTAGGAGTTGTGCACACTGTACCTTTTCATCTGTTTTTGCAACTTCCGAAGCCACCAGGTAGTTTTCAAAACGTGCTCGCCATAGGCGCCAATTCTCCGCCATATTGCCTGCCGTTTGTAAGGATCCAACTCCTCTGTTATCGCCCATTTTATTTTTCGTATTATCGAATATAACGTAAGTTCTCTTACTGCTTTGTGTATTTGTACAGCTAACTACTGACTGACTGCGCCATATTATATTTGGATTACTTGTGATTAATTATTATGTAGTCCAAGATGATTTAAATTAAACAATCTTTTCAGTTCGACATCTTTATTTTAACTGACTCTCACTGACAGTGACATACATTTTATTATCTGCCAGTAGGTAACAAACTACATAGTTACAAAACCCTAACAATAACTAACGTATACTTAACAGGTATAAAATGTATGGGTATTAATAAGTATTAATAGCGACACTGTCTTGAAATATGGTAAATTTGAGATATTTTATGGTCTAAGTGATAATTTGGGTTCTATTGCAGTCCAAAGCCGGTATATTTTGAACATTACTATACAAAAATTTTAGAAACCATATTATTTAATGTAATAAAAATGATCAATTAAATCTGTGAATAAAAAGTGATGTTTTTTTACAGGTTTGAATTTATGTGCCCAGTTGGAAAAATCTCGATCCAAGAAGAGAGGAGAGAAAAACTGATATAATTCGCAGATATTATCATTAGATTGAATGTAGAAAAAAAGCAACACGACTCAAAATTTTATGGATCTTTTATGAAATATTTATTTATTCATTTTCTGTATGTTTTTTTTTTCAATTTCTTCTCCACTAAGTTGATGGACTTGATGGAGATAAAGTTCAAAATTAATAAAATTAAATTTTTGCGTCTTTATAAACTTGAGAGTGCATCGAACTATGATTTAATATCATACGCAAAATATTTTCATGTTTACAGTGAACACTGCCATTTTTTGGGCAAATAAAGTTTATACTATAAAGGTCACTTGTATAAGCTGTTGTTACCATTAGATAATTTTTGACTGATTGGTTAAGTTTTAAGGTTAGTCTACACGTGACATAAACTCGCCACATTTTATTTCATAAAAACATAAAAAGCAACATAAATTCTAATGTCTTGACATAAAAGTTGCGACTTTATGTCACGTGAAAATGAACCTTAAGACATAACCAATCGGTCAAATTTGATCTAATGGTAACCATAGTTTATACAAGTGGCCATAAGTAAATGGTCATCTCGAATTCCTGAACTAACTGACTCATATACAGATACATGCAATGAGAAACGGATCATAGCTGCTTAATGTATTCTCCGATCTAAATAGTCCACCAACAAAACATTTCCATAAATTTACTTCAATAAATATCAAGTATTTAGCTGGTCAGCTGGATTCAGAATCACTGTAAGAAACCCCGCCCCTTCTCCATCCAATATTTGTTAGTTATTTAGTATTTTTTGAATTTTTGATGCGAGTAGTTAACGTCGCTACATATTGAAACAATACTATTTCCCTAGTCGACTGACCTTCAAAATACCACGATAAAATTTGATTTTTTTCCCGAAGGGTGTACATTTTGATTTATCTACGAATTTATTTTATTTTGAAGGGTTATGAGCTTGAACAATAGTCTCGGCTATCGACTGCTGTTTACTGACTGTCTGACGCTAATTAAGGACCGCCCACAGTTGAGAATACGGAGTGGTGGGAATTATACGATATGATGTAGGTGTCCAAATGAACGATTGTAATAATCGTGTTTTTAATCTGTTGAAGCTTGATGCTGGGTCGACTAGTTCAAAAGCAGTTCTGACACAATCGCTAAAACCCCTATGATGCATTTCAATTTACAGGTATCTGTATACTATATATGGACATCATTTTGGTGGATTCAAAAAACCATTATTCAATGTTTCTTCTGCACTATAACCGAGATACAGAGTGTTTTATCAATTTGGCCTATTTGTTTCGGACCTCGTAAGTTCCGAATTACACTGTACATTAATTCGAAATTTGGTACACGTAACAACAATTATCTGTATCTGTATCAAAGTATCACCAAAAAGATAATCCTGGTCCGGCTTAACAAAAAATGTCTAAAGTTGTATTTTCCTAAAAACAACACCCAGTATCTAGATTTTCTCAAAATTGCTTTTCATAATTGGAAAAAACATAAAAAATAATTTACTCATGTAGTATCAAAATTTGAATATACGTAAAGTATCTTGAGAAGCTTCCTAGAAATCCAATAGAGTTTGTTTGTTTACAAGTACAGACCACTAAAAAAGCGATTACAGGGCCGTACTTAGGACATACTAATTCAATATATTTCAAATATTTAGAACACCCTGTATAAGGATATGTGTGTATTTGGAAACTACGCACTTGGATTAGCAAAAGTAAAATATGATAAAAAAATGTATACTTCAAAAAACGGAGAAGTTTTGATTTATTTTATTAATTGATATGAAAATAAAAATAAGAAATTCTAACAACATTTATTATTGCTGATCTAAGTTCATAGTTCTTCTGGCTGAATGACGTGAGTCCAAGCCAAAAAAAAAAAAGTTCATAGTTTCCAAATACATACTCACCTTTATACAGGGAGTTTAAATATTCGAAACATATTGAATCAGTATATCCTAAGTACGGCCCTGTAATCATATTTTTTATTGGTTCGTACCCGTAAACAAACTAACTCAATTGAATTTCTAGGATTCTTCCCAAAATAACTTGAGTAGATTTCATTTCAAGCCTACAAATAAAAACTCTCCAATTCCAATTGTTAGCCACCAAAACTTTCATAAATTATAACTTGGACGGTAAACTTTTAATAGTATATTTGTCCGAGGAAATCTAAAAATCAAATGAGTAAATTCAATGTTTCATGCTTTTTCCAATTATGAAGACCAACTTAAAAAAAACTATGTACAGGGTGTTATTGTTAGAAAAGACGAGTTTTGGAATTTTTTGTGAAGCCGCACCTGGATTATCTTTGGTGATACTTTGATGGAGTCTATCTACGTGTACCAAATTTCGAAATGATTTACAGGGTAATTCAAAAGTTATGAGGTCCGAGAAAAAAGGCCAAATTGATAAAAAAAAACTCTGTATCTCGGTTACGAAGTGTAAAAGACAAATTAAATATAGTTTAGAAAAAAACTACTTATTTAGCTAGCCAATGTCAAACCAAATAAAATTTTCCCTTATTCTGAAAATAACACTCATTTCAGATATGTTTCGGTACCTAAAAAGGCAACTTCATTCTCATTTAATCTACCTCGTAACTTTTACTGTTTCCAAAATTTCCTTGTATACTGACGTTATCATGGGAGACGTGTTGAAAACCGAATTTGATGACTGATGAAAACGATACATGATCATCTGATATTTCCAAAAGCAATCTTGTGTTTTTAAAACACCAAGCCAAATCTTACTAAAGCTCAGATTTTCTTTGTTTATATTTTTTTGTGTGTTTATATTTTCACTGAAAATTTCGACCAAAATAACCCCCATTTTTGTAATGGTAAGAAAATAAGTGTTGAAATGTCCCGAGGGCAATTTGATGATGCTCGATCAATAGTTAGAGATGTAATAATTGCACAACTCTCGTGTAAAAAATTCCACTAACTTCAATATCAACATTTGATTCAACCTGTTAACCATATTGGTAATGGACATGTGACGAAAAAACTGTTTTGCCTTGGCGTATACTTTGGTTTATCCACTTGAGCGAAATATAAGCTTTTGTTTAAGTATATGCTCGGGTTAGTTGAAACATGTTGGAGGCATCATTTTATAAATTTTGATTCTGGCTATTGAAACATTTTTTCAAATGTGGTTTTAAAATTTCTCACTTCCATTTCCATATCTCCATTCATAGTGACTCCGCGCATCCCCAATAAAGTACAGCTCAAATTATGAAACCATAAGACGGACTGGAATAAGTAGTAAAGAGATGAAATTCAACATAACATAAACCTGAAAATAAGATTGAAACATCCTGAGGACATAGAAGATGCGACAATTAAACTAATCAAAACAATACAAGAAGCGGCAAAAATATCTACTCCCCAGATAGAAGAGCAGATCAGAACAATAAATATACCGGTTGAAGTAAATAAGTTAATTGCCCTGAAAAGAAAAAGAGCAAAATGGCAGCGGAGTCATACTCCAAATACATTTGAAGAATGTTTTCACTCTCAAACAACAACTTCCCCATACAAAACAATCCAAAAAAATAAAAAGGCACCAGGAATAGATATGATAATTCCGATAATGCTAAAAGAACTGCCCAATAAAGCTTTAGTAATGTTAACAAGCATATTTAATGCCATTTTCAGAACACACTACTGGCCGAAGGAACTTGAAAAATCTGAAATAATCCTCATTCCAAAACCAGGGAAACAGCTACAGGAAGTCGTATCATACAGACCAATCAGCGTGCTATCAACCTTATCCAAGGTCTTAGAAAAGTTGGTATTACAGCGTATAGACCGTATCCTAAATGTGATTCCAGATCACCAATTCAGATTTCGCCACAAACACTGTACATTTCATCAGTGTCATCGAATGCATGCCATCAACACAAGTATAGAGGAAAAAATACTGCTCTGCAGCCTTCATGGACGTGAGCCAAGCTTTCGATAAAGTCTGGCATGTAGGTCTATTAAATCAAATCGAACACTGTCTAACAAATTCATATTTCACTCTACTCAGTCATATCTAACAAACAGAACCTTCAGAACAAAAGTTAGTGATTAGTTCTGAATTCCAACTCATTAAAACTGGAGTTCCACAAGGCAGGGTCCTAGAGCCAGTCCTATCTTATACATGAAAATCCAATACCTAATAGCTTCTGCCAATCTCCAAGACCACTTACTCCATATCGAAGAATGGCTCCAACGACGGAGAATAAAAATCAACGAAAACAAATCTCAGCACATAACATTTACACTAACCAACCTCAAGTCAATGTCTTTCTTCTGATTTTTTCTAAGGATTTCAAGGGGATTCTGGTGATCATCACTTTCTGGCTTGATTGTGGTTATCTGTAGACTAACTTCTTCCACTGGGTTCTCCTTTTCTTCGAGCCTTTTACAATACTGGCATTGTCGTTCTAAACAGGGTCGCCCGAAAAGTATATCGGAATTGCTATGAAGACGTCCTTAACGGTGCACTATTACAAAGTTATATTGCTGTATACTCTCTATCCACCTAGCAGCTTGACCTTCAGGCTTTTTAAAATTCATTAACCACTGCAAAGCGCTATGGTCACTCTTATAACAAAACTTCTACTATTAAGAAAAGAATGGAAGTGTTCAAGGGCTTTAATAATAGCCAAAGTTCTTTTCTAGTGACGCAATAATTTTCTCAGCCTTTCCCATGGTTTTACTAGAGTATGCAATCACTTTCTAGACTTTTCTATGACAGTTCTAGATAATTCTAGATGTATGTCTTTTTCTTCATTGACCTCTACATATCTTCAGTACTGGCCTGACCTAACATTGCTCCCTCTTTTCTAGTTATTCGTCCCGAATAATCTGATTGCTGGGGTCTGGTTGAGACCAACAGAGTGGATCGGGCCCGCAGTAAGGGGCTAACCTCTCGACATCGATCACCTTGGGCTTACTCCTCGCTGACAATTGGATGTGGTAGACTAGGTCGTTGATTTTCTTGAGAACGGTGTAGGGGCCTTCCCAGTTTCGTTGCAGTTTTTGGCATCGACCTTTTCTGCGCATGGGATTGACGAGCTATTTGGGGTCAGCTCTTGAGAAACTTGTATTTGTAGTATGCACGTCGAGTCTAGCATTCACCATATCGTTGCAGAGCTTCAAACGTTCACGAGCAAAATTGTGGAACTTTTCCAATTTTTCTTTCAAAATTTCTATGTACATGGACGGTGTACGGTCATCTGCTTCTTCACCAGGAGGAAGTCTTCCGAACATAAGATCGTGGGGAAGCTTCATTTATCTGCCAGTGACTAACCGGTTGATTCGTGTTCAGAACTTCTATGGGCTAGCAGAAATAGAGGAACTAAAGTGTCCCAGTCTTTTTGGTTTTCAGAGACGAACAACAGTTGGTAAATTTACAGGAACATTGGGCGTTAACACAGAAGACTGTTCAATTATGGGTCTATTTTTTAAATGAGACAAAATTTCCTTATTTTGCTCAATGATCAGCGCTAAATGTGATACCAGTTTGTTCTGAAAATCTTTAAAAAGAAACATATATTAGTATTGTGCTGTCAACAAATGGCCATCTTCAACAAATACAAGAGGCCATATATCTACTGCAAATAGTACTATCAACATCTACTTACTAATTTGTACGTCTGCATTGCTTTCAACAAGGTTTCTTTCAACTTGTGTGGTATCACTATATTTGTCTGGTGTATTTCACAATGTAACTGATGAATTGATACAGGAACTTGTGGAGCTTCTAGGGGTGTGCGAAGAAGTTTCTTGAACAACTGAAGACAGAATGACAACAACCACAAACAAAAGTTAACTAAGGATTACCTTTACAACTCTTCGGTGGTCGTTTTAATGAATCCTCTTCAGATTCAGTGTCACTGCTGTAAATGAAACGGCGCGGTTTGAATCTCTGCCTTTTCTTCTCTGAAGTCACCTCATCATCCACTTCTAACTGTAGATCTGATGTAGCTTCAGCTAATTTCGCTTGAGCTTCTTCAAAGCTTTCTGCAGAAAATTTTATAAAAATTTGCGGATTGCAACAAATAAATTAATCTCTGATGCAAGTTATGTTTTTTAATGGTAGTAGTTTAATAATAGAATATTTGTAATACATACCATAGTATCTGAAAATACGTTTCACGCTAAATAACTCCCAGTTTTCTGTGCAACTCTCCCCTTTCTCTACTGCTTTATCATTGAATGCTTGAGTTTTATGGGGGGGCCAGTAAACTTCCTTTTTTCTTGGGGTGAGCCAGTCACAAATCACCTACTCTTAGATAGTTCACGACATTGCTTTCTTTAAATGACAAAAACTAGCGCCACCTATAGAACTGAAACACAATTAAGTAGTGGGTAAATTATTCCCTAAGCTGTTGCTGGGGAAAGGAGAATGGGCGCTCAATTTAAATTGGGATTATCTTTACTCTTGGTTTGAAGATCCTTGATTGTAAATGACAGGTTTTACTAAAAAGTCTACTATATTGTGCACACACAATTGTTTGCCAATCATCAACGTCGTTAATATCTTGTAAATTCTAATGTAATTGCCAAACAATTTATCATTGTAGATAAATATATTAGACTTTTTAAAAATCAAGTCATTTACTAAGCAATATTCAAAGAAACAGTTTTTTGGCTATTGACTGTTTACATAAGGGACAAAATAAGAAACATATGTTATTAAAACATTTATTGAAAAAAGTATATTCACAAAGTATGATGAAAGTTTAGCTATTATTGTTACTGCAACAAGCAACAATTGCATTAAAATAAATCAGAGAAATATCATGAAACAAGAATATTGTAAACCGTTTCTTTCTCACTAATGTAGATATTTTGTTTTTTTTTTTGGCTAAAACACAAAATAAATTTATGATTGTGTAACCATGAAATTCAGATTTTTAATTTGTTTTTTTTTTTTCATTCGCTGCGAATGAATTTTACTTGCCAATTGTTTGGTTGAATTCGTTCCTGTATAAGTTAACTTTCCCCGAATGATTATTAACTGATTTGCACCAATTATGTACAATTGTTCTGATTGAAAATTTTAAAATCAAAACAATAATTTCCTCCTTATGTAATCCACAAGTTAAAAAATCAAAACTCACCTCTTTTTTAATGGTACTGTATATTTGATTAACTAGGTTATGGCTATGAGGTTTTGTATCTAAATAATAATAATTTAATTTAAAAATTTGAAAAAACATTCAACAAATGTTGAAGTGGGGTAACAAAGTCGCCTAGCCCAGCCCCCATATTCTCTTGCAGCAATCAATTGTACATAATTGGATGAATAATTGGTTGTAAAAAGTAGCCCTTGGCAAGTTGAGCATGATCATTTTTTCTTGATTTTTTTTTAAATAAATCCTGCAACATAGCTTCTTGACAACTCCTGTAATATCTTGGAAAGTTCTGGTTGTGTTCTATTTAATGGCAATTGAACAAAGTCACTATCTACACTTGAAAAGTTGTTTGTGTCAGTAACAAATAATTTTTGTAATGAAATAAACATACTTGAACATTCATCATTTTCACAATTAAATGTATTTTTATAAAAAGAAATAGTGGTTTTGAAAAATAGTGTTTTAAAAATCCCCATAAATTGGAAAGCAGATGGATTTGTATTCAGTGCTCCAAAACTCCTTAAATTACCAAAAGCATTTTCCACTGGATCTTGGTTCAAACGTCTTGGCAACAAATACTGAAAACCATTTGATTTGACAGTATGCCATATATTTTTTATATTTTTAATGGCAAGTGACCAGTTACGTAAACTAGGGGGCTTACTCTGGTCATGCCTACTCTTCTGTTGAAATGACATGGACTCTAGAAGGGGTAAAGCTTCTTTACTCCAAAAGTTGAGATGGTCTGATGTATCACACAAACCACATCTCAAGTTTTCCATGGTGTGGAAGCTTATTAGAGCCATTGAATGAATCAAATAATCTGTCAAACAGATACAAAACTTCAGCAGTTTCTTCAATTTTATTGCCAATTCTTTTTTCTGTATCTGCAAACACAACAAATTAAACATATATGTATTTTATAAAAAAAATTTTTTTAATCAGGAATCTGAGAGTATGCATAGAAAATAACAATACTCACCTATTCGACTAGCTGGTTGAAGTGTTGCCGCAAATCTTTGGCTAAATATTTGGGCTGCATGTCTCACCTTCATTTTTTTCTCAGAAATATGTTCCTCGGTAATATGAGGTAATACTTCTAAACCCTCTATAGGCCCATTATCATTTTCAAACATCATTTGAATGTGCTCCCATTTGGCAGTTTTTTTGAACATTGTTCGATTTGAAATGCAAATTTTTCTTCATTAAATTATTTCTAATTCCCTTCAAAAGATGTGGAGGATCTGGGATGGGATATATTATGCAGTCACCAATCTCAAAAGAACCTTCTCTGTAATTAGAAAGATTTGCCCGAAGATATTTCTCTTTCGTATCCTTTATCAAACTGTTTATGACTGGCATATTTTTCTGATCACAGATAACAGATATTGGTGTTAAATTAATCATCACAATACTATTGATGACTTCAATTAAAAGTTGTTTAATCTGTATCGTCTTTGCACCACCTCTACTGGAAAAATGATAGGAGATGGGAGCTTTCCAGGGTTTTCTCAAGCCCCTCACCATAAACAGTAAGGTATGGTCTGAAAAGTAATGCTCACGAACATTGTTGCCCATATCTTCAAACCCTTCTATCTTACCACTTGCTTCATTGAAGTACAGACCTGGCATGATTGCCATTTCATCAAAAAGTATTGCAACATATTTATCAGCTGAATCTAAATTTTTAGTAGCCTCTTTTAGAGAATCTAACTCCAAATCATGAATGCCTGGCCCTCCAACAATAGTACTAAGTAGCCGGTTTAAGGTACACTTACTGGGCAATATAAATATCTTAGATAGTAAGGAATATGCCTTACCACTTTGCTTACACAATAAAAGTGCTAAGTATTTTTCATTCATTGTGAAGCGCCTTAGTTTCTTTGCTCTATTAGATTCACGAAACTGACATTTAATAAGCATGGCAGCCATTGAGTTTAAATTCTCTAAATTTTTTCCTAGCTGGTGTGTAGTTAAAAACTCTTTAGCTTCTTATAATCGTCTCCTTACAGACCTGTTCAAGGTTTTTTGTGTGTTATACCTTTTATACATAGTTTTCATTGCCGAGTACAGTTTCTTTTTACGAGGACTACAATCCAGTCTGTTTATGCCTGACAATTTGAAAGCTTGCAGTGGAGATAATTTGGTATCTGCTGCCCTAGTTACAATAAAAAAATTCTTATTAAGAGCCTGATATATTCCTATGATTTGGTATTTGATATTTGATATTATTAGTTACAATACATCAGTTACTGCAATTTTTTTTTTATAATTTTGCTAAATATAATTTAATACAATGACACAGATGTACATCAACAAAAATAACGACGTTACGAATGTTTATTAATTAAAAGGTACTTACAGCAAGATGGTAAATCTTTCAATTCTGGGAGAATAGGAGTACAAGATATCAAGTCTGATGTATTGTCAGCATCTAAAATAAACAGAAAAGATTACAAAGTTATAAATTTACTGCTTTTTGTTTTGTAAATTATATAATGGAAATACATACCAATACAAGGCAATAATGGAGGCTCAGAAGTGTGTGTATCTTCAAGTGACAGAACTGCAGCTAAAAAAAATAATAATTTACCAGAGATATGTAATGTTGTCTG
Source organism: Lochmaea crataegi (assembly GCA_947563755.1). NCBI lineage: Eukaryota > Metazoa > Arthropoda > Insecta > Coleoptera > Chrysomelidae > Lochmaea > Lochmaea crataegi. The sequence goes on from OX387429.1 coordinate 43,035,870, forward strand.
ATTTTTTTTAAGAAGTCACATGTTTATTTGTATCTGTTCACAACTTTTTTCTCTTACCAGGTAAAAATAAGGATGGACTAGCAGTTGAATAAAGTCTATTGGACCAAGCTGTAATGTACTTCTCTTCAAAATGTTTATGGCATATTCTCTTTGTTTGATACACAGCTAACGGCTCCATCGTCTTCAATTCATCACAGTTTTTTGCATTTAACCATGCTTTGAATTTTTGCAAGTCTTTATTTGAATTTGGAAATATATGCCTAATATTAGATGTTGGTGTGCAATTAGGCACACAACATTTCATATAACGTGGCATCATAAAACCTTACACACACTATTATTTAAAAATTGAAATTGATCACTCAAACTAACTTTATATCACTTGAAAACGAAAACTGATAAAATAGGAAAAATCGAATAATAAAACTATAAAGCGTTATAAACTCCAACAGTTATAAATCAAAATTAATGACAATTGACATTTGGCAGCTGTGGGTGGATAAAACAGGAAACATTACAATACTCCTAAAATTCAATGGTGCTTCCATCTGCTTGTCTGAAACACATACTAATAAAATAGCTTGACCTTGATCCATCTGCGTGAAACATCTAGGAGTAGGTGATTTGTGGAGCCAGTTCTGGTGCACCACAGCAACAGAACTTCCCTCCCTCTCATCAAACTCAATTAATACAAAAGACATTATACCTACTACTAATAAAACGAGGGACCTTGTCGTCTGGAGGGAAGCGATAAGCATGACGCTCTTTTTTAGGTTAGAGGTTATAAACATATCTGATATCTTTATCTTCTTCTTGCACCTGTGACTACAAGTTAAGAAATCTATTATAAAAATCGATTATATTTAAATTAAAATAAAACTATTTACTTCAAATTTGTTCTTCTGTATTTTGTATTTTCTTTTGTATTTAAATTTTTATTATTAACTATTAATTGGTTTTACTAAAATATTTCAATAAAATAAATAATAAGGCGATTTAATTCACATCGAAACATATTTATCGATAGATCGATAAATTTAGGAAATCGAATATACTATCTAGAGTGCATTTGAGTCGGTGTCATTTTAAAGTATACGGATCTATGGTGTACGGGAACTAATAAAATTGAGACTGGGAAAAACGCCTTTCTCTAAATGGAAGTACCGTCTGTAATGTCCAGTTGCTTAAGAAATTATAAATTTTAATTTCAACCCCGAAATAATTTACAGTTTAGGGATGAACCCAGAAGCAATATATTTAAATAAATAAAGGTGTATTAAAGTCAAACAGTATCTACAAATAACTAACTACGTTATTCCTCAAACCAAAAGCAACACACCAAGCAATAAATAGTTTAATTTTGATTTACAAAATACGCAAAAGCTAAAGTGCAAGGCTTTACTAGTATGTCTAGATGCGGGTGAAAATGGTGAAACTTAACTAGCAGTCAGATGAAAAATACACAGAGAAAGCGTTATTAAGGCACTAGTAGGTTTTAATCAAGCATTTCTTTATATTTGTGTACCGGTTTAAACAAAATAAAGGTAATTTATAGATTACCCTCGGTTACTGATACTCTCGTGTACTGAACAGACAAAAAAAACGAAAACTTTAGCAATTCGCCGGGAAACCTCCCAAATGTTGTACCTGCCTTGGCAGCGTTCATGAACGAGATTATACCAGGTTATTACTGTGATCGTAACCCCTTTTTAGATTGACGTTGCCACGGCCGTTGGTGCTAAATCAATTACTTCAATAAAAGTTAGACGACAGAATCCGAAAACCTCTCCTTTGTGATCCTGCTAAATGCAGCGAACACGCGTGAGAATATTTCGCTCCACACCTTGGAAAACCCTCGAACTTTTGCACTTGCTATGGCAGCGTACACGTGCGAGACTATTCCAAGTTGTCTTTTATCAAATATCCTTGTATATTAGAATGAATTGTTTCCTTCGGCCGGGTTTCTCTTCAATATTTTCAGAGCCACTCAAGAATTCACCTGCTCAGGCAGCGATCAGACTTTGAGATTCTTGAAAAGATTTTTCCTGTCAGATAAACGGTTTGAACGAAATAATTTGAGAAATTCTCAAGAATATACCTGCTATGGCAGCGACAATGCTTGAAATTTCTCAAAGATATCTCTTTTCCCAAAAAGTAAAGCCAGCAAATAAAACAAAACAATTTATTTCGGAATTGTACACAAATACGCAGAAAGTTTTCCTAAAATTAAACAAGCAATAAGCAAAAATAAATACTATCAATTCTAAATCAAAAGAAGTCAGTCGCCAGTGAATGTATAACGGAAAAAATTATTTACAACAACATTCTTCAATTCGCTTACCTCGTGCGCGAAAATCAGTCGGTCGGTCGGTTGACAACGGCTGCAATTAAAACGGCCCAGAAGGGATCGGAAGCAGGACAAACGGTCAAAAGTGAAAAAGCCCATTTTTGTCTCGCTCCACCCGTTTTATCCATTTTTCTCTAGACCCCACTTAGGAGGTCTCCTACTTACAAATCTTAAGAAATGCGCGGACTGATTTGCGCGAACGGGAACCTTAAATCATACAGGTACAATATACCAGATGTTTTAAAAGTACTACACATAATATATCAAAATAAATATTGATACTCCAATTTAATAACTAGCTATGACAGAGGGGTGAACTTGATAAAAAACTGAAATATCTTCTGCCGGATATCGGGAAAAAAATAGTAACAACGTTACACGTCCCAAATGCGAAATGCACTCTAGATAATGTTCGATTTCATGGCTGAGTAGTCACACGTAGTAGTCACCAACGAGGGAAGGCTCGTATACGTCATCACCGCGCGCGAGATTTAAAAACTAGACTCAAAAGTTTTATTTAAAATTTTAAGTTCTTATGTTATTCTGAAAATTAAATAAAGGTTATTGGGTCTACATAACCTAGACATGCTTAACGTAAGAAAACAAAAACAAAAGGATTCTGATAATACAATAACTATTATTACAAAAAGCAAAATCATGAGCTTATTTATTTCGTATTATGTATCCGTTACTTTCACGTGAAATACACATAATTTTTGCCGTCTATAGCATACAGTGATATGAGGAAGATTCAAGCATTATTTTATAATTGCCCATAACACACCACTGTAAAATTATTTTTCAGAAAATTCCTCAAAATTTAACTGAAGGCAATTTTATGTTTCGTGATTTTCACGTATGGTTGGAGTAGGGCTCTTGGGTCTAGCATACTTCCAGATTAGATAAAAAAAAATAATTACAGAGATGTATTGGGGGTTGACTATCTTTGATTTTAACGTAACTCAACCACCCCCCGCCCACCCCCGAGGGGGGGGGCTTTGCGAAATAATCATAAAAATTAATTTTTTAATTTGGAATCAAATTCTACGTATTTTTTTACGTATACACCTAAAATTTCATTTTGATAACTTTTTTTTTAAAAGTTGTACAAAAAAAAATTTAATTATTCAATGAATATTAGAATCGCCATTGCGGCTTTACGAATAAGAATAAAAATTTATAAATTGGCACATATATGTTGTATGATGGGTGGGGGGGGGTGAGTTTGGGAAATATTAGGGTTCGGGTTATTTTGACTACGTCTTCGAATTCTACATCCTTTTTAAGGTATGATCACCAATTTTCATTTTTTTTTCTTAATTATTGCCGAAGATATTCATTAAAACGTGTTTGAAATTTGTGGACTTGTAATTTTTTTGAAAAAGGACAAAACCTGTCGATATCGGATGATGGGTTTGAACCCTTTAGGCGTTACATTCAAAAATGAAAAAAATACAGCGTGTAGGGATTGCGGGTAAGTATTGAAACAAGAAAAAAACGATACTTTTATATCATACCAAAAGGGTGGGGGTGGGGGTGAGTTTGGGAAATATTAGGGTTGGAGTTATTTTGAGTACGTCGTCAAATTCTACAACCTTTTTTAGGTTTGTTCACCAATTTTCATATTTTTTTCTTAATTATTGCCGAAGATATTCAAAAACATGTTTGAAATTTGTGGACTTTAATTTTTTGGAAAAAAGACAAAACCTGTCGATATCGGATGGTGGGTTTGAACCCCTTAGGCGTTACATTTTAAAATGAAGAAAATACAGCCTGTAGGGATGGCGGGTAAGTATTGAAACAAAAAAAAATTACTTTTATCTCATACCATAAGGGTGGGGGTGAGTTTGGGAAATATTAGGATTGGGGTGATTTTGAGTACGTCGTCGAATTCTACATCCTTTTTTATGTATGTTCACCAATTTTCATATTTTTTTCTTAATTATTGCCGAAGATATTCATTAAAACGTGTTTGAAATTTATGGACTTTTTTTGAAAAAAAAACCTGTCGATATCGGATGATGGGTTTGAACCCTTTAGGCGTTACAAATAAAAATGAAAAAAATACAGGGTGTAGGGATGGCGGGTAAGTATTGAAACAAAAAAAAACGATACTTTCATCTCATACCATAAGGGTGGGGGTGAGTTTGGGAAATATCAGGGTTGGGGTGATTTTGAGTACGCCATCAAATTTAAGACCATTTTTGATTATTTTATTGCCGAACATATTTATTAAAATAAATGACAGGTATATTTCATAACTCAAAAATAAGTTCAGTGATTTTTTGTGGGCTTATTTCCACACCACCTAATATATCAATTTTTCAAGTATTTTAAGAACGGAGGATAATGTCAACAAATCCATCTACTGTTAAAATGTATACAAAATCAATTGCAACAGCTTAAACCCGTGTTTGTCATCTTTGCCGACTTTTTTTGGAATTGATTTCGGACAAATTTTATTTGCTAATCTGAAAAATTGGTATAAAGAGGTAAATCCACGGCGCGTTTTTTTTATGTGGTATCCCCCATAGGCCTATTCCACAAATAAATAAAAACAATAATAAATCCTACAAATTAAAAAACATTAAAATATTTAAAAAACAACAACTCTGTAAAAAATACAATCTAAATAATTATATCATCTTTCCAGGTTACCATGGAATCAAATTTTAACAAATTAATTAACTTAATTCAATAATTGATATAGATGTTGGTTGATAGATGAATAAAAATGAAATGTATTTTTTTCCGTGAATGCCATCTCCTCATTTTTGATATATTTTCTTCGTATGGGCTTTTTTTAAATATGCATTTTTTCACTGATCGGAACACTCATGACAGTCGCAGTCGTCCATTTCACTATATGTTCTTTTCATTGGCCGCTTTCCTAATCCAGGATATACTCGAGCTATATCATTAAGGTATCGAAAAATTGATCTTTCACGTTGGTGTGTTCCGACAGGATGTTTTTTCTGTACATCCATTCGCCTAAATATTGGTCCACCGTAGATAGTTTATTTGTTGTTTTTAAGTGATCTTTCAGATCTCGCCAGTTTCTTTCTATTGTGTTTGTATGATCTCTGTATGGTTGCATACCTGGTGCCGGTGGTGCGAGATCTGTTCTTGCGTGACAAGCCTGACTGAATCTTCCAGCAAGTGCCCAATGAGGAGGATCATTTTTGGGGGGATTCACAAAATTTTCGGAGTGATTTACGGTGCCATGTCCATTAAATACCTGTGCACATTCATTGTATGCGGCTCGTCCGTCGGTGCAAATGTATGACGACAAATCAATACATTTGACTAGTTGAGTTAGTAGGGTTTCAGTATCGCGGCTGTCAACAATGACGGCCAACCTCTTACGGGTTGTTCGACTTATCCTTCTAGTGCCCATACATGCCGCCATTGGGTCAATCTCCCTACGTTGTATTTCCTCTTGAATAGGTGGCTCTCATCTACTCCTACTATGTCGTTGGGCCCACCTATCGGCACAAATTCGTGCCAGGCGAAAACCTTGTACCCAGCAAAACATTAATTGGACCACTTTGTCGGCTGTCATTTCTGCATTACATCTAACTCTATCTAAGAATGTATTCTGGTATGGATTGAATCTTATCATTTGTGCATGGTTTCGACAAACGTATCTGAAACCACGTCGGTGTCTATCGCCTACTGTATTTAAGACTAATCCACATTCTGGACAGTCTCTCGCCGTGTCCCTCGTTGGCACAATTCCATACCTTTGTAAAAGTTTATCTCCTTGTTCTTTACTGTCTATGTTCGGAACCTCCACTCCTAGTTAGCTTCCCAAAGAAAAAACACTTATATTATTTAGGCCAATAAATATTTCTATATCCATGGTGACTACTGAAAAATATTTAAAATAATACGAACAATCAATATATTTCTTTAGTCAAAATAACCCCAACCCTAATATTTCCCAAACTCACCCCCATCCCCACCCTTATGGTATGAGATAACCGTATGATTTTTTTTGTTTCAATACTTACCCGCCATCCCTACAACCTGTATTTTTTTCATGTTTAAATGTAACGCCTAAAGGGTTTAAACCCATTATCCGATATCGACAGGTTTTGTCTTTTTACAAAAAAATTGTTTGTTGCATTAGCGATTTTAAATTTGAACAACTGGACAGGTTGATTTGTTATTTACTACTTACATACAGTTTAATATTTGGGAAACTAGGTGGGGCAAGTTGGGATATACATGATTTTGTAAAATAATATAATTTTTTATTGAATTTTAATTATTCTGTTGTACAAAGTGCACAAATATGTTGTACTTCGTCATCATCTTCCTCCTCTCCAGCACAGGAACAGTGCGCCCAACGTCTGCACTTAATGCATAGCACCCATCCTTCCGTTGACTGGGAATATAAATGGTTGCAATAAAGACATGCTGCATCATCTTCCACGTTTCCTTCGTCCTCCCCAGATGAGTCACTCTCTATAGTTTTGTTTTTCTTCTGTTGATTATTATTAAGGTGAATCTGACGTTTAACAATTTGGCGAGGAGGTTCAGATTTCCGTTTCTTTACCAAATGTTTTCCTTTATCGGAACTTTCAACTACCATCTTTTCTTTGCTCAAATTATTTTTTTCATTTTTCTTATATCTCGTTTTTGTTGCTCCTTTTCTTTATGCTTCAATTCTTCCTCTAATTCCTTCTTGTACGGTGACTCTGTTATAACAGTGCATTTTCCTTTCTTCCCAACTCTTCGTTTTGTCGTCTGTTTTTCGTTTTCAATGCGTGGAATGGGAACAAGATCCTTTGGCGAGGATATCTGAAATGTAGTGGATGTTGATGCACCAAAATTTAATGAGTTTTCCAAAACTGACGGTGCTAGTGGTAGCCGCTTTTCTGTTGATGCTTCTGTTGTATGGATAACATTGGGAGTTAAAGGTGGTGTTTTCACGGATTGATATGGCAAATTATCAGACTTTTGTGCTTCAGGATCCAAATTTTCATCAATATTTTTTGTTGCTGCAGATAATTCTATTGTTGGTTGATTGGGTATTTCAGACTCTAAAACATCAACATCTTCAGCTGTTTGATGGGGCCTGTCTGTAGTTTCGGATGGTGCAAAATCAATATCTGTGAATTTATTTGAGTTGAATGGAAAAATTCCTGCTTTTTCAAACGAAGTTACAGCTGTTAACATAAACGCTGCTCGTATAAACGCCGCCGTTCCAAATAACTTAGATATTTGATATTGGGTCACAACTTTCCCCCTGATGATTTCGAAGCCAATTACTCACCTCCTGATCATAATAGACACTTAAAGGTTTCATGAAACATATGTCAAGTGGCTGAAGTCGGTGTGTGCAATGGGGAGGAAAACACAATATAACCACCCCATTATTTCTTGCATAGTCAATTACTTTAACCCTTTAACGGCAAAATTTGTTTTCTTGAATTTTATCATGAATAGGTGTTAATTAGGCAACTATAAGTAGACATTTAACAAAAACAAAAAAGATACTTTTGAAAAAAGTTGTATATTTTGACAAAAAATTACTGTTACCTTTACGTAACGCTAGCGTAATGTGACATACAAAATTATTTAGTGTGAAAAATTTCGTTACAATCTATACATAAGCCTAAATCACACTTTCGGCATTTTGTTATTACACTGGAGCTACAGCCCTCACCGGCGCATCTTCTTTTTCTTCCTTCATTCGGTACAATCAAGTGGTTGCGACCGTCATACCTCAAATCATCTGATACCCTGTTCAGACTTACACTCGACCGTGATGTTGCAGGCTTTCCTTCTCCCTTAGGCGGACCTGCATATTTAGTAAGATATGTTTGCACTATCTGCCTTCTAAATACCAACTGTGGAATATTTTCATGCTGTCTATAAATGTTCCATGCATTCACCACTGAAACATCCAATAACCAAGTGAAAATTGCCCACCACCACTTTTTGCGCCTAATACTTATTCTATATCTGGCAGTATTCTCATCCAACAAATCAGTACCACCCATAACACGATTATATTCCGTTATAAGTGATGGACGACTGACATAGATGTTTTTCTTTTCCACTCGAGAAAATCGTTTTACGTTTGTAGCTGGATTTGTACCATGACACGTGGAAGCCGCAGCGACGACATTATTATCTACCCATTTTACAACAATAATACCATCGTCTTTATCAATGATCGAGCAGTAATCGCCTCTATTGCTTTGCTTCTGAAAATCTTTATTTTTCGTCAGTGGACAAGACTTAGGTATACGGTTTTCTCGAATTGTTCCTGTACCATCATATCCATTCTGCTTCAAATAATACAAAACAATGAAACCAGTAAAGAAATTGTCGAAATAAAATTTAAATGGCAATTTTCTCATAGCTTCCGGAAACTCGTGAATCATGCCTATCATTGACGCAGTATTTATTCCAAATTCCTTTTCGAAAGTGACCTGTCCTTTTGGATTTTTTCCTTGATATAAGTCAAAGTTAACTAAATAATCTGATGGCGTATTCAAACACCACATCTTGTATCAAAACCTGATGGGCTTCCCGCGAATGAACTGTTTACAGGAATGACGCCCAAAATATTTTATCATTGACCCATCAAAGTCCAGGTGTTCCTCCGGGGTCCAGTTTTCCAGATATTTTTGCTTCACCATATCCATGAAAGTTCTGAGTTTCCATAGTTTATCTGATTGATCAGGCTTTATATTATCTGCGCAGTGTAAATACTTTATTATCTGTCGAAAGCTATCCCTGTGCATAGCTTGGCTCACCATATGATTTCTCATATCATCGTTGACATCCCAATAAAAATCTCTACCGGGTAGTTCAGCATAGCCTGATGAAATAAGAATAGCTAGGCAACATTTCATTTCATCACATGTTATTTTTGGATAGGTTTCATTCAAAAATAATGCGTATTTATTTGATTGGTCGACAAGAAATTCAACAATTTGGTCGTCTATAAATTTTTCAAACATCTCAACAGGCGACAAATGGACATTCGAAAATGTATTTGATTGTTTTGGAAATTCTCTTGGAGATGGAATAAGGTCTCCGTCAATCCAACTTATTTGGATTTTACCTGGTCGCTCCGCTATCTTTTGTGTGGCACTAGCAGCAGCTTCAATTTGATTATTTTCCTCTCCATTATGAATTCTCACTTCAACATGAGCTGAGAGTTGTTGTCTATTGAGATTGTCGATCATGCCGCCATCATCCTCTTCACCAGAGTCCTCATCTGTGAGTACATTTGAGTCTGGAGGTTCTATCTCTAACATCGATGTCATTCTCAAAAACCATATTCAGCGCATCTTCAAGAGTAAAGCCGCGCCTAGAATAAAAACAATGATTTTTATTATTTTGCCCCCGCCACTGGCTAGCGTTACGATAACGTAACGGTGAAAAAAAAACCTACAGAATAACAAAACCGTGCCGGTTAACTACAAGTTTACTATTCGGTTATAAAGTTCAAACATTCTTTAAGTGTTATTTGATACTACCACGAATTTTATCATAAAAACAAAAACTGTGAGTACTTACTCTAACCGAAAGTCCATTGTGTGATCACTAATACTATATATTCAAATTCAACAGTTTGTAAAACAGAAATTAAAAGTAAAATCAAAAAATCTCTTACAGTCACCGATTGTATGACTCTCTGACAACTGATTGCCATAACCTAGAATCGTGTTTACCGCTAAAGTTGGGACAGAACCATAAAAATAGAGTAGAGTGCGGCTGTTACATAAACGTAACACTAGCCGTTGAAGGGTTAATATTTTTTATATGAGTAGAATGTCCATCTAATAAGAGTAGCACAGGACGATCCTTTGTTGCACCAGAAAACTCTGTGAAGCGTGTAAACCAATTGAAAAAAATTTCAATTTGCATCCAGCCACTAGGATGACATTCTGCTGTCGCAGCAGGAGGAGCATCATTTAAAAACTCTGGATTCATCCTTACTCTGGGAAAAATGAATAACAGTGGCATATAAGCTCCTGCTGCACTGCAACAAATTTCCACAGTGACGGTTTCACCTCTATCTGCCGATGTGAGGGATCCAACTTGTTTCCTACCTTTTGTTGCCAATAGCTTAGATTTGGTTTTAGGTACAACTGTAACACCTGTCTCGTCACAGTTGTATATTCTATCGGCGGTAAAGTTATACTTATCAAAAAGTTGTTTAAGTAAATCGTAAAATCCATCCACAGCCACTTAATTGAAACCTATCGCTCTTGCAGTGGAAGTAGCTTCAGGTTTCCTAATTGACAAGTCTGGGTGTCGTCTTAAAAAAGCTGTCATCCAATCTTCACAAGCTTCATTTTTTACTTTTATTAAAATTGTGTTGTTTTTTATTTTTTTCCGCAAGCTGGAAAGCTAACCGTCTTAGCTCAACACAGGTTAATCCGAATAATCTCGATTCCATTAATTTTATGTAGTCAACAAGCTCTCGCTCTTCTTGATGTGTGAAAACGCATTTATCTGGGCCTAGTTTCGGCTTTATAATTTGAGTAGTATTTAATCTCGCTTGTTTTGTTTTACGTTCTAATGTTGATTTTGGTACATCAAAATGTGTAGATGCGGTCCTGTATCCCATTTGACCAGAGATTACAGCCTCTACTGCTTGTACCATGCTCTCTTCACTCCATTGTCCCCGTTCTGATACACGTTTATAAGTACGCACCATTTTCTGAAATAAAAACAATATGTCTGCTTCATTATTAATTTACTTTTTTGCGGGGCAAGATGGGACCCTTTCCCTTCTTGCCCCTCCCAAAATACCTCATCTTGCCCCACAGGAATTCAAAAGGTTAAACAAGATTCCCATAATTAAATTATTATTAAAATTTAAATGTATGATGTCCTCAACAACAGTAATTAAACTACCATCAAACCCAGTAAAATACATTTGCATAAATACTTACATAAAACTCTCAGCAGATGCACAAACGTAACACATTTATTTAACACACATGCGAATTTGTTAAAATCTAACTTCCAACTAAAATCTGTGAACTTCATTTACTGTTACAGAAATTTTCGTTACAGAGAGGTACATTGTGAGTCATTAGATACTGGTTTCAGCTATTTGCGTACAGACGCCACTACCTGGTTCGTCAGATTCGGTGGGTTCCCCTACTCAAAATCACCCCAACCCTAATATTTCCCAAACTCACCCCCACCCTTATGGTATGAGATGAAAGTATCGTTTTTTTTTGTTTCAATACTTACCCGCCATCCCTACACGCTGTATTTTTTTCATTTTTAAATGTAACGCCAAAATACGCGATAATTTGAATAAACTTCGTTAAGTGCAGAACTTCTATTTTTTATCTGACCTATAATTATATCTAATGTTTCATAAAATACGTTAATTTTAAACCAATCTTTATTTGTTTGAATATGATAATGGTTATTAGTTTCGTCAAAGAAAATGTTTGGACGAAATATCCTCTTTTTTTTAATTAAGTAGTAGTACCCCACTCCTTTGCTAAATGAATAGCTTCAGTTATAATTAAATTAAAATCATCACGCATTTGTTTTATAATTTCATATAAAGCGTGAAATAGTTTGGATGCCTGCTCAATATTTTGCTCCTTTTGTTGCAAGAGTTTAGACACAGTGTCTACTTGAAATAATATTAAAATATCTATTTTAATAATGATTGAAACGATCGTTACAAATTTTTCCAAATGATTTTTTGAAGACATCATGACTTGACGACCACCGAGTGGCGCTAATTTTTTTAATGTTATTTTATTTTGTTTCATACTTTGCCACAGAGCCCATCGTTTGATGCTGTGACCAAAAAATACATATATTTTTTGAAGCAAGTCGTAAAAGTTCCTAATTTCTTCAACATCCTTGACTGAGTCATTAAGGATTAAATTTAAATTGTGAGCTGCGCAATGTACATATGGAGCATAAGCATAGGATAGTTTTGATATTTCAGCTTGAACACCTTTATACACACCGCTCATATTCGCAGCTCCATCATGCCCTTGTCCACGGAGCTTTTTTAGGGGCAGATCATTGTCCCTCAAAATATCTAAAATAGTACTACTAAGAGCCGCACTAGTTTGGTCCGTTACTGGAATAAACCCTAAAAAAGATTTGTGGATTTTAATTTGCACTGGTTTATTCTCTACGTATTCTGTGGTGACATATCGAATAATGATACTTAATTTGTCAATTTAATTTTTGCAATATCCTGGGTTGTATCAATTATAACTGAAAAAAGGGAGTATTTTTAATTTTTTTAATAATGTCTTGTTTAACTCTTTCAGTACGGGGCCTTTTTTGATTGTACTGTCCCTACCGCCGGCACATTTTGGATTGTCTCTGCGCCTGCTGACGTGTATGTACGTCACCACAATAAAAGTTAAAAAAACAGTAACAAGGGAAACCATACAGTGAAAAAACTATTACATAAGAAAAACCAAATATTTAAATGCTAAATATATAACAGAAAAAACTCAGGACTAAACTAAAAGAAAATAGAAGTAAAAAGATAACTTTCAAAAGTCGGCTACTTGGTGATAAATCTTGAAACAGGGCACTGCACATAGACCAACGTCACATTATCTACACATGTAGCTGCTTTCCTCTCTTTTCTTTGGCCCTGCCTTGACTGAGAGCAAACTATGCATCTCCTAGTGGCGCTTTTCTTTCCCTCTTTCCATGGAACCAATTGCGGAAAATGCCGTTTGATTGACTTACGAGTGCAATCAATGCTATTGTAAAACGTAAAACTTATAGTGCAGCTATCTAATCGTATATACCCGTTGCGGAGCTAAACTCTGAAAAGTATTAATATTATTTTTGTCTACTTACCAAACATGGAAAACGAAATTTCAAAGCAAAAACCATGAACAAAACTAAATTCTATGGAAAAATAACAAAAGAAAAAGAAATTTTATAACAATGAATAAAACAATTCTTTAAAAATAAATATTATGTCTAACTGCTGTTTGTCACCACTACATAAGTAACATGAAAAATATATTAAACTTGATTTTCTTCTTCCAAAAATTCTATTAATCCTTCTTCCATACCATCTGCTTCTCTATCACTATCGTCTTGTAAATCAATAATAAATTTATTTCCCCAATTAATATGGACCAATATTGCTATACTCATCTTCAATTTTGATTCATTTTTTGATCCTTTTCTGCCCGTCTTCTTTGGTAATATAAGCTACTTCTCTTTTAATCAGGTCGATGACTTTCGTATCAAATTTAGGAAATGTATTGTTACGCCGAATACTCTGTTTTAATTGTCCCCAAATTAACTCGATGGGATTGAAAATACAAACATAAGGAGGAAGTCTTGATATAGAGTGTCCATGTTCCTCAGCAATACTCTCTAGGGCGTATAATTTCTTTGTCTGTAAAACTTCAATCAGTTGTTTTGTATAAGAATCTTCAAAGTACAAATTATTATCCATTAGAAAATTTTGTAGTTCGGTCTTCTTGGAGCTTTTATTTGGTATTTTATTGAGCTGTCGTGAATGATAAGAAGCGTTGTCAAGAACTACAAAACTATTTGGCTCTATGTTTGGGATCAATGTGAATTCAAACCATTCTTCAAAAATATTAGCTTCCATGTTCTTATGATAGTTAACGTTGCAATCTTCCATTTTTTCCACATAATTTTAAGGCATTTGGAACCCATCCTTCATTTTCACCGCAATGCGTGTTCATCACACATTTATATCTTTTTTAAGTGGCAATGAAAAAGAATCTAAACGGAATAATCAAGTACAACGAATTATCCCCAGAGAGTAAGTGGCTGCCTCCCGCGTTTGATATTCCCAAAGAAATGTTGCGAAGAATTAATAATAAAGAATTGTCTATTAGTGCTCTATTTGGGTTGAGAATATCAGAAGAAGAGCAAGTTTCAGGTATTTTGAGAAGAGATACTATAAACGATATCTTAAATGATGAGTATCCTCCAAACGATACTGAAGAATGTTATTATTCAACAATCGCACAATTTTTGAAAAGTCAGTATATTGCTGATAATCATATTTCTGTTGTTGCTGAAAGTCTTCTTCGAACTTATATTCAAGCTTGTGGCTTTAAAGGTATGATTAAAAAAATTCTGTTTCAAACAGCAGAAAAGCAGATTTAATGCCTTAGCTGGTTTCCTAGCCTCGACTATGAAACACATATGGGGCATTAAGATTTATGCTTTTCTGCCTAGTTAAAGGAATGACTATGATGTGGTGGTTAACATTGTTTTTTTTGCAGGAGCTTTGAAATTACTTGAGTGGTTCGGAGTAATTCCTAGTACTGAAAACCTAGAAGCTCTATTGAAACAACCGTCTCCAAACCACTGTTGAATAATGTAGATGTTGAAAATATATTAAAGGTACGTTTACCCACTCGCCAAAAAATTGAAGAGATAATTGGTTATACATTTAAAAACAAAGCGAATCTTTTACAAACCTCAACATATTCTTCGTACACGCTCAATAGAACAACCCTGTCGTATGAAAAACTTGAATTTGTAGGAGATGCTATTCTTGATTTTCTTATTACTTGCTATATTTTTGAATCTAGTGGAAATTTGGACCCTGGTAAATTAACTGACCTAAGGTCTGCTCTTGTCAACAATAATACATTTGCAAGTTTGATTGTCAGATTGGGATTGCACAAATACATATTAATTACAAATTACAAACACTGATAGATAATTTTGTTATGTTTATGGAGCAAAAGAATTACGTAATCGATGATGAAGTAATGATTTTACTTCAGGAAGATGAGTATCACTTGGCCGAATCGGTGGACGTTCCAAAGGTGAGATTTTACTTATATGTTCTTATTTTTTACCAACTAACTCTTAATATATATCTAAACTGTGATACTAATCTATATTGATTCACAGAAATGCGAAGAATAGTATATTGTGCAACAAGGGGAAAAAGTACTTTCCCCACATGTTGCACACTATAATTTTTCTACAACTGCACAAATTTAAAGAATACAAGTAAAGTAACTTAATATTTATATTTATGGTTAATAAAACAAAAATAACACTAAAGTATCCCATCTCTATACTGTTAAATAATTTAATTTAAAATTATAGTTGATGGTGAAATTTGTACAATTTTGTATTGTCAAATCCGGAACGTCATCTCTTTTCACTAAATTCTCCGTCATATTAATAAATCTGACAGTTTTGTGACAACTAGGTAGGTATTTAAAGATGACAGAAGCCTACTAAGTTTTTGTCCATTTTATTTGATTCTCCATATAAATGTATGTGGCGTGGGCAAAGTGCCGTGAGAAATAATATTTCTCACAGTATGAGCAATATTTGGTTTTGAAATTAAGTAAGGTATGAGAAATACGTCACTTTTCATAGCAGTTGTAGAAAAATATTTTATATGAATTGAAATTTAAGTTCTGATATAAATTTTCTGAAAATATATTTTATTTACAACCATATACAGCGTTGCTGAAAAGTCTCGCACCAAGGGATTATCTTTGAAACGGATAAAGGGAAAGTTTTGACATTCTACGACGATGAATGAGACGTTATTATGCATATTTTAGAGCAAATGTCAAATCATTTTGACCTCAGCGTCTAGCTACGAATAGAATCGTTGATCATTTGTGGAGTAATTCCCTGCATATCGAGACGTCTGCGTTCCTTTAAATCGTTATCAAGTCGGGGGATCTTGCCGGCCACTCAATTGCACCTCTATTGCCTAACGTCTCTTTCATAATGTGGAGGAGCGCCATCTTGTTGAACGTATTCGTTCATAATAGGAAATAATCGTTTTATTTCATGTATAATTTCAATTTCAGAGTTTGATTTAATACACCTATATTTCGAATTTTTAAAGTAAAAATCATAGACATGTTTGAGTAGGTATTTGACAAACTGAAAACTTATCCAATACTTCTATAATACCAAAGCACAGAACCGCAGACCTGGTGGGTGGTAGCGAAGAACAACCCTCATATTTTCAAAAGCTCGAATTTAGTTTGCAAAAAATTTCCTAGTCATTTCGAAATTTCTATACTTTCAAATTTGATATTTAAAGAGTGAAAAAATAAATAAATTCTGTTCTCAATTTTTAAATAATTTTCCAAAAGTCTCATCCTGTTGAAATTTCAGCGTGTCTTAGACCTTTCAGACCAACTAACTTGAATGATTTAAAGGATCGCATACGTCTCGAAATGCAGGGAATTACTACTCCACAAATGATCAACTATTCTATTCGTAGCTTCGAAGAGAGATTGTATCATTGTCAACAAACAAATGACCAGCATTTGGAGCACTTGTGATAAAGTATTTGAAACTTAAATGGATGTTTAGTTTATAAATTTCTGTAACATCCACTTTGGTTTAAAATTACAATTTTAATATTTTTGTTAAATTTCTATTATAATTTCCGAGGAAAGTGATACATCGCTATTATTTTTGAAAGAGAAAAAATAAGTTTCTTTGTGATACGATAGGTTGCCATTTCATAATATTCAAGATGGCGGCCGTACGCTAAACGCTGACTGCTCTAAAATATGCAGAATAAAGTATCATTCATCGCCTAGAATTTCATAACTTTCCCTTTATCCGTTTCAAAGATAATTCCTTGGTGCGAGAATTTTCAGCAACGCTGTATGTAAAGATGTCATTTTACTGGTTTCAAAGTTGGAAAATATACGATTGTTATTTTTACTTTCGACCCGGGTTGATAATATAATATTGGGTGGAATGGAAAGTGTAAAGCAAAACGCACATAGACTACTTTTATTTTCGTAAAAGGGACCACAAAAGGTACAGCATAAAAATGCACAATAACAAGATGATAAACAGATGTGGTAAACTTAAGGGCTAAAGACCGAGAGCGTGATTACAGTGGCGTAACTACAAATATTCTGAGTTATTTCAACACTCCCACTAGCGAAACATATTAAACATATAAATCATATAATATCTACTTATTATAATCAAACCTATATATCTAATTAATTAATCTAACTTAACTATGCTCAACGTATTTACAAAACTATAATGCTTATTAGAACCTCAGCCTTTAGTTAAAATATCAGCGGGCATATCAGCTGTAGGTAAATATTTCAAATCGATGAGATTTTCAACAATAGTATCTCTGACAAAATGATGTCTTACATCTATTTGCTTTGTTCTATTATGAAATATTGGATCAACAGACAACTTCTGCGCACTCTGATTATCATTATATAAAACTATACTACTATAAACGCTTCCAGTTAACTCTGATAAAATACCCTTTAAGTAAATGGCTTCTTTCGATGCTTCTGAAATCGCCATGTACTCAGCCTCGGTACTAGATAAAGCAACTGTCTGCTGTTTTCTGCTTTCCCAAGATACTGCAGACCCAGAAATTTTGAAACAAAATCCCGTGTAAGATTTCTGATCACACGAACTACCTCCCCAATCGGAATCAACAAAACCTTCAAATTCCGCATCATCCTTTCTAAATCTTAAACCAAAAGACTTACAGCCTTATTAATAGTCGCCTACTTAAAATGATGTTAAAACACCACTAGTTAGTGGCCACCAACATCATACTAACAAGCCACTAACGTTTCCTATTCATAGTCGCATATTTCTTTCACACTAGTTAAAATAATGTTAGCAGAAAAATGAATGCGGCAACAATGGAAATTTTATTTTGTATTTGAGATGTTGGTTGTTGGATGGCCGGATGCCGCAAAGCAAGAGGCTAAGAATCTGAAGAAGTGGTTGTTGGTCATGTTTTTATTAGAAGTGTTATTTATACCTATTATATTGTTTATAATTAGCAAAAGGTAAGCAAATGAATTACAATTATAAGTATATTGGTTTAACATAGGTAATTAATTTAGGAATATGGATGATGCAATGGATATTTATGCAGAGGTGCAAGAAGCTGAAGAACCAGTAATTGTATTGATCCGAAATCCGAAAGTTTACTTGGAAAGGCAAAATCCTTTAGTTGTTTATAATAATAAACAGTTTTTTACAAAATCCGTATGAGGAAAGAAGTGGCCAATATTATAATAGATTTGGTTAGAGATGAGTTAACTGTTCATAATAATCGTGGTTGCCCAATTTCATCTGAAATTCAAGTATTACCAACGATAAGATACTTAGCCTATGGCGATGATACAGGTATAAAAAATGTAACACATTAATACAGTTTAAATATGCTGAGTATTTTAGGTGAGCAACATGGATTTTCACAACCTACACTAAGCAGGATTGTAAGAAGAGTGGTAAGAGCAATTGTTGGGCATCGAGGTGATTTTATAAATTTTCCTCGGAAAGATGAAATACCTACTATAAAGGCAGATTTTTATAATATAGCTCAATGTCCAAGTATAATAGTAGGGGCCATCGATTGCACCCATGTCAAAATAAAAAATCCTGGTGGGGAAAATCCATTAATGTACATAAATAGGAAGGGATATTATTCGCTAAATGTTCAGGTAAATTATAAAATATATATTTTGTAAACTATTTAATTATGTATATAAAAACAGGTGGTTTGTGATGCCAAAGGCAGAATAAGAGATGTTGTAGCAAGATGGAGAGGAAGCACCCATGACTCCAGGATTTGGAATGAATGCACAATTAAAAGAAAATTTGAGGTAGTGTAATGAAAAAGTTATTATTAAAATTAAATAGTGTTTATTTTAGAATGGAGAAATTGATGGAATTTTGGTAGGAGATAATGGCTATGCCTGTTCAAGGTATTTGTTAACGCCATTATTGAATCCAAGAAATGGGGCAGAAGAAAGATATAATAGGGCACATATATCTACCCGAAACATTATTCAAAGAGTGTTCGGTGTGATGAAAAATAAATTTAGATGTTTCTTTAATGGGATGAACATAAATTTGGATACAACAAAAGCAGCTATAGTTGCAGTTGTAATTATACATAACATTATAACAAATGATAGACTGCAAAATAGAGGTAAGAACATGATTAATCAAATTCTAATTATGTTATTCAAAATGTGCTTTCAGGCCATGAACCTGAAGAGGAAGAGCAGGAAGTTGAAGACGAAGAAAATAATGTTTATAACAATAAAGAAGTTGCTGTGGGATATGTATTCCGGCAAAATTATATCAGAAGATACTTTCATAATTAATGTATGATATATAATATTAATTAAACAAATATAAAATTGTCATGGATTTATTTACATACATATTTAGTAGATATTTTTACTAATTTTCATTTATTCATACAGCCATTCATTTTCTTCTTTCTTTCATTAATTTCATTCTTTCGGTATGGTATTCTGTCTCATTTGCCATTTTCAATTCATGCAACTCTCTAGCATCTTTAAAATGTGCTCTCTCATTCTCCATTCTCATCTCGTGCATTTCTCTTGTTTGCTCAATTTGTAATTTCATTCGCTTCTCATTCAACCCATACAATTTTTCTTCATAAGCTATAATTTTTTTTATAGTAGCACGTTTCGGTGTTCTGGGAACAGCAGGTGGTTGTTCTTCTGCAATGTTTTCCATTGTGAAGCCCTCAGAAACAAAAGATGATGTCCCTACATTACCCTCAATACAATCCTTCTCCTCCAGGCTCTGTTCAGTCTTTGTTACCACCAGCACAAAATCCTAATGAAACATTACAAACTTTAATTGAATTCAGTAATAATATTTAATGATTTTGCATTCAGAAAAGACCAAAATGAGTGTCATTTAATACAGACGAATGTAAATTTATATTCTATGTACATGCTATAGATAAGGCAAATGTAATATTTCAACTGAAATGGATACTTAAATCATTGGAACCAGTAGCAGATGAGGCTAGAGTGTCCAAATTTTCTTCGACGACAGGAGTCACCTGAAAATATGTTATATTTGAAGAAAAACTTTGGGTACTTTTAATTCAACTTACATTTTTGGGTATTTTGGTTGACTCCGATTTGGTATCAGTTTGTATCTAGAAAAAAGCTTTTACATATTTATTGCACTACAAGTAAAAATTACTTACATTACATGTGGCATCACTATCATATACAGAGGTGTCTTCAGTGAATTCATGTGGAAGAAGTTCCTTTATCTTCCAGTCAATTTCAGATGGTTCATCTGGAGGTGGACCTCCTCCTGTTGAATTACACTGCTTTCTGTACATCCCTATGGACCTCTTTGCCTGCAGTTTCACTCGCTGCCATTGCTCCTTCAGCCGTTTTGTATCTCTCTGGTTACCTATCATATAATGTATTTTACATCAATTAACATTTTGAAATAGCAACTGATATGCTGTATTATTGTATTTATTGCACTACATAATAAATTTTACTACCACACCCCAATTCAACAATATATTGTAAGCACAAAAATAAAGCCACAACACAATAAATATATATTTAACAGACCTTGTCGAGATGATATATCCTCATATAGATTTTCGGCTTCATGAAATTTTTAATATTATATAAAATAAGAAATCTTAATGAAATTTATGCAATCTCATACATACCATGGGCCTCCATTCTCTTGCAAATGCGTTCACAAGCATTTTGTTTGTCTTTATTTAAAACTGTATGTTTTTTTTTCTCGATAATGGGTATCTCCTCTTTTAAAAATTCTAATAATAGATCCTTTTGATAATTGTCCCAATTTTGTCACCGGGGTCTCTAGAAGAAATTTATATTAATTGATTAAATATTCTACAGATACTGCTAACCAAAATATATACTGACATCAGGAACTATTTCCATATTTTACAAATTTGGAAAATAAGTATACAATAACAAACCTAACATACGAAGTGAACGCTCCATTTCACGTGCTTGACGTTTGTTGACTTTTTAGGTTAGGTATAAAAGTAACTTAAACACCCGTTGTAATGCCACTAAGAAATGTATTGCCCACTAAAATTAGTAAGACCTTAGTAGCCACTAAATACGTCTATGAATACGAATTTCTTTAGTGAGATGTTAGTGGTGTGTTAGTAGCCACTAAATATGACTATGAATAAGGCTGTTAGTCTTTTTCAAGTATTTTAACACCCGTTTTGCATAATTCCAATGAGTCTCGTTGAAACAAGCATTAAATTGGGATAAATAGCTTACAGCAAAAGCAATATCAGGCCTAGTTAAAACTGCCACATACATAAGGCTACCTATTAACTGCTGATAAGGTATCTCACCTACGTTCGAGCTATTGTTCTCTTTACAAAGATTAACATTCGTTTCTAATGGAGTCAAAACTGTCTTACAATCGGACATTTTAAATTTCTTTAATAACCTATCAATATATCTTTCCTGATCTAAAGAAATACTATTATTATTCTTTTCAATTTCAACCCTCATACCTAAACAATCTCTAATATGTCCCAAGTCCTTAATTTTAAAATCTGTACATAATTTACATTTTAAATTTTCCGTTTCAACAGCATCATTCGAAAATACAAAGAAATCGTCAACATAAATCGTAGCAATGGTCAAGCTATTATTAAAGCGTTTCGTATACAAACAAGGTTCGCGGTCAGACCTTTTGTACCCTAAATTTTTAACAAAGTTATCGACTCTTGTGTACCATGCCCTGGACGATTGTTTAAGCCCATAAATTGCCCTTTTTAACTCGAGAAATTTTCTTTCTTACATTTAAGAAAGCTGTTTTTACATCTAAATGACAAATTTCTAAACCTAACTTTACAGCCAATGCCATCAACAATCTTAAAGTACAGTGACGTACAACTGGGGAATAAGTTTCATCATAATCGATACCTGGTTTTTGAGAAAAACCTTTAGCAACTAGCCTAGCACGATATCTTACATTATTTCACTTTTTCTTTTAAAAACTCACTTGTACTGTACAATTGTTTTACCTGCAGGAACGTTCGTCAGCTCCCACGCGTCATTTTCTTCAAATGATTGAAGCTCTTCCTGCATCGCGGCTCTCCACATCTCTCTATCTGGTCTCGATAGAGCCTATTCTATTGTCAATGGATCATTCTCAAGATCAGTTTTATCCAAACTCAAATAACTGACAGCACCGTCAATCACTCTAGGTTTTGGTACTCTCGCAGATCTACGTAACTGATCCTCATTTACAGGAAAAGGTGTTTCAGGTGGTTCAAATACCTCACCGGAACTAGTCGATTGGTTAGAATCATCTGTTTCAAGTTCAAGTCCTCCCACTGAAACTGTTGTTTCTGATACATCTTCGACGTGATCCTCCGTCTTTTCCGCTACTCAGATGTCTATGTAACTATTTACATTTTCCATTACAACAACATCTCTACTTGAAAAAACTCTCTTTGTGTTTGGATCAAAAACTCTTATAGGGTAATTCCGGGGTAGTTGGACCACTTTTTTTTATCCTGCTCCTCGACTTCTATATTAAATTTTATAAAGCGCCAGCTAGCAAAAGAAAGTAACAATATAGTTATTGTGCAAGTATTTATTATAAAAAAACACAAAAATTCACAAAGGACATTACGAGTGAAATTTTAAAAAAAATTGTATTGGTCGAACTATCCCGATGTCCTCGGGTTAGATGGACCAAGATATATGGGATAGATCGACCACTTCTTAAATCAAAAGTTATAAACTAAAAAATATATTTTTAATGAAAGTAAACAAATTTGCATCAAAAACTAAAAATAAGGTTAATACATGACATTGATTTCTTAGAGTGACTTATTTAAGCACTGTTTTTAGAGGCAATTTTGCCGCACAGATCACACATGTTTGGATATTTCATACAACCCTCGTGTGACCATCTATCACACCGAGTGCACTGGAACCAGTCATCCTTTTTCGTAGTAACTGAGTAGTTTTCCCCGCAACCAGCACAGTCGTTGTCATCCCATTCTTCGTCACCACTTTCACTGTCTTGCAGAATAATTTCACTCTCTGAGTTGGTGTCATCACTATAATATTAAACTCTTTGATATTGTTCGTTTCTTTTTCGCTTTTTCTTTGTTCGGCTTGTTTTTTATTTCGTTTTCTTTGTTCGACTTGTTTTTGATTTCGTTTTCTTTGTTCGATTTGTTTTTTATTTCGGTCTTCTGTTTTTTTTTTGTTTCTGCCGCTCAATATTTTCTGGACTTGTCAAAACATTGGCTACTTGACGGGCACGCTTTCTGACCGTAATAATAGCAGATGTAATAATAACTGGCGCAATTTCATTCAAGGCTTTTCCAGGGGTAATTTCTGTTGTTTGGCCCTGTTGTTCATTTGAACAGCTAGGAGGATTCACAACATTGTAATCGGGATCTTTGGAGCAACCAGCAACTGGCGATAGTGTCGGAGCAATGTTTTGAATAGGTGTTGAAGAAATTGCGTGTGCTTTGGGAATACCATCAGTTTGATTATCAGCCCCAACTAACGCATCACTTAAGTACGCATAATCTGGAATAATACTGGGATTAAACGGTATGATTCCTGTGGCTTTGAAGCCAGAAATGGCGTTTTGAACGGTAGCTGATTTCGGCTGTCCAAAATAAAATCCAAGTAACTGTAGTTTTATTGGAACTGAGAAAAATCAGTTTTTGTATTTTTTGCCAAGCCGCATAAAACAAATAACTTAGACTGGAATAAAAACTAACATTCATTTTAAAAGTACATTAAAGTTGAAAAAATGGACACAGAGTTTAACCAGTAAGTAAATATAATTCAAATTAACCCTAAAAAGTAATTTCTAAATCGTAACGTAGGTACTACTTAAGTTTACTCAAATCAAATCTTAAAAATATAGGGGAAGTGTGCCCATGTTGGACTCCTTAAGGATATTGTCATATAACTTCTTTATTTATGCATTTTGAAAATATTTGAAATGGCCCATCATAGGCACGTATGTGCATATGATGACCCCCATAGTGTTCCTATGATGGATCGATCACTATATGTACAAACAAAAATAGTATTATTACCTAAATGTTTTCAATAATTTATAATTCACAAATAAGGGATTTTGTTAACATTTTTTTAACAATAATTATGCCAAAACAACAAAATAATAAAAAACTGAACAAAGCAATAAAAAATATCACAAAAACTGAACTAAAAATCGATTCTTTGGTTTCAAATCACAACAGAAATACTATTCTTAGAAACACAATTCACACACGAAATGTTTGCGCCGTTCATCAATTCCAGCACATTCAGTATGATACCAAGAGTTGCATTCTTGGCAACGGATCCATTTTTCTCTGGATCGAGAATGGGAAAAAAGTTCGTTGCAATATATGCAAGCAACTGGAACTAATGGCACCTTTTGATTGTAATATAAAAGTTATCCATTCAATTTCACCTCAAAATCAGAAATATGTATTCAAATTATGAACACAAATTAAATTTTAATTACTTTGTGAGCTAAAACTTTGGGCGTTCGGAATTAAATAACACACATGAATATTATGCTCATAATTTCATTTTATTATTTGTTTAACTCTTAGTATCTTTTTCTTTTTTCCTTTTAAAGATAAAAATCTTTGATATGCAATTTTTTTAAGTATGTCATTGTCTTTTTTATTCACTTGAAATTGGCCTTTTAAAATTAAATTTATATTCTTAAAATGAGTGTAAATAAAAAAAATTAAAAAGGTGTCAATATAAGTGTCAAACAAATCATGTTCGTTACATAAAAATGGATTATAATTTTTTTTTAAATAATGTAGCAATTTTTTGTTTGAGGTTATAGCCTAAAATAAATTTGTGTATACATTTAAGGTACGTCCACACTGGAGCAACTTGTAGCAATTTTATGTTGCAACAAGTTGCTAAATGTTTAAATTCATTAAACATTGACATAAAATAAACTGTCCTCACTAGTGCAACAATGTTAATGAATGTTTGCACTTTTCGAATCTCAAATTCAGTTGAGTACAACATTCTGTCCACACTGCTGTAGTTTTGTGACATGATGGAGGAAGACTTATTTACTGCTACCGCGTGCTTTCTAATTTTGTGTGGTGATTCACGAAAACGGAAGCGTAAATGTTGGATCCGTTCAAGTTTGAAGAAAGGGGAAGAATATGGTGGACAGGAATTATTATCGGATTTAAGGAAAGATGACGTTTTATTAGAACTTCGAACCGATGGGTGCTTCAAAAATTTTTGGCGCATGAGTAGTTCAGATATGGAATTTTTGCTGCAAAAAATTGCACCAGTGATTAGAAAAGCAGATACAAACTGTAGAAAGGCTATACCTCCACAAGAACGATTAGCTGTAACATTGCGCTTTCTGGCAACTGGAGATTCCTACAGCAGCTTGATGTATTTATTTAAGATTTCGAAACAAGCTATCTCAAAGATAGTACCAGAAGTATGTGCTGCGCTAGTAAACGCAATTAAAGACCAAGTTAAGGAGTTTAGGTAAGTAAACTTTATTGTACTTTTTTTATTGATAAATTTAGAACTTTTACATGTTACTTAATTGAGATGCCTCTGCGATAATGTTTGAAGAACCAAAAGCAGTAGAGGAGTCTGAAGAGTTTTGTATGTATGTCTCCGCTGGTGTGCTGCAATACGATGAATGTGATTGTGGTCTCGTGAAAGGTTGCATTGATAAAATTGGCTCATATGTGTTAGTTGATTGTGGCATTCCATAATCATATTTACCCATACTTGCATCGAACAAAATATTACTTATAAGATGTTCTACAATACTTTGTGCGCAGGTGGTATTCAAATCCCTAATTTTACACGCCATATGTTCTCCAGATACATCGATTTGGATGTCTTGAATTATTTTGTATGCCTCTTCTTTTCGAGCGTTATCATCGATTT
The DNA here is from genome assembly GCA_947563755.1 of Lochmaea crataegi. Lineage (NCBI taxonomy): Eukaryota > Metazoa > Arthropoda > Insecta > Coleoptera > Chrysomelidae > Lochmaea > Lochmaea crataegi. The sequence continues at coordinate 43,061,970 of OX387429.1, forward strand.
TTCTTTTAAGTGTTTGTGTGACACGTCTAGTTTTATTAGGGTGTTAAAATTCATCAAGATTTGTGCTGTTCGGATTTTCCACGGTTTCCTTACGAGGCTCTTGAGAGGCTTTGTTAGATGCCGAAGGCTCCTGATAAGCAGCGTTAGATGTTGATGGCTTTTGAGAACCATCGTTAGACAAGTCTTCCATGCCTTGGTTGCCATTTGCTACATCTTGAAATTCTTGGGTCTCATTTCCACATTCATCACAGTCTGTTACTTGTGAATAATCTAAGTCAGTTTCGGAGGAAGAGTCATTAAGGTCATCCTGAAAAGAAAAATACATTGTATAAAATGTAATTACAGTGATCTACATTTTTAGCATGAGTAATGGATATCTTTGTATTTTAGATGCCTAAAACTGCTCAAGAATGGGAAACAATTACTAATGGTTTCAGTGTTCTTTGGAATTTTCCAAAATTTGTAGGCGTCATGGATGGCAAGCATATTGCAATACAAGCACCAAAAAACAGTGGAAGTGATTTCTTCAATTACAAATCGTTTTTTAGCATCGTTCTGTTCGGCGTAATGGATGCTAATTACCGATTTCTGTATTTTCATGTAGGCTCCCAAGGGAGAATATCTGATGGAGGAGTTTTCGAAAATACATTATTCAAAAAACTATTAACTTGCTGCAAACTCAGCCTTCCAGAATATAGTGCTTTACCAGGACGTGAAAAATTAGTCCCTCGCGTATTTTTAGGGGATGATGCCTTCCCATTATCACCAAATTTACTGAAACCCTACCCTGGGGCTCAGGACAAAGGGTATCCCAAAAGGATATTTAATTACCATCTCAGTAGAGCGAGAAGAATATCAGAAAATGTTTTTGGAATGTTATCTTTGATTTTTAGAATATTTAGAAAACCATTACTTTTAGAACCAGAAACTGCAGAAGTTGTTGTTATGGCCTGCATTTACTTGCATAATTTTTTACGGAATAGTTCAGGATCTAAACATTCCTACAATCCCCCAGGTACATATGACGGTGAAGATAAAGCTACAGGACGTGTTTTAGAAGGATCGTGGAGAAGAGAAACTCAGAGTAATACGTTTACTCCATACAAAAAAGTTGCACGAAATGCAGCAACTGAAGCAAAAGATATTAGGCAAGAGTTTGCTGTTTTTTTCGTTACACCTTTGGGGATGGTGCCGTGGTAGAATAATTTTTGAATTATAATTCATGTATAACTTGAAATTGCCTATTTATTTGTTTGAATAATTTATAATAGAAAAGTTAATATCTAAAAACATTGTGTGTTTACTTACCACGTTCTCGGCTTCACTTTCCTTGCATGGGCGGACTTTGTTTTTGTCTCGAAGAAATACTAATGCATCGTAGGCAAACCACTTGGAATGAAAGTGAGCGCCTGCTCCAGATTTTTTCATGCTGCGATATTTTTTTCGCTCTCTATAAAACTGAGCCACCAAGTTACGGATTTTTCTTTTTGCCTCTTCCTGAGATAAGCACCCTACAGCTGAACGAACTGCATTCCATGCATCATTTTTTGATTCTCTGCATTTATATTTAACATTTTTAGGATTCCAAATACATGGATGTTGTCTATAATTGTTAATTAAATTTAAACAATTCTCCACTTAAACGCCATCACGAAAACCTAAAAATTCACGCACTTTTTATAATAAAATACTGAACAGAACACTGAGACGCGGCGGTCTGTCTACTGTCTAGTCACTCAATTTGCAACAGGTCTCAACTCGCAACAATCCGTCCACATCGAAGCAATGTTTGTAACGTTCCGTTTTTTTTTTGTATATATAGTATTGAATTACTAGAATATTTCGAGGATTTCATTAGTATTGTAGTTCTTTTTTTCTTCATCATTTTACTAATTTTGTATTATTTTTAATTTTTGTGTACGCCATTGGATGATACCTTCATTGTCAGGTCAAGGGATTACAGAAATAGTGTTATGGTAATTAATCAGCAGTATCTCCAATAACTATTTTGATAGCAAGTTTAAAGTAAGCGAAACCGTTTTGAGCTTTTGTAAAGAATAAGTAATGCTCGTGTCTTTAGATTTTGTAAGGACATCATTGGTACAAATTCAAGTTAACACCACTGGGAAATTAAAAGTAACCTGTTGTATTCTAGCCGTAATTGTACGATTTACATACCTGTGTGCTTACTAAATATCATAGAGTGGGCATATTTTATAATATTATGCGGGGATAGTTCAGTTAATTGGTATCGATCACATAATTTATGGAATACAAGGTACTTGAGTGTATTAAACTCTGTTTACATTATCATATGTCAACTATTTTGGGCGAGTCTTCTTCGTTTTTATCTAATAGAGTTTGGTAAACAGTGATGGTTCTACGAATGAAATGGATTAGTCTGTGGACTTGATTTTGATGAATTAGCATACCGATCTGTGGTTGTTAGTGAACTTGGAGCGTAAAGATCGATGACCTTGCGATTGTTTTGAATGTCATATCCGGTTGGGCGATGGTTTAAACTTTAAAATGTTGATTTTTCTAGATTGTTGGAAAGGGGTAACACCTTTTTTTTGTTATGTGGAAGGAATGAAGAGAGTGGTTTTAGCTTTGGCTTTGTGGGATGGGAATTTTAGTTGGTCTTTTGGGTGTAGTAGAAACGTTTTACGAGGCTAACGTGTCAAGTAGAACATAGTATGCTACTTAACCGCTACATTGGACTCAGATATGGGTTATGTAGTGGCTTGGGATGAACTAGATTCTGTGGTTTTGGTTTTAAGTTCCACATACAAACAACTAGGGATAGTCTTAATTTTTAATCCATCGATGTCCTATTTTTCTTTTTCTGTCAATTTGATGTATATACGGGGAGGGTATATATTTGGTTTTTAGATTTTAGTGTTAGTTGTTAGACGTTAAATAGATTAGCGCCTAATTTGGTCGGTTATAGTTAATGGGACTTTTATATATTTGTTGTTCGCGAATATTTCCCTAACGGAAGTCGCTAACGACGATTGGTGTTCTGGGTGGTGGATGGAGTTATCTTCCGACTACTGAGTGGTACGAAAAGTTTGGTGAAAGATCTGGGTTGGAGAATCAGGATTCTGCAAGAATCTTAACTGGCACAAAGCCATCCGATATTATTCGGGATTATTATCTCTACCATTTTAAAGTGGGATTTGGGTGTTGGACGTATTTTTGAAGGATGACGTAGTTTGAAGGAAGTGGAGTGAAATCCTTTTCCCACGCCATTTTTGGAATTTTTTTGTGGATCTGTTACCAATTGGTAAGTAAAGGTAGTCTTATCTAAAGACCCTTTCTGTAGTACCGTTTACATTTCTAGATGGGAATAGTCGTTTTGGTGGTATTTGTCGTCTTTGGGCTAGGCCGAGTAGGTGAGGTCACTGGAGTAAGTGAGGCTACCGGAGTAAGGGAGGCTACTGGAGTAGATTCGGGGTCTGCGTTTGTTGGTCTGTTGGAACCAATCGCGATAGAAGGTTAGTAAAATTGCTTACATGACTAGACTTCATTTGTTGTATTTATATATAAAAGTTGCATAACGTTGTAGATAGTTTTCTTTCCATTGTAATTATAGTACCTATACTGATTTTTGGGTGAATTTTAGTATCTACTTCCAACAATTTCATTATTGAACGAAATATACCTAATAATAAGTCAATTACTAAGTATATATTACTTAATATTTTTGGAATAAAGTTACATTCAGATGGGGACTTGTAAAGACTCATAGTCCACAGTCCTACTACTGGTTCTGCTAAAGGCATGTCCTTCAGACTAATATAAATGCCTTCTTAGGGACACTTTAATTGTCATATTTTATAAAGTTAGTAAAGTAGTTTTGTAGTATTCACTTCAGCTATGATGTAAGAAACTAATTCTTATATTCTTTCAACTATGATTTTATGTAACAACCACATTAGGTAAAGCAGGTAACGCCTAACGTATTATTTCATTTTAGTTATTTATATTGGTTAGGTTATGATTCTTTAGATAAGAGTTTTCGTTAGCATACAGGGTATTCTACAAAAGGATCAGTATAGGCTACATTTAGTATTTAATCAAAATTCACATTTTAAGGTTTATACGTTTACTTTACTATTCGTGTAAGGTGGAACGATCAAGTGGGTTGGCTAGTATAGTAAGCTCAGTTTGTTTATAGTAACTTTTGAAGATGATGGGGGGTTAGTTTAGTTTTCCTAGAAAGGTAAAGTACCTTTTGAAACTTTTTTTTCTTAACTGGGAGTTGTCAAATTAATTTTGTGGGACACTTGAAAATAATTGTCAAGATTTCATACAATTTTGGTAATGGGTTGTATTGTTTTTAAAGGGTTCAAGTGCACGTTCAAGTTCAAGTTAATGTCAAGTGTACGTTCACGTCCACGTTCCTGGTCGGGTACATCTTTTGGCACACGTTTACGTGACTGTACAATCGGGAGCAAGTAAGGACCAGTAGAATGGACAAGTTTAGGATAAACAGTGGGGACGACGGAGATCCTAGGAGGAAGATGGTCACAGGGGATGAGGTGTAATCCCATCTCATTTTATTTCCGTTTCTTATTTTTTTTTACTTATGGTTATTTAGATTATAGCTTTTACCTACAGTAGAGCAAGAACCTGAATACGGGGGGGGGTTAATTGGATATTACTAGTTTTAGGATTCTGTTCTATTTCTTTTTCTATATAACTATTACGGGGGGTTACTTGGATTTTATTGGTTTTAGTTTTTTTATATAACAGAACAAATGGTTCTGAGTTCACTAATTTCAGTGTAACTATTACGGGGGGATATTGGATTTTATTAGTTTTAGGATATATTTTATTTTTTTTTGATAAAGAACAAATGGTTCGCAGTTCACTAATTTCAGTGTAACTATTACGGGGGGATATTGGATTTTATTAGTTTTAGGATATATTTTTTTTTTATAAAGAACAAATGGTTCGCAGTTTACTAATTTCAGTGTAACTATTACGGGGGGGTATATTGGATTTTATTAGTTTTAGGATATTACGGGGGGTATAGGATTTCAATAGTTTTAAGTGTATATATAAGAAAGAACAAATGGTTCGAGGTTCACTTCTTTAGTGTAACGATTATATACGGGGGGTTGTTGGATTTTAATAGTTTAGTTTTTGGTTGTGTACTTCAGTACTATTACGCCAATATTATTTGGTCACCTATGGTCAGTAAGACTAATTTGGATAACTCAAATTTACATCATTATGAGGTAAATGTCATTAACAGGTTCTTGGCCCACTAAGGCTGTATATTATTGTTAACACTACTTATCACCTTTCAGACATTTATTTGCGTAGCGTGCGGTCATTTTGGATCCAACATAGTCGTGCGCCACGGTTTCCTTTTTTTTTGAGTCTTACTCATTGTGATCATTGATTTATGATATTGCGGATGTAGATTTATTGTATCTGATGAGTGCAAGTAAATATATGTATATTTTGGGTTAATAATAATAAGGGTTGTAAAGGGGTAGGTTTGTATTAATCTCAATTCAGGAATAACAGTTCGTTTTGTACCATCATATTGAATTTTAAGTACTCAATGGAGTTTGGTTCTTCAGCGTGAAGATACTTATAATTTGTAATTTTTTTTTAGTTATAAACATTTTGTCGCGACTTGCAAGTTGGTCGTTGTTAGTCTCGTATATTTAATTAAATACTCTATTGTAAGGTAAGGTTTAGTCTCATTTCTTCCTCATGTACCCTTTGCAAGTTTAGGGTGGGGGAAAACAGTTCTTGAGGTCATTTAAACTTCGCTGGCGCCCATAAATATTTCCGGTAAATTTTATACTCACACCCTGCCACCGTGAGCTGAAGGCCCTAAAGGTTGACACCGGGACAACTGGACTTACATGTAACCCTATAGACTACTTTTTGTCTTAAGAGGAAAAGGGAAGGTTACATTTTTGGCGCCCAACGTGGGGCGTGGCTTGGCAAGATTTATTGTTATAAGCGTATCATTGAAAATATCGCGTAAACTGGTTATTCCTGAATGGTTTGGAAAACTTTTTTTTGATTGATTGTAAATAATAGATAGTGGCAAATTTAATCTGAACTTTAGTGTTTGAACTTTGTATTTGACTTAACTAGGTATATATATATATATATATTTGCTTGCATATTGTATTTCTGCGGATATTTTATTATCACAGCTATGAGCTACGAGCTCTGAGGTACTTATTTTCATATCTAAGGTAATTGATTTTAATTGAATATAGTTTTCGGATTAAATTAGTATTTCATACTTAAAAATTCCATATTTTTACTCACAGCGTAACACATTTGATTTGCAAAACTGATCATTTAGTGATATTTGTATATTTAACTTATTCTAAATCTTTTTGGTATTTGATAGTAACATTTTTACATCTAAAATGTCGCGTAAAATTGTCGTGAATCGCTTGGAGAAGGATGAGCTGGACTGGGAGCAGAAGTTTAGGGGTGTAAAGATTGGTACAGTTGAAGAGATGCGCACTAGTCTCACTGTGGCTCTTCGCTTGGAAAAGTCTGGTGACAGTTTTCGTTACCCGAGGTATCCTTTTGTTTTTGATGATGAAGTGGTTGTTGTTACTCGGAAATGTACCGATATTGAAAATTTGTTGCTTGGTTATGTTGGTGGCTCTAATGTGAATGAAACCCAAAAGCTTCAAACTAAGTTGTCACATGTGATGAACCGGTTAGACCAGATGATAACTGAAGATCCTGAAATGGAGAACAAGAAATCCGACTTACTGGCTAAGGTTTTAACCCTGTATGATGAATTTCATAGTTAGATGACTCCGACATCTTCCGTTGGTGTGCATATTCCCGCTGCTTTAAGCATTGTTACGGCAGGACAATTTCAGGCTGGTGTGCAAGCTGGTTTTACATCTTCTCCAGTCGTTGATACAGCACCAACCAATGTTTCACGCAATTCATTTAGTAAGATGGTACCACCGCACAAATGGGGCTTGGACAAATTTTCAGGCACTCCAAAATCATTATCGGTCACTGCATTTTTCGAGAGAGTTGAGGAGTTAAGGGTTGCTAGGAATGTTCCTGCCGAAGTGTTGTTGGATTCAGGAGTTGACCTTTTCCAAAATAAAGCGTATCAATTTTACAAGGATGTCAGGCTTGGAGTTAATACTTGGGAAGAATTGCGCGATGAGTTTAGGCGAGAGTATCTATCCGCGTATCATACCGATGTTCTTTTTGATGAACTACGCAAACGAACTCAGCATAGTTCAGAATCTATTGGTGTCTATTTGGCAGTCATGTCTAGCTATTTCAATAGGTTGGGTTGTTTTATTCCGGAGGAGGCAAAATTATCTATCATCATGAGAAACTTGCATCCATTCTATCTAGATCGTCTTAGGGACCCAATGCCAGATTGTATTGAAGAGTTACGAAAAGTTTGTCGTCGAATGGAAGACAGGCGCGATGCCATTAACAACTATGTGGAACCCAATGTAAGAAGGGGTAATGCTCTAGAGAGGGACTTAGCTTTTGTAGAGGTAGATAATAGTGAACAGTTGGATCGTCTTGACACTGCTTCAACGTCTTCTGCGGTAGGTAATAAGGGCAGTCAGATTATTTGTTTCAGATGCAACAAGCCTGGTCATCGAGCTGTAGGTTGTGTACTTCCGAAGTCGTTACATTGTTTCAAGTGCAAGAAGGAAGGTTTTACAGTTAAGTCATGTCCAAATTGCAATAAGGGAAACGGGACGCAGCGCTCCTAACTGGTCGAGGAGGAGGCGCTGACGGATGTTCGACCAATGTTAAACCAATTCTAGACTATATACTCGATCATGCTACGGGTGACGAAAGACCTTATTTAAAAGTTCAAGTTTTAGGTTATGATTTTTTGGGTTTATTGGATTCAGGTGCTTCGAGGACAATTGTTGGTAGTACTGGTTGGAAGTATTTACGGGATCTTGGTTTTGAAGTAGATCGTTCTAAAAAGACATGCTGTAGAGTTGCAAATGGGCAGTCATGTGAAAGTATTGGAGAGTGTTTCATTTCTTTTAGTCTTAGAGGACAGTTGCGGATTATATCAGTTATGATTGTGATGGAAGTACCCCATATGTTAATTTTAGGAGCAGATTTTTGGAGGATCATGGGTATTGTACCCGACCTTCGACATAATGAATGGCATTTTTCTGAAGTACCTACCACAATTTCGACAGTCGATAGTTCACGGGGTAAAACAACTTTAAACGAACTTCAAAAAGCTCGATTAGATGCAGTGGTTGATCGAAATAAGGAATTAATGGGGACAACGTTAGGCTGTACTACAGTGACGGAGCATACGATCGTGTGTCACGCCGCACCTATAAAACAAAGGTATTACCCAGTATCTCCAGTGATGCAAGAGCACATTAATAAAGAGTTGGACGAAATGCTACAATTGGGAGTAGTTCAAAAGTCTAAGAGTCCGTGGAGTTCTCCTATTCTTCTTGTAAAGAAGAAAGATGGGTCGAATCGATTTTGTGTCGACCACCGTCGTTTGAATGCGGTAACCGAGAGAGATAGCTACCCTCTTCCGTACATCACCCATACCTTAGACAAACTGCGCAATGCGCATTATTTGTCCACACTTGACATCGAGTCTGCGTATTGGCAAGTTGGTGTTGCTGAGTCATCTAGGCCTTTTACGGCATTTACTGTTCCAGGACGTGGATTATTTGAGTTCTCGCGTATGCCTTTTGGTTTGCATAATGCCCCTGCGACGTGGCAACGCCTTATAGACCAAGTACTTGGACCTGATTTAGAACCAAACGTTTTGACCTACTTAGATGATGTAGTGATCGTGTCTCAAACTTTTGAGGAACATATTTCTATTCTTGAGGAAGTTTTTAAAAGGATTAGGGAAGCAAATTTAACGGTTAGCTGGGATAAATGTCATTTTTGTCGTCCGCAATTGAATTATTTAGGTTATGTGATCGATGCTATTGGACTCCATGTCGATCCTGATAAGGTTAAGGCAATGCTTATGTTACCGTCACCCAAAAATGTTAAAGATGTGAGATGTGTTATAGGAACTTTTTCGTGGTATCGTCGTTTCATTCCAGATTTTTCCACTTTAATTTCTCCCATAACTGTGTTATTACGTAAAGGTAGAAAGTTTTCTTGGACAGTAGACTGCGAGTCATCGTTTTGTAAAATTAAAGAATGTTTGGTAAAGGCTCCTGTGCTGGGATGCCCGGATTATAATCTACCGTTTGTGGTGCAATGTGATGCGTCAGGATATGGTGTCGGAGCTGTACTTTTACAGACGCATCCAGAGGGAGATAGGGTTATCAGTTACTTGAGCAGATCTCAGTAGAGTAACCACACCAATACTGTGACACAAACCGGTTTTCAGAACCTGTTTAGCCGGTTTTGAAAACCTGTTTGTAGAGCCGCTTTTTTAGTAGTTAACCTTCAGTTTATTTATATACGTCAAATGAACGGATTGACCTCTAAACACCACTGGATACCGAGTAATTTGAACCTGTTTGTAGATCCAGTTTGACCATGTTCACCTTTCTATCTCCGCCTCTCCTTTTGCCGTACATACCAGACACACATCGTCCGCATACACTGTAATCTCACATCCCTCTTCACATACTATCCCACAAACCTCATCAAACACACACTTCCATAGCGTCGGTCCAAGAACCGAGCCCTGGGGCACTCCAGCCTCCGTATCATACCTCCTCCCTCTAGTGTCTACTATCACAAAATTAGGATAGATGGATGTACGAATACAATCACTTACTGCCGGAGTTACTTCGCTTGAAAAATGATGGGGAGGACGAACAGGAAAAATAAAAATGTAATTATGAAATAAAAAATTAATGAAATTTAATTATTATTTTATTTATGCATTAAATAGTTATTATACAAAAAATATACATTTGTTACTGCACATATACATTTATCATTCATATGGTAAAAACATGATGGATCCATATGTTCCAATTTCGGTTGTTCATCAAATTCATAAACGGGAACTGTCGAAAATGTTCTTAAATAATTTGCCTTTTCTTTACCTTTGACATAAACCGCTTCAACGTTGGTAAGCAAATCTTGAAACAAGACACCAAAAGTATGAACAGGTGTAAATCCGGCGTCCCAATTTATGTAATGATGATTTGTCATTAACCAAGTAGCCTGTTTGTGTAAATCTGGAGGTAACATCTTCATCGGAAATGGAGGTTTGAAAACGTAATGATAAAATTTTGAACCATCAAAAGCTGCAAACTCCTTTACTATAAGTTTGTTATTTCCGATTTTGAATCCTTGAATATCCACAACCAATTTCATATTTTTAACTTGATTAGTTCTTTTATAACTTGCTGATGTTTCTCATAATAGTTTAAATCAGATTGAAGTTGTTTTAATTTTATGAGATAATTATGTAATCTTTTTCGATATTCGTTGACCATTATAAACTGTAAACTTGAACCGAATGTGAAAATATATATATATATATATATACAAAATATAAAGCATGCGCACTATATTTGTCTTACAATTTTTGTTAGAGGATTATACATAAACTCTTTTTCATGTAAAATTAAGCAATACGCCGTTACATTATTACCTACTGACTTTTTCGTTTCAAATTCAATACGAAGAACAACAGATCCACTTTGAATGATTTCCTTTTGCCGAGAACAATCGATATGAACAATGGGAGCTTTTTGTTTGAATTCCTCAGGTGTGAATATTGGTTGATTTGTTTGAATGTGATAATAGGATTCTTGAAAATTAGCAAACATTTCATACAACGTTGCGAAACGGTTAGTATCAAAGTCCAAATTTAAATCATGATAAGGATAACGTTCTGAATTAAGAAAGACGCGCATATTCGTTAATGTACAATGACCAAATTGACTCATATCTTTCAATAATTCTCCCTTACGACCAGCCTGCAGTGCTACTATGATATGTCGAGGACTTTCTAATTTAGTTGAAATTTTGACAGGCCAAGTATGACGTGTCGAATCATTTAAAGTGGGATATTCGATTATTTCCCAACTTCGAAACTTGATAGGGAGATCGACATTGCTTTGAATAATTTTATTTAAACGAAGTTGTTCTCGTAAGTTAGGTGTTATATGAGGAACATTCCAAGATAATTTATTAATTTGAATTTTCGGCTTTTCGCTATTATCGTTCGCGATAACCGCATCTATATCATCTTTATCGCGAATTAACACCAACTCCTGTCTCATATTAAGTACAATTTTGCGAAAATCCTCGAATAATCCACACCATACTTTCAACGGTATGCAAACATTAAAGTTTCCATTGCCATCAAGAAGAATCTTACCATCTTTGGGAAACCATCCTCCGTTTTGCAGTAATTTGCTCTCATTGTCAGTGAGCGACAAATAATTTTTTATTGTGGAAACCAAACCTACATTTCTAACAGAATCTATTACAACACCATTCAATTCATATCGTAGTTCTCGAAACAAATAAGCAATACCGTTGTTGATAAGTTGAAATTTTGTGGGTACTTTGTCTTGATCAGTCAAGATTTTACCTTCTAAATAAAGATAACTATTACATGGTAGTGTGTATGCATCCAAATCTTGAATAGGAATTCTGATTTCATCATTATAATTTAAATTACTAGAAGTATAAGGTTGGTAGGTATGGAACTGATAATCTTCAATGGTATTATCAATAAATGGTTCACCCGAAACGTGTAACATTTCCATTATACTAAAACTTGAAATCCAACAGACTGTAAACATTTACGATTTTCTGATGTTAACCGATCAGTCACCAGTGTTGCACTGTTTTTTCGACGTTCGAATTGCCTTTTATATGGTTGATATGGATGTTCCGAAAACCGCCAAACCATTATTCTATTTTTCGCAGATGTAGTCGAACCGTTATAGTTTCTTTGCGAAAATTGATCAAAGTTCCAACCTGATTGAGAATTCTCACAGTAATGTTGTTGATAGTTTTGATGTTTACTGGATAATAGAGTATTGTTAGTGGTTGTTCCACTATTTTATACCCATTTGGAACTTGTGGGAAAAATTGATGAATAATGTGAACTGGTTTTCCATTGAGGAAAGAACCAACCGCAATGTTACAGTCAATACAAATGGTATTCACTTGTAAAATGTTGACACTTTTAGAAGTATGAATTACATTTGGACTTAGTTTTCGTCTGGGAAATCCCAAAAGATGACCTATAGAATTATCAATGTCAAAATTAATCCAAACACTACTTTTAATTGTAAGTGTTGATGTTCGTGGATATGCTCTAATACGAATACTAACTCCAGTCTGAATCAGTTCCCGTTCAATAATTTGTATTATATCATTAATTTCGTATGTTCCAACAGGAATTTCAAATTTATATTCATCATGATCACCCCACACCAACACATTATTTTGCTCATGTACGTTACTAATACTATTAAAACTATCAAAATTTGCTAAACCTATTTCATAGTCAGCATTTTCGTCTAAATAAATAGGGGGATTAAAATCATCACTTAAAACTGTTGATTCTCCACTCAAAGTAAATGTGTATGACATAATGATCCAACTGAGTGACTAAATAAAAACCGTAGACAATATTGACCGCACTGATGTGAATTAAATGATTGTAGCACATCATAATTATAGTTTATATCAACCAACCCATCACTCTTAAAATATCTAACTAATTCTAATGGAGGGGGTAAATTACCGTAACTATCAAAATAAATCACATGCTTGTCATGTTTAGTGTAAGCAGTCCAGTGAGTTCCACTTCCACTTGTACCATCAAGATTGACTATACCTGACTCATATTTTTTTATTTTACTAGGTAACGTATCCCGCATGAAAACACCACGAAAATTAGGGATATATTTTGCATACTCTTCTAGCTCAATATTTGTCATCGCATGACGTGGTAAGCTCAGCGATTTGGATTCCAAACTTTTTTTTTTCAAACCATATCCTTTATAGGGTCGTAGATAGAAACCTTGGCCTACTTTTACCGCTTGCTCCATTGCTGCGTTATGTCTTTGTTGTTCAGTTAGTTGTTCACGATTGGCTTTAGCATCATTCACTGCTTTTGCAATTCCAGCTGCACCGCCCCCAATAGCTCCTAATGATCCTAAGAAACCACCCTTTTTTGGAGTTCGAATGGTACGTTTTTTCCCAACTCTCTTTTTTTTCATTCCCATTCCAATTTTACGCTTAGCTTTCATAGCTGTAGTAACAAACCAAGCAGCCGCTTTTTCACCTGTTTTAGCGTCTTTCGCCTTTACTCTTTCCCAAGCTGTGTTTTCTAAAATCTTATCTGCCAGATGTCGCTTCCTCAAATCTTTATTTTGAGAATAAGCAATGTCGTGCTCTTTGCACGCTTGATCCAAAGGATTAATTCCCAAGTCTCCTTGTCGTAGTCTCTCCTCTAACCGAGTACCAGGACCATAAAATTCGTACCCAGGTAGATGCAGTTCAACAGGAAGCTTGTTGATGAGAGTATTAATGAAACCTCTTCCTACTTTTCTGGTTCGTTTCATTCTAAGTTCTTATATATAGTGACATGTGCTTATATACTCTCAGTCAACATGAAGATTCATAAACAACAACTTTCACTACCCATTAAAATTATGATGATGGACTGGTGAAACAAATTGGAAAATGTGGTGCAATGTTTGGAGGAGATTCGAAAAGAGGGCTAATTATTGGTCCTAGTGGATGTGGAAAAACAAATGTTATGTTATCGTTAATTGATCATCCTAATGGTTTGAGATTTGAAAATGTGTATGTTTACTCGAAAAGTCTACAGCAACCAAAATATACTTATCTAAGAAATCTAATTCAACCCATAAAAGAGATTGGCTATGAAGAATATGATAATGCAGAAGATGTTATTTCTCCAGACTTAATTAAAGATAATTCTATAATAATTTTTGACGATGTTGCTACATGTAATGAGAACATAATGCAAAGTTATTTTTGTTTTGGTCGACACAAATACACAGACTGCTTCTATTTATGTCAAACATATTCGGCAATACCCAAACAGCTAATTAGAGATAATGCAAATCTCTTAATAGTCTTTCAACAAGATATGACCAATTTGAAACACATTTATGATGATCACGTTAACGTTGATATGTCATTTCAAGATTTGAAAAATTTGTGTTCGTTTTGTTGGCAAGATAAATTTGGATTTCTCACAATTGATAAAGATTGTACAATGACGTCTGGTCGATATAGAAAAGGGTTTGACATTTTTGTTAGTATATAAATAGTATTGATGGGAACATACACCTAGTAGTAACCATGGAGACACAATTAGCGAAACAACTCGTAAAGGCACGCCAGGCTATAAAGAAAAAATATAAGAGTTTGAAAAGTGATATAGTTCAATCTCAATCTCAGTTAGAACAATCATACCAACCAATTACGCGACCACTTGAGGAATTGGTGTCCGCTTTAAAGGAACCAATTCAACAATCGATTAAAGAAGAAAGAAAATCAATGTCACATATAACACCTAAATCGCAAATCACCAAATACAATAAATAAGCGTATCTAACTACTCCCCCTGCTCGACCACTATTCAATAGCACTCAGCTAGAGAATATGATACCTGCACCCGAAGAAGTGTTTCAATCTCAAATCGATCATAATGATGATGAGATTGATAAGAGTCGCGACGACCAATTCATTGATGATACCCTTTCCCAATTTTATCAAACTTTATCCAATCCTGAGGTGTATCGCGAATATTTTGATCAATTCAAAAGACCTCTGCCTCGAGAGTATATTGAAGGAATGGTACGTGACGTAAATGGTAAATATGATCATGATTTGCGTTTATTTCACGATCCTATCAAAGAAAAGTTTTATATCGGGGATTCTGAAGTAGATTTTGAAGGTGCAAATATTTCAGTTAAAAATATTAAATACCCTGGTACTGTAGGTCTGTACGATTTACTGTTTTTGAAAAATCCTACATTACAGAATCAGAAAGAACGTCGGACTTGTGAATATAGTTGTACATACGATGAATTTCGTCGAAACAAAATAATAGGATTATATTTTTCAGTTGTATAAAGATATGATAGATTGCAATCAAATTATGTAAAATAGGTACATCTCTCAATTGACAATCTAACATCTTTACATAAGTTTGTCATTTTGTAATAGCAGTTTATTATAACGTTTTTTATATTATAACGGGATCGCCGAGTTGTACTACAAGATATCAGGTAGGTATAATCCTACCGTCGAGTTATACCACCGATTTTCCTGGGAGGATTAACGATTTAAAAATAAAGTCTAATGACTAATGACCTTCTCGATAAATTAATCAATGATCCACCTCGATGGTCAGTACAATCCCCAATAAGGGCGGAAATGGATTAACTCAGGTAGTTTTGGTACAACTCGGTAGTCCCCTATTATAATAGTACAATTATAATACATTTAATAACTGACCGACACGTATTTCATAAACAATTCGTAGAAGTAATTTGCATTCTGTATAAAAGTCGTTAAAGAACAAATATTTATACCTGACAGGTGGGGAGTCCCCGACAGGTGATAGGAGTATGAAAGAAAAGGGCGTGTCCATCTAATTGTAGACTAACAAGTTTTAACTACAAATAACCAATTTTAATAAATAATCGCTCTGTGTGTTGGAAGTGTGCATTTGAAGCGTATTCAATTTAGAGTTTTTTTAAAGTCAAGTATTTAAAAACTAAGAAAATGCAGTGTTACGTTTGTGAACATAGAGTTCGTCCTAGAGGATTTCGGCGTTGTGAGGAATTAAACGATCTTCCAGAGGGATTTCAGAACGCCGCCCGCCATCGTAGAGGGAATAATAATTTGCAGCAAAGAAATATGGAAAATGGTGAGGTTATTCATATTAATTGTTATAGACAGGTTATGGCCGACATTGAAAGGGATAATGTAGGAAATGATGAGACTTCTTGTGTGTTTAATTGTGTACTGCAAAGACGCAATATGTGTTTTGTTTGCGATGGTAATAGAAATCTCCAGACAATTTCTTTTGAAGCCAGGATAGATATATATTTAAAAAAAGAAATATACGTCCCAAAAGGTTCTTTTTGCTGTATTGATCATTTTAATGATGAAGGGTGGTTGTCGTCAGATTTAATCGGAGCGCTGCGTGCTAATCCTCGCAACGTAGTCATATCTCCTAACGAGATATCGCAATGGTTTCGAGCACTAAGAAATGCTTCCTTTGATGCTGTAAAAAATCAATTTGACTCTGAAGACAATTTTGATGATGAGGACTTTAAACTTATGACATACTTAAGTAAAAATAATTTTGTGGACAACATATAAAAAGTAACTGGTAAAATTAGGTCAGTTCAACCCTGTCTGGTTTTATTCATTCATTTCTTATCACCGCTTATATCCTTACTTCGTGGAATCTGTAATAAATGTTTATTTACGTATTTTCTCTCTGTCTTACTAATACAATCTCCGTAAGCGATTTTAAAAATAATATCATTAATTGTGGGTTTATTAATTAAATTACAACATTGGCGCAATGTTATCAAATGTTCTATTTTTCAAGACGAATACGTTGGTATCAAAATATCCGCATTTGAGTGGTCTTTTTTTTTCATAAGATGGAAGCATAGTCCTTTGCCAAAGATAAATATCTTTTCATTATAAAACCGAAACTTAAGCCACCTGTAAGAGCAAGATCTGGTACGCAAACTTCCGCTATGCTGAGAAATCTAATTACTAGAAATATGGCAAGGAGGGGAAAGGGAATGACAATGATGAAATATTCGTCAAAGCCCGTAGACTACAAATATTTTGATGACTACAATGAAATAGTTGAAAGATTGAAATTACTTTTGAGTTCAAAGAATGCAGGTAGTTCTGCTCATAATAACGAAATAGTTTCGATTATAGAAGAATTACGTGAAGGAAAAATAATCCTATAAATGGAGCATTTACTCCGCAACTGCTCAGTTTACATCATGCCTATCAACAAGTTTAATCAACATCTTCTTACTATCGACGAAAGTAAACCTCAAGATGTTCCATTTTACATATGTCAACCATCTAAGTATCATAGTAAATGTATACTTTACATTCATGGAAAAAACAACCCAAATTTAAGTAAAACTAATTATGTATTAGATGATTTAACCACTGTGTACACTTTTCCGATAACCGGAAAGGTTGAAAGTATTCAATGCTATCCATCACCTTTATTTGTTTCATATAAAAATCATAACAACCCCATTAATCAGTTACTAGAAAATCAAATTGTAACTAAAGGAGATAGAATAGAGTTTGAACTTCATTCCCAAGGGTCGATGAGAAGTGATTGTTATGTTCAATTTGTTATTCAAGTTCCTCTAGAAAAAAGTGTATAAATACACATTTATTCAGTGTTAGTTTTATTTCAAACATACCTCTCAACAAGATCAATGAACATTATTTGAGTCCGGCTGAACTAACTGCTCCATTTTATATTTGCGACTCATTTGATTATCATGTTAAATGTCTAGTTCGTTTGCGAGGTGAGAAGAAACAAAGTTTGAATAAAGAGTACTATGTATTAGATAATGGGGGTATTGCTTTCAAATTTAAGTTTGCTTGCATAATTGAAAGTGTATCAGATTATACAGCAGACGGAGTGGTGCTAATAAATGATATTGAATCTAAATTCAATCAACTAGCTACCAAAAATATTATAAAAGGAGATATAATTAAGTTTAAATTAGGAACGCCAGCTGATATCTGCATTGAACTATTGTTAAAGTGTCCGTTAGTAAAAAATGTCTAAAGCACAAGTAATACAAGAATTACATGCTCCAGCTCGAATAAATTATAGAAGACGACATGTTATTGTGAAGGGTCTACACGATTTGATACAGGCAGACTTGGCCATTATGTCACCACATGCCAAAGAAAACAAGGGATATAATTATATTTTAGTTGGAATCAATGCATTTAGTAAATATGTTTGGGTGGAACCTGTCAAGAGGAAAACAGGAAAAGAAATTACAAATGCTATGAGAATTATACTCAGTAAAATGAAGACCACACCTGCTAATCTACAAACCGATAATGGAACTGAATTTTACAACAAAGAATTTCAACGATTAATGCAAACATACAATATCAATCACTTCAGTACATTTTCAAATCTCAAGGCTAGTATTGCAGAAAGAGTGATTCGAACGTTGAAAACACTATTATGGAAGCGATTTAGTATGGAAGGTTCTTATAAATGGTTAAATATTCTTCCAGAAATTGCTGCAAAATATAACAATACCAGACACTCTACAACGGGTGAAATACCCAGTAAAATTAATGATAAAAATGCCAAATATATTGTTGTATTCAACAACATCAAAACCATTGATCCCAAACCAGCAAAATTTAGAAAAGGTGATTATGTTCGTATCAGCAAATATCGACACGTGTTTAAAAAAGGATACACTCCCAACTGGACTACTGAGGTTTTCAAGATTAAATCTGTTGAACTCACCAATCCCACTACTTACATTTTGGAAGATGAGAAAAAAGAAGAAATTCGAGGGGCATTCTATTCAGAAGAGCTACAAAAAGTGAAATATCCGGATGTTTTTCTAATTGAAAAAGTGTTGAGAAAAAAAGGTGATCGGTTATTAGTTAAGTGGCTTGGAATGAACTCTCAATCATGGATAAATAAAAATAGTATTGTATAAATGGTAATAATTTTGAATAAAAAACGTATACGTTATACTTTTGTTTCATTGAAAAAAAAAACACAAAGAGTTAATTTAAATTATTTATTCGTCGATATACTTTATTTCTGTGACTTACATCTTATATAGGATTAATAATAATAGCAGCTTCCTGTATTCGACGTTGAAATCTCAAGTCATCGTGATATCTCAATTCGCATTTTCGGGTGCTTTTGTAAGCGAAAGCCCAGGTGATCAATAAGTGAATGTGAACATTTTCATTGAATCTTACTTTCTTCATTCTTCAACATATATATTTATAAATCACTTCCAGAGCCAAACTGTATGTTACACAATTTATATATTTCACAGAGTTCATTATGTTGAGAGCTGAGTTTACAATGTTCTCACTATCCACACCAAGTTTTAAAATTTTAAAACAACTATAAAATTGTTGATTCTTCAGTAGCTCCAAATTATACGTTATTAATGGATGTAATTTCCATAATTCTATTATACAATCAGATTCCAAATAAATACTGGAATGATCTGTCACTATTTTCCATTCAAAATTTGTTCCATATATGGTATAGTCATTTGTTACAGCTTGAAATGAAGATAGAAGTTCATACCATTCCACTTCAGTCAATTCAATAGTATTATCCTTTCCGAATATTCTAACACATGGTTCAAAGTTCAATTCATGAGATATGCTAACCACTATGAAGATGTTATTAGTCAAATGAATTATTTTTCCACCTAAATACATTTTCTGTGGACATGTAACCATACTGAATTTGTTTTGAATACTAACGAGAAAAAAAACACTGAAATATATCTATAAATTTTATTGATATATACACTAAAATATATTTATAAAGTTTATTGATACATACACTAAAATATATTTATAAAGTTTATTTATACATACACTGAAATATATTTATAGTTTATTTATACATACACTGAAATATATTTATAAAGTTTATTGATACATACAAATACATATAACTACTTTAAACTATAATGACCCCAAGGTAAAGTATTGATTGAATCATGTAATATACAACGCTTATCGTCTAATCCATTCAAACCCACTTTTGTTTGCTCTATGCTGTAAACATTATGAGCATATGAACGAATTGTAGGATGCGAAATAATTTTATCTTTGTTTTCCCTTAAACAGTTGATGTCATCGAATGTAATCTTATTTTCAATAATGCTCGATTTAACACCCTTTGATTTTTTAACCAACTTTGAATCCTGTATCTTATAACTATACATTTTCGATCTTAATCCTACAAAATCAGTAAAAATTCTACCATTTGCCTCATCTTTCATTAAACCAGGGACTTTTTTATTACAAAGTAGCATATTGTACGGATTATTAACACCATATTCGCTAGTATCAAATCTGTTAATGTTAGGTTTTATCACTTCCTCGAAAATATCATTACATTGAATTTCATAAATAAAACTGTCGGTATCAGTATATAAAATTTTACAATAATCCTTTAATTGAGGTAACATGAAATCATAGTGAAACTCATACATACAAGTTTTTGAAATATCTAAAATAGACATTCCTATGTACAAGGGTTTGTTGAAATAAAGTTCTGCTTTCTTCAATTCGATTGCCATTAACTGACTTTCTTCATCGAATACAGTTCTTCCAGTAAACTTTGGACTAGCTATCAAGTTTTTTGCTCCATACCTTCCCTCCCATTGACTAATCAATTTAACAATGCGATGTTTTCTAATATTTTCCATTGTTTTTCCATATATTGAATTTACGTTGAGTTTAAAGTAACCTTTTTCGAATTCATTTTCAGCTTTTTTCCTAAAGCTTGTATTTAAATCTACATAAGGTTTCAACCACATTTATTGTGAGAATTTAAGTACCCTATGAATTTTTGTCAATACCAACCCATGTGCTAGAGCTTGTTTTAAAGCCCGAAAATGAATGATAAAGTTCATATAATACCCTTCTTGGTGTGCGTCATTGATTGTTAATGTCTTTCTAACACATGACGTTGGAAGAAATGGAAAAAAAGGCAGGTCTGTGATTAATCATAATCAAAATATCACAATAATGAACCGTTTAAACGTAGTACAAACGTTAACCCTAATCTTTGACTTACAAAAATTTGATTGGTTGATGTTTAGATTACGCGCAAACGCGACCTATCAATCGGGCGAAATTACATCGTTCAAAATACTATGCAGACGTTACTTTCGTGTCTTACGTATTTTTCCAATGTCCAACTGACAGTTCTCGTCAGGTCTGTACTTTGTTGTTTACGGTAAATTATTATTTATGAAAAGTGAATATTGATCTTATTGTTAGCATTTTATCTATTCAAATGCAGGACTATATTTACCAATATTAAATTATTTTAATATGTAAATTAAATATACAATTTGTTTTATTTTGCAGTGTTTTCATATCCCAAGTATTATTAATTTCATAGCCTTTTCGAATTTGGCTGAATACGATCCTGATGATTTTATTTATCAAATTAAAGGTTAGCTATATGTCAAAATAACAAATTAAATACCGACATACCCAAAACCCGGATATACGTCACAAACGATGACGCACACCAAAAAGGCTGTTGAATGAAGTATATATTTGTTTTTGTTATACAGAGTGGTCAACAGTTTCGGTAATTTGGAGCCTTTGGGTACTCGATGTTCAGAACAAAAAGGAAAATCTCTATGAATATCATGCAGATCCTCCGGATAATCCAAATCCACTTCCAAAATGTATCCTTCGGGACTGTCGTCAGGTATGTCACTAACATTAATGTTTGTGTCAACCCACTCAAAATTTCCATATGGCAGTGGTTGACACATTGCCCATCCGTACAGTGCATTGATATCCAGATAAAGTATAAACTTGTCCGGCTTCGAATTATCATATTCCCTCATATATTTATTGTTAGCTTCGGAATATCGACAGCAGCATTGACTTATTCCTCCCCGGATTGCATTTTCAACAAACAGTATCATATCAACATCCTGTAATAGTTCTAATTCGCACTTAGTATATTTGAACATACAGTCCCATGAATATCCAGGAATGGTATAGTACCAAGCTGGATCTAAGCCGCTAGTGGAATACCCAATATTTCGAAAATTCTCAAATACATCTGATAAAAGCATTATATCAGTTTTCAGGTACAAATCAGAGTATTGACCTAAATTTTGAATATTAAACAATTGCCATACATTCTGAGCATGTTTATATCGCTCCTCAGTGATTTCTTCATCGCAGAGTTTATTATAAAATTCATTTGGCTCGGGTAATTCAGTTTCTTCAAGTTTTTCCAATTTATCTATATAGTCATAACAAAATACTCCTTTTTTTGTTAAAAGTTTGAACTGTTCATCACTGCAGTCTCTGAATTCATGTTTTGTATTGTTCAAGTTTTTCTCATCTAAATTTTTCACCAAACTATCAAGTGAGGAATTCAGAAAGCGAATTGAATCTATAAACCTGAATTTAATATTATTCGACATATGATTAGTAAACGAAATATATTTTTCTTTATTGATTGGTAACAATGAAATTCTACCTAGTTTAGCAAGATCTCTTATAATGAAATGTGAATCGTAGCCACTGAAATTATGAAAAATAGTGGGGACACAAAATTTTTTTCTAAAATTTACGTTGCACATTTTATGTGCAAAACCTCTAAACTCGCCTGTGAAATGATTATGATCGCGAACAATAATATCAACATTTGTAAATTCAGTTTCACAAATATGTCATATTTTAGCATTTACTGTTGTCCTATTTTCATCCATAGGAATTATATTTTTAAATTTAGAATAAATTATTTCAGCACATATTTTCATTTCATGCGCAAACCATTGCATACAATCTATTCCACGATAACTGTTAAAGTATGAAAGAGAATTATCATATTCACATTTAACGTAATATCCGCAGCTATACGCAATATGTTTTTGATATTTAGTTGTTTTCTGGAAATTATGTTCAAGAGGTTGTAACATACATTCAAAATCAGCATAAATAACAAAAGGTGTTCGTTATTTATTTGAAAAATTTTTGAACTTTACAATTTTCTCTTTTGGAATGTTTATTTTGGAATCATTGATTTTTTCACATAAATTTGAATGATTAGTTAACCCTTCCTGGTTAGAAAAATAATTTAAACATCTTTCACATATAAACTTCTTATGACCATCTTTATTTAATTGTACATTTAATAACCTAGATAAATTTTTAATCCAGCAATAATGGTATTTTATTTCAATACGTTCATCGTCTAATGGATCAGGAGCATCATAATCGTTTAGTTTAGGAAAGTATATATTTTGAATTAATAATAAATTAATATGATTTGTTTTTTTGTCTTTTGTTAAACGTATAGGAATTACGTTATACTTTTTCCCGATCAATTCCAAACCGTAAACATTAACAGATAGTTTATTAATCTTTTCAAAAAGATGAATTTTATTAAATTGCATTGGAATTTCAAGTCCTTCTAATTTCAATACTTGACTATAATGCGGATATGATGTTAAACGATTTGAATTTTTATTTCCAACAGGATACAGAGCACTTACAATACTCCAATAAAAACAAGCTTCGTCATTATAATTATGTACGTTTATACAAGCCTTTTTATTTGCTATAAAATGTGGTAATGAAATGAAAGATGAACCGTTTCCTATTTCTAATTTATTAATATTGACTGATAGTGATACAACTCTTTTTAAAGCCCATCCTGAATCTTTTTCTTGAAATTCTGACAATTTAATTCCGATAAAGACTACTACACGATCCATGAACCATTCATATATATTAGTTGAATTATCTATCACACTATTCTCAGTATGGAAGTACTTTATATCTGTTATGTTTTTATTCAAATTTTGCTTCATAAACTCTGCACAGAATGTTGTATTTACTTTAATTAAGTTATAGTTTTGTAAAGCATCAACTATTTTTCTATAAAATATTTTAAAAGAATCTATCAAAAATTCGTCCGCATCTAAATGTTTTAGGTTTATTATTACTCCAGTTGTTACTCTATTATTATATATTGAAATTAAATCTTCCCACTTGACTGTATCTGTGCTTTCCTTACCTATTATCTCTAATTTTATATATATAGATTTCAAATGACCTAATTTGGTTAACCATTTCTTTTTTTTACCAATAGATATACTAGAACGGATTTTTTCAGAGCATAAGTCAATAGCAATCTTTACATGATGCAACCATACTTTACTTTCCTGTACTGTAAAATCAGGATATTTTTCAGAAAATTTTTCAATTTACTTACATCACTAAATATTTTATCTGACATAATTATAGGTTACTATTTACAAATTTAAACAATTCCGCTGGATTTCCTTTACCGGTATCCTTTTGTCCAATGTACACTAGGGAATATTTCCCGTTTCCCAACTCTACCAAAAAATCTTTCAAAAATTTCGTTGATCGTGCCGGTAAAAAAACTGCGTTGTCATTCAACTACTTCTCCATATTTTGAGTTCACTATTCTAGCGGTGGTAATTTTATAAGGAGTATCCTTAGCTAATGTATTCAGTTTCACAATCGATTTATCTCCTACTTCTAAAAGAAGATGTTTATTTATAGCTTGCTTATCCATTTTTCACTGGAAATACATATTGTTTACGGAATTGATATCATTGAAATAACAGTATATTTACCTTTTGATTTGTTGTCACTTTCTCACTTTGATACTACTTGTAAGCACTGTGAATACTACTGATACCTTCTGTTATTTAAACCGGGTTTTTATATAACTCCAATATGATCACGTGATCTTAAAAACTGTTGTTGAACTGAAATTTGGTTTTTTATTTTGTTTCCTTTATCTGGAAATAAAGATTTGTCAACGGTAATTTGATTTCGAATTTTTATTTACTGCGTTTATTATATATTAATTAACTGATTTGAATTATTAGTGGATTCTCGATTTATTTTATGCTTTTGGTTGTCAGTAGTTTTAAATTAAATTGATATCCAAGTGGATTAGGTATAATATTTTAATTTTATGCTAGTACGAATATTTTTACTCTGTGTGTCGATAGTGGGGTACCGTTTAACTCGTGGGAAAATATTTTTTTTTTGGAATAATTGTTACCGGCTTTAGTAGATTCAAGGGTTAATCAGACTTGGAAGAGGCTTAGCCACAATTTGTTTGATTTCCTGGCAGATCTAACTCGTTCTTAAATTTTATTTTTTTTGGAATAATAGTTACCGGCTTTAGTAGATTCAAGGGTTAATCAGACTTGGAAGAGGCTTAGCCACAATTTGTTTGATTTCCCGGCAGATCTAATTAGTCTTAATTTTTATTTTTTTCGGAATAATAGTTATCGGTTTCCTTTAGATTCAAGGGTTAATCAGACTTGGAAGAGGCTTAGCCACAATTTGTTTGATTTCCCGGCAGATCTAAATCGTTCTTTTCCCGTTTCGTAGAATCATTATTTATATTTTTTCCCCGTCGGAATAATAGTTGCCGGTTTCATTTGGATTCAAGGGTTAATCAGACTTGGAAGAGGCTTAGCCACAATTTGTTTGATTTCCCGGCAGATCTAAATCGTTCTTTTCCCGTTTCGTAGAATCATTAGTTATATTTTTTTTCCCGTCGGAATAATAGTTACCGGTTTCATTTGGATTCAAGGGTTAATCAGACTTGGAAGAGGCTTAGCCACAATTTGTCTGCTTACCCGGTAGATCTAAATCGTACATTAGGGACCCCGTTAATCCCGGTAGATTTGAACCATATTTGATAACCTGACCGTTAAGTCCGTTAAGATCCCAGATATAGGTAATACATACCTCATTTTCGTTTCCCGGTTAATTTGTTTGTCTCCAGGATTATTCGTAAAATAGACCACAGAGTATTAATAGATCAAAGTTAAATTCCTATTATTTTCATTTTTAACCGCAATTTATTGATTGGAGAACCAAGATTTGGCTTTTCCGGATTTTCACTAGTTAGTTAAATTTAATTCAACAAGACCCCTGGAATTTTCCGTAACCTCCATCTGAGGCTATCTGGAACTCTTGACGCTAAGGGTCAAGGGGCCGTGGAGCAAACCACGTTAATAATCTGGCGCCCGAGATTTAAAACCCGAATTTTGCATCAAGGGTGTCCATAGTGACGTGTTCTTGTGGCAGGAGCCACGTGTAAGAAGGGAGGCACGTTACAAAATGGCGCCCGAGCAGGGACTTGATTGTTTAATACCGTTTTCAATTTTTTTGAAGCGTTTTTTTGCTTGGACCGGTTAAGTCTGTGTTGACTGTTTTTTTTACCGTATTATTGCAGAGAGTTGATTATTGATTAGAGCAGGAACCGTTATTCCGTTTGCGTTATTTTACCGTGTTGTTGAAGAGACCCAATTGTTGATTACAGTGGGATCTGTTTTATTCCGTTTTCGATTTTTTTTTAAACGTTTTTTTTTGCTTGGACCGGTTAAGTCTGTTTTGACTATTTTTCTGCCGTATTATTTGTTAGAGCTGGAACCGTTATTCCGTTTCCGTTATTTTACCGTATTGTTGAAGAGACCTGATTATAGCAGGAACTGAAATACCGCTGTGGATATTTTTTTTAGCGTATTGTTGCTGGACCGTTTATACTGTTTTACGGGTTTTTTTTTGCCCATTGTTGATTTGAACAGGGACCGTATTCCGTTTTCGATTTTTTTTTATTGTTCCGGATTGTTAAGAAGACCACCGACTCGATGATTGAGAGTAACCTGTGGACATGTTGTTTGAATGGACCGTTTTGCCTGTCCCTGATCTTGTTCCTTTGGTATTTACGAAAATTTTTCTTTCCGCTTGAGTTTAAAAGCTTGTCAGAAGGGATTGCTGAGCCTAGTGCCAAAAGGTCAATTTCAAGAAGACATATTTCTCCACGACCGGTTTTTGACCGATCCGATACCGGAACCGTTATGGCCAACCCTCCGCCGAATGTGCATGACTGGAAGGTGTGCTTTGGAAGTCGAGGAGATCCGGTCGGATTCATCGAAAGAATTGAAGAAATATGTACCGCAAGGAATGTTCAAAAAGATAATTTGCTTCCTTTGCTACCTGAATTACTGTCCGGTGAGCCCGCACTATGGTACCGGAATAACCGCAGCCGATATACCAGCTGGACGGATTTTGAAACAGATTTCCGAATTTTCTTCTATCCCGTGAACTACGAGGTTGACTTAGAAGCCGAGATAAGCCGTCGTTTGCAAAGAAGGAATGAGTCCGCCGCCACATACATCACCGAACTCCAGACTTTGATGCGAAGGCATGGAAAGCTAACTCCCGAACAGCAGTTAGCATGGCTGTACCGTAACCTGTTGCCCGAATACCGTCTGCAAATCCGAAAAGGGGACTTTGACGATTTTTCCTCCTTTTGTCAGGTGGTCAGGGAATATGAGCTCCTCAGGAAGGAACTCCAGTCTGTACCCAAGCACACTGGACCGAACAGGGGACCAAATCCCCGTCCGCAGCCAATGAATTCGCCGAGATATGGACCTTCTCACAACACGATGCCTGGGCCATCCAGAGAGCCCATCGCCGGTCCCAGCCAACCGTCATCGACCGATACTTCTCGCCGTCCGCCGTCTGATAATACCCAGCAACCTTCAGGACAATATTCCCGTCAACTCATCTGTTTCCGTTGTGGGGAGTCTGGACATTATAGGAATAACTGTCAAAACCCGCCGAAAATATTCTGTGCTCGTTGCCAGAAGGAAGGAGTATTTTCCCGAGACTGTTCCTGCAGGAGGCAGGAAAACTAAACCGAAGCTGTACCGAAGAGAGGCCGACACAGCTTCCGCAAATCTTTGCCTCTCATACCGAACCGCCAGCAGAAATAAACGACCCCCGACCGCACATAGACGTCAAAATAGAAAATCATATGTTTAGAGCATTATTGGATACCGGAGCAGCAAAGTCGTATATTGGTGATCAAGTAGCTAAGACTTTTTCCCAAAGAAAGCAAACTACCTCTCGTCAAGCTACGAAGGCCCGTAGCCCGTAGCTAATGGAAATCTAGTCTCCATCACCGACATATATGAGCTGAAATGGAAAATCGATGACGTCACAATGGAGGGTTCGTTGGAGCATTTCCCTGGGCTGATAACCGACATTGTATTAGGACATGATGTCCTCCGAAAGTATAATTTCCGGCGGGAGTTAGGAACCGGAGAAATATACGTGAATGATGAGTTAGTGAGGCGTTCACAATTGGCCAGTCCTGTTGGAATATTGGAGGCCGTGAACCCGCCTATGAAAGAAGTCAATTCTGCTGTACCGATAATATGTAGAGAAGAAACCACCCACCGTCTTAGGAAAGACCGCCGTTCTGTAAATCTGTCTTGTTCCGAAGTCTCTGCGTCTTCCCTGGTGTTAGGGGTTGGCGAGGAGCAATCTGTTTCCGAAGTCTCTGCGTCTTCCCGGGTGTTAGGGGTTGACAAGGAGCAAGCTGTTCCCGAAGTCTCTGCGTCTTCCCTGGTTTTAGGGGTTGACAAGGAGCAAGCTGTTTCCGAAGTCTCTGCGTCCTCCATGGAGTTAGGGGTCGACAAGGAGCAAACTGTTTCCGAAGTCTCTGCGTCTTCCCTGGTGTTAGGGGTTGACAAAGAGCAATCTGTTTACGAAGTCTCTGCGTCTTCCCTGGAGTTAGGGGTTGACAAGGAGCAATCTATTTCCGAAGTCTCTGAGTCTTCCCTGGTGTTAGGGGTGGACAAGGAGCAAACTAGTTCTGAAGTCTCTTCGTCTTCCCTGGTTTTAGGGGTTGACAAGGAGCAACCTGTTTCCGAAGTCTCTGCGTCTTCCCTGGTGTTAGGGGTCGACATGGAGCAACCTGTTTCCGAAGTCTCGGCGTCTTCCTTGGTGTTAGGGGTTGGCGAGGAGCAATCTGTTTCCGAAGTCTCTGCGTCTTACCTGGTGTTAGGGGTTGACAAGGAGCAAGCTGTTTCCGAAGTCTCTGTGTCTTCCCTGGAGTTAGGGGTTGACAAGGAGCAATCTATGTCCGAAGTCTCTGAATCTTCCCTGGTGTTAGGGGTTGACAAGGAGCAAACCGTTTCTGAAGTCTCTGCGTCTTCCCTGGTGTTAGGGGTGGACAAGGAGCAAACTAGTTCCGAAGTCTCTGCGTCTTCCCTGGTGTTAGGGGTTGGCGAGGAGCACTCTGTTTCCGAAGTCTCTGCGTCTTCCCTGGTGTTAGGGGTTGACAAGGAGCAAGCTGTTTCCGAAGTCTCTGCGTCTTCCCTGGTGTTAGGGGTTGACAAGGAGCAATCTGTTTCCGAAGTCTCTGCATCTTCCCTGGTGTTAGGGGTTGGCAAGGAGCAATATGTTTCCGAAGTCTCTGCGTCTTCCCTGGTGTTAGGGGTTGACAAGGAGCAATCTGTTTCCGAAGTCTCTGAGTCTTCCCTGGTGTTAGGGGTTGACAAGGAGCAATCTGTTACCGAAGTCTGTTCATCGTCTCTCGTAGAGTTGGGAGATAGTAATACAGCACCGAGAAATCTCCGAGAACTGAGAAGATTCTTGAGAGTGGCTCCTGGTATAGGAGATTCGTGCCATCGTTTTCAGAAAAGGTAGCTCCGTTAACGAAATTACTCCGCAAATCTCAGCGATGGAAGTGGGCAGAGGAACAAGAAGCCGCGTTCGCTAGAATCAAAACCTGTCTGTCAGAAGCACCCGTCTTAAGTTGTCCTGACTTTACCGTACCGTTCACTCTTCAGACCGATGCCTCCGCATATGGTTTGGGAATAGCCCTTACCCAGCAGAAGGATGGTCATGAACACGTGGTAGCGTATGCAAGTCGCACCCTGAGTCCTACCGAGAAAAATTACTCCATCTTGCCATTGTTTGGGGGATTGAAAAGATGCGTCCTTATTTAGAGGGCTACCATTTCACGGTTGTTACCGATCATCAATCTCTTAGATGGCTGCATTCCATATCTAGTCCGTCCGGACGTTTAGCCAGGTGGAGTCTTTTTCTACAACAGTATGATTTCGAGATACAGTACCGTAAAGGTGCTCTAAATCGTGTGGCCGACGCTTTGTCCAGAAATCCGCTACCAATGACAGTCGAGACCGATTCACCGTCCGCAATCTGTTTGACCGATGTAACCGCCGAATGTTCGTGGTACCGGAACAGGAAGGAAGAGGTCCTGAAGAATCCAGAGAAGTTTCCGGACTACTGCATAAAAGAAGACCGTCTATACCGTCATTTTTGGGACATAAACGATTTCAGAGAGCCAGAAATATCCGACCCTTGGAAACTGTGCATAGCAAAGCCCGACCGAACCCGAATACTGCAAGAAAACCATGATGCCCCAAACGCCGGACACCTAGGAATTGCTAAAACCATCACCCGGATTGCAAAACTGTACTATTGGCCAGGAATGTTCAGGGACATCACCAAATACGTGAGGCGATGTCTGCAATGTCAAAAGTACAAACCGTCGCAACAAAAGCTCCCAGGGAAGATGCAACCATCATCGAATCGACAGCCATGGCGAACCGTTAGTTCCGATATAATTGGACCGTTACCCAGAAGTAAGAAAGGGAACTGTTACATCATAATGTTCCAAGACCGATTCACTAAATGGGTACAGTGTAAACCGTTAAGGAATGCTACTGCCAGTAGCATAAGCACTGCTTTTTACGAGGAAATATTGACGATATTTGGATGCCCCCGTACCGTACTGACCGACAATGGAACTCAGTATGCCAGCAAGGTGTTCAAGGATATGCTGAGTGGGTTAGGAATCCGACACCGTTTCACTCCCCCGTATACGCCGCAAGCAAACCCAGTAGAACGAGCCAACCGCACCCTGAAGACAATGATTGCACAATACTGCGAAGCGGATCACCGAGACTGGGATGTAAGGTTGCCGGACTTGAAGTTTGCAATGAATAATTCAAGACACGACTCGACTGGATTCACACCTGCCTTCCTGAATTTTGGGAGAGACACCGAAATCCTTCAGAAGAGAGGCTGAAAACGACACCGAGAAAAGTCCGGAAGAAGACGCCGGATTGGACAACCCAACCGAAGAAGAGCCGAAACCGCATCTCTTGCGAGTAGAGAAACTGCAAGAATGCTTCGAACTTGTCCGTCTGCACCTGTCCCGAGCGTTTACCAGTCGAAGCCGTAACTATAATCTACGCCGTAGAGACTGGAAGTGCACTATCGGAGACAAAGTCATGAAGAAGGATCATACACTATCCTCTGCCGTTGATCACGTCGCCGCGAAACTCGCTCCGAAATATTCCGGGCCGTACGAAGTCGTACGCGTTATTTCCCCCGTTGTATATGACTTACGAGATGGAAAAGGAAAGCGGTATAATCGTATACATGTAAAAGATTTAAAACCCGCCATTGACTGAACATTTTATTTTGCTCCCGTTGTGGACAAATGGACCGAACGACCCCGCCCCGCGCTGGAAGTATCCAGACGCTGTTCCAGGTCATACCGAAGACAGGCGTCCCGTGGAAGAGGACCGCCCCATCCACACCAAGCGACCCTACGCCGACGTTCCAGGCTGTGAGACGCTACACCCTGGATCACCGTTTTGTTTTCTCACCTTTTTTATAATTAGGTATAAGTTGATGTTTTAAAAAAAATGTAATGTCCGAAAGTTGCACTTTCGCTCATTCATTTTTTTTACCGAAGTAAAGGGGGTGTGTAACGAGTTATTTTTTTTTGCTTTTTGCAAGTTTAATTTTTATTTCATTTTGTTCCGTAATATATTTTATTTTGCCACTAGGGTGTATATAACTCGTTACTTTACAACCCTTTCGACTACCGCATTGATTTATTTTGTTGCTATTACCGGTGTATATTTTAGTATAAGTCCGAGTTACGCAAATCCAACTTCTACCATACACAATTTATTCATTTCCGATATTTAAATTTTTCAACTGAAAGGACGCCCGGTATATACAACATTTTAATTTAATCGAGAGCCGTCTAGTATACTTACAAGTTTTTGTCGAAACTAGATAGATTTCACGTTTTAATTCCCACACCAGAATTACGGCCGAAGAATGTAACTAAAATTTTGGATATAAATTCGGAAACAATTCATTTTTGGGCTCTTCTTATTCGCGCTCTGATTTATTCCGGCTCTAAAAGTAGTGATTCTCCGTTCAACGTTCTTCCGAAAAACCGTAGTGCGAAAAATTTTGTGTATTCCGTATTCCGATTGTGTGTAAGCTGTATTTAACAAGGTAAATCATTTTTACAAATAAACTGTGTATTCGAAACTTTTCGTATCGCCGCTTATTATTAAATTGTTGAATGTATTCTTTGAAAATTTTCCGACCGGCTATTTTTTTTCTTTTGTTGTTGAACTGAAATTTGGTTTTTTATTTTGTTTCTTTTATCTGGAAATAAAGATTTGTCAACGGTAATTTGATTTAGAATTTTTATTTACTGCGTTTATTATATATTAATTAACTGATATGAATTATTAGTGGATTCTCGAATTATTTTATGCTTTTGGTTGTCAGTAGTTTTAAATTAAATTGATATCCAAGTGGATTAGGTATAATATTTTAATTTTATGCTAGTACGAATATTTTTACTCTGTGTGTCGATAGTTGGGTACCGTTTAACTCGTGGGAAAATATTTTTTTTTGGAATAATTGTTACCGGCTTTAGTAGATTCAAGGGTTAATCAGACTTGGAAGAGGCTTAGCCACAATTTGTTTGATTTCCCGGCAGATCTAACTCGTTCTTAAATTTTATTTTTTTTGGAATAATAGTTACCGGCTTTAGTAGATTCAAGGGTTAATCAGACTTGGAAGAGGCTTAGCCACAATTTGTTTGATTTCCCGGCAGATCTAATTAGTCTTAATTTTTATTTTTTTCGGAATAATAGTTATCGGTTTCCTTTAGATTCAAGGGTTAATCAGACTTGGAAGAGGCTTAGCCACAATTTGTTTGATTTCCCGGCAGATCTAAATCGTTCTTTTCCCGTTTCGTAGAATCATTATTTATATTTTTTCCCCGTCGGAATAATAGTTGCCGGTTTCATTTGGATTCAAGGGTTAATCAGACTTGGAAGAGGCTTAGCCACAATTTGTTTGATTTCCCGGCAGATCTAAATCGTTCTTTTCCCCGTTTCGTAGAATCATTATTTATATTTTTTTCCCCCCGTCGGAATAATAGTTGCCGGTTTCATTTGGATTCAAGGGTTAATCAGACTTGGAAGAGGCTTAGCCACAATTTGTTTGATTTCCCGGCAGATCTAAATCGTTCTTTTCCCGTTTCGTAGAATCATTAGTTATATTTTTTTTCCCGTCGGAATAATAGTTACCGGTTTTATTTGGATTCAAGGGTTAATCAGACTTGGAAGAGGCTTAGCCACAATTTGTCTGCTTACCCGGTAGATCTAAATCGTACATTAGGGACCCCGTTAAACCCGGTAGATTTGAACCATATTTGATAACCTGACCGTTAAGTCCGTTAAGATCCCAGATATAGGTAATACATACCTCATTTTCGTTTCCCGGTTAATTTGTTTGTCACCAGGATTATTCGTAAAATAGACCACAGAGTATTAATAGATCAAAGTTAAATTCCTATTATTTTCATTTTTAACCGCAATTTATTGATTGGAGAACCAAGATTTGGCTTTTCCGGATTTTCACTAGTTAGTTAAATTCAATTCAACAAGACCCATGGAATTTTCCGTAACCTCCATCTGAGGCTATCTGGAACTCTTGACGCTAAGGGTCAAGGGGCCGTGGAGCAAACCACGTTAATAATCTGGCGCCCGAGATTTAAAACCCGAATTTTGCATCAAGGGTGTCCATAGTGACGTGTTCTTGTGGCAGGAGCCACGTGTAAGAAGGGAGGCACGTTACAAGGTCAGTTAACTTTTGTCTCGTTACCGTGCAATTAGTAACAACAAAAAACTTGTTTCACCTCATATTTTTTCCTGAGTATCTTTTGAAAGTATATACTTGTTTTTTATGTCTACAGAGATTGTTGCCCTTCACTTTAACTTGATTACTTGTTATTCAGAGTTACAGATTAAATCGTTACCACTTATTTAATTGGTAGCGAAAAAGTACCAATGACTAAAGGTCAGTCAATTTTTGTCTTGTTACCAATTGTATAATAAGTAACAACAAAAAACTTGTTTCACCGCATATTTTTCCCCGAGTAACCTTTGAAAGTATATACTTGTTTTTTTATGTCTACATAGATTGTATTTAAGCCGACGCACTTCAATTTTCAACACATTCTCAAACACAGTGTTCTTCGAAACAAGATAATATTTTTAACATGGTTTCAAAACGGGTCAACGTACATTCTAACGTGTTAGTTACACCTAAGAAGCAAAAAGTTTTGCCGAATTTGCAGCCGTTGGAGCAAATGTCGAAAGAAAATCAAGTAAGTATTTCCAACTATAATCATTTTTTTATTTACATATGTATTTTTTTTATAGCCTATCATCGATTTGAGTTCTTCAGACATCGAAGCTTTTTTTTCGTCTGATCCTGTTGGTCCGTCCTCCTCGTCCTCGTCCTCCTTCTCCCCCTCCTCCACCTCCCCCTCCTCATTGAAGCAGATTCCTCCACATCTAAAAGATATAAAGGAAAAAAATTATAGGAGTCTCGAATTTTTTACTAAGAATGATGTGGAGTTAACTGCACTTGACGATCAATTAACTTTAATCGTTAATGAGTGCAGTAATCGGGAACAACTCATTAAAACGATTGATGAACAGGTTGCAAATATGCAAAAACAGCTAGCAAATATGAGAAAAGAGAAGAAGAAATTAGAGGAGTTGAATCGCTTAGCTTTGGAGCAACAATTACATATTTTTGAAACTGGCAACCAAATACAAAATTCAATAAACAATCATAAAACATCATGCTAATTTTTTGTTTTTTTCATTCCGTTCTTATCAATTTATTCCAAATATTCAAGAAAACGGGAAAAGGAAGTGAAATAGTACACGTTCACGCCAAGAAAATTCTGTAAAAATATTCATTTAACAAAGTCGTGACAACATTTTAGTGTTTGAAAATGCTCATGTTCACCTGGCCTATGAAAATATTTTAAATTGATTCAAGACATTAGCGCCTCCGGCCGGAATGTCGGTTTCGAGATAATAAGATCTTATGAACATTTTAGAAATACAATCTTCAATACTAAAGAATATGAAAAAAATCATTCTATTAACGATGTTACTGATATTTTTGCTAAAGTATGAGGTATGGAAATATATTATAATACAATTTTAACAGATATATTTCCAGAATTTTGATAATATTTCTAACTCTAGTCTGAGTTTGATGTAAAAATTCACCACATAAAACATAATATTTCTATTTCTCTCTCAACAATAATTATTCCGGTACTATGCATGAACTGTAATTTATCTAAAGACTCGCTATTCTACTACTGTTGTAAAATTCCAATTTATTTTTAAACTAACTTTCGAAGGGTTTAGAATTAAAAAAACAGATATATTCTTAGAATTTTGTTAATATTTACGACTCTAGGATGAATTTGATGCATTACAGAAATAATTCTAATGCAACATGCAATTTTTTAAACTTGACGTAAAATATTAAATCAATATATAGTTGAGGAGATGTAAGGTGGCGTTAGTCATCATAAATGTATTATTGACTACCTTGCTACGGTAAATCTCCTCAACTATACTATTATATTTACCTAATTTTTCCCTTCTCTGGCTGGCTACTTCATTCAGCCGTTTTCGTTCAGACAACCTCCATTTTTTCTTCGCAGATTTTGATAGCTTTGGCGGAACCTGTCTTATCACATTCCTTGCTTCAACATTTGGAATGTACGTCGGAGAATCAGGTTCGTCATCCCAATTTTCCTGTTCTTCTATTTCTTCTATCTTCCCTTCACAATTCATTTTTAAATTTTTACTGAAATGATTTTCTGTGTCTATATATATATACAGAATTTCCAACAACTTTCTCTTAAAAGGGACTTACCTTCACCAACAAAAACTGGAAGCTAAATCGCCCTGACATTGAAAACGTTTATGCACTTAATCAGTCTGGGAATTTTATGTCTGACCTTATTGAAGGTGGTTTTGTATCAAAATATTTTGTATTTAAACCAACGCAATTTCTTCCAATCTTCAGTTTATTTTTTAAATATGACTGTTAATGTTTTTGATTTTTCTAAAGTGTTAACCAAGCTTTCCTATGTAAAAAAATGTTGAATGAAACTCCAATAAGTATGTGTTTTATATGCAAAATTTTAATCCTCATAAAAGTATAACCTCGGATTTTTTTTTACTGTCTGAATATATTTTTAAAATTACAGAGTGGTTATTGAAAATACTTCTAATTTATGATAAACTATTTATCTTTCTCTCGTATGGATAGTGTTATAAATTCTTGGCGATAACATTTAACTGTTTTCTAGACAATCTATATGTTTATGCAAAATAGTTTTTCGTTATAAATATTTAATAAATGTATAGTAGGTAATAGGTCTGCTCTCATGTAAAAAGGTATCTACAAATACTGGGGTATAACTATTTTCATGTAATTTTTTTAATAGTAACCATTTTTTACCTTGCATCTTTGATATAAATATTGTGTTGGTAGTAATGGCCTTTTCTGTTATAATGTGTATCGGAAATTCTGTTTTTATGTAACGGGCTACCCTTGCATCTTTGTTATAAATATTGTTAACGCCTCGAAGACTTTTTTTTAAAATAGCAGTGCGCTTGTAGCGGACCTAGTCTGGTTAAACTCGGACTATCGCGATATCTTTATTTTTAGTTTTGTTTCGTTTAAAAAACGTTGTTATATTTTGACAGTAGTTTTGACTTTGGTAATAATTCTCAAGTCAATGTTATATTCTAATGATATAATAAAATACTATCTAAACGCAAGAAAAATTACTGGTTTATATTACTTTTTAAGTTAAATAATAACAAATATCTAATAAAATATTATGATTGTTCTTAAGTAAAAAGGTATACAAATATACAAGGTATCCAAAAATATAGGGGTACCCGTATTTTAAGGTTAATTTGTTTCTCGTTGCCGATTATGTAATAGGTAGCGACAAAGTTTAATACATCAAGACAATACATCAATTGAAGGTTAACTTACGTACTTGACATTCGGAGGTGTATTCAAACTGGAGGTTCAACTAATTTGTATCTGGTTACCGGTTATGTTATAGAAAAAGTTTAATAACGCTAGACATACATCAATTGGAGGTTAACTTACGTACTTGGTATCCAGTAGTAGTGTACATGCAAACTAGAGGTTCAACTAATTTGTATCTGGTTACCAGTTATGTAATAGGTAGCGACAAAGTTTAATAACGCTATACATACATCAATTGAAGGTTAACTTACGTACTTGGTATCCAGTAGTAGTGTATTCAAACTAGAGGTTCAACTAATTTGTATCTGGTTACCGGTTATGTTATAGAAAAAGTTTAATAACGCTAGACATACATCAATTGGAGGTTAACTTACGTACTTGGTATCCAGTAGTGTATAAAAACTAGAGGTTCAACTAATTTGTATCTGGTTACCAGTTATGTAATAGGTAGCGACAAAGTTTAATAACGCTCTACATACATCAATTGGAGGTTAACTTACGTATTTGGTATCCAGTGGTAGTGTATTCAAACTAGAAGTTCAACTAATTTGTATCTGGTTACCGGTTATGTTATAGAAAAAGTTTAATAACGCTAGACATACATCAATTGAAGGTTAACTTACGTACTTGGTATCCAGTAGTGTACATACAAACTAGAGGTTCAACTAATTTGTATCTGGTTACCAGTTATGTAATAGGTAGCGACAAAGTTTAATAACGC
Organism: Lochmaea crataegi; assembly: GCA_947563755.1. Classification (NCBI taxonomy): domain Eukaryota; kingdom Metazoa; phylum Arthropoda; class Insecta; order Coleoptera; family Chrysomelidae; genus Lochmaea; species Lochmaea crataegi. Next base: position 43,099,519 of record OX387429.1, read on the forward strand.
TATACATACATCAATTGAAGGGTAACTTACGTACTTGGTATCGAGTAGTGTATTCAAACTAGAGGTTCAACTAATTTGTATCTGGTTACCAGTTATGTAATAGGTAGCGACAAAGTTTAATAACGCTAGACATACATCAATTGGAGGTTAACTTACGTACTTGGTATCCAGTAGTAGTGTACATGCAAACTAGAGGTTCAACTAATTTGTATCTGGTTACCAGTTATGTAATAGGTAGCGACAAAGTTTAATAACGCTCTACATACATCAATTGGAGATTAACTTACGTATTTGGTATCCAGTGGTAGTGTATTCAAACTAGAGGTTCAACTAATTTGTATCTGGTTACCTGTTATGTAATAGGTAGCGACAAAGTTTAATAACGCTCTACATACATCAATTGGAGGTTAACTTACGTATTTGGTATCCAGTGGTAGTGTATTCAAACTAGAGGTTCAACTAATTTGTATCTGGTTACCAGTTATGTAATAGGTAGCGACAAAGTTTAATAACGCTCTACATACATCAATTGGAGGTTAACTTGCGTATTTGGTATCCAGTGGTGTCTAGAGGTCAATCCGTTCATTTGACGTATATAAATAAACTGAAGGTTAACTACTAAAAAAGCGGCTCTACAAACAGGTTCTCAAAACCGGCTAAACAGGTTCTGAAAACCGGTTTGTGTCACATTATTGGTGTAGTTACTCTACTGATCTCTTAGTGAACAAGAGCGTAATTATTCCACAACCGAAAGGGAGTGTTTAGCTGTTTTATGGGCTGTCGAGAAGTTGCGTCCTTATTTGGAAGGAGTACCTTTCACCGTTGTTACTGATCACTATTCATTGGTGTGGCTTCAAAATTTGAAAGATCCTACGGGACGATTAGCGCGCTGGAGCGTGCGATTACAGCAGTATGATTTCAAAATAATTCACCGCAAGGGCAAAGATCATGTCGTACCGGACACCTTGTCACGGATAATCCCGGAGGTAGATGTTGCCGAAGTATCTGCCATTAAAGATCGTTGGTACATAAATATGTTGGATAGAGTTCATAAAAATCCTATTCGTTATCCACAGTGGAGAATATTGGATGGAAAATTATACAAGTACATTAAAACAAATTTTGGATCATTGGGGGAGGTAGTAGATAACTGGAAGGAGGTTGTCGCAAAGGAAAACAGGACAAGGGTTTTAAAGCAATGTCATGAGTCACCTCTGGCTGGCCATACGGGAGTTTTAAAGACATTTAAACGACTTAGTGAGCGTTATTATTGGCCAAAACTCAAATCGGAAGTTGCTAGGTATGTCAGGGCTTGTGCGGTATGTGCAGCGCATAAGGTTGATCAAGGACCACCTAAAGGGCATATGACTTCTCAACCTAGGGCTATGCGTCCTTGGGAAATAATTTCAACTGATCTTATGGGACCTTTCCCACGCTCGTCGGAAGGATATCGATTTATCTTGGTAGTAGTGGGTATATTCAGTAAGTTTACACTTACCTTTCCTCTTAGATCTTCTACTGCTCCACATGTCTGTCGTAGGATAGAAGATGGTGTGTTTCTGATGTTTGGTGTGCCTAAGCTTATATTATGTGATAACGGCCCTCAATACACCTCGAGAGTGTTCTCGGATCTAATGAAGGAGTATGGGGTATCAATACGTTATAATGCTTTTTATCATCCGCAAGCTAATCCTACTGAGCGATACAATCGTACTTTGAAGACTATGTTGTCGATGTACATCTCTGATAATCACCGGAAATGGAGTGTTGCTTTAGCTAAAGTGACTTGCGCGATTCGGACTTCTTTTAATGAATCCACCAAACAGACACCGTATTTCATTAACTTTGGTAGAAACATGGTGTTAGATGGGAAGTATTTTGCTGACAAAGAGGGTTTACTGGCTGAAAACATGGAGGAAAATGCTCAAGTCGTTACTAGTAATAGGGAGAAAGGGCTCGATGTTTTATTTCAGGATGTAAGGTTGCGTTTAGACAAGGCATCGAAGAAGAATGAGAAATTTTACAACCTACGTCGTCGTCCAGAAGAGTTGTATCCCAACCAATTAGTGTGGCGGAAGAATTTTGTTGCATCAGACGCGGCGCAGTATTACACTAGTAAGCTGGCTCCTCGGTGGGTCGGACCTTTTCTAGTGCAGAAAAAAGTTTCACCTTGGACCTACGTCTTAATGGACGAGGATGGTGTTAATAAAGGAACTTGGAATATCAAAGATATCAAAATAGCTAGCGCTATGGAAAATTAATGTGTTAATTTTCTTGAAGTAAGGGGGGTCTGTAACGTTCCGTTTTTTTTTTGTATATATAGTGTTGAATTACTAGAATATTTCGAGGATTTCATTAGTATTGTAGTTCTTTTTTTCTTCATCATTTTACTAATTTTGTATTATTTTGAATTTTTGTGTACGCCATTGGATGATACCTTCATTGTCAGGTCAAGGGATTACAGAAATAGTGTTATGGTAATTAATCAGCAGTATCTCCAATAACTATTTTGATAGCAAGTTTAAAGTAAGCGAAACCGTTTTGAGCTTTTGTAAAGAATAAGTAATGCTCGTGTCTTTAGATTTTGTAAGGACATCATTGGTACAAATTCAAGTTAACACCACTGGGAAATTAAAAGTAACCTGTTGTATTCTAGCCGTAATTGTACGATTTACATAACTGTGTGCTTACTAAATATCATAGAGTGGGCATATTTTATAATATTATGCGGGGATAGTTCAGTTAATTGGTATCGATCACATAATTTATGGAATACAAGGTACTTGAGTGTATTAAACTCTGTTTACATTATCATATGTCAACTATTTTGGGCGAGTCTTCTTCGTTTTTATCTAATAGGGTTTGGTAAACAGTGATGGTTCTACGAATGAAATGGATTAGTCTGTGGACTTGATTTTGATGAATTAGCATACCGATCTGTGGTTGTTAGTGAACTTGGAGCGTAAAGATCGATGACCTTGCGATTGTTTTGAATGTCTTATCCGGTTGGGCGATGGTTTAAACTTTAAAATTTTGATTTTTCTAGATTGTTGGAATGGGGTAACACCTTTTTTTTGTTATGTGGAAGGAATGAAGAGAGTGGTTTTAGCTTTGGCTTTGTGGGATGGGAATTTTAGTTGGTCTTTTGGGTGTAGTAGAAACGTTTTACGAGGCTAACGTTTCAAGTAGAACATAGATTCTGTGGTTTTGGTTTTAAGTTCCACATACAAACAACTAGGGATAGTCTTAATTTTTAATCCATCGATGTCCTATTTTTCTTTTTCTGTCAATTTGATGTATATACGGGGAGGGTATATATTTAGTTTTTAGATTTCAGTGTTAGTTGTTAGACGTTAAATAGATTAGCGCCTAATTTGGTCGGTTATAGTTACTGGGACTTTTATATATTTGTTGTTCGCGAATATTTCCCTAACGGAAGTCGCTATCGACGTTTGGTGTTCTGGGTAGTGGATGGAGTTATCTTCCGACTACTGAGTGGTACGAAAAGTTTGGTGAAAGATCTGGGTTGGAGAATCAGGATTCTGCAAGAATCTTAACTGGCACAAAGCCATCCGATATTATTCGGGATTATTATCTCTACCATTTTAAAGTGGGATTTGGGTGTTGGACGTATTTTTGAAGGAGGACGTAGTTTGAAGGAAGTGGAGTGAAATCCTTTTCCCACGCCATTTTTGGAATTTTTTTGTGGATCTGTTACCAATTGGTAAGTAAAGGTAGTCTTATCTAAAGACCCTTTCTGTAGTACCGTTTACATTTCTAGATGGGAATAGTCGTTTTGGTGGTATTTGTCGTCTTTGGACTAGGCCGAGTAGGTGAGGTCACTGGAGTAAGTGAGGCTACCGGAGTAAGGGAGGCTACTGGAGTAGATCCGGGGTCTGCGTTTGTTGGTCTGTTGGAACCCTTCGCGATAGAAGGTTAGTAAAATTGCTTACATGACTAGACTTCATTTGTTGTATTTATATATAAAAGTTGCCCAGTACATAACGTTGTAGATAGTTTTCTTTCCATTGTAATTATAGTACCTATACTGATTTTTGGGTGAATTTTAGTATCTACTTCCAACAATTTCATTATTGAACGAAATATACCTAATAATAAGTCAATTACTAAGTATATATTACTTAATATTTTTGGAATAAAGTTACAGTCAGATGGGGACTTGTAAAGACTCATAGTCCACAGTCCTACTACTGGTTCTGCTAAAGGCATGTCCTTCAGACTAATATAAACGCCTTCTTAGGGACACTTTAATTGTCATATTTTATAAAGTTAGTAAAGTAGTTTTGTAGTATTCACTTCAGCTATGATGTAAGAAACTAATTCTTATATTCTTTCAACTATGATTTTATGTAACAACCACATTAGGTAAAGCAGGTAACGCCTGACTTAACATTTCATTTTAGTTATTTATATTGGTTAGGTTATGATTCTTTAGATAAGAGTTTTCGATAGAATACAGGGTATTCTACAGAAGGATCAGTATAGGCTACATTTAGTATTTAATCAAACTTCACATTTTAAGGTTTATACGTTTACTTTACTATTCGTGTAAGGTGGAACGATCAAGTGGGTTGGCTAGTATAGTAAGCTCAGTTTGTTTATAGTAACTTTTGAAGATGATGGGGGGTTAGTTTAGTTTTCCTAGAAAGGTAAAGTACCTTTTGAAACTTTTTTTTCTTAACTGGGAGTTGTCAAATTAATTTTGTGGGACACTTGAAAATAATTGTCAAGATTTCATACAATTTTGGTAATGGGTTGTATTGTTTTTAAAGGGTTCAAGTGCACGTTCAAGTTAATGTCAAGTGAACGTTCACGTCCACGTTCCTGGTCGGGTACATCTTTTGGCACACGTTTACGTGACTGTACAATCGGGAGCAAGTAAGGACCAGTAGAATGGACAAGTTGAGGATAAACAGTGGGGACGACGGAGATCCTAGGAGGAAGATGGTCACAGGGGATGAGGTGTAATCCCATCTCATTTTATTTCCGTTTCTTATTTTTTTTTACTTATGGTTATTTAGATTATAGCTTTTACCTACAGTAGAGCAAGAACCTGAATACGGGGGGGGGGGTTAATTGGATATTACTAGTTTTAGGATTCTGTTCTATTTCTTTTTCTATATAACTATTACGGGGGGTTACTTGGATTTTATTGGTTTTAGTTTTTTTATATAACAGAACAAATGGTTCTGAGTTCACTAATTTCAGTGTAACTATTACGGGGGGATATTGGATTTTATTAGTTTTAGGATATATTTTATTTTTTTTTGATAAAGAACAAATGGTTCGCAGTTCACTAATTTCAGTGTAACTATTACGGGGGGATATTGGATTTTATTAGTTTTAGGATATATTTTTTTTTTTATAAAGAACAAATGGTTCGCAGTTTACTAATTTCAGTGTAACTATTACGGGGGGGTATATTGGATTTTATTAGTTTTAGGATATTACGGGGGGTATAGGATTTCAATAGTTTTAAGTGTATATATAAGAAAGAACAAATGGTTCGAGGTTCACTTCTTTAGTGTAACGATTATATACGGGGGGTTGTTGGATTTTAATAGTTTAGTTTTTGGTTGTGTACTTCAGTACTATTACGCCAATATTATTTGGTCACCTATGGTCAGTAAGACTAATTTGGATAACTCAAATTTACATCATTATGAGGTAAATGTCATTAACAGGTTCTTGGCCCACTAAGGCTGTATATTATTGTTAACACTACTTATCACCTTTCAGACATTTATTTGCGTAGCGTGCGGTCATTTTGGATCCAACATAGTCGTGCGCCACGGTTTCCTTTTTTTTGAGTCTTACTCATTGTGATCATTGATTTATGATATTGCGGATGTAGATTTATTGTATCTGATGAGTGCAAGTAAATATATGTATATTTTGGGTTAATAATAATAAGGGTTGTAAAGGGGTAGGTTTGTATTAATCTCAATTCAAGAATAACAGTTCGTTTTGTACCATCATATTGAATTTTAAGTACTCAATGGAGTTTGGTTCTTCAGCGTGAAGATACTTATAATTTGTAATTTTTTTTTAGTTATAAACATTTTGTCGCGACCCTCAAGTTGGTCGTTGTTAGTCTCGTATATTCAATTAAATACTCTATTGTAAGGTAAGGTTTAGTCTCATTTCTTCCTCATGTACCCTTTGCAAGTTTAGGGTGGGGGAAAACAGTTCTTGAGGTCATTTAAACTTCGCTGGCGCCCATAAATATTACCGGTAAATTTTATACTCACACCCTGCCACCGTTCTGAGTGAGCTGAAGGCCCTAAAGGTTGACACCGGGACAACTGGACTTACATGTAACCCTATAGACTACTTTTTGTCTTAAGAGGAAAAGGGAAGGTTACATGTTGACAAATGTTTCACTTTGTTTCATATTATCCTTTGATCTTTACCGCTAAAAACGGATTTATGCAACATACTACAACTTATGTTGAATCGCAACACCAACTTTATGCAACGCAACACAACATATTCCAACAAATATAAACATTTTATGTTGTAACAAGTTTTTGTTGTATTATGTTGGAAAATGTTGCTCCAGTGTGGAAGCGCCCTTAGTAAACAAACTACACATGTTGGAAAACATTCTTCTTAATTGTGTTCTTGTTTTAATAAGACAATTTGGCCTATATTCCCTTTCTAAAATAAATGTATGCTCCTCTCAAGCAGAAGATGACTGAAGTTGATTCATGCAGGACGAGCAATTTCCAATTCTTTTTTTACTGCTCCTAGCTACATACCCTGCGATATAGGCATGTGTTGCAGTGATAGCATTATTTTCAATATTTTCAAATTGCATTTCGCAGTCAAAATTAAAGTCATCATCATCATTTTCAGTAGGAGCAACATTATCGTTATTTAATAACAATAATCTCAGGGAATTTAGTGAATCGGTTTCATCATTTTCGCAATTACAATTTGATGAAAGAGGGGAAGCAAAATTATCAATAATTAAAGTTTTAAAACTAGTAATAAAGGAGTTGCAAGTGGGATTTATATTTCTTACTCCGCGGCTCATTATACAGCCAAAAAAATGTCCCCCCTATTTTCTGCAATTTGTTGTTTAATGGACGGCGGAGCCTTTGCACATTTTGGTGTTAAAAATGTCATGCCATTGAATACAGAGATACACTGTTTCCAAAATGCCACATGGGGTGAATTTGGCTTTATAGCGCATTTCAAGATTTTGCCATGGTCGGCTTCATAGGTTGACCCATTCACGCTGTCAAAGAGCTGATCCATAAAAGACAGAAATGTTGCAGTGTCCTCTGCGCATTTAGGTAGTAAACCATCTTGCCCTAAAAATATAAAATTATCATTTAGTACTTGAATAAAATAAAAATAGATTCAAAAATAATTACCATATTTAACAGTCCATCGCATGGTAGATGAAACTCTGTGTGAAAAAACTTGTGCAGCATGTTTAACCTTCATTTTCTTTAGTTTGTGTTTACACACATGAGCATAGGTCAACTTGTAGCAACATCCTTGTGTAAAAACGCCTTCATCCATTTCATACAATTTTACAAGATGTGACCAACTAGCCTCTTTAAAAGTGTTTTCAATTTTAAACTTGGCATTATATTCAACCAAGTTGTTTCGAATGCCCTTTAATAAATGGGGTGGGTGGTATATGGCCACTATCTCCTGCTGACCTACTTGAAAAATATCTATGCTATCGCCTGACGGTCTTGGGGAATCCTCTTTCATTTTTTTAATACAATTAACATTGACAGAATATTGATCACAAACTGTACAGATTATAATAAGACCCACCTCCTGAAGTGCCAAAATAGTTTTTTTCAACAATACTTTAAGCTTGTCCGAATTTATTCCACCTTGGCTAAAATGAAATGATATTGGCTGCTTCCATTTTTTCAGTAGGCCCTCACCATAAATACCAAAGCATGATCTGCAAAATGCATGCTCTTTTCCTTATAAAAGTGCTAAAAGCCAACTGCACTGTCCCATTTTTTGTCATAGCTAAGGCTTGGTTCAAGAGATATTTCATCAAATATTAAAGAACAGTGTCTATCCAAAAAATTCAATTTTTCAACAGAATCCTGTAGAACTTTCATTATTTTTGGGTTTATACCAACATCAAACTCTTATTCAAAAGATTAATTAAAGTCTTTCTATATGGCGAAGCAAATGTGAAGCGAAGAACTATATGCCTTTGGACCCTGTTTTAATAATGATAAAGCAAAAACTTTTTCGTCAAACGTGAAACGTCTGCCCCTTGTTTTTTTTGTAGCATTTTAATTTGGCAATTAATGAAATTTAATGCTCTTTGATTCATTTTTGTCTTTAAAAATTCTGCAGATTCTGTGTATCTCGTTGCTTCGGTGAGCCTAAAATTGATTCAGAATGCAATTCCGTCGGAATTCTAATTACTTCATAAATCAGCCTTATTTTCACCGAGCAAAGGGTAAAGATTTGTCATAATGACGTCACCAGGGGTGAAATACTACTTGACTTAGCAAATATTATTTGGCAGGGCGACAACACTTATAGTGTTCCACAAGGAACGATAACGGTAGGTAGTTCACAAGTATCACAATACGGCAACGCAAAAGGTATGTTAAGGGAGAGAAAGAAATACGTAGATACTTACTTTGAATGGTTTACAGTAAAAGAGAATTGGAGATATATGGGGTGATTCTGAAAGCTAAATCGAGGTCGAAATAATGGTATGTGTGGGTAGGAATGGTTTGTGGCGACATTATAAAAAGACGATAGATTCTTATCACGTGATCAGACAAAAAGGTTTTCTGGTTTATACGCCGAGAGCACAGGAAGAGGGCAGAAACAACAGCGCCCGATCGACATACGGTGAGGTTGCCAGTTAGCGTCCACAGTAGCCATTGGTCATCGATCCGAAAGTAAATCCAGCTACATGCATTCAGTCCGTTGATATGCTCTCTTTGTTATATGGACCAAAGGTATTATTACTAAAATTACGCCCATGACCCTGTCAGGGAATACGGTACATCGGTCCAGAACTCTATAAAAGTGTGGCCAACCTGGTAAAGAAAGGAAAAAACAACTAAGAACTAAGGTAATGTAGCCATCGAAGGCAAGAGAAAGAGAAGATATTGATATAGGAGCCAAGGTGAAGAGAGAGAGCGATTAAGCAGTCATTTTTCAAACCTATTGTGTTTGTAAACCGAGCGCAATCCGCCACTCAGACAAAGGCCAGCCCGGTCCAATTGGGGCCTAACGTCTCACGGTACGTCAATCGAGACTACGTTAGTTATAAAAAGCAAAATTACCATTTATTTGTTTGAGAAACAGTAGGAAAACTCGAGGCAACAAAAAGACATAACAAAAAGGGGGACCAAAAATTTGAATGACGTAAAATCCATTTCTGCAATGGAGAGCTTTCACGGCGTCTAGCCGGTATTTTTATGTTTTGTAACATAATGAATGGATAAGAAAAGGAGCCATTTTGTTCGGAGAACGGTATAAACTCCAATGTAGCTTGGTCTACTTCATTTTCTACGCGGAGGGTAAATACCGGGTGTCCCAGAAGTTTCTGACCCATTTTAATTGCAGAAATCTCGGAACTCAGAAACGATAGAGGTGCGGTCTTCGATGAACAATTTCTTTTTATATAAAGTTTTTTCAGTATAAATGTTTAATTAGTGAGATCTTATATAAGGTGTTTTTAAAAAAATGGTACTTTTAAAATGCAAATATCGTCTATTTTTTTAAAGAAACACCCTATATATTTTTATTCTATCTGAAAGCTGAACTCTTCTGCTTTCCGAAAATGTACAATTTGTTGACGTTTAGATGAAAAATGAGTTATTTGGTTTTTAATGATGATTGTTTATTAGACAAAGATGTCTCTGAACAAAAAGTGATCAAAAGAATTGCGTAACATTTCCGAGGTAATTTCTTGAAATGTTCGGACAATGTTGCCTCGCAATTGTTCCAGAGTCTCTGGAATAGGATTATAACTTCTATCTTTGATAAAAAAAACTATATAAAAAAGTCTGGTGAGTGGGCAGGCCACTCAATTGGTCCGGCTCTCCCAATCCACGTATCTCCAAATGATCCTGCTAAAGAATTTCTAGCCACAAGTGAAAAGTGTGGTAGCGCACCATCTTGCTAAAAGTAAAATGAATTTATGATGCAATCTTGTTCAAGTTCTTGATATTAGTAATTCAGTAACATGTCTGTGTAGACATTACCAGCAATTGTAGTTTTTTCAAAAATGAAATGAAATGAAAGCCAGCCTCAACTGACCTTATAAGTAGAACATTGGGAACTTCTCTAAATAAATCTAGTAATGTCTCCGAAAAAAGAATTCTTGTTTGAAAATCTCTTGCATAAATATTTTGGTGCATCTGAATTTTATAAGGAGTTAACTTTTATCTTCATACCACTCTGAACTTCGGATTTTGAAATTCCTGTGTAACGTGCCTCCCTTCTTACACGTGGCTCCTGCCACAAGAACACGTCACTATGGACACCCTTGATGCAAAATTCGGGTTTTTAAATCTCGGGCGCCAGATTATTAACGTGGTTTGCTCCACGGCCCCTTGACCCTTAGCGTCAAGAGTTCCAGATAGCCTCAGATGGAGGTTACGGAAAATTCCAGGGGTCTTGTTGAATTAAATTTAACTAACTAGTGAAAATCCGGAAAAGCCAAATCTTGGTTCTCCAATCAATAAATTGCGGTTAAAAATGAAAATAATAGAAATTCAAAACTTTGATCTATTAATACTCTGTGGTCTATTTTACGAATAATTATTTTTAGTGACAAACAAATTAACCGGGAAAAGAAAATGAGGTATGTTATATATTATATATATTATTATATATATTACCTATATCTGGGATTTTAACGGACTTAACGGTCAGGTTATCAAATACGGTTCAGATCTACCGGGTTTAACGGGGTCCCTAATGCACGATTTAGATCTGCCGGGTAATCAGACAAATTGTGGCTAAGCCTCTTCCAAGTCTGATTAACCCTTGAATCCAAATGAAACCGGCAACTATTATTCCGACGGGGAAAAAATATATATAAATAATGATTCTACGAAACGGGAAAAGAACGATTTAGATCTGCCGGGAAATCAAACAAATTGTGGCTAAGCCTCTTCCAAGTCTGATTAACCCTTGAATCTATTAAAGCCGGTAACTATTATTCAAAAAAATAAAATTTAAGAACGAGTTAGATCTGCCGGGAAATCAAACAAATTGTGGCTAAGCCTCTTCCAAGTCTGATTAACCCTTGAATCTAACTAAAGCCGGTAACTATTATTCCGACGGGGAGAAAAAAATATAAATAATGATTCTACGGAACGGGAAAAGAACGATTTAGATCTGCCGGGAAATCAAACAAATTGTGGCTAAGCCTCTTCCAAGTCTGATTAACCCTTGAATCTACTAAAGCCGGTAACTATTATTCCAAAAAAATAAAATTTAAGAACGAATTAGATCTGCCGGGAAATCAAACAAATTGTGGCTAAGCCTCTTCCAAGTCTGATTAACCCTTGAATCTAACTAAAGCCGGTAACAATTAAAAAAAATATTTTCCCAGAGTTAAACGGTACCCAACTATCGACACACAGAGTAAAAATATTCGTACTAGCATAAACTTTAAAATATTATACCTAATCCACTTGGATATCAATTTAATTTAAAACTACTGACAACCAAAAGCATAAAATAATTCGAGAATCCACTAATAATTCACATCAGTTAATTAATATATAATAAACGCAGTAAATAAAAATTCGAAATCAAATTACGGTTGACAAATCTTTATTTTCAGATAAGAGAAACAAAATAAAAAAACGAATTTCAGTTCAACAACAAAAGAAAAAATAGCCGGTCGGAAAATTTTCAAAAAAAAATATATTCAACAATTTAATAATAAGCGGCGATACGGAAAGTTTCGAATACACAGTTTATTTGTTAAAATTTATTTACCTTAATAAATACAGCCCACACACAATCGGAATATGGAATCACAAAATTTTCACACTACGGTTTTTCGGTTTTTTTTTCGGAAGAACGTTTAACGGACAATGCTTAGAGCCGTAGAAGGAACTGATTCTTTTTCGACAGAGCCAGACGGAATGAAGTTCGGAGCGCGAATAAGAAGCCAACCAAAAATGAATTGTTTCCGAATTTATATCCAAAATTTTAGTTACATTCTTCGGTGTGGGAATTAAAACGTGAAATCTATCTAGTTTCGACAAAAACTTGTAAGTATACTAGACGGCTCTCGATTAAATTAAAATGTTGTATATACCGGGCGTCCTTTCAGTTGAAAAATTTAAATATCGGAAATGAATAAATTGTGTATGGTAGAAGTTGGATTTGCGTAATTCGGACTTATACTAAAATATACACCGGTAATAGCAAAAAAAATAAATCACTGCGGTAGTCGAAAGGGTTGTAAAGTAACGAGTTATATACACCCTAGTGGTAAAATAAAATATATTACGGGATAAATAAAAAAAATAAAAAAAATTAAACTTGCAAAAAGCAGAAAAAAAATAACTCGTTACACCTGTTGCGCATGATATTCCGCTCAGCGATATTCGATTATTATGTTCTTCCTGAATACATAGAAGTCTATTTAAAAAAATATCAGCATCACGTGTTTGATATTCCTTCTTTTCCAATAATCAATTTTCAGAAATGCAGCGTACCTTTTTATTGAAGGCGGATTTTTCCTAAATACCCCACGAAATCTTTTGGTTCAACAATCGATTCAAACTTAGCATACAATAACACAGTTTTTGGTTTTTCAGGTAAACTAAATCAGACCATTATAAAAATAAATTAACATCAGCCAGCCGTTTAAAAACTATTCAAATCGGAATTAATTTCTTTGACAGATCGTGTCAGTTTATTGATATTGTAAAAATTCCAAAACATACTTTAACATTGTCGCCTCTAGATGCCTACATAACAGCCTATCATTAAAAATCAAATAACTTACTCATATTCATCTAAACTTCAACAAATTATACATTTTCGGAAAGGAGTTCAGCTTTCAGATAGAATAAAAATATATAGGGTGTTTCACTGAAAAAATAGACGATATTTGCATTTTAAAAGTACCATTTTTTTAAAACACCCTGTATAAGATTTCACGAATTAAACAGTTATACTGAAAAAACTTTTTCATCGAAAACCGCACCTCCCTATCGTTTCTGAGTTACGAGATTTTTGCAATTAAAATTGGTCAGAAACTTCTGGGACAACCGGTATGGTTCGGAACCAAGTTGAGTATGGGTAGAGTAATCGGGACGGTAAGTAACACGGTTGCCTAAAAGAAAGAAAACGGAAAGAGAAGAAAAAACAACTCTAGTGTATCGTTTTTGTAAGAGAACGATAGCGAAACTCCAAGAGAATGACGCGGTTGCCTAAAGTAAGGAAGAAAACGAAAACGGAAATAATGAAAATAATGGTCAACTAAAACTAAATTGTACCGTTTTTTAGGAGAACGATAGCGCCAGACGGAATGAAGTTCGGAGCGCGAATAAGAAGCCAACCAAAAATGAATTGTTTCCGAATTTATATCCAAAATTTTAGTTACATTCTTCGGTGTGGGAATTAAAACGTGAAATCTATCTAGTTTCGACAAAAACTTGTAAGTATACTAGACGGCTCTCGATTAAATTAAAATGTTGTATATACCGGGCGTCCTTTCAGTTGAAAAATTTAAATATCGGAAATGAATAAATTGTGTATGGTAGAAGTTGGATTTGCGTAATTCGGACTTATACTAAAATATACACCGGTAATAGCAAAAAAAATAAATCACTGCGGTAGTCGAAAGGGTTGTAAAGTAACGAGTTATATACACCCTAGTGGTAAAATAAAATATATTACGGGATAAATAAAAAAAATAAAAAAAATTAAACTTGCAAAAAGCAGAAAAAAAATAACTCGTTACACACCCCCTTTACTTCGGTAAAAAAAAATGAATGAGCGAAAGTGCAACTTTCGGACATTACATTTTTTTTTTAAACAACAACTTACACCTAATAATAAAAAAGGTGAGAAAACAAAACGGTGATCCAGGGTGTAGCGTCTCACAGCCTGGAACGTCGGCGTAGGGTCACTTGGTGTGGATGGGGCGGTCCTCTTCCACGGGACGCCTGTCTTCGGTATGACCTGGAACAGCGTCCGGCTGTTTCCAGAGCGGGGTGGGGTCGTTCGGTGCCGATGCTACACTGGATGGAAGCATCCTGCATTCGTCGGGGTTCGTCGCTACGGGAGACCAGGTGCGCTTGTACTGCCACCGATCGGGTACGGGGGCCGCGTCGATCACACGGGCATTCTCGGGACATCCGTCCCACTTGTCCACATCGGGAACAAAACAGAATAGACGGCCTGCTGCAGTTCTCTCGGCGGTGTCCGGAGATTCCACATCTCCAACAGAGATCATCCGTCAGGGTGATGAACCTGCCGGCTACAATTCGTTGTCGTGGCAGGTGGGTCTCTGGCGGTTTTTGCTGTGACGGTTTGTACTGTTGACATCGCAGACACCTCTTTACGTACTTGGTGATGTCCCTGAACATTCCTGGCCAATAGTACACTTTTGCAATCCGGGTGATGGTTTTAGCAATTCCCAGATGACCAGCATTCGGATTATCATGGTTTTCTTGCAACACCCGGATTCGGTCGGGCTTTGCTATACACAGTTTCCATGGATCGGACATTTCTGGCTCTCGGAAATCATTGATATCCCAGAAATGACGGTATAGACGGTCTTCTTTTATGCAGTAGTCCGGAAACTTCTCTGGATCCTTCAGGACCTCTTCCTTCCTGTTCCGGTACCACGAACATTCGGCGGTTACATCGGTCAAACAGATTGCGGACGGTGAATCGGTCTCGGCCGTCATTGGTAGCGGATTTCTGGACAAAGCGTCGGCCACACGATTTAGAGCACCTTTACGGTACTGTATCTCGAAATCATACTGTTGTAGAAAAATACTCCACCTGGCTAAACGTCCGGACGGACTAGATATGGAATGCAGCCATCTAAGAGATTGATGATCGGTAACAACCGTGAAATGGTAGCCCTCTAAATAAGGACGCATCTTTTCAATCCCCCAAACAATGGCAAGACATTCTTTTTCGGTTACGGAGTAATTTTTCTCGGTAGGACTCAGGGTGCGACTTGCATACGCTACCACGTGTTCATAACCATCCTTCTGCTGGGTAAGGGCTATTCCCAAACCATATTCGGAGGCATCGGTCTGCAGAGTGAACGGTACGGTAAAATCAGGACAGCTCAAAACGGGTGCTTCCGACAGACAGGTTTTAATCTTAGTGAAAGCAGCTTCTTGTTCTCCAGCCCATTTCCATCGCTGAGACTTACGGAGTAACTTTGTTAACGGAGCCACCTTTTGTGAAAATGATGGCACAAATCTCCTATACCAGGATGCAACTCCCAAAAACCTTCTCAGCTCTCGGAGATTTCTCGGTGCTGTTTTACTATCTCCCAACTCTACGAGAGACGATGAACAGACTTCGGTAACAGATTGCTCCTTGTCAACCCCTAACACCAGGGAAGACTCAGAGACTTCGGAAACAGATTGCTCCTTGTCCACCCCTAACACCAGGGAAGACGCAGAGACTTCGGAAACAGACTGCTCCTTATCAACCCCTAACAACACAGGGGAAGACTCAGAGACTTCGGAAACAGATTGCTCTTTGTCAACCCCTAACACCAGGGAAGACGCAGAGACTTCGGAAACAGATTGCTCCTTATCAACCCCTAACAACACCGGGGAAGACGCAGAGACTTCGGAACTAGTTTGCTCCTTGTCCACCCCTAACACCAGGGAAGACTCAGAGACTTCGGAAATAGATTGCTCCTTATCAACCCCTAACAACACCGGGGAAGACGCAGAGACTTCGGAAACGGTTTGCTCCTTGTCAACCCCTAACACCAGGGAAGATTCAGAGACTTCAGAAACGGTTTGCTCCTTGTCAACCCCTAACTCCAGGGAAGACGCAGAGACTTCGGAACAAATTCGCTCCTTGTCGACCCCTAACTCCAGGGAGGACGCAGAGACTTCGGAAACAGGTTGCTCCTTGTCAACCCCTAACACCAGGGAAGACGCAGAGACTTCGGAACGAATTTGCTCCTTGTCGACCCCTAACTCCAGGGAAGACGCAGAGACTTCGGAACAAGACAGATTTACAGAACGGCGGTTTTTCCTAAGACGGTGGGGGGTTTCTTCTCTACAGATTATCGGTACAGCAGAATTGACTTCTTTCATAGGCCTGTTCACGGCCTCCAATATTCCAACAGGACTGGCCAATTGTGAACGCCTCACTAACTCATCATTCACGTATATTTCTCCGGTTCCTAACTCCAGCCGGAAATTATACTTTCGGAGGACATCATGTCCTAATACAATGTCGGTTATTAGACCAGGGAAATGCTCCAACGAACCCTCCATTGTGACGTCATTGATTTTCCATTTCAGCTCATATATGTCGGTGATGGAGACTAGATTTCCATTAGCTAAACGGGCCTTCGTAGCTTGACGAGAGGTAGTTTGCTTTCTTTGGGAAAAAGTCTTAGCTACTTGATCACCAATATACGACTTTGCTGCTCCGGTATCCAATAATGCTCTAAACATATGATTTCCTATTTCAACGTCTATGTGCGGTCGGGGGTCGTTCATTTCTGCTGGCGGTTCGGTGTGAGAGGCAAAGATTTGCGGAAGCTGTGTCGGCCTCTCTTCGGTACAGCTTCGGTTTAGTTTTCCTGCCTCCTGCAGGAACAGTCTCGTGAAAATACTCCTTCTTTCTGGCAACGAGAACAGAATATTTTCGGCGGGTTTTGACAGTTATTCCTATAATGTCCAGACTCACCACAACGGAAACAGATGAGTTGACGGGAAGATTGTCCTGAAGGTTGCTGGGTAGTATCCGGCGGCGGACGGCGAAGAGTATCGGTCGATGACGGTTGACGGGGACCGGCGACGGGTTCTCTGGATGGCCCAGGCATCGAGTTGCGGGAAGGTCCATATCTCGGCGAACTCATTGGCTGCGGACGGGGATTTGGTCCCCTGTTCGGTCCAGTGTGGTTGGGTACAGACTGGAGTTCCTTCCTGAGGAGCTCATATTCCCTGACCACCTGACAAAAGGAGGAAAAATCGTCAAAGTCCCCTTTTCGGACTTGCAGACGGTATTCCGGCAACAGGTTGCGGTACAGCCACGCCAACTGTTGTTCGGGAGTTAGCTTACCATGGCGTCGCATCAGAGTTTGTAGCTCGGTTATGTATGTTGCGGCGGACTCATTTCTTCTCTGCAGACGACGGCCTATCTCAGCTTCCAAGTCGTCTTCGTAATTAACGGGGTAGAAGAAAATACGGAAATCTGTTTCAAATTCCTCCCAGGTAGAGTATCTGCTGCGGTTATTCCGGTACCAAAGAGCGGGCTCACCGGACAGTAATTCGGGTAACACCGGAAGCAGATTGTCTTTCTGGACATTCCTTGCGGTACAGATTTCTTCGATTCTTTCGATGAAGGCGGCCGGGTCTCCTCGGTTTCCGAAGCACACTTTCCAGTCGTGTACATTTAGCGGAGGGTTGGCCATAACGGTCGAATATTCCTCTTGGTCTATGGCGGATCGCGGAGCAATATTTCTTCTTCTCAAAATAAAAAAGCAACAAAGGCGGAAAAAAACAGAAAAATCTAGCACCGGCAAAACGGTCGCTATTGAAATTTACAATACGGAAAAAAAATAGTATATTATACTAAAATAACGGTCCCTGTTCAAATCAACAATGGGCAAAAAAAACCCGTAAAACAGTATAAACGGTCCAGCAACAATACGCTAAAAAAAATATCCACAGCTGTATTTCAGTTCCTGCTATAATCAGGTCTCTTTAACAATACGGTAAAATAACGGAAACGGAATAACGGTTCCAGCTCTAACAAATAATCAACTCTCTGCAATAATACGGTAAACAAAAAAACAGTCAACACAGACTTAACCGGTCCAAGCACAAATAAACGCTAAAAAAAATGGAAAACGGTATTAAACTGATCTTACAGTAATCAACAATTGGGTCCCTGCTCTAACAAAAAAAATACGGCAGAAAATAGTCAAAACAGACTTAAACGGTCTAAGCACAAATAAACTCTAAAAAAAATGGAAAACGGTATTAAACTGATTCTACTGTTATCAACAATTAGGTCCCTGCTCGGGCGCCATTTTGTAACGTGCCTCCCTTCTTACACGTGGCTCCTGCCACAAGAACACGTCACTATGGACACCCTTGATGCAAAATTCGGGTTTTTAAATCTCGGGCGCCAGATTATTAACGTGGTTTGCTCCACGGCCCCTTGACCCTTAGCGTCAAGAGTTCCAGATAGCCTCAGATGGAGGTTACGGAAAATTCCAGGGGTCTTGTTGAATTAAATTTAACTAACTAGTGAAAATCCGGAAAAGCCAAATCTTGGTTCTCCAATCAATAAATTGCGGTTAAAAATGAAAATAATAGAAATTCAAAACTTTGATCTATTAATACTCTGTGGTCTATTTTACGAATAATTATTTTTAGTGACAAACAAATTAACCGGGAAAAGAAAATGAGGTATGTTATATATTATATATATTATTATATATATTACCTATATCTGGGATTTTAACGGACTTAACGGTCAGGTTATCAAATACGGTTCAGATCTACCGGGTTTAACGGGGTCCCTAATGCACGATTTAGATCTGCCGGGTAATCAGACAAATTGTGGCTAAGCCTCTTCCAAGTCTGATTAACCCTTGAATCCAAATGAAACCGGCAACTATTATTCCGACGGGGAAAAAATATATATAAATAATGATTCTACGAAACGGGAAAAGAACGATTTAGATCTGCCGGGAAATCAAACAAATTGTGGCTAAGCCTCTTCCAAGTCTGATTAACCCTTGAATCTATTAAAGCCGGTAACTATTATTCAAAAAAATAAAATTTAAGAACGAGTTAGATCTGCCGGGAAATCAAACAAATTGTGGCTAAGCCTCTTCCAAGTCTGATTAACCCTTGAATCTAACTAAAGCCGGTAACTATTATTCCGACGGGGAGAAAAAAATATAAATAATGATTCTACGGAACGGGAAAAGAACGATTTAGATCTGCCGGGAAATCAAACAAATTGTGGCTAAGCCTCTTCCAAGTCTGATTAACCCTTGAATCTACTAAAGCCGGTAACTATTATTCCAAAAAAATAAAATTTAAGAACGAATTAGATCTGCCGGGAAATCAAACAAATTGTGGCTAAGCCTCTTCCAAGTCTGATTAACCCTTGAATCTAACTAAAGCCGGTAACAATTAAAAAAAATATTTTCCCAGAGTTAAACGGTACCCAACTATCGACACACAGAGTAAAAATATTCGTACTAGCATAAACTTTAAAATATTATACCTAATCCACTTGGATATCAATTTAATTTAAAACTACTGACAACCAAAAGCATAAAATAATTCGAGAATCCACTAATAATTCACATCAGTTAATTAATATATAATAAACGCAGTAAATAAAAATTCGAAATCAAATTACGGTTGACAAATCTTTATTTTCAGATAAGAGAAACAAAATAAAAAAACGAATTTCAGTTCAACAACAAAAGAAAAAATAGCCGGTCGGAAAATTTTCAAAAAAAAATATATTCAACAATTTAATAATAAGCGGCGATACGGAAAGTTTCGAATACACAGTTTATTTGTTAAAATTTATTTACCTTAATAAATACAGCCCACACACAATCGGAATATGGAATCACAAAATTTTCACACTACGGTTTTTCGGTTTTTTTTTCGGAAGAACGTTTAACGGACAATGCTTAGAGCCGTAGAAGGAACTGATTCTTTTTCGACAGAGCCAGACGGAATGAAGTTCGGAGCGCGAATAAGAAGCCAACCAAAAATGAATTGTTTCCGAATTTATATCCAAAATTTTAGTTACATTCTTCGGTGTGGGAATTAAAACGTGAAATCTATCTAGTTTCGACAAAAACTTGTAAGTATACTAGACGGCTCTCGATTAAATTAAAATGTTGTATATACCGGGCGTCCTTTCAGTTGAAAAATTTAAATATCGGAAATGAATAAATTGTGTATGGTAGAAGTTGGATTTGCGTAATTCGGACTTATACTAAAATATACACCGGTAATAGCAAAAAAAATAAATCACTGCGGTAGTCGAAAGGGTTGTAAAGTAACGAGTTATATACACCCTAGTGGTAAAATAAAATATATTACGGGATAAATAAAAAAAATAAAAAAAATTAAACTTGCAAAAAGCAGAAAAAAAATAACTCGTTACACCTGTTGCGCATGATATTCCGCTCAGCGATATTCGATTATTATGTTCTTCCTGAATACATAGAAGTCTATTTAAAAAAATATCAGCATCACGTGTTTGATATTCCTTCTTTTCCAATAATCAATTTTCAGAAATGCAGCGTACCTTTTTATTGAAGGCGGATTTTTCCTAAATACCCCACGAAATCTTTTGGTTCAACAATCGATTCAAACTTAGCATACAATAACACAGTTTTTGGTTTTTCAGGTAAACTAAATCAGACCATTATAAAAATAAATTAACATCAGCCAGCCGTTTAAAAACTATTCAAATCGGAATTAATTTCTTTGACAGATCGTGTCAGTTTATTGATATTGTAAAAATTCCAAAACATACTTTAACATTGTCGCCTCTAGATGCCTACATAACAGCCTATCATTAAAAATCAAATAACTTACTCATATTCATCTAAACTTCAACAAATTATACATTTTCGGAAAGGAGTTCAGCTTTCAGATAGAATAAAAATATATAGGGTGTTTCACTGAAAAAATAGACGATATTTGCATTTTAAAAGTACCATTTTTTTAAAACACCCTGTATAAGATTTCACGAATTAAACAGTTATACTGAAAAAACTTTTTCATCGAAAACCGCACCTCCCTATCGTTTCTGAGTTACGAGATTTTTGCAATTAAAATTGGTCAGAAACTTCTGGGACAACCGGTATGGTTCGGAACCAAGTTGAGTATGGGTAGAGTAATCGGGACGGTAAGTAACACGGTTGCCTAAAAGAAAGAAAACGGAAAGAGAAGAAAAAACAACTCTAGTGTATCGTTTTTGTAAGAGAACGATAGCGAAACTCCAAGAGAATGACGCGGTTGCCTAAAGTAAGGAAGAAAACGAAAACGGAAATAATGAAAATAATGGTCAACTAAAACTAAATTGTACCGTTTTTTAGGAGAACGATAGCGAAACTCCAAGAGAATGGCTCGGTTGCCTAAAGTAAGAAAGAGAACGAAAACGGAAGTAATAATAAACTAAAAACTCCGTTGTATCGTTTTTTAGGAGAACGATAGCTCCAACAGAATGAAACGATTTCTGAAGTAAGTGACTCGACGTTAGTTATAAAAAGCAAAATTACCATTTATTTGTTTGAGAAACGGTAAAAAAAACTCGAGGTAGCAAAAAGTTAGGTACTTGACAACAGGAGCCAAAAATTTGAATGACATAAAGTCCATTTCGAACAGAATGAATGAAATGCGGGATAGGAAAAGGAATTAGTGGGCAATAGGGTTACACTAAATTGACTGTGTCAAAATTATTGTCTTGTTCATTGTCTAAGTCATCTGGAAGGTTTTCGTCAACGTCAATAAATTGGTTTTTCAGATCTGAAACATGCCAATTTCCAAGATCATTACCTGAAAGGTCTCTGAGATTATAAACAAGTCTAGAAATTACTTTATGGACAGTACATGGAATAAATTTAGGGCCAAATTTTGCTGCAAAGTTATCATTTTTGGATGAAAGTACATAATTCTTTTTCCATAGGCGGTCACCGACATGATATTCTACATCTCTTTTTCGTAAATTATAATACTTTGTATTTCTGTCATGGGCATGCTTGAGTTTTTTGGGTACATCAATAAAAAGTTCGGGAGGGTTTGTAGGACGTCAATGAGTTGTAATTTGTCTGCATTATTGATTAAATTGTTAGCATTTTCGGAAATTGCACCATAAAAATCTCCACTTAACGGTGCGTTTCTGGCAAAATTCAAGAAAGCGGGAGAGTAACTTGTAACGTCATGCTTTGCGGTTCTTATTGCTTGCGCAACTTTATGCAATGATGCATCCCAATTTTTGTGAGAGGAATTGTCATAAATGTAACAACGTAAGTCAGTAACTATAGTTTTGTTTGTCCGTTCTGTATGGTTAGCTTGTGGGTGATAACGTGCATTGTAGAAAATTTTTTGTACTTTATATTGATCCATCAAATTTTTGAAGAGAGAAGAGGTAAAGACTATGCCATTATCGACGGAAAATATTTGTGGGACTCCAAAAATAAGAAAAACTTGATTTTCGATCAATTTGACAATATCAGCAGCTGTGGCATTCTGCATGGGGTGGACGAGACAAAATTTAGTAAACCAGTCTGTTATAACGAGAACAAATCTATTGCCATTTTTGGATCTGGGGTATGGACCTATTAAATCAGCTGAGATCCATTGCCAAGGGAAATTAATGTATTTATATTGGCCCATTATACCAGCTTTAGGTAAATTTTGGGTTTTGCAGGAAGAGCAAACGGAACATTTATTGATATAACGAGATACAGTGCTTCTAAGTTTTGGCCAATAGTAGATTTCAGAAATTCGAGCGATGGTTTTGGAAATGCCGAGATGTGCGCTAGTTTGATCGTCATGAAAAGTATTTAGGACATCAATCCTGTTTGGGGTAGGGACTACAATTTTCCAATTGGATAAATTACTGGATATTGGGTTTGGGGAGAAGACATGTTTGTAGAGGACATTATTTTCTACTTTGAAAGTGGTGAATGACTCGGGATTATTATTGACTTAATCAATCATAGCGGTATACAAAGTATCTGGCTTGAAGGTAGTGACATCAATCACTGAAATATCTGGAAATGAACGGGGAAGTGCATCACTGACAACCATAGTGGTTCCTTTTCTATGTTTGATTTCAAAATCAAACTGCGATAGTCTGAGGGAAAGACGAGCTAAACGTCCAGAGGGCTTAGAAAGTTTTGATAGATACTGTAAGGATGAATGGCCAGTTTCTAGTGTGAAATGAGTTCCTTCCACATAACCTCTAAATTTTTCTACACCAAAAATTACACCTAAAAGTTCTTTTTCAGTGGTACTGTACTTTCTTTCGGTTTTGTTCAATGTACGGCTTGCATAAGCTATAGGATGTTCGATACCATCACATTGTTGATATAAGATTTCACTAAGTCCGGTGTCACTAGCGTCAGTCTGTATAATGAATTCTTTCGAAAAGTCAAGGCTTGCAAGAATGGGGCTAGAAGTAAGAGAGAAATCTTTGATGAATCGGCGATACCAGCCAATTAAGTCAATAAGTCTTTTGACTTCGGTAGTGTTTTTGGGAGCAGGGTAGTTAAGGATAGCGGAAACTTTATCTTCATCTGTTCGAAGACCAGCTTTGTCGACTACAAAACCAAGGAATTTAAGGGAATCTCGACAGAATTCACATTTTTGGAAATTTACAGTAAGATTTGCTTCTTTAAGACGAAGATATAACTTATTAAGTATCTCTAAATGAAGTTCGAAGGTAGGTAATGATGTCATCCAAATAACAAAAACAATAGGGCCTTAAAGAAGGGTCTATAACAATGTCCATTAGACGTGCCATTGTTTTGGGGGGAGTTAATTAGACGATAAGGAGTGGTCGTGAATTCAAATAAACCTAAGCCATAGACAGCGAAAGCAGTTTTGGGACGAGAAGATTCAGTAAGGGGTATTTGTAGAAAGGAGGTAAGAAATTTAGTGTCTCGGAGTTTGCTAAGAATGACGTCTACTTGAGCCGTGGGATAGGAATCAGGAGTGGTTACTTTATTTAGCTTTCGGCCATCGAAGCAGACGCGGCATTCTCCAGACTTTTTTGGGACTACCCAAGGGGGTGAACACCAAGAGGAGTTCGAAGGTTGTATGACATTTAATCGAAGCATCTCGTCGACTTCTTTTACTAAAAGTCCTTGCATAACTGGGGATGGAGGATATCGACCATGCGGAAGAAGAGTGTTACAACTTAAAAAACATGATTTTACAGAAGAGCTGTTTCTAGTTTTTAGAATAACAATATGCTCTATTACTTGAACACTCGTTAGGATTCGGACTCAATATTTTGTACATACATAGCTTTTAATATTTACCTCAAACTGTATGTAGTACAAAATTTCAGAAAATTGCAGTCTCCACAAAAAAAAGTTGTAACTTTCTTGACCATAATTACATTTTCATGTTATGGCTTGTAACAAAAAATCTTTTTGTTCTAGTTTCACAAAAATTGTTTTTATCTTTATGATTGTTATATTTATTCGTCAATATGAATCCAACAATTGAAAGCATTAACATTGTAGAAATTCATACCTGTAAATAGTATTGAAAATACAACATGTATCTCCCTTCTACAGAAAAAAGATTATAATTCTTACTTGAACCCTGTTCATTTTTATTGGTAATAAACAACATAACTAGTTCTTAGAATACAAATTAAAATAAATTTTTCTGGCAAATGATCACATAACTAAATAAGGGAGAAAACATCATGCATATAACATTCTTCAGAGTATGTAACGTACAATCATTATTTACCTAAAGGTTTTTGAAAAAATCTAAATAGTAATGAGGAACACATTTTTTTTCTCAACCAACTCCAATAGCCCTTTTTTGCCTCTGATATTGCCGGTTTATTCACAAAAGCGGGGTACAAACTTATTTTATCAAATTGAATGTTTTTTATGTGATTTATAATAGAATGAATTGGCATAACAAGTTGGGCAGGGCAAAACTTTTTGTAGGTCATAAACCATAACTTTTGCATCATCAGCGCTATGCTGTTTGTCGTTGTCTTTTTCTTCTCGACTGAGAACTTTTTCTCGTAAATGTTCTTGGTGCTTTTCTTCGAGTTTACCGTTTTCTTCTTCTGAACCATTTTGATACTCTAAGCATGACTCTCATTAATCTTTCTTCGGGACGTGAAAAGACAGATTATATTCCTCGTTGAAAATTTTGCTATATAGTTGGTAATTCCCATATTCGATTTTCTTTTTTTCACACAATTTTAAATAGTCTATATGAAGATCCGCTAATGTTTTTCCGCCTTCTATAAATTGCCGTGTAGTATTTGCTCTACAATAGTGAGCTTCGATTCTTGGAATTGAATCTATGTGTAGTCTTATTTTTATTTTTATTTCTTCGCTTACTTTTTTGTGATTTCCATGTTTTCCTCTTCTATCAATGTCAATGACTGTTCCAGTTTCACAAATATTTTGTTTCTTGAGCACAGTTTGAATAGTTCTATTGTTAATTGCTAAGGTCGTCATAAAAAATTGTTTGCACACTCTTATTTTTTTGCCTGTGATGATGAAGAAGAATGCATTATTTGGGTTTCTTGGATTAGCAACATTACTGTATTTATATTTGGGACAAATTTTTGACATATTTGATGCAATATATTCTCTTTGTTTTCCTATGTCACCAAGCTTATAAAACTCTGCAAAAATTGTTTCACGCTGTTCGGAAGAAATCTTCTCACGGCATTTAATTCTACATTTTTCTCCACATGGTGGTAGAATTGATTTCTTTTGACGTTCTTTCTTGATTCGTACCGTATCATCTCTATGTTTATGAACTTGAGTATAAACGTATGATTCTCCTGTATTTCTTAAATGTTTTGCGAGATTTTTTTGCCACAGTTCTGGTCTCTTCTTCCTTTTTCTACTATCTTTGTTATTTTGTGTTTGGATCAATATTTTTCTTTTTTTCTTTAGTGTAATCATTTTCAAGTCATCTTTGTCTGGTTCGTCCCAAGAATTGGACGATTCGGATATTTGATACAAAGGATCTTGTACACTATCATCGGATCCATATGGGTCATTCTGTAGGTTTTCGTCGGATCCACCTTTAAACAGAAAAATGGACACTCAACGCAAATTATATCTGAAGATAATTATAATATTACCTTCATTAACATTACAAACTACGGCAGCTTTTCCTGAAGGTTCTGCCTTTGTCTCTGACGACGCAGATGAGGACGAGCAATCCCCGGAGCTATCTGAGCACGAACATGAAGATGATCTAGATGATAAACTGGTCGAGGACGTAGGTGGAAGATGTTTATCTAGAACATTGTCGCATACAGATTTAATGTCCTTATACAATTATTAACATGTCGTGACTCAAAGAGTAAGATATTTACCTCTAACTTCTATTTCGTCGCACTCTACCTTACTTACTATTCCTCCATTGTTATTTAGTGGCGTCTCTATAATATCTGAAAATAATATAACAGTCTTAGCATTATTGCTTATAAAAACCTAGTTCATAATATCTTGAGTGGGAATATTGTTTTCTTCGTTTACTGGGGATTCAGAAATCCTTGTGAAACCAGTGGAACAAGAACTTTTTTTCAAGTGATCAGAAAAACTGTAGACAAAGGGAGTGATAGCTTCACCATTTTCGGAGTGAGGAATATTAGGTGTATGGTACGGAGTGTCATCAATTTCAGTTGAGTTTTCCTTAGCCCTCCGGAAATCATCAAGACTTTTATCCCCCGTTAGGCATTGAGGAAAATTAGGCAATAGGGTAATATTGCTTATAGAATTGTGGTCCTCCACGGGACCGACACCAATATTTAACATGTGCAAAATGCGTGCTCTTCGTCCAGATTTTGGCATTTTTACCGCCTTAACTATAAAAAATTACAACTGAAATTTACATAAGCAGTTGAAAATATCAGCCACTCTCAAAAAATATTGAGCATATCGAAAATATTGATCTAATTATCGCTCTAATAAAAAAAATACATTACAACAGAATTATTGTGTGCTTCATCTCAAAAATTTGTCGAATTAATCTACTCAATATAGATATTATGTTTCAAGATAGAACATAATTTTTTCTAAATTTATGTGCAAAACTGTTATTAGTCAAAATGATACTTTATTTTACATGAAATCATCAATAGTGAGCATTTTTATTATGAACAAAATAGTTACAATAATGAATAAAGCGTTATTGACTATAAAATCGATAAAATATTAAACTCACCTTATTATACAAGAGTTTTAAATAAAGATACAACAGTTTTATGTGAGAATCGTCACTGCACAGAATGTTTCAATTCGAAATGAAACAATATTCTTGAGACGCAACGACACTATCACAAGAAAAGTTTGTGATAAACTAAATTGTTGCGCTGTTGCACAATTACACTACTGGAATTCGCGGGAATCGCCGTGTTACATGTCGCCATCCTTCGGGCAAAATTTGAACTGGAGATATAACATTTTTTCTCATAATACTAGTCCATTTTCTAAGTTGATTCCTGTCGGAATCTCAAAAATAGAAAATTTTGAGTTTCAACACTTTTCTTCCGCATGGTCGATGGCGTTGTGCAATCGGTTTTGCATCACCAGTGTCGATATCATGTTCGACAAAATTCGTTCGGCCAATTCGGTCAGGAGGGGCAAGAAAAGAGAATAAGCTTACAGTTTGCTCAAGTTTGTTTTTTTCTTCAATAGAGAGAGTAGAAGCAGATCGTATTGTGTTAATAACACAAGTGGAAGATAATAATGAGTATGACAAGTCATGAAAACTCATGTCTATTTTGAATAAGCTCAAAAAGTCCATTCCCAAGATAAGGTTATGAGTTATTGACGGTATTATCAAGATTTTGATTGTCTTTGTAATGTCATTCACTGTCATTGGTGCGGAAATATAGCCCATATATTGTTGAGGTACACCGTCAGCGGTGGTAATATTTAAACAAGAGTCATATTGTATAGGTAAATGTAAAGAATGCAACAAAGAGAAACCCTGATTTCCAAGAACAGTAGAGTTACTGCCTGTATCCACCATAGGTAAAACGGGTAAGTCTAAAATTTTCAGGGTAAGGTAAGGTCTGTTATCATTAGGTTTTTTTGCAAATAAGGGACAAGCATTACTGGAGATTGAAACAGTGCTTGGCTGTATTGAAGGTAAGGCAACTGGCATGTCACAGACAGGTACGGGAGTTGTATTGTCAGTAATCGAGAAGTTTTTGTCATTATCTTTAGTTTTCTGGATGTCGCTAGTGTTCGGTACGGTATTTGTAATTCGTTGGATAGGTGAAGGTAATGGTTTGTCTGTATTTTTAAAATGATTGGACGCTAGGGAACTTCTAACAAAGGTAAGATAATTTTGCCATTCAGCAGCAGAAGTTGAAAACGTTAGTTTTGGTTTGTTGGGGGGGTTGTGATTGTTTGAAGATCTGTTTGGAGGTCTGTTCTGTCTTCTGGGTTTTTTTGGCTGGTATGTAGTTGATTGTGCTTGACTGGACACAGTGGCCAGATTCGGTGGACCAGTCTGTCTCGAGTCTTTTTGAATGCATTTACGACATTTTGGTTTTCTAGTGTTTTTTGCACCACAACCGTAGCAAAAGATAGATTTGGGCGAGAAACATTGGAAGTATGAGTGATCAGTTTTGTCACAATTCCAACAAACCAAGGAAGTTGATGCTGAAACGTTTGCGGGAGTTCTTTGTCTTTGATTCGACGAGGAGGAAACATAAGAGCACGATAAATCTGGTTCGAGCAATGTAGGACAGGGGTGCTCATACTTACAGTGCCGTCGATCTACCACAAAATGTTTAGGTGAGAAGCGATCGACCAACTTAATGTTACTAGGAGATGACAGGGGATTGGGTGGATAGACTCAGAGTCTCAAGAAATAGGGAGGTGGTAATAGAGGCAAAGAAGGGGGTTGAGGTGAGGGGAATTCTGGGGGAGGTAGGAAGGGTAACAGGAGCTAGGGTGGTCGAAGCGGGGAGGGGAACAAAAACCATTAAAATGGTAGGGATAGAACCGTGGATGGAAGATGAAAAGGTGAGGGGGAAAATAGAGAATTTTATTGGGAAAGGGACAACGGTGATTAAAGTGGTAAGGGAGAGGATCGGGATGAAAATGGCGGTGGTGAGGGCGGAATGGGAAAAAGCGGTAGCCTTTTTGAAAAAAAAGGAGATTAGATTGGGGTGGAACAGGGTAAATATTATAGAGGGTAGAGAGGATGACAGATGCTTTGGATGTGGGATAAAGGGCCATAAAGTAACAGGGTGTAAGGTGAAGGTAGTCAAGGAGAGGAGTAAGTGTTGGCTTTGTAAGAGCGAGGATCACATGGCGAGAGACTGTCGGCAGGCTTTCCTTTGTAGGGTATGTGGGGAAAGGGGACACAGGCCAGGGGAGATAGAATGTAGTAGGGGAAGGGAAGAAGTAGAAGGAGACGATGGAAAAGGTGAAGGAAAAAATGGGAGGGACCCTCTGGACCCCTCAGAGGGGACGAGTCTGGTCAAATAGGAGGAAGGGGACAGCATTGCGCGGGAAGGAGGAATGTAGGGGATGTATGGACAGTGTTACAGATAAATTTAGGGAAATGCAGGATAGCGCATGATATATTGGATGAAGTGATTTTTAGGAGGGAAGTGGATGTAGTGTGTGGATCCGAGGTGAATGCTAGATATGTGGGGAAGCAGGGATGGATTATGGACGATACAGGAGAAGCAGGAATAAGAGTGGTGGGGGATGGATTGAGGGCGGATGAAGTGAGGAAGGGAAATGGATGGGTGGTAGTGCGAATGGGAGACATGGTGGTGTATAGTGTGTATATAAGCCCAAATGTCAGCCTGGAAGAATATGAGAGGAGCATGACAGGATTAGAGGACGATCTGAGGGTGTCAAAAGGAAAAAGGAGGATCATAAGGAGAATGGTGGCAGGGGACTTCAATGCGAAGAATACTATATGGGGGGGGGGGGGAAGAAAACGGACAGGAGAGGGGAGATCCTTGAGGAAGTGTTAACATCCAACGGGTTGGTGGTGCTGAATGATGGACTATTGCCCACCTTCGTGAGGGGTGACGGGGGTTCATCATTCATTGATATAACAGCATGTGATGAATGGCTGTGGGAAAGAGTGTTGTTGGGGGGTGCTGGAGGATGAGGAAAGCTTGAGCTTACATAGGTATGTGGAGACGGATATAAGGAAAGAGAGAAGGGATTTAGTGGAAGAGTGGGAATGGAAGTGGACGAAAGCCGAGGCAGAGAGAATGAGGAAGAAAGTAAGAGAAGAGATAGGAAGGGGACTTGGACATGATGCAGATGAATTGTACAATGTGATACAGGGCTGCAAAAGAGAGGGAAAGAGGGGCAATAGGCGTGAGCGGAGGGCCAATTACTGGTGAAATGAGGAAATAGAGGAGCTGTGGAGGGAGTGTAAGAAAGAACGAAGACGGATGCTGAGAGGAAGAGGAAGGATAGAGGGAAGAGGGAGATATAAAGAGAAGAAGAAGGAACTGGAGCGTAGAGTGGAGAGGGAAAAAAGAGGGAAGTGGGAAGAGTTACTGAGGGAATTGGAAAACAATCCATGGGGAAAGGCGTATGAGATAGCGGTGAAGAGGATGGGTGGAAATAGAAACGAGGTTCTAGAGGAGGATTGGGAGAAGGAGATTATAGAGAAATTGTTCAAAGGGGGAGAAGGAGGAGTGGGTGGCAGAATTCAGGAAATCCAAGATACAAGGGGGGTAGTGAAAATGAGGGGGATAAGGCCGGTAGAGAAGTGGGAGGTAGAAGATTGGGGGAGAAATATTAAAGTGAGAAAAGCCCCAGGGATAGATGGCCTGAGGGGTGATATGGTGAAGAGGCTGTTGGATGACAATAGGGAGTACTTCTGGGAACTATTCAACAGGGTGCTGAGGGAGGAGGAGTTCCCGGAAGGATGGAAGGTAGCCAGGGTGATACTGATGAAGAAGGCGGGTAGAGAGGGGAAGCGGGCGGGGGACTATAGGCCTATCAGCCTGCTGTGTGGTATGGGTAAATTGATGGAGGGGATAATAAGGGATAGGATTGAGGAGGAAGTTGGTAGGAATGGGGGTTTTAGGGTAAACCAACATGGGTTCACGAAGGGGAAATCTTGCATCTCGGCACTGAGCAAGGTGATGGGTTTGGTGGAAAGAGCTAGGGAGGGCAGCTGGAGGAAGAAGAAATTGGCCCTACTCGTGTTCTTCGACGTCGGGAACGCGTTCAACAGTGTCAGCAAACGGGCAGTGTTGAGCGCGTTGCTGAGGCTTGGAGTGGAGCAGGGGTTGGTTAACCTGGTGGAGGACTACCTGACGGGGCGTGTGATTGTAGACTCCAGAGGGAGGAGATATGAGATGGAGGCTGGAGTGCCTCAGGGCTCGGTTCTTGGACCGACGCTCTGGAAGTGTGTGTTTGATGAGGTTTGTGGGATAGTATGTGAAGAGGGATGTGAGATTACGGTGTATGCGGATGATGTGTGTCTGGTATGTACGGCAAAGGGAGAGGCGGAGAGAATGTGCAGGAAGATTGTGGAGAAGATAGAGCGGTGCGGACTGGAAGTGGCGGAAGAGAAGACGGTGGGGTTGCTAGTGAAGGGACGGAGCAGGGCAAGGGAAGTGGGGGTGATGGTTAAGGGAAGGATAATTCGCATGGAGGAGTCTGTGAAATACCTAGGGGTGTGGTTGGATAGCCAATTATCCTTCAAAACCCATATGGTAAAGGCGGCAGAGAAGGGTAAAGTGAGGGCAGCATGGCTGGGGAGATTGATGTGTAATGTGAAAGGGCCGGGAGAGTGGAAGAGGAGGGTAATTGGTAGGACGGTAGAGCAGAGTATGCTGTACGGTGCGGAGGTGTGGGGTGAAAGAGCGGGGGTGAATGCGAGGGTTAGGCCACTTCTGCGGGTGCAGAGAGGGATACTGCTGAGGGTGGTGCAGGGGTACAGGACAGTGGGTGGACTGGCAGCAGCGGTGCTGGCAAGGTCCTACCCATTGGACGTGTTGGCTAGAGCTAGGAGCAAACGCTGGAGGGGTGCGACCAATGAAGAGGTACGGGAATGGATGGAGGAGGAAATGGAAAGAAGGTGGGAGGAGTATGAGGGCGCGCTAAAAGGAGCGATTGGGAATAGGAGAGATTGGATGGACCGGAAATTCGGGGAGGTGAACTACTTCTTGACACAAGTGCTCACTGGACATGGGTCGAGAGTAGGGTACCTCCACAAGATTGGGAAACGAGAGACTGGTGTGTGCGAGAGGTGTGAAGTGGAGGATGATGTGGGGCATGTGTTTAGATGCTGGAGGAACGAGGAAGTGCTGAAGAAGTTGGAGAGGAAACTAGGGGAGGCGGTGTACTGGGAAAACATGGTGGAGATAATGTTGAGGGGGGAGGAGGAATGGATGGAGGTGAGTGGAGTAGTAGAGAGCATGGTAAGGGGGAGAGAAGGACTCGATATGGCATGAGAGGCAGGAGTGATAGGAGGGAGAAGATGACAGTGTGAGCGGAGAGTGTGCGAGGGACCGCCGCCTGTCTCGAAGTATGCTAGGGTAGTGATTCCGAGGCGGGTGTAACGGCGAGTTTGAGGTGGGTTTGGTTGGTAGGCATCTCCTTGGGGATGAGTCCAACACTGTTTGGGTCCTGAACCCATTCGAACATGAGTTTCCCATCTCGGCCCGAAAAAAAAAACTTAATGTTACTAAAAAAAACAAAGACAGATGCAAGAATATGAATTATTGCACTTTAAAACAAAACATACATAAAAGAATAAGTCACATAATGTCAATTACTCTCTCGATGTTGATGCGTGGCACTGCATATCGTCGGCGTACTTTTCAGAAGACGGAACGTAATTACTAAGTGCCAACCGCAAGCATGATGTCAGGTGTTCGTCAGTTAGCCGATTGCGATATTTTGATTTGATAATTTTCATTTCTGAGAATGCTGACTCACACAAATACGTTGATCCAAACAATCCTGTCAATTGAAGAGCAACCTCTTTCAAATTCGGGTAACTTTCTTGAGATATAAGGGACCAAAATTTGACATCAGATGCTCTGGCTCTGGCTTGAAGATGTACATCGGAAATCATCTGCAATACCTCATTCTGAATAGAAGTATTTTCCATATTAAAAGTGTTCGATAGTTCGCTAGAAACCTTTTCGACATCTTCGCATAAAAGTGACAATATTTTTTAGTTTGTCGAAATCAGAGAATCGTCTTTCAAACTCATCCAAAAGGTTTCTTAACTCGGCCTCGTAAATATCGTAATTTGTGTTGGTACTTTTTCTTGCCTTCAATGCTGGAAAGCAACTGAAGTCATTTCGATTAAGTTGTTGGATCAGTAGCGTCAATTTATTTTTGAAAGCATTCACTGAACTTATTAAGTCAATAATAGTTTTATTTTTACCTTGAAGCTCCAAGTTTATGGTATTCAAATGACTTGTGATATCTGATAAGAAAGCTAAATCCCAGATCCACTTTTTGTCTTTGAGTATTTCAGTGTCACCTCGTTCCTCCAAAAAGGTAATTATTTCAGGTAGCAATTCTATGAACCTTTCTAAAAATTTCCCGCGACTCAGCCATCTTACATCTGTGTGAAGAATCAAATCTGTGTGATCAGCAGACTCGCTAGCTTCTAACTGCACTTTGAAGAGTCGTCGTTGCAAGCTACGGGCACGAATGGAATTCACAATCTTTGTGGCAATGTCCATGACGTCCTTCATATTCAGTATTTTCGAGCATAGCACTTGCTGATGTAACATACAATGGAATGAGAAAAATGATGGAAAGTCGTCATTAGCTCGACAAATTGCAACAAACCCATTTCTATTGCCAGTCATAGATGGCGCTCCATCTGTTGTTATGCAAACGAGTTTATAAATTGGTAATTCATACTTCTTTACAAAATGTAAAGAAGCGTCATAGATATCCTGCCCGCGAGTTTTTTCTTTCAGTGGAAGCATTGTTAACAATTCTTCTTTAGCTGACATATCAGAAAATACCATCCGAATGAAAACACTTAACTGGGTCGTATCTGTCATATCAGTTGATTCGTCAAACTGCAAAGAAAAATACTTTCAATCAGCAATATCACTTTTCAGTTTAGTCTCCAAATCCCTTCCCATTATTTCCACAGCCTAGTAACAGTCGGGCGAGATAGTTGAATCTCTATAATAGCAGACATTATCTCTGTTTTATTTTCGAAGTCACGAAACAATACATCAGCTGCTTCAATAAACGCTTCTTTAAATATCGGCCCATCTTCGAAAGGTTTCTTGTATTTTGCCAGTATATGGGAAATTTTGAAAGACGCAATTGTTGCAGCTTCTTTTTGTTTTACTGGTTTAGTCAACATAGATTGCTGTGTTCTCAAACCACTCTTTAAATCTTGAACTTTTCGTCTTCTTAACTCAGTCTTTTGTGGAAAATCAATATCATAGTTTTTATGCATAGTTTTATAATGCCTTT
This sequence comes from Lochmaea crataegi, assembly GCA_947563755.1. Taxonomy (NCBI): domain Eukaryota; kingdom Metazoa; phylum Arthropoda; class Insecta; order Coleoptera; family Chrysomelidae; genus Lochmaea; species Lochmaea crataegi. Next base: position 43,133,918 of record OX387429.1, read on the forward strand.
CTAAATTCCCACGCTTAGGCAATGCCACCGAAGCACGACAAATAAGGCACACACATTTATCTTTTTCCATAATAAATAAAAATTATTCTTCCCGTTCATTGTTAAAATGATACGTTTTACATTTCTTGGACGAACTCATTTTCTTTAGTTAAGTACAAAATAAAATTCAATAACCAACACTTTTTCTGACACACATGCACAAACAAGTTTAGAGCTAATTCTAACTGAAATGCTGTGGGAGTGCGTGCTGCCACCTGCCACGTTCTCGCGCTTGCTCCGCACGCGCACTCGTTCTCGCGGTGTTGCCACGCCTCGCGATCGACTCTAAAAGTTTCCGCGATCGACCGGTCGATCGTTGAGCACCCCTGATCTAGGATTATTATAAGATGGTGATCTATATCTGTCTGACCAAACGGGATTCCTCAATTCTTTTGCACAACTCGGTTAGTTCGTCAACTGTTTGGGGGTTATGAAGTGCTAATGACGATATAAAAGAAGGTAAAAAGTTCCTACGAATCTTTGCAACACGAGTACATTCGTCAACGACACTAGACAAGCGATTAAATAATCCTATCATTGAAGATATGTATACAGCAACCGGTTCGTTAGCACCCATAGTGCGATTAGAAATCTCTAACTCAGACTCATAACTATATGGCAAAAAATCAGCTTTTAATTTGGCAACAATGTCTTTCCAGGATTGAAATTTACTACGATTATTGAGATACCATGTGAAGGCATTGTCTTTAAAAAGTTCACATGACTGCAGAAAGAGCTTATTTTCTGTAACTCCTCTAGGAGTCTAAGGACTTCAACTTTCTCCAAAAATAAATGAAGTGATTCATTTTTACCAGTGAAGAAAACATTCCATTTGTAAACTGGATCATGTCTTTGAAGGGGGGTTTCAGAAAGAGTGGGGAAAGGAAATGTGTTTGAAGGTAAAGTGTCTTCAGTTCTATTGTTGGTGGGAGTTGTTTTTGTCGCAAGGTCAGCCTCTAAAAGTATTAGCGTATTTGTCAAGGCTTGTTGTGTTAGTAATTGTTCATTACTTTCGGCATTTAGGCCCGGTCTTTTCAAGTACGAATAAAATGGCCAATAACTAACTGGAAAATAAATTTATTAGGAAGTCTTATTCAACAAATAAAGGTGTAAATGTCTTTCAAACTGACTTTAACCATTGATTTATTATTCGGTGAATTAACATAACAAAAATAATTATTTCAACGTTGGCTGCAATGAAATTACAATAACTAACTTCATAATATGTGTAGAGAAAGATAGTTTCATGCACAATGTGTATATAATAGAAAGTGATAAACAATTGTTATGTTTCGCGGACGCGCTGTAAGTTGCAAAATAGATTTTAGGTTAGCTGTCACCTGCTTGACAGCACTGAAACTGAAATCAGGATTTCTTGTAAGTATTTAAATAATTGCCGAAATTGTGTATTACCAACGAAAGTAATTTTACAGAATGAACCACAATAGTATCAACAATAATAAAGCGTTGTTGCTGAAAAAAGCAAAAAAATATAATAATATACACTGCAAATTCTAATTTAATTTACCGATCTGTACGATGTTGTAGTTGGGGTCCTATCTCCTCCAATAAGTTAATCACAGTTTCTTTAGATAATCGAAAACGGCGTAAGAATTCTTTATCATCCCATCTTCCAAAGTGGTCAATACGTTCTCTAACGGTATATGGGTGACGTTCTGGGTTTACAAAATCTACAATTTCTTGTATCTCTTGATCTTCGAGTTCCTCGAAATCATTAAAAATATCCATTTCAAAATAAATGTGACAGTTTTTATTTAAACTAGGTTAGAATCGCCAACACTTTAAAAAGAGAAAAACTCAATTCGTAGTTAATCGGCATCAGTCGGTTGTTATTCACAGCCCGAACAATTTTATTTCGAACTTATACCTCCTAATAACTTAACTGTAGAATAATGCTATATATTCTGCGAATATAAATTATTCAATAATGGAAAGACGAATCTAGTGCTTATTTTATAAATATATATTATTTACAACTTTATTCAGACTTGGAAAGACCGGGCCTTAATCTGTTAATTCTATTTGTCAAATGTGTCAGTCTTGAATTGATTCTGGAAAATACTGGTTCATTTTTATTTCCACTGAACTGATTAATGATATCTGCCAAGTCGGTAATTGTTTCCGTTACTTTTCGTATATCGTCCTCAAGAGAGTATGCATTAACTGGGGACGATAAACTTCTATTAGCATTTTTCCTAGCAAGAAGACCTGTTAAAACTTTACGTTTCTGTTCGACAGTATCCGGGACAGGAATATTTCGGATTTGAATTTCATATGAGAGTTCAAGTGACTTTAAATGATTGGTCTGCATCTTGAAAATGTTTAAAAGGAGAGAAAAAGAATAAGAGACGATATCTAAATCAACAGTACTAATCAAATAGTGTAACGTGGAATTTTCGCGTTATGCACTATAAGTTGCCTACCTATAGGTTGTGGCCCTGCACTCGCCGTCGAACGAATATTTCTATGCTATTTCCGTGTTCGTTTGTAGATTTGACGGTCGAAAATAGATGTTCTGTCGTTTCATGCTGTGATCTGTGTTTTGTGAAGGTGGTCAGCTGATCCTCTCCGGAAAGGAGGAAAGACTTCATTTGGTGTCTGAACTTTGAAATGCTTTGAACGAGGAAATTGTTCGTTGTTGGTGATTCCTGCTCAAATTAGTTTGAGGATTAAATCATGCATTTCTATTAAATCTTTAATAGGGTTGTGTGATGTTGACCTAGTGACTATCTCTTATGAGGATTTTAGGCAGTTCAGCCCATTGTAAGTATTTTTTTTGTCGGGAAACATTTCTGGGTCCATTTGACGATTTAGGTAGTGAATATACAATTTATTTCAGATAGTGCTAACCAGGGATTCTACGATTTCGAATTGAACGATTAGTGGATTGATTATAACCCCAATATGGATGAGTGGTTTTTATGACGTTTTTTTCTACACTTTTTGTGACTTCTTTTTATACTAGAATTTATCATTTATTTGGTTTTAAAAATATAGTCCAGTAAAATGAGGGTTATATTTTAGGGTTTTAATGTTGGGTTGGAAGTTGCCCAGCAGATTCTTGTATGGTTACAAGTTATTCACTGGTTAGTTTGAGGATATTTTAATGTTGGGTTCTAGTATTGGTTAGAACCTGAAGATATTAGTATTCTGGTACAAGAGATTTTGTTAGAGACCTGAATTTATGGTGTCTAGTTCGAGCTACAGAAAAGGTATACATTAAACTAGCCCAGATCAACAGAGGGTTGGATATTACCCTTGACTACAGCAGCAAACAAGGTACAATTTTAACTAATAATAGTGGAGACCACCAGGGAGACTCTAGTAAATGGTGGAGATCAAATTTTTCGTGATATTGTACATGTTCGGTTCGGGTATTACAAATTTCAATGTCAGATTGACTTAATTTAGTTTATATTTGTAACGAATAACCTAGGGGTGTCTACTTAACCTTTAATTTAGAAAGACTGACTTACTACGTGCATTTACCAATCATAACTTCGCATATCAGAGCTCTGGCATCGAACACGGGTATATATACGACTTAACTAAACATACTCCCCTAATATTCGGTTAGGTTAATTATTATTAAGCGTTTCTTGTTTTTTTTTATAAATATTTTTGACTGATATGAACTTAGATCAAATATAGCCCGTTCAGTACAAAAACCGTTGCACGTCATCAAAGTGTCGAAAAAGAGACGTTCGTTTATATCATGTCATTCGATTGCTGCTGTCAATCCTCTGTCAATCACTATGTTAAGCCTCTCTAAACTCAATAAATATTGAAATTTGTAGGTCGCATTGTATTAAAGAATATAAATATATGTTTAAAGAAAGGTTTCGTAATTAATTTCATATCAAATACAGCTCGTAGGTTAATTAAATATTAAAGTCAAACTAACGTCAGTCTTAATAAAAACTTTTTATGTTGGCAAAAATGCGCGCTGTTGCCGCGATTAAAATGGTTTATTTCAGGTTCAGTTGACGTCTTGACATTTTTGGGGTTATGTTGTGACAAAAACTGCAAAGAACTGTGAGTAATTTTTCACAAGCAGTAATGAGTTATCAAAGTTAAAGTCACATCCAAAAAAACGTATAAATGAAACTTAATAATACTGCAATAGTTGATGCATTTACTCCTGATACTATTTACAGCGTTTATGAAGCAAGTATGTATAAGTTCAATATTATACCCAATCAACTGTATTTATTATATTCTGTTACATTATTCTTAATACTTGGCAATTATACATGGACATTTTTTATAGATAATCATGTCACTTTAGGAATGTTACTGCAGTAATTGGAGGAAGAACAATAATTATTAAATGTAGAATGTTCCTGAGTAGTTTACTAAAATATGATACATCCACAAAGAGGACTTATGGAACTTTCAACAAAAATAAACCACTGTATACATTTGTTTTTATTAGTGAATCCTGAATTTTCCAAAATGGTGCCGTAGGCTTTTCATGTCAAAAGGTATGTTACAATTATAATGTAAAATTTTAGAATGCAAAATTGTTTTTATTGTAGATATTTTGTATTACATGCTGATAATGAAAATGGTTATATTGATGGAGCAGAGAGTATATTTTTATATGAATCTCAGTTGAGTTATTATCATGGGAAAATGAATGAAGAACATGTTTTTAAATGGTTTGAAAACCAATTACTATTGAATATTTCTGAACCTTTAATAAATTATGGACAATGCTTTTCGATAATATTAGGTTAATGACACAATATAGAATTCAATCAACAAATGTTGAAGCTAAGCTTATTTATATTGAAGCCTAGTAAGTAGATACAGACTGTATTCGAACAGTGATATTGCAAATTATATGTTAGAATTCAGAAGACTACACAACTAGTTTAATACATTCAAAATTCTTACTTCAAATTATACCTAATAGACAATAAATACTGTTTTACTTTTATTTTCACAAAAATAATAATATGGGTATATTTGAAAAGAAAAGAATTGGTTATTTGAATACTGCCCTTTCAATAAATGTTTTTTTCAGAAACAAACCCCCCAACAAAATACATTGTGGATATGATAGAACAGTATAGTCACAAAGTATTACCTACCATCTTTTTAAAAATCCTATTGAGTTAATACTGGCTACTGCCAAGCAAGCCGATAGATGCATTCCAGAAGTTGCGGGTTGGAATTGGTTTGTCTTTGAACCTCTCAAATTTGAAAGATTTCTATTTGACAATTATTGTTCTACGTTATTTAAAAAAATAGTATTACAAACTTTTCGGTGTAGTTACTAATTTATAAATTTGCAATGTTTCTTTGGCATTATTTATTATTTTATTTTAATCATGATATTCAAAATAAGTAATTCAGGTAGCATTTTCTAAAGGTACATGTGTATATCTCAAAGTTTTATAAAAACTACAAAGAATTAATTTAATAGTTTTTATTGAATTGAAAGGTCTCATTCGATCAATCATTTATTAGCAATACTTTCAATGATCATATATCTCAGGATGATTTTCCTTGTTGAGAATGACCTACACACTAAAGCTTCACATCCCGGCTTTTCTAAAAAAAATTTAAGATTTATTTCAACAAAATATAAAATAAAATTGCCTACCTTTAAAAAGGAGGTAGATCCAGGTTATCAGAACTTTTATATTTATAATTTGTCTGTAAACCTTACATCAATATTTCATATTGTAGTGGCAACATTTTAGAAGCCAACATGTACTTAGGTAATTGTAACCTAAAAATTATATTAGATAATATTTTTTCCTTGATACTATATTCAGGGTGTCCAGAAACTCTCCTGCCAAACGGAAACTTCAGTTACTAGAGGTGATGTTAAGTCGATTTAGCTCAAATTACCTTAATCCGAAAATGCTTCCTAAGGGAGCTACAGCCATTTGAAGAAGACGTCCTCATATGAGTTTTCTTCAAATTATTCAAAAATACCGTTACTTAAAATATTCAAACTTGGTATAATCAATAAACAGTTACAAACCAGTCGTTCGCTGTAAATAAATTTTTTTCAGATCCATCACAAGCGTGTCAGTCGGGGGGACCAACAGGTATTTTTATTAAAAAAATTTTATTTATCATCCGACACCGAATTTGAAAAATTCAAGATAATTTTCATAAAAAATGTTCTATTCTTTCAAATCGATATCATGAACCGTTTTCGAGAAAAATAAATTTAAAATTTTTGTGTTTCTTACATAAAATCATGTTGGATTATAAAATTTTATCTGTAATATCAAGTTGGCTTTGAAAAATCCACAAATTGTACAGATACTGCTAACAAAAGTCGTAAGTATTAAGTTGCTTACATTGTTTTGGAAATTTTAAATTAATTTTATTTCGTGAGGGTATAAAACAACATTAAAAAAAACAAAGCTAGAGATAATTACCAACAGAAATAAGAGAATTAATTTTACAACAGATGCTCTACATGACGACCGTTTGTCTCAATACACAAATTTATTCTTTTCTCTAAAGATTGTCTAATTTTTGCAAAAATTCCTGCATTATTTCTAATTTAATTACAAGCGTTTTGAATTCTTTGCCACAGCTGATTACGGGTTTCTATTGGTACAGCATAGACTAATGATTTTAAATAACCCCAAATACAAAAATCACAGGGGTTTAAATCTGGAGATCTTGGGGGCCAATTAACTGGACCACCTCTTCCAATCCATTTATCGTGATAGTTATTGTCGAGAAATTGACGAACCTCTCTACTGAAATGAGCTGGGCAGCCGTCGTGCATGAACCATAAATTATTTCGAATCATCAGGGGAACCTCGTCTATTGAATCAGGTAAAACATTTTGTAGGAAATTAAGATATTCTTGTCCTGTTAAACTGATAGGAAGCTCTACGGGTCCCAGAAGCTGATTACCGATTACACCTATCCAAACATTTATACTAAATCTTTGCTGGCATGTTGGCATAATGATGTGCATTATGTAAATTAAAAATTCCGTCTCTGGTAAACGTAGATTCATCGCAAAATAAAATATTGGAAAAGAAATTAGGATCCTGATTTTTTTGTTCCGCAACCAGTTTGAAAAATCTATGCGGGCAGGGAAATCACCATCTACCATGGCATGAACTTTTTGAAAATGGAAAGGATGAAGGTTTTCTTTATAAATAATATTCCATATGGAAGACTTGGAAATGCCAGGATACATAGCGTGCTAACCTCAGGATTATTTTCGATTTCAATCAAAATATCGTCTTCGTATTCCATTGTCACATCAGGTCGTCTACCAGTTTCAGTATTTTTAGGTACTACTGAGCTACTTTCTCTTAATCTTTGGTGTACGGCTACAAATGTTGCGCGAGCAGGATGCCTTCTGTTTGGAAATTTTTCCGCATATCTTCGCTCTGTTGCACGAGCGTTACATTGTACTTCCCTATAAACTTAATGCATATCAGCATATTCTTCATTCGAAAAATAAACCATTTTGATCAAATTAACTATTATTTTTTACCTTTCACACACAATAACAATAATAACTGTTTAGAATCAAAATAATTTGACACATTGTCAGATTTTGTTGATTTTTCAAAGCCAACTTGATATTGCAGATACAATTTTATAATCCAAGATGATTTTATGTAAGAAACACAAAAAGTTTAAATTTATTTTTTTCGAAAACGGTTCATGATATCGATTTGAAAGAATAGAACATTTTTTATGAAAATTATCTTGAATTTTCCAAATTCGGTGTCGGTCATAAAAAAACTTGAAAATAAAATATTTTTAATAAAAATACCTGTTGGTCCCCCCGACTGACACGCTTGTGATGGATCTGAAAAAAATTTATCTACAGCGAACGACTGGTTTGTAACTGTTTATTGATTATACCAAGTTTGAATATTTTAAGTAACGGTATTTTTGAATAATTTGAAGAAAACTCATATGAGGACGTCTTCTTCAAAGGGCTGTAGCTCCCTTAGGAAGCATTTTCGGATTAAGGTAATTTGAGCTAAATCGACTTAACATCACCTCTAGTAACTGTAGTTTCCGTTTGGCAGGAGAGTTTCTGGACACTCTGTATACATGCATCTAAATACTAGAATAGTTCCATAACTTCTAACTAATTAAGTGTGTGGTATAAACATACAAATAAAAGTGTTAACTATTCCATACATACCTTTTTAGTGCTAAAAATAATTCCATAGTTTTTAAAATAAGAATTTCTTAGTGCTGTACGGTTAACATACAAATAAAAATTTTATATGTAACATCTCTGTATGTAACTGAAATAAGTCGAAGTTTCTTTGCACGCAATAACCATCAATAACTAAACCTAACCTAGAATATTTGATAAACTTCATTTGACATATACTAGATTCTCATATTATTTCAAGGGCTTGGCAACATAGTACAGTTATGACAGATGTGACGTGCAACGGTTTTAATACTGAACGGGCTATATAATCGATATCTACTATATTTAAATATTCTTTTGTCGATTAAATTCAGTAAAACTGTTCAATTTGGTAACACCAGTGTTTTATTTTGAGTGTACTAGTTGGAGATAGTTTATTATATAGGAAATTATAGGGTGGACACCTGTTTTCTCGAATTTCGTCTAGGAGGGGACGGTAACTCATAGACTGGTACGTGGAGTGTTCTATAAGGGGGGTAATCGTTTGGCGCCCTGATACACTTATTTTATTATTGGGTTTTTGCACAACAAGGAATCCGAACTCACCCCATCTTCACTGAGCTACGAATGCTATAGGACATTCGGAGAATCTTATATATGTTTTGTTATACTTAAAAAGGTTTAGAGTGTAGCAATAGCACTAGCGATAGCAAAGGATCTAGAATCCGAGTGAACATAAATGCCTGTCAACGAGATATAGATATGGAAACTGTATGTACGTGAACGACTGTAGGTATAAAAACAACAAACACTTATTGCCGATAGATGTCAATTAAAATAAACAAAACCGTACTATATTTTCAACAAGTCATACGTAGTAATAAAAATGTTGCATAATAACTCTATAAAAAGTATCAGTATATAAATATATAGCTAATCAAGATCAAAAATGTATCATGAAAATTATTGTAGCACATCACAATCCCTTTGTTATAAAAAAACTGGACCGAAAAATATTTATATTTTACGGTTAATTGTTAATTTGGCAATACTGCACTTTATACAGTATCCGCCAAAATAAACAGTACCGAAAATAAAAAAAATTAATTTTTAATTTCTGTAATGTAAGTGTTCAAAATGTTCACCATTTCGACGCAAACAAGCTTCATATCGATTTTGTAAGTCAATAAACATATTTATAAAAAGTGGTTGATGTAACTGCCGAAAAATATTTTGTATTCTTTCCCTTCATTATGCCCCAAATGTATGCGTCAGGTGGCGTCAGATCAGGTGAATGAGAAGGATATTCGAAGTCTGTTCCCCGAGAAATTATTTTATTTTCCGTATGAACGAAAATAATGCTCTACCAAAAACACTTTTTCTTCCGTTGTTAGAACCATTTTTAAATCAAATTTAACTGCAGCGTACTATTAATATATCAACTAATGACAATTAAGTCAAATATGACAAATCCATACTACATAAACAACTCCACAGCACTTTCTGTTTCGGTACTGTTTATTTTGGCGGATACCGTATTAACAATAAACAAGAAAAAGTAAGAGAGTTTAAAGATAAATCGTTACTTTGGCAACACTGCACTTAATTAACAATCTTTAAAATAGGTGAGATAATATGAGATATTTCAGTTTGTGTAACTCGACACAATTCAACTGAACAAGATACAAACGGTAAGATATTTCAGTTTGCGTAACCAGACACAATTCAACCGAAAAAGATAATTTTAATATACAGATACATAAAATATAACAATTTATCAGAAAACAAACACCTTAAGAATTTACTCAATATGTGGTAACACTGCAAATGAATTAGATGTTATTCACCATGAAAAAATCAATAACAAAATTCGGTTCTCCTGACAACAAAAGACTGTGCTATGTTAACGTTATCTGTTAAAAAACAAAACCCAGAAAATATTCGTTATCGTAGACCAAAAAGTGAAATTTTAAGAGTTAATTGTTGAATTATTAATTGCAAAAATTCTAAATTGAACGATAAAAAAATTGAAAAAAAAGAATATGCAAAAATAAAAAAACTAAAATCCTTCCAACCCAACTGTTACACTGTGCAACAAAAACAATGGGAGCTAATTTGTAACGGTAAGAATTTGTAACCTTACAGGGAATTTGTAACAGTAAGAGGCGCCAGCTTGAAGGGCTCCGGCTAGAGACTCCTCTCAAGGGTGATTCGACCCCAAGTTTATGCTGCACAAGAATTACAGACAGGTTGTAAAAATTGAGGGCGCTACTACCTTTTTGACGTCGATTAAAAAATACTTATTCAAAATACTAAGGCGGAAAAGGTAGAAACGCCTTGTACAACCTAAATGCAAGTTAATAATAAAAAAAGTGACTTAAAATTACCCCGGGCGATATCTCCCTCAACTTTTGCAGTTGAGGATTTAGAAAAATAATAAAATAGATTTAAAAAAATTTATATATTTATACTGCCACAGGAAACGAGCACAATTAGAGGAGAATTTGTAGTTAGGTACTTAGCTTATAAATATTAAGTGATTTCCTGAAGGAGGTAGGTAGGTAGGTCTTGCCTCTACAAAGTTATAACCTAGGGTTGTATCCTTGCCTAGGGGATGTGCTTACCACAGCAAAATTATTAAGATACTAAAGGTATAAAACGATAAAAAATGTGTCTTTCCTCGGAGAGAGTCGGTAACGGAAAGGGGTGTCCCTCGTGGCGTTGGAAAAAATGGAAGCGTCCGTTGGCAGACGTCAATTGTCTTACGGTCAGGGTTGAAGAATTTGGGATCACAACTATAATTGGAAGTGGCTAATGAGACGACGAGCGGTGATTAAAATGATTTATTCTATAAAATCGAAACAGGACGATAGACATGTTACACTGTATTATTTTGTTGTTGACCCAAAATAAAGAATAATTTTGATTTGTACATTTATTAAAAATATAATTAACCAATACATTTCAGAAAGTGATATCTATAACATAATAATATACGTAATCGAAAGTGAATGAAAAATGAAAATCGCATAGGTAGTTTGTATTTACCCTATTTCTATCACGCACAGTTTAGAATTTTATAGACAGTTAAAATTTATAGAAGAAAGAGAGAAAAATATAAGTGATAATACATTAATTATTTAGAAATAAAAATAAACTATTTGTTTATATTAGAATAAATATGAGCAACACATTTCATTTCATATTTCATTTAAATTGTATATAGGTACGTAATAATTCCGTACGCCTACGTACTGCGGGGTCCCGAATCCTCACTTTTTCGGTTAAACTTTGAAGTTTTACATATGTATCCGTTTGAAATTGGTTCAAAACATTAAGAAACAAAAATATATTAGGGTGGCTGGCATAAAAATTAGAATTAAATCTTGAATGGAATGATTCGCATGCATTTGTGGTTCTTTCGATGCCGTCGCTGCACTCTGCCCATAACTTCGGTAAAAAATTGGCATCTTCAGCGATATAATTGTCTACCAGATAATCTGCATATTTTGTTAATCTGTCATCTACAGGTTGAAATTCAGCAAAGTCAAAACCGAAACAATCGCCAACATCGGCGGGAGTCCAAAAGTGTATTTGAGCCATCTCCCTATCTCACATTCTTTGTTCTTGTATTCGGATGTTAGTCCCAGTTTCTGAATTTTTCGAAACCAAGCCTGTGTGAGATGGAAGTGACATCCAATTAATTGAGAATTTTCCCAAACTGCTTGCACAGCATTATGTATAGCTTTTTCAAAATCGGCTACAACTTTTTTTGGATTTAAAAGAAAGCCTTTACGTTCACACTCATTTTTAATTAACTGAAATGCATTTTGATAAGTAGTTTGTCGTTTATCAGGAAGAAAACAAAATGCCAATGGAATATAGTGTCCATTTTCAAGAATGTGAATGGTAAAAAATTGCAGAAAATGCTGCGCACAATAATTAAATGTTCCGTCCAAGAAAATGGTTTCGTTACTTCACAAATAGCGAATATTTGTTACACAGGAGAACACAACAGTCCTCGTTTCTTGATCATTAATCAATAAAAAGTCCTCATCTTCAATTGTGCGTACATTAAGTTTCCCGAGTACATCTATAACTTCATTAGAACTTTGGTAGCGGTTATTGTATAAATTATTTCGAATGCAAGTTATATCACGTACTGATAATGTGCTGATTTCTCCAATGTGATTTTTTTTATACCGAATGTATTATGTTGGAAGGCCTTTCACTCAGTTCTTCTGTAGCTTTTCTTTTCACACTATTGCTTATTAATTGACGGTTTAATTTTTTTAAATCTTTGGGGTGATTATGTTGCAAATTACTGCGGGAAATAAAATCTTCTACACCCATTGTAAAAATTTTAGCTTTTCAGGAGCGAATAGCACATCTCCAATAAATTTCACCACTTTGTATTTGGTAAATTTCGCGGATTCGACAATCAGAACTTCCTTCCCACGTTCACTGATTACTTTCTTCATTTCCATAATTCCACTTTTTCACTCAACTTCTTTCAATCATTTATTTTAACTAAATGAAATATTTTCCAACAAAATTTAAAATATTTAAACTATACTTTACCTGAATCGAAATTCCCAAAAGTTATTATCAAATATAAGCTTATTCCTTAAAGGACATAATCCTTCCGGCAGCGTCAAATTTAAGTGTCTCTTCGGGGCTACATGTAGTTAGCGTCCAATTTGAGGCCGCCCGTAAAAGCAACTGCATGAGATCTGAAACGCAATAAAATTGAAAAAACATCTTCCTGAATGGTAGGGCCGACTTTAAGGACATCATTCAATGACAAACCACTGTCAGATTTCGCAGATGCGTCAAAAACGACACGTAATTTTGTCGTTAATGATGTTTTTTTAACACAATGATGAGGTAAATCAAATATTGATTTATTTTCTGGATTCTCTGGAGTCATATGATTCAAATCTCTATATTCTTTCATGAAATTAGGATATTTTTTTCTTAATTCAAGATCATTCAAGAATTTCCTTTCGAGATTGTGAAATCGTTTCAATGCCATTACTTGAGAAGAACCTAGTTCAGAAAAGTTATTCGTAACTGGCAGTTTTACAATAAATCGACCAGTTTTATCACGAGAAACATTTTTTACGAAATCATCTCCACATTCAGCTTCCTCTGTACTGTATATGATTGGCTTTCCATTAGAAATAACTTCTAATAACCAAAACGCTTCCAGTTGCCCCTTGGATATCAAAATTTTGAGAGACATAAGAATGAATTGTTTTATTATGAAATTTGCCAATAGAACCCGACACTATCCATCCTAGTTTAGAATTTTGTAGTATAGGTTCATTCATATTCTCCGAACTTGATCAGGTAAGAGTAAATTATAGAATATATATGCACCTAATAACAAGTCGATACGAGAAGGCTTAAAAAATGTAGGATCTGCTAATGTCAAACCTGGAGGAATATTAAAATAAGAAATATCAATTTTAAATTGTGGCACCATACCAGTTATTTTGTCTAGCACCAAGAAAAGTACAGTGATTTCAAAATTTGATAGCAACGACTTATTATTAGTTTGAGAACTTTTGTTTACTTGAACACCTCTACTTTCGTGTATGCGTACAATAGATAAATTAATCGTATTATGCTTCAAATTTAGTTTATGAAATAATTCAGAAAAGAAGATTGACTTCCAGAGTCCAAAATTGCTCGTTTACACTTCGAGCATATAAGGAGTTAGGTGACATTACTGATGGTAATTCTGCTTCTGGACTAATTGTATTTTGATTATCCACTATTTGGGAAATTTTGTTATTTTGATTATTGTTTAAGTGCAAAAGTGTATGATGCTTCTTATGACACAGTTTGCACGTCGTTTTAGTGCAATCAGAAGAGAAATGTCCCTTTTTTAGGCAATTAGTGCATGCTCTGAGTTTTCTGATTTCATGTAATCTAGAAACAACTGGCATTTTTAAGAAACGTTGACATCGGTTAGTGTTATGATTCTCCTTGCATAATATGCAAGAAATAGAAGGGTTAGTAGCGATATGACTTTGTTTGGAAATGTTAGATTTATTAGCTACACAATCAGTTTTTGACGAGTACTAAGTTTATTCATGGGATGCTTATTTAAAGTTTTGTAACGTTCATTCAAAAATTCAATTAAATCATCTTATCGTCGTGGTAAATGCAGTAGGTCGTATGTCAAAAATATCGAACTTTTCACAAGGGTCAAAAAACTTTCCCATGTTAACATTTTGCGTCTGATTCATTTGACAATTTTTTTTCCTAATCCAATTTGCAAAGGATTAAGAATGCCAAAATAATTTTTTAATTGATTGCGTAATTACGGCCTCTGGGTTGATATACAACCTTTTGTTCTCCAAATATGGCCACATTTTTGACATACTCCAAATTGTTAGAGATACCAAGGATTAAAAAAACATTTTAATTAGGAATGCGAAATAAAACATTTTGATGTATTGAAAACGTCATTATTTTTACACAAAAAATGCAATCTTAAAAATTAAAAAGAAAATATCAAGTATTACAATTTGTATGGTAGTTTAGTAGAAAAGTCGCGGTAGTCATGAGGGATTAGTTGTTTCAACTCTTGAAGGTGCAGATACTTGGATTTTTCAATTGGACAAGGTCCTTTATATAATTTTTGTCGCTCAGTCACCGTTGAACGCTTCGCTCGTTTTGGAAGTGGTGCTCATTCATGATCCATGGCAAGTTTATCATTAATGATTCCACCCGGAGTATATTGGTAGGCAACTACATCGTTTACACAAGGATCTCCAGTTTTAGAGCCAGGTCTAATGCTAGTATAATAGGCAGTAGTGAATAGAAAAAAATCGTCATGAAGAAGGTAGTGTGTCTGATAAGGTTTGTGAATTCTAGCATTTTTGATAATATTAATATAGTCGGCGGGGACGAAAACTTCTCTACGATTTCTAAGCTTTGCTTCTATTGTTGAATGGACAGAGTTCACCTCCATATGTGTATGTTCTACTTCCAAATATTTTTGTTCTATGAAAATATTGTTTTTGATACTAATCTCGAGTAATGCATTGCTGAGTTTCACATTTCTGTTCTGATACCCACATCCATCAGACCAAATAATAATTTTTTTTGGTAAGCTCTGTATAATAATTTCATTTGATATAAAGGAACTGGCTATACTGGCAAAAACATCACTCTCGAGTCCTCCTTCTGCCTCATGCCATACATAACATGATACATCTTTTGTTGCTTGATTAAAATAAACTTGGTTATGCACCTTCAGTTTTGTTTTATAATAGTTGGCGGAGGCGTTTAGTCGAGGAGAAAGGAGCACAGCCTGTAAGTCTACAGTATAACATTTGATGTCTTTGTTTTCTAAAGCTGTGCGTTTGTCAAACTTTTTTGCTGCATTCGCGTCGTTTTTCTTTTTAATGTGTTTCTGATATGACTCTTCGTCAAGTGTTTTGTTTTTGTACAACGTATTGCATTGCATTGCATTGATCTTTTTTTGGGGCCTAAATAGCTACATTCATTTTTACATAAGCTCTTTGGAATGTAGCCCATGATACTTTTTGTTTGTTTTCAGAAACACATTTTGTGACATATTCTCTATACATATCTCTGTAGCTATGCCAAACTGCTTTAGGTAGTGAGTTCAGCCATGTCTCTTAGTCTTTCGTATCGCTTCGTTCAATTTTCTGGGCATCATTACTTTGTAATGCATCACAATTTTCTAATAATGCTTGTTGTAATGCCGGTGCGGCCGGCGGTGCTTTGTCCAAAGTCCATGCGCGTAATTGCTTTTCTCCAATATTTAATGTTTTCAGAAACATTACTTTACAAACTTGTTTTTTTACCTTGTTATTCTCGTCTCCCTCATTTTCTGTAAAGTAGAAGCGAAAGCTGTGTTTTTTTCTCGAATCTTCTTTTTTTCGATATTTTGGTACAGACGGCAACACGTTTTCTGATACAAAAGTTTTTTTGCATGCCCAACTACCTTTGTCCCAAAATGTCCTGAACAGTAAGCTGCGTTGGTCATCACTGATTTCGTTACATTTCAAAGATTGATTTGGGCCTCCCTTCTTATACTGAGCTGTATGTCCAGAACATCGTGAACCTAAATTCTTAGGTGGTTTTTCAGAAAATTGCTCATATTTTCCAGTTTCTCTATTCTTTTTAAATCCGACATAGGCCATCCCCAATAATCGCATTTTGGCGTTTTTTGACCTCTTTCGCTCATTTCTTTGCCCTTTCCTTTTTCTTGAACCTTCGGTTGGTGCACCACTAAGTGTTTCTGACGGATGGCTGACCTCAGTGTCTTCTAACTCTGTTGATTCTGAGCCATTTGATGAACTTGTTGCAGACCTTAATGGTTGATATTCAGAGCCACAATCACCAATTTCATCATACCGCGAATGATCGTGGTCATTAGAAGAATCCGTAGTTTTGCTCGGTCTTTTTATTTCAACGTCTGAACCGATGTTTTGAAAATTTTCCTCAAATGGCCTCTCTAAAATTTCTGGCTCAGCTGCACTCGCTGTTTCAATTGGCAACGTCAAGGAATCAGTGTTTACTCCAGAACTTTTTAAGACCCCTCTGGTTGCTTCAGGCACTGAAAAAAATATGAATAAGACAACATTAGCATGTTTTTAAAACCATCTCCAAATCTTAACGACTAAATAATCTCTTAAATTCTTACCATCAGGGAAAGGTTAGTGGTTGCTAAAGTTACTAACATGCGACTTCGATTTGTAAATCCAAACATTTTGATAGTTTACAACTAATCTGAAATAAATAAAAAAATGCAATTGGTCGGATGTCAAAATTGTCAACATTTAATAACCTTGGTTCAAAAGGTTGTATGTCAGACACTCATGCATAAAACAAGCATAAAATACTACTAATTGGTTTATAATATTATTATCGTATAGCTAAAAGTAGGGTATACTATCGATACTCTTAAATTTTCAACAAATTACGATGTTTTAAGTAATTTAATAAAAAACGAAAGTAAGGTCATATTTTGTCTGCTGAATGAATCATACCATTTATCCTAAATCTAACTATAATAATAAACTATGAACTATTTTTTTAAAGAAACGGTAATATAAAAATAACTTACCTGTAGAAACCGGGTCTGGCATGGGGTAAACACAACAAAACACTTTTAACGTATTTTCACTCCTTTTATTAAAAATAGAAAGCATAACCATAAATTGATATATCATATGTCATTTTTTCGCTCGTTCTTTCGAGAATGTCTCTTGTCACTTGCCCTGTCAGTTACAACATAGACATAGAACATAAAGACCATAGACAATACTCTATGATATCGACACTACCAACTTAAATTAAAAAATGAAAGAATATTACTATAGTAAATTTTATACCCATTTAGAATAAGACCATCCTTATTTATTATTAATAAATCGGTTGAAACAAAAAATTACCAACAAAAATGAACGTCGTAACTAATTTATTAGATGTCACGTTTTTGAAGTTACGTCAAATTTTGATTTCATGTTAATGTCATAACGCAAAATAAGATATAAAAATTCGATATTCTGATGAATCCAAAAAACGTATGCTTAATGTAGTAAACTATTTTCAAAACGATTTAGGATCTCGATTTAAGGCAATTCAAAAAGCGTCCGAAGCACTAAAAGTTCCAAAAAGCACATTATATAATCTTGAAAAACCAAACAGAGCTACAGATTTCAAATTTAGAAGAAATATGTCTGCAAGCGTTTCCCGGAGCAAAATCCGAATTACAAAAAATACCCTGCATTGTTTGAGGGAAGTAATTTATAAAATGTATGCGCGAAAGGATAAAATCACAGTAGAAACTATTTTACGGCAATTTATCGAAGAGTCTCCAGAAACTAAGATTTCCAAAGGTTCGTTATATTTGGGAATTAAAAAAATGGGTTTTCATTTCAAAAAACAGGATGGAAGAAAACATTTATTGGAAATGCCTGCAGTCAGATTAAAAAGAATATTATTTTTGAACAAATACCATGCTGCTAAAAGCGAAAAACTCTTTACACCTGTTTTTCTGGATGAGACATGGGTTTTTAGTAAAAGCGGGGACAGAAGAATGTGGCAAGATGGTACTAAACACAGTGATTTAAAAATAACTGGAAGTGGGACACGATATGTAATTGTTCATGCCGGTAATAAAAAAGGTTCTGTGGCAAATGCATCGCTTATTTTTAAATGCAATAAAAAAACAGGGGATTACCATGATAACATGAACACCGAAAATTTAGAAAATTGGTTTAAACAGCAACTAATTGTAAACTTGGAAGAACCATCGTTAATTATAATGGATAACGCAACGTATCACAGTCGCCTGGATGAAGAAATCCCAAGAAAAAGTTGGAGTAAAACACGCATGTTAGAATGGCTCAAAAAAAAAGAATATTCCTTTTCCAGATCACATTTTAAAGGATGCTGTTTGGAATATAATTGAAAAGCAAGTTTTGCCAGAAAAAAATTATCATTTAGACAAATACGCTGCCGAACATGGTCATTGTGTTCTCAGGCTACCACCCCATCATTGCCATTTTAATGCCATCGAAATGGTATGGTCAGAAACTAAAAGGCATTATGACCAAGCTATTACGAAAACTGCAAGGTCACCTACTGAAGTCTTAAAAGTATGGAATGACGTTGTAAAAAATGTACCGGAGCAACACTGGCAGAATTACATAAATCATACAGAGAAAATTATTTCTGAAGCATGGGAAGTAGAAAACAAACTGGACCTACTAAACATCGAACCTATGGTGATCTCTGTATCCAATGAATCCGATGATGAACTATCACTTTCCGAAAGTTATTCTGATTTAGAAACTGATTAAACTTTGCCTTGAAGATCACGTTGTCATTTTTTTAAAATCTAGAATTTGTACTTAATCGAACTCTGAATTGCCATATTTTTTTAAGAAAACTATGTATCTAGTTAATAAAACAATGTTTTTAAAATTAGTGCGCTTCTTTTATATTCTTTTATTATGTCAACATCTTTAGAATTTTATGAATTTCATAAAATTAATTTGTATTATTACAAACCGCCACTGATAATATGAAATTTCAAGTCACTACGCCAATGCAATAAGAAATATGTCAAGCATTTGACATGACAAAGGTCATAACCTAATTTTTTTCATGCGGGTTCAGATGGTTCAAGAAGCCGCATACGTTAAGTTACTAAAACGGCTGGTACCTCTAAATAGGTATTAATTTTACTATACAATTCGGCCAAACCTGATAAAAGATCGTCTTGATCTTTACAATATAAAAGTTCGTTACTTATAGCTAAAATACAAATAGTTTTATAACGTCCGATGGTGTAATTCGTACATATTAATAAATAATACTAATACCATTGGGTTTTAAAGTGTTTTATCATAAACATAACATTGATAAGTACACCTAACATATTGTAAGCATAGTGATTCATAAAGAGACATAAATTACATAATGGTTCATAAAAGACATACCTGCATTGCATAATTCATAATGGTTAATAAATGACATAATTCATAATGGTTCATAAAGGACGTAACTGGATAATTCATAATGGTTCGTAAATGACATAATTGCATAATTCGTAATGGTTCATAACTGACGTGATTACATAATTCATAGCAGGACATGATGATTTGTGATTACATTAACATAATTATTAGTTTCGTGATTGCATAACATAATGACTCGATTCATAAAAACTACATAAGAATACAACATTATCAACTTACTACATATCATTATTTTACCAATAATACTAATCGACAAGATTTAATAATATGTACTTAATTTCAGTTAATTGTTGGCCTTGGCCAGAATAAGGAAAAATAAAAATGAAATGGAAAACTTTACTAATGAAGCCAAAGCTTCATATTGGGTTATCTGAAAATTCTCGACATCACAAATAAGTTATCTGTCATTACCTAATACTTTTTTTATTGCATAAGGGCCTCGGTACTTAGGTATCAGTTTCTTGTTGACACCTGCTGTTACGTCAGTGTTTTTTATCATTATATAGTCATCAACCTGATAAACATGCGGGGGTTTATGTTTCTTGTCAAAATACTTTTTGTTGTAATTTTGTACCTTTTCGTTTTGTATCTGAGCATTGTCTCCTAACTCTTCTATGTCTAACGTTTCGTCCGTCTGTAAATAAGATCGTAAGATATCTTTATCTCGTTGGCAAATACCAAATAGAAGCATAGAAGTTGAATTATTGACTGACCTACAAAACGAATTATTTATCGCAAATTCAGCTGTCAGTAAATGTATATCCCATTTATTTTTGAGCTCGCTTAGTTTAGAAAGAATAGGAGTTAAGTCGCGATTAATCCTCTCAATTTGTCCATTGGACTGAGGGGAACTAGTAGCAGTCTTAATATGTTCAATATTATGTTTGTTCATGAAATCGTCAAATTCTTGAGAATTGAAACAACTACCTCTATCCGATATTATTCTAAGGGGGCAACTATAATGTGAAAAGTAGTCTTCTAGTTTATGAATAACTTCAATTGCTTTAGTGGTTTTGACTCCATAAAACATTACAAACTTTGTAAAACTGTCTATAACTTCAAAAATGAATTTTTTACCTTAAGGGGTTTTTTCTAGGGGACCATAATGGTCAATATGAAGTGTAATAAACGGCTTATTTCCTTTAGGAATATTGTAAAGAGTACCTTCCGGCTTGCCGGACACTGAAGAATATGTGATACACTTAATGCAATTTTCTATTTAATTTTTTACTTTTTTCTTGAACTTTTGGGAACCAGTATACTCTGGTCAAATACTCTAAAGTTTTGTTGATGCCTAGGTGACCAAGGGAATCGTGACAGTTGAAAAGAACATGATTTTCCATCGACTGGGGAACATAAAACAATGATTTCCGCTGGTCTTTAAATTTCCTATAAACAAGTCCATTCCCAAGTTCAAATTTTTTGTCTTCTCTTTCTAAGAGATCGGTTTTAATTTTTGTTATTTCAGGGTCTTAACTTTGTGCAATGGAAAGATTCTGCTCAAAGGTATTTTCTTCAAGAATGAGAACACTATGTGCGCGACTTAGTGCATCAACATGTTTCATCCTCTCAGAACTTCGGTGTTCTAGAACATAGTTAAAGTTTTGTAAATTTAGTGCTCATCGATTAATGCGTCGGTTTATTTCTTTTTTATTTAAAGCCAATTTAATGGAATTACAGTCGGTAACAATTTTGAAATTTAACCCTTGTAAATAAATACGAAATCCTTCGTTCATAACTGTGCATTTTAGATTCACTTTCGCTAGCACGCTTACTGAAATAAAATACTGGTCTGAAAAATCCATATTTTTGTTTCTGTAGTAGGATTGAACCAAAACCTATAGTACTTGCGTCACAATGTAGTTCTGTTTGGTAGTCAGGTGAATAAACGGATAAAATTGGGGCTTCAATTAATTTTTGTTTCAAAAGGTTGAATGAATCTAATTGTTGTTTGCCAAATTCGAAAGGGGTGTTTTTTCTGAGGAGGTCGTAAAGTGGTTTAGCTAGAGTTGAGAAAGATTCTATGAATCTTCGAAAATAGGAAGCTAGTCCTAAAAATTGAAACAAATACTTCCCTCGGCGTTGTGCGTTAATAAAAAAAATTAATAATATCAATGATAATCGTTGGTTCTTGCCAAACTGAAATTAAATTTTGGGGATAACAAAGCCAGTTCTCAGGGCTTTGTTACCTGAGGAATTTATAAAAGAAGAGATACAAAAATTTAACACAAAGGGCGCCACTAATTTTGTTTCTTAAAACAAAATTAGAAAAAAATTCAAAATTTAAAAATCAGCGAACGTTTAAATGTTGTTTTTTTTTTGAAGTTACTCTACAAAAAATGGTTATCAGATCTGTGTGTTAAATAAAACTTACATGATAAAAAAAATATATACATAATGAAAAACACTAGAATGAAAATGTACAATGTAGTAAAGATGGGTTAGTAATCTACAGTATACAAAATTACACAAGTTTAAACCTAGGTGAAGCCTTACAAAATGAACACCTTACTTTCAATTATTTAGAGTTCTTCAAAGTACACTCCGGGGTTCAATTCAGGAAATTTCATTTCTTGTTGATACGCTTCCATGAATTTACTCCAGGGAACGGTACATTCGAAGAAACTTGCCAAGGAACGGTATATTCACCAGAAACTAGTCTAGTTCAGGAACGGTATATTCAGCATACAATGGTTTTTCTCAGGAACGGTATATTCAGCAAACTGATTTTATTTGTATCCCCGGAATTATGCTGGTAACAGTACCGATACCAGCTTTTGTAAGCAGCTCTTACATTATCTAAGTTTAAAGTGGGATAAACAAATAGTTTAAAGTGAAAACAGTATATTACTGTGCAGTTTTACACAGTTTTGAAAAAACCTGTAAGTTAATAAATTCCATCTAGTAATATAAGAGATATTCGAATTTAGAAATATCAACATATTAATAAAACACAGTCAGTTGTCAATAATACCAGTTTTTATTGTTCTCTTGTTATCGGTCAGGCGATACCTGACCACAATAGGACAGGACTGTAGTTGGAAACTTTCTGCGATTATCAATGTAAATCAGTTTAATTATGACCGAAAATTTAACGGAACCCCCTGATGACAGGGGTCATTCTTCGAATCAACCTCAACTGACAAATTTAATGAGTGCTTCTGATCACAGAGGTCCCTCTCTTACCCAATCACAAAAAAGTTATTCTCAATCTTATTCAAATGTTGCAGCTAAATCACTCTTTCCCTCTAAGGATCAGAGTACATCTTTGCCGTAGGAGCTAAAATTCTTCCTAAAAACATTACTTTTGCTTCAAGAATCTCAAATAACAGAGTATGTATCTACCTATCGAACAAGAGCGTGGTTGATCACTTCATGGCAACATATTCTAGCATCACAATCAATAATCAAGATATTCAAGCAAGACGACTAATTACACCAGCAAGCAGAATTACATTATCCAACGTCTGCCCTAGTATTCCACACGGGAGCTTAGAGAATGAATTGAAGAAATTAGGTTTAAATCTAGTATCACCAATAACCTTCATAAGAATAGGAGTTTCCAACCCAGAATACGGACATATTTTTAGTTTTCGTCGCCAGGTATTCACCTCTCATTTATCTCCTGAAAGTAACATTCCTGAATCGTTTACATTAAACTATGAAAATACTCTATATCGAATTTTCGTATCCGTTGATGGCATGACCTGCTTCAAGTGCAAACGGCCAGGTCATATTGCTGTCAATTACTGTAATGCACCCACCGCTCCCCGCACTTCCGAAAATAACTCAGAAAGTTCACCTAAATCCTCTGATGAGTCACGTAGTTCTAGGGAAACCCCCAGTACAAAAGATCTTGTAGAAGCATCTCAATCTAATGCGAATTCACAAAATCAACATGATATAAATGATTCTCCCTCCGCGCCAAAAAAATCTGACCCAGCCATCAAAAGAACCAGTTCCGACCGGGAAACACCTGAAATTGAGGAAGAAGGAAATTCAACAAACAATATCTTTGTCACACCTGAAAAACCCCACCCAAAAAAACAAAAGCCTGCTTTACAGGAATTGCTTAAACCAGCAAAAGTTCTCATAAATTCCCACGAACCACCCTTTGTTCTAAATTTCGACCAGTTGGTGGATTTGTTCGAAAACTGTTACGGTTCACCAAACCCCGACCAAATTGCTTTAAATTACACTAATGACTTACCCCTCCTTTGCTATATGTTACATGAAATTCATCCTCACTTGAATGACAGAAGCATAAAAACTCGTTGCACCAAACTTCGGAAAAAATGTGAACTTTTCGACTCTCAGCCATCAACTGACAATGAAAGTGACGCGTCATCGGAAGTTAGTAGTTTTTAATTTTTATTTGTTTTCTTTTTTTCTCTTCCAATTAAATTTTTATAAACACATATATTATGTACAAAAACATTCTCCAATGGAATATTAACGGCATTTACACTCACTTAGAATCACTACAATTACTCAAGTCTGAACTAGATCCTTCTATCATCTGCATTCAGGAGAAAAACTTTGCTGATAAAACTCACAGTAATAAAAACTATAACGGTTATTTCTTAAATAGGGTCGATTGTCTACGTGCAAGTGGAGGTGTTGCAATATATGTGAAAAAAGATATCAGCTCATCACTTATTCCTCTGAATACAGACCTAGAAGCCATTTGCGTTGCTTTACCTGGTGACAAAAAACTACATATATGCAATGTTTACATTCCATCTAACGTAGAACTCAATTCACACAATTTATCCAACCTTTTAAATCAAATTCCTTGCCCCCGAATTATTGTTGGTGACTTCAATGGACATCATTTAACTTGAGGTTCTCCATCAAATGATAACAGAGGTACTTTAATTTTGGATGTTATCGAACAGCATAACCTAAGTATTTTAAATAATGGTCATCCTACTCGCTTTAATGCCAGAAACGGTAGTTTTTCACACATAGATTTAAGCATATCGGATCCAGTTTCGAATATTAATATAACATGGAATGTTTTGCCCTATCTATATGGTAGTGATCACTACCCCATTGAAATATATAACAACTCATTTATTCCTAACAATAACTCTGTTATGAACAAATGGAAGATTAAAACTGCAAACTGGGATCTATACAAACAATAAATGGACAGCTTTCTCGGTCAAGCTGATTTCCATCACAGAAACCAGTCAAAATGGCTAGATATTCTAACTTCTTTGATCATAAGAGCTGCCAATATTTCTGTAGATAAATCCACTAGTATGTCCCCACAACGCAGAAAAGTACCATGGTGGAATCGCACTTGCGAGGAAGCTATAAAACAAAGCAAGCATGCCTTCAATAGACTTAAACGCCATAATTCTCCTGAAAACCTACAAATTTTCAAAAATTTGAGAGCAAGAGCACGTTACATTACTAAAAAATGTAAAAAGGATTCTTGGAAAAATTATATTTCATCTATTAGTGTACCGACCCCTCCAATGGAAATCTGGAGCAAAATGAGAAGGATTGGTGGTAAGTACTCTTATTTCAACATAAACTCCTTATCTATTCAAGGCGAGACTATAACTCGTCCTAAAGAAATCTCTGAAAGGCCCGCTGATACATTCGAATCTCATTCAAGTGATGCTAACTACAGTCAAGACTTTCTTCAGAAGAAGACCCAAATAGAAGCACAATTCCCCATTATTGTAACCGAACATCAAAACGACCCTCTAAATATGCCAATATCACTAGAGGAACTCCAAAATGCTATCAAATCCACAAAAAATAGTTGTTCAGGTCCGGATAACATACCAGTGATTTTCATAAAGAATTTACCTGAACAATCTATTCTTTATTTGTTAAAAATATTTAACTACTACTGGCTTAACCAAAGTCTACCAATCTCCTGGAAAGAGGCATATATACTTCCAATTTAAAAAAATAATAATCCACCGCACCTTCCCACATCATACAGACCCATTTCTCTTACATCAAGCATTGGTAAGTTATTGGAAAAAATTATCAATAATCGCTTAACGTGGTTTCTTGAAAAAAATTCTCTTTTATCCAAACATCAAACTGGGTTCAGGAAAAATCACTCAACTTTAGATAACATAGTTGATCTAGAATCAGATATCCATGAAGCTTTTCTTAATAAACAAAAAGTTCTCAGCGTATTCTTTGACATTAATCGAGCTTATGACTCAGCGTGGCGCCATAATATCCTGAGAACTTTATCTGGGATGAGAATTAATGGAAATATGCTAGCTTTTATTCAAAATTTCTTCCAAAATCGTTGTTTTCGTGTACTAGCAAACGGTCAATTGTCACAATTAAAATCACTAGAGAATGGCACACCCCAGGGATCAGTCATTAGTGTAACACTTTTTTTAATAGCAATAAACAGCGTGTTATCCAATATAAATTACCCTTTAAAAGGTAGACTGTTTGCAGATGACTTAGTAATTTCTATCAAAGGCAAAAGTTTAGATTTCATGAAAACCGCAATGCAGCAGCAAATTCACCAATTGGAGATTTGGTCCAGAGAAACTGGATTTACCTTCTCCATATCGAAAACAAAATGTCTAATGTTTTCTAAATCTCCTTTGCTGGTTTATCCCAGCTTGAAATTGTATAATGAAAACCTCCACTTTCATGAAAACCTTACATTTCTTGGAGTTATTCTGGACTCAAAAATGACTTGGGAGTCCCACATCAATAATCTAATTACTAAATCTACCAATGGAATTAATATGTTAAGAGCATTATCGAATAAAAATTGGGGTGCTGATTCTGTCTGTCTACTTCGCTTATATCGTGCCATAATAAGGTCTCGCATGGACTACAGCAGTGTAGCATACACCTCAGCTAAACAAAACGTTCTAAATCGCCTCAACTCCGTTCAAAACTCTGCAATCCGAATCTGCCTTGGGGCCTTCCGCTCGAGTCCTATTGACAGTCTGCTATGTGAAGCTTCTGAACTTCCCCTACATCTTCGACGTTATTATCTAAGCCTCTCATACACCGCATCTGTATCCTCAAATCTAAATCATCCGGTATATCAAAATGCACTGTCAAAACGTTTTAGCTCCGAGTATGCTAAAAGAAAACGAATTGATCTCCCTCTATATGAGAGAATAAATAGATCTCTTATCTTATTTGATACCTCCATTCCTCCAACTTTTCCGCTGAACATTAATCCCATTCCTCCCTGGCTAACGAAACTTCCGTACAGCGATACTTTTTATTAAATTTCAACAAATATGGCACAAATCAAACTTTAATAAAAACAGCATTTCAAGAAAAAGTGACCAGACTTAGTGAATACCCACAAATCTATACAGATTCTTCGAAAATGGAAAAGGAGTAGGAATTTCAGTTATTACTCCCAGTGCCGTCATTAAATTTAGGCTACCTGAAATGGCAAGTGTCTACTCTGGAGAACTGTATGCAATCTTTCAAGCCCTTATATGTCATTTTTTGATCATTACGGACTCTCTAAGCTCTCTTGAAAGCATTCTTCAAATGTACTCCTCGAATTCCCTAGTACAAATTATCAGAAGAGAGCTGTTTAATCTACATGAAGCTCATAAAGATATTCGTTTTTTATGGGTTCCGTCACACATAGGAATAATCGGAAACGAAAAGGCAGATCTTGAGGCCAAAAATGCAACTGATGACCCAAATTGTGCTTTAGTGTCAAGAACTACTGTGACAGACTGTAAAAACTTTTTTAAACAGTTAGTCACCAGCTACTGGCAAAACTGCTGGTCTGGATCTCCATCAAAATTGAGGATTGTGAAGAAAAGTGTAGCTGCCTGGAAATTCCTACCGACCAAGAGAAAAGATCAAATAATTTTAAGTCGACTTAGAATTGGACATACTCGTTTCTCCCACGGCTACTTGATGTCTCATATTGCGGCACCCATATGTGAAACGTGTCAGGCTCCAGTGTCGGTAGTGCATGTGCTAGTGGATTGTACCCGTTTGCTCATCAAAGATCAATGTACAATTTATCGAATAAAATCACAGACATTATCGGTGAAAACTGTGACGTATTGTATAAAATTTAATAATTGTAGTATTTAAATCATTTCTATCAAATGTAAATAAATTGTTGAGCGCTAATAACCCTAGGGGTTGATGCGCATTTAAAAATTTCAAAATAAAAAAAAAATACAATTAAGTAAAAGAAAGAGATACAACAAAAAAAACTGTAGGATATAAGGATATCTGTCCAGGCTAAATACATCGAATGTTACAAGTTCACAACTAATAGCTTAGTGATTCGTTCTGGACAAACATCTATTTTATTTAAAGAAAAGTTTATGAGCAAAAGAGAGAAATTAATATGGAAAATGTGAGTGAATAGAATAAAAAATATAAAAAGGTAAAGCCATGTGATATCTCGAAAATTAGAAACCATTTTGTTTAACAAAATAATACTATACATATGAATCTTCGAACATCTACAACATCCCGTCCTTTAAATTGTGAATTTATTACATACCAGTAATCCTAGTAGATTCGGCACAATCCAAACCCCATATTTGTATCAAAACTTAAATCATAGAAAATAGGACTACTGCACAATTCCTTTATACATGGTTGCTTGAATGGCAGTGATCAACAACCCGCCGGATGTCTTTCTGTTCATATATATATATATATATAAAACACAAATATTCGAATTTCGCGGTGAAATTCACATCCGAAACTCTAATTATAGATTTTTGGTCCGAATAAACATATGGTTTATTCCACCAAAAGATAAATTTTACGAAATTCTTAACAATTTTTATTTTTAACATATTTTCGGATATACTGGTTGTATATTCCACCAAAAATTACTAGTGAGATAAAATATTTTTGTACTTGAAATGTTATCGGCAAAGATAACGTTTCATACCCCTAACAGCCAAGAAAAAAAAATTTCTAAAAAAAATTTTTTTATTTGAATTTTAAATTTATTAAGACTGGAGAAACATTTTAAACTGAAGCGTTAAAATATGCTTAACCCAGCAAAGTAAAACAGAAATGTAAGATCCCTATTACTATAAATAAAAAACTATAAGATAACTTTAATAGTTACACATTATATATATATATATATATATACAAGGACAGGAATATTGGGGAAGCGGCAAAATTGTAAAATGAGTACTCTTTACACTATTTTCCAAGCTTTCGGAATATCTTTATTTCCATTTTCAAGGACAGCATTCGAGATTGTATTACAAGTTGTTTCAAATGGTAAATACATCTAATAATAATAATTTTGATTTGAATTTTTTAAAAAGTAAATGTCAAACAAAATCGTTTGCTTATAGAAAAAGAAATAGTATATAATTATAACTAACTTATATCTAAAAATATCAAGATTGGCTAGGTTCGTCTTCTTTTTTTTTAATTTGTTTGATGTTATTTTAACCTCAAATGTTTGAAATAGACGAATTTGAAATTTGATGACACTCATGCTCCCCATCAATAGCCAAGTTAGTTATAATTATATACTATTTCTTATTCTATAAGCAAACGATTTTGTTTGACATCATTTTGACATTTACTTTTTAAAAAATTCAAATCAAAATTATTATTATTAGATGTATTTACCATTTGAAACAACTTGTAATACAATCTCGAATGCTGTCCTTGAAAATGGAAATAAAGATATTCCGAAAGCTTGGAAAATAGTGTAAAGAGTACTCATTTTACAATTTTGCCGCTTCCCCAATATTCCTGTCCTTGTACATTATTATTCGGCAAATATCTACTATAACTATATATATATATATATATATATATATATATATATATAATAGGTTTTATATATCTTAGGGATTCCGTCGTAAGGAGGGCTGAATTAAACTCTTATTTACTACCCAACGTTTCGAAAATTTTTATTTTCTTTTTCAAGGCTGAAATATGAACATTTTTTTGGTAGGTATATCTTTTGTAGAATAATTTTTTAAAAACTTACGTGTAAAGTGAGTCAATAATATACAAAACTAAACTTCTTATTCAGCAAGTAAAACATTCTTTGTATGTAAGAAATTTCATATAATACATTGAAGGCACTATTTTGATGTGGAATGTCAAAACTCAAGTGACATTTTTTAATATTTTTTAAGATTAAGTAATAACAGAGTTGTTGTGACTAACTTAATAACTTAGAAGACAGTCTTGATTAATAGTACCATGACTTGTCACTTAATCATGATCCTATTAAAGAAGGAAGTCATATATATATTATCTATTCGCAATTGTTAAAAAGACACAGTTGTGAGACAATTTACTCTCACTAATTACCTCACTAAAACATCAAGATAACAATAGCAAATGTAGTATGTACAAAACAAGCCTGTTATAACTTATTAGGTAGATGTTTATCGTTATAAATCTGAAATACCAACAATTCTACTATTATTATGGTGATTGTCTAATGAAAGAAGATATGCATAAGTGTGATTTACATGGTTGCTTTCTCTTTTTTTGTTCAATGAATTTTCATCTAGAGCGGTCTCAAACATTTCTAGGCAGGATCTTTTATGATAATTGGATTCTGAATGTATAACCTTGATGTTGTTGAAATTTGGATGATGACCAGTTTTTATACTATGTTCAGCTATAGCACATGATTGTTTATCAAGTTTTATATCACTTTTATGTTGGGTCACCCTGTCTTTTAGTACTCTAGATGTCTGTCCATAATACACTTGATCACAATTGTTACAAGAGATCTTGTATACTACATTAGATTTTTTCAAGTCTTCATCTTTATATTTTGTTTTTGTAAAAATATTATTAATTGTTGTTAACTCAAATTTATAAGTAAGTTTAATTTGATTTTCATGTTTAAAAACATTTAGTATTTTTGTTGAGACATCCTTTATATATTGAATCGATATATATTTTTTAGGTTCAGTTTCTTGGTTATTATCATTACTAACATTTGTGATTCTTTCTTCTTGTATTCTGGTGTTAAAAATTAATTTTTTAAGTAGTTGTGGTGGATATGAATTATTAATGAAAATTTCATACAATCTTTTAAAATTTTGTTGTTGTAATGTTGGATGGCAAATTTTTTGAATTCTATTTTTCATAGTCAATACTAAATTGATCTTAATTTTTTCTGTGTGATTTGAAAAATAATTGATGAATCTCTCAGAACTCATTGGTTTTCTATACCAGTCTAACTGTATTACATTGTTTTCATTTCTGATCAATTTGGTGTCTAGAAAAGGAATGCTATTTTCTGTCTCATGTTCAATAGTAAATTGTATGTAATTATTGTATGTATTAAAAATGTTTAAAATATGCTCATGTTTGTTATGAGGTATTGCACAAATAATGTCATCAACATATTTTTTTAAAAAAGGAAGTTCGAAATTAAGCTTTGGAATGCAAAAATCTAGGAGATCATCCATAACATACTGTGCAGCTATTGGACTTATAAATTGTCCCATTGGTGTACCTAAAATTTGTTTAAAATATTTTCCTTCAAAATTACAATAAGTGGAATTAAAAATAAAGTCCAATAGATTGAAAAAGAAATCTTTTGGAATATTGGTGTAATTTTTTATATGATCCCATCTTTTTTCAATACTATTTTTAAAAAGTTGTATAGGAATATTACTAAATAAGGAAACCGCATCAAGACTGATAAGTACATAACCTTCAGGTAATTGTTTGTCATTTATGAAGTATGAAAAATTAAAAGAATCTTCAACATAATAGTCATTATTTAAATTGTAAGCATTTTTAAGGATATTAGTTAAAAATTTAGTAATATTACTGTTTGGTGCATTAATTGACGAAACAATGGGTCTTAAAGAAAGGGTGGGTTTGTGTATCTTCGGAAGTCCATAAAATTTAGGAGATGTTTGATTGTAAGTTGTTAAACTTCTGGCTTGTTGTTCTGAAATAATTTTTTTGTTTTTAAGTGATGATACTAACTTGTTTGCTTTTTGTTGTAACGTAGAAGTAGGATCATTTTTAAGTTGTTTATAATATTTTTCATCATTTAATATGTTATAAGATAAGGTTATATATTCAGTTTTATCCATTATCACTGTTACGTTGCCTTTGTCTGATCTGGTAACTATTATTGAAGGATGATTTTTAAAAAAAATATTACTTTGTTTATATAGTTTTTGTAAGTAATTATATGTTGTTGGTTTGTGAAAAAAATTAGTTAATATATTTGTTATTTGGGATCTATAAAGATTTTGTTTTTTTGCATTACATTGTTCTATAATAGTTTCAACATCAGCTAAGAGTTTTTTTATCGAAATATCATTGATATTAGGTGAAATATTGAATTTACTTCCCAGTGCTAAGAACTGTTGTATTTCTGATGGAATTTCAATGCTTGAAATGTTTTTTATCCAATTTGGTTGTGTTTTGATAAAAGAGTTGTATTGGTTACCTAATGATTTTATTTTTTGTATATTTATGTTTTTTATTCTTTGGAAATTATGTTCATATGTTACTTTTTGTCTGTTTAAAAATTCATTGAAAATAATTTTAGGTAATTTTATTAATATTTTATTTTCAAATTGGATAAGAGACTTTTCTAGTTTTTTTAAAGTTAAATGTGTATTAGTAATTTCTAGATTCAAAATTTTGTTTTCTAAGTTTTTATGAAATCTGTAGATTTTTTCTCCTGTATGTCCATTTTCTACATCAAAAAGTCCTTTTACATTTTTTAGAGAGTTGTTAATATGATTCGGTGTTAGTCCTAATTTCCTACATCTAATCAAAAAAATTTTTCTGTTCCTCATAGAAGCTAGTTTGGTGTTTGTATTTGCCCAAAATTTTAGATTTCTCACTGTTTCTAGTCCATATTCAAGATGAATTCTTTGGTAAAACCCCATAACAATCCAAATAAACAAAAGGGAATTCTTGACGGTAGATAATTCAATAGGTTTTATATATCTTAGGGATTCCGTCGTAAGGAGGGCTGAATTAAACTCTTATTTACTACCCAACGTTTCGAAAATTCTTATTTTCTTTTTCAAGGCTGAAATATGAACATTTTTTTGGTAGGTATATCTTTTGTAGAATAATTTTTTAAAAACTTACGTGTAAAGTGAGTCAATAATATACAAAACTAAACTTCTTATTCAGCAAGTAAAACATTCTTTGTATGTAAGAAATTTCATATAATACATTGAAGGCACTATTTTGATGTGGAATGTCAAAACTCAAGTGACATTTTTTAATATTTTTTAAGATTAAGTAATAACAGAGTTGTTGTGACTAACTTAATAACTTAGAAGACAGTCTTGATTAATAGTACCATGACTTGTCACTTAATCATGATCCTATTAAAGAAGGAAGTCATATATATATATTATCTATTCGCAATTGTTAAAAAGACACAGTTGTGAGACAATTTACTCTCACTAATTACCTCACTAAAACATCAAGATAACAATAGCAAATGTAGTATGTACAAAACAAGCCTGTTATAACTTATTAGGTAGATGTTTATCGTTATAAATCTGAAATACCAACAATTCTACTATTATTATGGTGATTGTCTAATGAAAGAAGATATGCATAAGTGTGATTTACATGGTTGCTTTCTCTTTTTTTGTTCAATGAATTTTCATCTAGAGCGGTCTCAAACATTTCTAGGCAGGATCTTTTATGATAATTGGATTCTGAATGTATAACCTTGATGTTGTTGAAATTTGGATGATGACCAGTTTTTATACTATGTTCAGCTATAGCACATGATTGTTTATCAAGTTTTATATCACTTTTATGTTGGGTCACCCTGTCTTTTAGTACTCTAGATGTCTGTCCATAATACACTTGATCACAATTGTTACAAGAGATCTTGTATACTACATTAGATTTTTTCAAGTCTTCATCTTTATATTTTGTTTTTGTAAAAATATTATTAATTGTTGTTAACTCAAATTTATAAGTAAGTTTAATTTGATTTTCATGTTTAAAAACATTTAGTATTTTTGTTGAGACATCCTTTATATATTGAATCGATATATATTTTTTAGGTTCAGTTTCTTGGTTATTATCATTACTAACATTTGTGATTCTTTCTTCTTGTATTCTGGTGTTAAAAATTAATTTTTTAAGTAGTTGTGGTGGATATGAATTATTAATGAAAATTTCATACAATCTATCTATTGTGCGTCCGTACAAGGAAATGTATTTGTGCGTCCACTAGAAAGACTAAATTTTTGAATATTTTGGTTGAATATATTTACTCTTTTGTGCATCTAGAATACCACTGTAGGTTTAAATTACTTTATATATTCAAAAAAAAAATTGCATTTTTGACATTCCAAAGTACTTCTAGCTCCTACCAGCCGTAAGTATTTGAACTTCCAACATATACGTTTTTGTCTGATTTGCATTCAATCATACGTCCATGCAAGGTTGCCAAGTTTTTCACATACGTATTTACCAATTATTTCAGTGATACACTATTCTGCGTCCGTTCAAAGCATAACATAATTTGAGAAATTGTAGATTATGTCCATTCAGGATAAATCGCGTATAAAAGTGTGTAGTGGTCCAACTGAAAATGTTTTAAAATTTAATGTAGTTAATTAATGAGTATAAATTAAGAAATTATTGGTTGAATTTTTTTCAAGCATTCTCATAATAAAAACACGATATTATTATTATTGTGACGCATGTAAAAAAAAATTCTAGAGAATCTTTTTAGAATTTTTTATTTATTTTTGTTGTTCATATTTACTCTTACTGCACTACACTGACTAGCCAGTATAAATAAAATGCTTCTTTAAGTTAAATGTTGAACTATGATATATTAGCACTGATTTTTGCTGAAATATTTATTTCGAAAAAAATGTAGATATACAGTGATAAGATTAAATCTTATCGTCGACTTTCGAATTTCTTCAAATATCTGTCACTATGTTTCGATATTTTGTTAAACCCCTTTCAGGTGATATTCATCCCTTCAATGTTTTTAAATAGCAAAAGGGGTCAAGTGAGTAAAACTTCATTTGGAAGGGTATAACTAGAAGATTTAAAAATTAACACATAAGGTATATTTATAGTCAATAATTTACGATCTTTAGACAGTTTATATTCGTATGTTTTGAACTTTAAGTGACAGCTGAAGCTAAACTGTTCAAAGTTTATTAAAATGGCTTATATTGACCTATATTAATTTTTCAAGCACTATCTAATGCTATAAGAAAAACTATAATACAAAATGGTCAAAAACTCTCAACTTTTGATTACCTTGTATTATGTTTTATATTATATCATTATATAGTGCTTAAAAAATTAGGACAGGACCATGTATGCATTTTTGATAAAACCGTTTAGCTTCAACTGTCACGAATTTCAGTCATTTAATTATTGATTTAAGACCATGTTAATCGGCTTTGTTAAGAAGTTTAATTTGTTTGGCAAAATTTGAATGAGACATTATTCTGCATATTTTAGAGCAGATGTCAAATGTTTTTGACGTCAGCGTTTTGCGTACGGCTGCCATCTTGAATTTTTTGAAATGGCAACCTAGGTCGAGTGACGTATCACAAAGAA
This sequence comes from Lochmaea crataegi, assembly GCA_947563755.1. Taxonomy (NCBI): domain Eukaryota; kingdom Metazoa; phylum Arthropoda; class Insecta; order Coleoptera; family Chrysomelidae; genus Lochmaea; species Lochmaea crataegi. The sequence continues at coordinate 43,169,168 of OX387429.1, forward strand.
GCTTATTTTTTTCTTTTGAGAAATAATAGCAATGTATCACCTTAATACAAAATATCTTATAAAATATCAGTTTTATTTTTCTAAATTAAATTGTACTGTTCTGATGATATGACTTTGTAGGTTTTTGAAATTACACAAAAAACAATAGTAGTCATTAAAAACGTGAACCACATTTATGTACAAATTGTGAAAACTAATACCACTTTCAAATTAGCATAAAGTTTAAAAGTAAATTAAGAATAATGGCACATTTATCGGAAAAATAACGAATCGAAATCTCAATGTTAGTTGAATATGGTGATCGCAAACGTTCCCATGACGAAGCAGCTCATATTTTGAACGATTAGATTAGATCTACAGTGACAAGGTTAATAAACAATAAGCATTTGCGCATTAACATTTCGGAAAGCCTGCCTTATTCTATATTTCCTATCGTCTGGTGTACTTTGTACCCCTGATCTTTAGCATAGCCTCTAAAGAACAAATCACTTCTTTCAATTCTGGTGATCTTGGTGCCCAGAAAATTGGTGCTTATCGTCCATTCCAATTTTCAGGAAACATCATTCAATTGACTGAATAAGTGCATTATGATGAGTAGGACCTTCGTCATGTAGATACCCCATTTGTTGACAAACGAATTAGGTAAATGTTTGTTGATATTTCGGAACCTACCTAATTACTAAGTACGACAATAATAGTGTGGATCTAATTTTACTATTTCGAAAATGTGGCACTGTTGTCAATGTTTTAAAAGATTTTTCTAAAATTCTAAGTCGTTAATTGTTGTTAATGAATTTTATATAGCTGTTTTTCATTGATTTTTTGTTGGAAATTAAATTTTTAATCATAAAATTGAAATATCACAAAACCATTCAGTTTTGGTATAGGGAGTACTTATCAAATTTGAAGTTTAGTGAAGTAACTTTCATTTACGGATATAAATTACAAGGTGATCCGTTTAAAAAATTGTGAAGCCGATGTATTAGAGTTTGAACTCGCCCTGTATACGGATTTCTAAATATGGAAGCAGGTCCAGTGAATTGTGATATTATAGTTTATTTCAACAAGTAGGCACATAGAGTATTGGAATTCAATACTCCCACTCCCCTAACAGTTAGTTACATACTAACAGATGTTTATCGGATACCACAAAGTTGTACTCAAAATTGATGAAATATTTTACAATAATTTAATGGTAACTTGGGTAGGTACTATTGAAAAATAAATACTTTTAGGTGTCACAATTTTTAAGTTTATAAAAGGAAACTTGTGGTGGATCACTTCGAATAAAAAATTCCGTACTATAAAATATTATTGCCCCCGTACCCATTGTAAACAAACTTTCACTATCGATTTGACATGTTAGGAATAAACACAGAAAGATTATCTATTGTTCTCCAATTCGCAGGTAGAAAAACAAAAAACTGGTTACGTATTTTGAGAAATATTAATGTACAATTTCGTCATTATGACCTATAGGTTTTCATATTAGTTTTAATTATGGTTTTAGTTTTGTAATAACCTTCTTTGAGAATGGTTGTATCTATTTGTAAAAGTTTGGACCATTAGGTCTAAACGACCAAACGATAATTTTAAACGTATTTCGGTATATACAGGAAGAAAATCACAGTTTCTTCAACAGGCCTTCTTCTAGTGCTTACTGTTTGCAAAACAGTGTTGACAGCACTATAGAAAAATGTGCACAAATCACTGGAGTGGGGATATCGACTATTTACAAAGTAATACGTGAACAAAAAACAAATCAGGTTTTAATGTAATGAAATGGCTACAAAATAAAGGTATATTATTTAATCACAGCGTTGCCAAAGCCTGTTTCTATGAGATTGCTAAGCAGCATAAGTGGAAATATAAAAAATGTGATAGATGGACTTGTCAGTGTTTTACGGCTCCCTCCTCGCCACTGCTAGTTAAAACCAATAGAGTTGGTTTGGGCGGAAATTAAACAGTTCGTTGCGAGAAACAATATTACATACAAATTAGAATCTGTAAAGAAATTACTATTAAGTTTCGTTTTTCATTGAAGGAATTATTCTTCCAGCACCTATGTTGCTTTTTACATTTTTATGCGATTATATTTATCACTCAATCATTTTAGTAAGATAATATATTTTCAGTTACTATTAAATTTTTGTAACATATTTCGTCAATTTTGAGTAAAACTCCGATAAACGCCTGTTAGTTAGGGGATTATTGAATTCCAATACTTTATGTACTTGTTGGAATAAACGATAGAAGACAATCACAGACGTATGACTGTAACTGATTAATTTCAAAATGTGCAGTTTAAAGTATACATGGGCATTGAACTCATTACGATTTTCAGGAACAAGTGGTCAGAACTTCTTAAAAACACTGTGTAACCTAGTACAACCTCATATCATTGCAATAGAGAAATCAAGCAGAATTCAAATTAGAAGTAGAATACAGGGTGTCCCAATTGAAAAACTTTAGCTTTCATCTGGCACGGCGTTCTGGAACACACTGTACAATTGCAACCAATTTTAAAATATGAACCTTCAGGGTGGAGAGCACCGGTCAAACTTTTATTCGAAAATCTTCGAGGATTTACAATTTATTGGACTCCTGTATACAATTTGCATCTGCTTTCACCGAGGAGCAATCTTTTAACATTATGTACGGGGTTCTTTATTGTTCTCTCAATAAACTAATTCATTTAAGTACACTCTACAATTTCACACAAAAATATATTCACTACAAAACCTAATGTACGTTATTAGTAATCTCACGGTAACATGGTAGTATTAAGACCCATACTAGGTGAAAAATGGAAATTCTAATAGATAATTAGTTTCTCACTTAAATATTACATTATGATTATTTTATCTATTTGGTAACGTGGTGCAAATATGACGAAGTGAAGTTTGCGTTTGGTTATGTATAACGGATTACTGGATATACTTCAATTTACATGAACTTTTTAAATTTCAATAGTTCAATTTTCTTAAAAAAAATATCCAATATTTTTTTCTATGAACGCGCGGAGAAGTATACTATGGCGCACGATTCTACTTTACCGCACGCAAGGTATCATTTATTGCTTTTTATAATTATTTGGTTTCATTGAAATTTTGTTTAATATGGCGTTAATAACTATTATTGATTACATCAATAACCAGAAGGTAACTAATAAACTTGTTAGTTTGTATCCGTCCGCTCCTAGAAAAAATGTTGTTTTTCACATATGCATAAAGCGTTAGGAAAATAACTATTTCAAAGGAAAATTAATGTTTGTTAATATTATAAGTTGCGGCGTCAACAAAACATGTCTAATGCAGAAAGATAATCCGTTTATATCTCTGGTAAAAGATACTTTCTTGAAACTTTGAGGAGCCATAAGAGGTGAGAGGGGCTATAAAGTACCGACCATACAGTTCACATCGTTTTCAGTTACTGTCAAACGTTTAAAGATACAACCTGTACAATTTAAAAATTTTAAATTATACAAAAATAACCAATTAAAAAATGCTATAATACTTGGTGTCTAATTTGAACGATTGCTTCCTTAAAATCACTGGTCACGAAGTTCATGCATCCTGTATCTCCGAAATAATAAAATGAGACTTTGCGGGTTGATGAAAAATTAGACCAGCCATACAACCACGATAAACATCTTTAATTTAATGACGTAATTTTTTATCACGTGTCTCAACTTTCAAATTTCAAATGACACTTCCTGTATATTTTGAGAATTATTGGGTAAGCGCTTAGTGTTAAAATCAAAGATCAGAATGAATTTTTTTTCACTATAGTTACCTGTAAAATTTTTATATATTTGACATTAGTTACTAATTCATTGTATTGTTATTAGTTGACTTACGTTTACGTTTTATCTTTTATGGATCGTGAAATTTGCAGTGTTTTGTCTTCCCAGCGACATAAGCTGAATGAAACTACGTCAATCAACAAGAAAAAAAAATTATGTAATTATGCTGCTATGGGCCCAGAGTCCTAGTAAATTATGTGAGTTTATAGAAGTTCCGTATTAAACGACCACCGAAAAAATATTCAGAAATAGAGTCACTTAATTCTTAAAATTGCGGTGTTGCCTGCAGCGGACGCACAAGTCGCTTGGTTTGGCTAAAATATATTTTAGTATATTCACATTGTGTATATACAAATGCGCCAGTGCGGAAATTTATGGAACTCACATATTATATACTCCATTCATTTTGTCGTATTTTGACGTCCACCATAAAATTTGCGAGAATGCTTGTTATGTTGTAAAACTATCGAAAAAGTAGTTTAAATTGAAAAATAATTGTGCGTCCGTATATCGGACGCACGATTAAATGTAAAAGGACAATGTACGGACGCACAAAGGCGTAAAGATAAATATATATATTGCTGTGGTATCTAAAATCAGCAGCAAACAATCTCTGTATAATAGACATTTATCTATACCATTTATTATGTTACGAAAATGCAAAATAGTTTAAAATACATTTCACTACAAAAAATTTGGTAGATAAAATTAATTATAAGGAAGTATGAGATGAAAATGAAAGTAATTTCTCAGAACTTCTACGTAAAGTTTTTAGCATAAAATAGTTGTACAATTTAGATTTTAGAGGATGAAAATACCAATTTAAATGAAATTTAATTTGAAATATGTCAAAATATCCTTCAAAAGTGACTGTTGTCATAGATATTTAGAAGTTTTGAACGATTTAGTCTGAATTTGTCACTGGTATAGGAAGCATCAAATCGTTTTCGCTCCGTCTGACAAAAATACTACGAAGGTTAGAAAAAGCTGTCAAAGGTGAGAATAATAAAAGTCAAGATATCAATATATAAAAAAATCGAAGTTTGAGAAAAGAAATGTCAGACTCACATATTTAAATTGGCATTTTCAAAATAAAAAAATAAAAACCAGAAGAATTAATCGATTAATCCATTTATGGCAGTTGGTAAATACAAAGCATAATAAATTTTGCATGTATTGGTGGTTAAAATATAAATAAGATCCCGAAGGAGAAATACTGTAGAGATTTGCTATGATCTCCAATTAAGCATAGGTTGAAGCTACAATCCAGTTGAAGAAGGTAACATTTTATCTGAATAACCATCAGTAGTTAAACAATGTTCCTTCTAAGTTATTTACCACTCAGTATATGCTAAATCCCCATATTTTGGTAGAACCATCCTGTATAAGTGCATAAATATAATGGAATGCACTGTGTGTGTGTACAAAGTATAGGAAACAAGCCCGCCCAAGGCTATTATGCATTAATTATATACGAATGAATATATTTTCAATGGGATAGTCTATGATGCATGTATAATACTTTGCTATGACCATCCTGTTATTAAAAATCCACCAGAGACAACTAATGCAGTCGGGAGTCTTACATAATAGTGCAAAGTATGCAATTATTATTAAGGTCATTTTAGATAGTTTATTATTAAAAAAAATCTTAAATCTGTATATATGTATACCGATAGGAGGCTGTTTGTTTCTAATAAAGTATCACTACCTGAAAACGTAAGAAGAACATGAATAGGACGAAACCAGAAAATGCGGTAAGATTGAAATTTCGTTTTATTTATTTTTTATTAATTTTCAAATATTTAAGGTTTTAAAAGTGTTGAGAACAAGTCCAAACGCTTTTATTCCAACAAGAGCTACATCGCAATCTGCGGGATGTGATTTACAAACACCTATAAATTTTACTATAGGTTCAAGAGAAAGATTCCTGGTGGATAGTGGGTTAAAATTAGAACTACCACAGGGAGTTTATGGAAGGATAGCACCACGATCTGGCATAGCGCTTAAAAATGGAATAGAAGTGTTTGCAGGTGTAATTGATGCTGATTATAGAGGTACAATTAAAATATTATTATATAATTCATCAACAAACATAGTTAAATTTGGGAGAGGAGACAAAGTCGCCCAGCTTATTTGTGAAAAATGTTCTATTCCGATTATTGAAGAGGTGGATAATTTAAGTTTTACAGAGAGAGGTGAAAATGGTTTTGGATCTTCATCTTGAATTCATATAATTAATATTGTATTGGTTTTAGAGTGATATAGTAATTTACGTTATTTTTAAGTGTATGTAAGTAGTGAAGGAAATCATTAAAATTGTAAACATACTGTTGAAAAAATTGTTAGTATAATAGTTTGCAGAATGAATAATCTATTTGATCCACCTAAGTGTAGAATTTTTGAAACAATAGTTTGTTTAGTTTGTAGAAAAGTGTTACGTAAAACTTTTAAACTTGAAAAAATTTGGAGTTGTAAACAAAAATTAATAATTGGTTTGTGTACGGCTGAATGTAATCAAACAAGACCACTGAGAAAATTTCCTGAATATATAGATAATAATTGGTTTTATGAATTAGACCCATTAGATGAAAGGGAGATATATTGCAGATATTTTTTACCTCCACGACAACGAGATTCGAATATTAGAAGAAAATAATTATAAAACCGTCAGTCTTACAACATCCTCAGAATAAGAAGAAGGTAACATAAATCTAAAAAGAATGACTTCCTTAAATTTAAACTTTATTATTTTGGTTGCTGTTTCAAATAATATGCTGTACACAAATGTACCAGAGAATGTAAAACATGTTGCAATATGTTTTGATATGAAAAATATAAGGGAAGACTGTAATCGAACAACATGGAGTTTGTTAAGTATAACAAAAACAAATAATGGTCACCTCTCTGTATACCATATTGAAATTCCAGAAACGAATTTATCATATTTTAGTTACAAATTAAAAATAATATTTAATGACAATTCCGAAGGTGATCAAACCCAATGGCAGAATGTGATTATAGATGATATTTCTATGGACAAGACAAACATAAGTGAAAAAGTTGATAAATTGTACATTTTAACATGAATAGTATTGATTTTATTAATTATAATTGTTATATATAATTTACTTAAAATGGTAAGAGTATTTACACAATATAAATTTTACTCAACAGTTTGTAGTAAATAAAACAAGTTAATTAAATAATATTCTTTTATTTTTCATCCATTATAAAATGTTCATATAAAGTATAAGCATTTTTTAAAGCGCAAATAGATGGATTAATCTTATGATAAAAACATTTTGGTGTCGAGGCTGCTAATGGTGGATTTTCATCTAATTCATATACAGGTGCGGTGGAATATTTTTGAATGAAATTAGTTTTTTCTTTTCCTTTCACGAAAACCATGTCAGCATTTTCAGTAATGTCTTTTACGATATTTTTGAATTTGTGTAAATGTGTATAACCAATATTCCAATCGATTCCATGATGATTTTTCATTAACCAAGTTGCTTGTCTATGTAAGTCTGGAGGTAACATATGTAGAGGAAATGGTGATTTGAAAATATAGTGACATACTTGATGACCATCATAAGCTGCAAACTCTTTAACGATGAACTTATTATTTTCAATCTTAAAACCTTGAACATCTAAAACAACTTTCATATTTGTAATTGTTGCAATTTAGTTACCGCACCTTTATATTGTTCATAATATTTTATGTCACGTTTAAGACGTATTAATTTAAAAAGAAACTGACTAAGAGCAATTTGATACTCATGGGTATTCATATTTAATGAAGAATATGTAGTAACCCTACTTTTATATTGCATGTCAATCATGCGCGCTATGAAATGTTTTTTCCACATCAGTATTGCTTAACAATTTTAGTTAATGGATTATAGGAAAATTGTTTTTCATGAAAGATCAAACAATATGCAGAAATATCACTCGTAATGGGAGCATTTAACTCAAATTCTATACGAAGAACTACAGATCCAGACTGTATTAGTTCCTTCTGCCTTGAGCAATCTATATGAATTAAGGGAGCTGTATCTCTAAATTCGTCGGGTGTGAAAATAGGTTCACTGTTCGAACGGCTGTAATAAGAAGTTTGAAAATCAGCAAACATTTTATATAACGTAGCAAAACTATTGTTTGTAAAATCTAAAAGTAAATCATTGTATGGATACTTCTCAGAATTGAGAAATACCTTAATATTTTTCAAATTCAGATGTTTAAATTGACTCATATTTTCTTTTATGTTACCCCTAGCATTATTTTGAAATCCAATTACAATGTGTCTAGGTGTCTCTACTTTTGTACTAGTTTTTACAGCCCAAGTGTGGCGAGACGTTTTCGGTAAGCTGGGATACTCAATCAATTGCCAAGATCTGAATTTTATTGGTAGTTCCTTGTTACTTTGAATAATTTTGTTTAGATGTAATTCATGTTTTATGTTCGGTTTCACGTGAGGAATTCTCCAACTGATGTGAGTTAATTCAATTTTAGGTTTTTCCGTTTCATCTGTATGTGTGACTGAGTCTCTATCATCACTAGATCTCACCAATATTAGCTCTTGTTTCATGTTTAAGATTATTTTATTGAAATCTTCAAAGAATCCTAACCATAATTTCAAGGGTATACACACGTTAAAATTTCCATGTTTGTCTGACAACTTGACGTCCTCCTTAGGAAACCATCCAGAATTATTTAGAAAAATACTTTCATTTGAATTATAAGATAAATAATTTTTCATTGTTGAAACAAGGCCAATATCTCTTACTGAATCAACTACAACACCGTTCAGTTCATATCGAATTTCGCGGAATAAAAAAGCTATTGCATTATTAATGAATTTCAATTTTGTAGGTACTGTGTTGGTTTCAGTTAAAATTTTCCCCGTAATCTCAAGATAACTGTCAGCCGGATATGTTATACAATCTAAATCTTGCACTACAATACGAATCTCATCATTATAATTCAACTTTCCGGTAATATATGGTTGGTATGTGTGATATTCATAATCCTCCACAGCCATGTCATTGAAGGGCTCATGAGTGACTTGTAATATATCCATTTATATTAATAACTTAAAACCGAGTGATTTTAAAAAACGTTTATTTTTGGGCGTTATGACGTCTATTCTTTCACACAAACTAATTGTAGACGGTTTACTCATCAATCTTTTATAGTTTTTTTCAGCATATGGATGGGAAAATTTTAAGACCATTTTTGTTGTCGAATATGTAAAGTAATAGTAATCTCCTCGTCTTGAAAATTTATAACGTTACCACTCTGATCAATAATTTTTACTGTTATGTTGTTAATTGTTTTAACACTTACAGGATAATACAAGATATTTTGAGGAGATTCAACTATTTTATAGCCACTAGGAACAGTAGGAAAAAATTGATGGATAATGTGAACAGGATGTCCATTGAGATATGATCCAACAGCAATGTCACAATCTATTCCAATAGAATTAACTTGTAAAATATTTATAGGTTTTGTAGAGGTGTGTGTCACATTGGGAGTTAACAAAACTTTTTCAAATCCAAATACTTTACCAATTGAGTCATCAGATAAGAATGAAATTGTCTTATTACTAGAAATTGATACGTGAGATGTGTTTAGATTTGGGACTATGTCAATTGTTGAATCTGATGCTACTATAAGCATGTGTTGTTTAATATATTGAATTATTTCATTATGTTCATAAGCACCTTTAGGTATAATTATTGTATAATATATAGTAGGACCTCCAAAAATAAATCTATTGTTAGTTTCACCAATATTTGGTATTGTATTGAAACTATTGAAATTAACTAAACCAACTTCATAGTCATATTTATCATCCAAGTAAATGGGAGGATTGAAATTATAATTAAGAATAGATGATGCACCACTGAGTGTAACAGAAAATGACATTTCAACTGAATAAGTGTACAATAAGTTTAAATATTATGATTGAAATATTTATGTATGAATTGAAGTGAGTGATGACCACAACTATACGAATTGTTCTGTAGTCTATCATAATTGTATGTTATATATACTGGACCGTTACTATGAAAATACTTGATCAGTTCCATTGGTGGAGGTAAATTTCCATAACTATCAAAGTAAATAATTTCCTTGTCTGATTTTATGTATGATGTCCAATGTGTTCCGTCTCCTCTAACTGTATCTATATTCAAAATACCACATTCATGTTTATGAATTTTCTTTGGTAAATTATCTCTCATGAAAACTCCCCTAAAAAAAGGTATTTTCAATATTTTAACATATTTCCACAGATCTTTATCGGTAAGCCCACGATGGGGCAATTTCAGTTTTTTGTTGTTCCTTCTCCTTTGTATGGTCTTAGATAAAGACCTTTTCCTTTATGTCTTAGTTGTCTTCTTGGCTTTTTTTGATGTTTTTTTTTCAAACCTTTTCCCTGTTTCAATTCCATAGCCATATCATGTCGTTTTTGTTCAGTTAATTGTTGATTGTTATACTTTGCATCATTTACTGCCTTTGCAATTCCAGCTGCTCCACCTCCTAGAGCTCCTAATGCACCTAACAGTGGTAATATTAATGGTAAAAATCCACCTATTCTCGTCGGTGTTTGAATTATACGTTTTTTCTGAAGTAAATTACCACCACGACGAGAACGACTTTTTTTAATTCCTACACCCATACCAAGTTTACGTTTTCCTTTCATGACTGCAGTAACAAACAATGAAGCTACTTTTTCACCTAATGTAGCGTCCTTGGATTTAACTCGCTTCCAAGCTTTATCCTCCAATACCTGATCTGCTTTATGTCTTTCCTGTAGATTTTTATTTTTTGCGTATGCTATATCGTGTTCCTTACAAGCTTGATCTAAAAGATTAATTCCCTTATCATTTCGTTGTAGTCTTTGTTCTATTTTTGTGTTTGGTCCACAATATTCGTATCCACCAGGTAAATGAAGTTCAAATGGTAGTTTATTAATTAACGAAACTAAATCTCCACCTTTGTGATGATGATGACGATGACGACGATGTGATTGTAACTGTTTACGTTTAACCATAATTCCCTTTATATATCTATATATACTCTGATCACCCTATAAATACTCTCAGTGTTGTTAACTATTTATATAAGATGAAGATTGCAAAACATTTTATAGCTTTACCTGTTGAAAATTATGATTTGAGCTGTGAACAACAACGTACTGCAGGTAAACATGGATATTTATTTGGTGGAGATTCTAAACGAGCATTAATCATCGGTCCCAGTGGTTGTGGTAAAACTAATGCTATGTTATCCTTAATAGATCATCCTAATGGTTTAAGATTTGAAAATTTATACATATATTCCAAGAGTTTACATCAACCAAAATATGCTTATTTACGTAATTTAATTCAACCCATGAAAGAGATTGGATATGAGGAATTCAACAATTCTGATGATATAATTACTCCAGATGCCATAAAGATCAATTCAATTATTATATTTGATGATGTAGTGGCTTCCTGCGATCAAAAACCCATTCAAAGTTACTTTTGTTTTGGTCGACATAAATCTACAGATTGTTTTTACTTAAGTCAAACTTATTCGGCTATACCAAAACAATTAATTCGAGATAATGCCAATCTCCTGATAATTTTTCAACAAGATTTCACCAACTTATCTATGATGATCATGTTAATATTGACATGTCATTTCAAAAATTTAAAGACATTTGTTCATACTGTTGGGGGGAAAAGTTTGGATTTCTCACTATCGATAAAGATTCTGAAATAGCATCTGGTGGTCGTTATAGAAAAGGATTTGATGGATACATTCATATATAAGGAGAAAAGAATATATGGTCAATTTCAAACCCAGCATGAATCCTAAACTAACTCAACGACTGGTCAAAGCTAGACAGGCGCTTCGAAAAAAGTATAAAAGTTTGAAGCGAAACATAAACCAATCTCAAACACGACTGGAACAAACCTATGAGCCCATTACTCAACCGCTAAAACAACTAATATCAACTATCGAGAAACAAGAATTGATTAAACAAGAACCATCAATATCACCAAAAAAAGAATCCCGCCTGAATCTATCAAGTTCAAAATATCAACCAAAGCCTTCCGATTATGCACTTGCTTTCGATTCACCCCCCAAAGAGGATATTTTCAGCTCTTATACAAATGACGATAATGATGATGCGTTTGAGCCAAATAAAACTTTAGGGTACAGTAGTGATGAAAATATTAGTAGATTTATGGATGAAAGTATCCGTGACCTCGGTCGAATGACCACCGACCAAGGTATCCAACTATATTACGAACAGTTTGAAAATCCCTTACCTAGAGTGTACATAAGGGAAGGTATTGCTGACATTGAAGGACAATTTGATAATACTCTTGGAGTCTATCATGATTTGCAGCTAGAAAAATTCTCTATTGGTGATTCTCCAATTGACTTTATCGGACCTGATTTATAAATACAAGGTATCACCTACAAGGGTACTCCAGGTCTGTATGAACTGTTATTCAAAACAGACCCACACATTTTTACCAAAAATGATGCTAAGGAATATGTTGACATTTTACAGAGAACGAATGCCCTATACACAAAAAATAATAGAAAATTACCAAAACGGAGAATTCCCGCAAAATTAAAAAATAAATTCACTAACACTATTCAACCTTTCCTAGGAATTCCTCTTGTTGCACAAAGAGAACGAGCCTTTTCAGTTCCCACTATGACTACAAGACAAATAGCAGCAAAACTGAAGGGTGGGAAAGGTTTAACAATGATGCGATATTCCCAAAATCCCATCGATTATAAATATTTTGATGATTTCAATGAATTGATTGATAGATTACGCTTACTTGTAGCTTCAAAACAAGCTGGTAATAATGCTCACCAAAATGAAATAGTGTCTATTGTTGAAGAACTAAGGGAAGGTGGTATAATAGCATAAAATAGATAACGTCACTTACATTCTTAATAGTAGTAGCTATGCCGTTAAACAAGTTTAACCAACATTATCTCACTTCTACACGTTCAAATAATAAGGATGATGATGACGATGATGAGGTACTACTACCATCACTACAACCACCATTTTATATTTGTCAACCTGCAGACATTCGAAGTTTAGTAATTATTAATATTAGTGGACATATAGACAAAAAAGTTAGTAAATTAAACTATGTATTAAATAATAATAATAATACTGAATATACTTTTCCAGTAAGTGGAAAAGTTGTAAATATTAATAGCAACACATCACCACCACCACCAAAAATTGAAGCAAAAATACTTTATCACAATAAGATTCAAAATTTAAGCGTTCTCAACCAGCAATCTATAACGAAGGGTGAGAAGATTTCTATTTTTATAGGTGATGAGAAATATCCATATATTGAATTTGTAATAGAATGTCCTCTTCAAGGTGGGTGAGCTCTAGCTCTACGTTATTATAAATATAGTACTTTTAATAGTACATACACCATTCCAACAATGCCTCTTAATAGATTTAATCAACACTATTTACAACCATCATCATCGTCATCGTCGTCGTCGTCTCAGTCAGTTCCAAAACTAAATGCGCAATTTTATATTTGTGACTCATTTGATTATCACGTTAAAAACATTATTAGATTGAAAGGTAAAAAGAAAACTAATTTAAATAAAGATTATTATGTGTTGGACAATGCAGGTACAACTTTTGTTTTCCCCTACGATGCTAAAATTGAAAGTGTTCGACATTATTCTGCAGACGGAGAGGTTTTAGTTAATGGTAAATTGTTCAAATTCCATGAAATTGGTGGTAATAGTTTAAGGCGAGGTGATAAAATCCTATTTAAATTCGGTACACCTTCTTCTATTTGCATTGAATTTTTAGTGCAGTGTCCAGTAGTGAAAAATGAGTAAAGCTCAAGTTGTACGTGAACTTCATAAACCGGCAAGAATCAATTATAGAAGAAGACATGTTGTAATTAAAGGACTTAATGATCTGATTCAGGCTGATCTAGCCATTCTTGCTCCTTTTTCGAAAACTAATAGAGGATACAATTACATCCTCGTTGTAATTAATGCTTTCAGTAAATATGTGTGGGCTGAGGCGATTAAAAGAAAAACGGGTAAAGAAATCACATTAGCTATGAAGCATATCTTAGACCAAATGAATGTTCCACCTAAAAATCTTCAAACCGACAACGGAACTGAATTTTATAATAAGAATTTTCAAGAGCTCATGAAAAAATATGGTATTAACCATTACAGCACATTCTCCAATTTAAAAGCAAGTATAGCAGAACGAGTAATTCGTACTCTAAAAACTATGCTATGGAAACAGTTTAGCATGCAAGGATCTTACAAATGGTTAACGATTCTACCTAATATTGTCGCGAAATATAATAATACAAGACATTCTACTACAGGTGCCATTCCTAGTGAAATAAATGAGAAAAATGCAAAGTATATTACTGCATATAATCACCTAAAAACTATTGAACCAAGATTATCAAATTTTAAAAAAGGAGATTTTGTTCGAATTAGCAAGTATCGACATGTCTTTAAGAAGGGATATACTCCAAATTGGACTGCCGAAGTTTTCAAAATAAAGAAAGTGAAACTAACCAATCCAACAACTTACATACTGGAAGATGATAAGAACGAAGAAATACAAGGAGGATTTTACAGGGAGGAATTGCAAAAAGTTAAATATCCTGATGTGTATCTAATAGAGAGGGTCTTGAAACGAAAAGGTAATCGGCTATTAGTAAAATGGCTTGGAATGGATTCTAAATCGTGGATAAATAAAAATAACATTGTTTAAAATTATTATTTTTGATGTTAAATAAAATTATATAAACTGATCGACAATTTATTTACACATTTTAATTAATTATACTCTTAATTTTATCATAAACCTTACATCTATGTTTTTCATCTAATATTGGATCTATAATTTGGGAAATTTTAATAATTCGTTGCATAAACCGTAGTCGGTCACATGCGGCAATGATCCATGATGATCCTTGTCTCGCTTGTTGATATGCATATTTCCAAGTTACTAATAAATGAATTTTGTTTCTTGTTTCATCAAAGTGAATAGTTTTCTTCACTTCTATTGTATGCTGTCTATTCTTCATATTTCATAGCTGTAAATCTTCATCTTTAAGTAACTGAGGATATCTATATATTAATTCTAATGCGATAGCGTATGTCTCGTTATTTAAATGTTTTATGGGTTCAATTATATTCAAAGCTGTAGTTACTGGATTGGTGGAATCTTTTATTCCCATTTGTAAAATTTTCAATGAACTAGCAAATTGTAAATTTTTCAAGTCTGTTGATCTATTTTCAATGAGTGGTAACATTTTCCATAACATTGAAGTAGTATCAGCTCTTAGATAAATACAAGAATCACCCCTATAAATTTTCACCACATTCCCGAATGATAATCGTTTAAATATCAAATCAAATTCACCCATATCTAACGGTTCCATAATATTCTTGTTGTTTGTTGATCTAAATAAAAAGTCATCAATATCATTTCTACATGATAAAAAAATGTTCCATTCTTGCGGACTGAATATAAAATAGGTATTTTTGGTTCCAAATATCCCAACACATGGATCGTAATTTAAATAAGGGGATAAACCAACTTTTACATATTTTGTTTTATATGTATTTAGAGACAATTGACGTTCTCCCAAAAATACATCATTATCTTGCAATTGATTCATATATGTAGTCTTTGTGAGTGATTCTACTACTACTACTACTATTACTACAATATACTATCGCTATTAGAATAATTTAAAGATATTTTCTGGTTGAAAAAATATCTGAAAAAAAAATCCCATTTATTCTAAAAATTACATCATGCACTCGAGAAATGGAAAAAATTGTATCACCCCACTCTAAAATAAAGATTATAAACGTTAGAAAATCGTTGAATCTAAACAGTATATTGATAAACTTCAAAAGTGAATTTTTAAAATAAAACCATGTATAATCAACAGCAACAACATTATCATCTAGAAGATTGTATTTGTCCAATGAAGGATCATTGGCTATACAAGCGACGATTATATCAGTTTAATGAAGAAGAACTTGAGAAGTTTCCATTGGATTATTTGATTCAAAAGGCGCAACCACTTGAGT
The DNA here is from genome assembly GCA_947563755.1 of Lochmaea crataegi. Lineage (NCBI taxonomy): Eukaryota > Metazoa > Arthropoda > Insecta > Coleoptera > Chrysomelidae > Lochmaea > Lochmaea crataegi. Next base: position 43,185,123 of record OX387429.1, read on the forward strand.
TATTATATGCATGGTATAAATTACCAAGAGCATATCGAGACAATTTTGATTTACAAATCCAACTGCCTTGTTTCATACACTACAATCGTCCTGACTGGCAAACTCACATCGATGGACCACCTACATCACAGTCAAGATGTCATTTATGTAACTTAACTATTGAACAAATACATGTTTGATGCAAATAAAATCTGTTTAATATACTATGTTTTTTATTACATAAATTACAAAGATATAAATTTACAAAGTTATAAAATTACAAAGTTTTAAAATTTCCATTAATACCACTTTCAGTTAAATTTTATAAATAATTATGATATATCATCATCTCTGTCAATCTCATAATCGTCAAGAAATCTACTAAACCTCCCATCAGCGGGTATAGGTGAATTCAATCCATGAGAAGGATGTAAATCCATATCACATTCATATCTTTCCTTAAGCCCAAACAGCAGTGTTGTGAACTGATTTTGACACCACATATTCTTCGACTGATATATTTTATGCAATTGTTTGGTATAGTAATAACCATGAAAATGATCTCTAATTGTGTGTAAAGTGAAATTCAAGTTTTTCAACTGTATCAAAAACAAAAGACTTTTATAGCATGATTGACATAAATATAAATTTAGTGAAATTACTTTGTATCGGTTAAACCACACACAATATTTCATTTCTGAATATACCGTCTCCCAATTGCGATGAGCAATTATAGCATTTCGTGCTAATGCTGAGGGAATATCACGTAGGTATAACATGTCAGCAAGAATGTTGAATTCACTAGGAATGTTGGAATCTTCATCTTCATCATCATCATCATTATCATCATCGATATTAAGATGTTGTACAAAACTCTTCCATTTAAAATAACTATATTTTTTAATAATATTGAGAGTTAAATTTTTAGGTAATGGTGAATTCATTAAAAAGTCTGTAACTGATTTAATTTTTAGACAAATAATTTCAGTACACATTTCCTCCAAACTCATGATGGTTATCTCTAAAACAAAAACTCTACTCTTATAACCCCAGGGAAGTGTGTCAAATGACTTTGAAATTAACTGACGTTTATCATCGTATGGACTTAAAGCAATTTTAGTCTGTTCTATACTAAATACATTGTGAGCATATGAACGAATAGTTTGTTGAGTTATGACTTTTGTGTTGAATTCATTTAAGCATGTAATATAATCTTCAAAAGTAATAATATTTTTCACTATATTTTTTTAATCCCCTTAGATTTTTTTGAAATACCAAAGTTATTCAGTTCAATAGCTATTTGGTTTGGGGACATGCCCTTCTTTTCAAGTTTTTTCTTAAAATTTAATTTTTCCTCCTCACTGACTTGCATTTTGTAGGTATACATTTTGGAACGAAGACCAGCAAAATGAGTAATAATTTTACCATTTGCCTCATCTTTCATCAATCCCGGTATTTTTTTATTCACCAACGGAATATTATAAATATTATTTTTGTTATAATCTGAAGTATCAAATTTGTGAATATTTTTTTTAATAATATCTTCGTAAACGTCTAGGTTACTTATTTCATAGATAAAACTATCTGTGTCTGTGTACAAGAATTTACATTTTTCCACACCTGCTGTTGGTATTATAAAATTATAGTGAAAATCATACATACAAATTTTTGAAAGATCTAAAATAACCATACCAATGTACAGTGGTTTATTAAATATCAATTCTATTTTATTCAACTCAATTGCCATCAAGTTTTCATCAAAAATTGTTCTATTGTGAAATCGTGGACTAGCAATTAAATTTTTCGCACCATAACGTCCCTCCCACATAGAGCAAAGTTTAACGAGTCTATGTAATCTTATGTTTTCCATAGTTTTTCCAAACACTGCGTTATTAGCAAGTTTAAATTGATTTTTTTCAAAGTTGCTTGTAGCACTTGCCCTTAATCGACTGTTTAATTCAATATAAGGTCTCAACCATTCTGATTGATTGAATTCCAACACTTTATGTATTTTCGTAATTATTAAACCATGTGCCAATGCTTGTTTTAAATTTCTATAATGTATTGTATATTCTTTTTTATCATACAAATCAGCTATCAACTTTGGTAGTTTTGAGGCTGGAGGAATGCGATGGTTGGCACAAAAAGGAAAATCTTTATGTAGAGTATGTAGACTCTTTGGATACTCCAAATCCACTTGTAATATGTACCCAATCGGAGAATTGTCAGGAATTGTTGTTACATCAATGTTTGAACTTGACCATTTAAATCCTCCAAATGGTAATGGTTCACACATTGCGTAACCATAGAGGTTATTTACATCTAGGTAAAGAATTGTTTTGGTGGGTTCTGATGAATCATATCTGTCACCCATATATTTATTGTTTGCCTCTGAAAATCGACTACAGCATACTGAAATTCCACCTCGAATCGCTTTCTCTATAAACATAACCATGTCAACATCCTTTAAAATTTCTAATTTACATTTAGTATATTTTAACATAGCATCCCATGTGTAGCCTGGCATTGTATAATACCATGCAGGATCTAAACCATATGTTTTCAATGCTGTTTCTCTAAAATTATCCATAACATCTGCTAGTAACAAAATATCTATCTTCATATACAAACTACTGTATTCTCCAAGGTGATTTATGTTGAAAGCGGTCCAAACATTTTGTGCATGAGTGTAATCAGTCTTGCACAATTCCACATCATTTAGTTTATTATAGAATTTTTCAATGGGTGGTAGCTCTTTCTCCTTCAATTTATCAACATTATCTACATAATCATAGGGAAACACCCCTTTTCTAGTTAGAAGTTGAAATTTATTATGATCTAAATTCTTAAACTCCTGTTTTAAATTCTGAAAATTGTCTAAGCTCAAAGTCGAAACAAGTTCATTAAGACTACAACCCATAAATCTAAAAGAATCTATAAACCTAAATTTAATTCTACTATCATTATCTGCTATAGTGAAAGATATGTACTTTTCTTTATTTAGTGGAAGAACAGATACGTGTCCACGCTTAGCAATGTCTTTTATGACAAAATGTGCGTCATAATTTGAAAGGTTGTGGAATAGTATTGGAACAATAAACAATTTTTTAAATGAAAGATTACAAGTTTGATGAGCGTAACCTCTAAATAGTCCTGTAAAATGATCGTGGTCCTTAACAATTATGTCTCTTTGATTAAAATGTTTCTTACAAATGTGACAAATATGTACATTTACATTTTCTATCGAATCTACTATTATTGGTATTATATTCACAATTTTGCTCTCAACAAATTGCGCAATCTTTTTAATTTCATTTGAAAACCAATCCATACAATCTTCACCTTCATGATGATTGAAAAAAGAAAAATTGTTGTTATAAGTACATTTCATATAATATCCTGCGCAAAATGCTTTATGATGTTGGTATTTATTCGTTGTTTTTGATAATTTTGTTTTACATGGTTCTAAAATAGCTTCAATATCAGCATAGATAAGGAAAGGTATTTTTTGTTTATAAACAAAATTTCTAAATTCAACAGCATCATATTTTGGAAATGAAATTTTACAGTTGTTTCTATTTTCACATAACAAATAATGCTTTTTCAACTTTTCCTCACTATAAAAATAATTTAAACAACGGTCACACAAGCTAATTGTAGCTCTATGCTTAGTGATTTGAGATCGAATAAGTCGTGAAAGATTTTTAATTAAACAATAATGAAATTTTATTTCAATATTCTTATCATCATCATCATTATCATCTTGTTCTGATTCTGCAAAATTATTCAACTTTGGAAAATACTTATTTTGAATTAATAACAAATTAACATGTTTCTCTAATTTTCGTTTGGTAAGTTTAGCAGGTACAACTTCATAATACGAACTTTGTTGTGTACAATTTAATTCTAGAGCGTATACGTTTACGGAAATATTATTCAATTCCTCAAATTTGTTAATTTGATTTAATTTCATAGGTAATTCTAACCCTTTGATATTAAACACAAGACTATAGTGTGGATATGATGAGGTGAGTCTATAATTACCCGTTGGTGGGTATAAAAAACTAACAATACTCCAAAAAAAGCATGCGTCATCTCTATTTTGAATGTTGATGCATGCTCTTTTATTTTCTATCTGAGGTGGTAATTTAATAAAAGAGGTTCCATTACCAAGTTTATATTCGTTTATAGCTACCTCCAATAATAGAATTTTTTGTAGCGCCCAACCGCTTGATTCTTCCGAAAATTCTGACAGTTTATTTAAAATATAATCTGTTACATGTTCTTGAAAACAAATAGCTAAATCAGTTGATTGATCTAATACTGCATTAGGTGTCACAAAATACTTTTGATCAATTACTTCTTGATCACCTGACGTTTTAACAAAATCTGCCCACAGTGTGGTATTAATTTTCACAATTAACTTTTTTTTAATAATTTTGAGAACCTTAATTTTAAAGAGATCAAAAGCATCTGATAAAAATTCTTTTATTTCTTTATGATTCACATTTATAATCACTGCTGTCTGAACTCTACTTTTGAAACAAGAAATTATATTTTCCCAGTAAACTTTTCGATTTTGTTTTACACCAACATGTTTGTTTTTTAATTTTAACAAACATTTTAATCGTTTCAATTGACCAATTTTTGTTAATATCTTACGTTTTTGACCAACCTTTAAATGATATTTTTTCAATGCTATGTTACATTTTTTAATATGTTCATTAATTAATTTTATTGATTTGTTTTCAGCAGAGTTCACTCTAATTAAATTGATAGATTCATCAATTTTGGATAATGTACCGTGATATTTGTCCATAATATTATATCATAACTATTTATAAAAATATAACTCACCAATAATTAGATTTCAATAATTTCAAAAGATGCTGTTGGATTCAGTTTTCCAATGTCCACCGCTCCTCTGAATATTATAGCGTACTTCCCTTCTTCAAAATATTTTATATAAGGTTTATACGTCTCTGTTACCCTCTGCGGAAGGAACGTTATTTCTTTCTCCAGTTCCAGCAGCACCGTTTCCCCAAATTTACTCCGAACTAATTTAGCTGAAATGATTTTCTTGGGTTCCCCTAATATTAAATCTGTTAATTTTGTAGTTGGTTTTGGGTCTCTTTCTAAAAGTGAGGAAGAATTTATGGTTTTTAGATCCATTTTACTAAAAATAATAATAATATAATTAAATCATTTCAAATTCTGTTTGTTCACTTAATAAAACATTAGAACACATTACTAATTTAAATTCCAAGTAAAATAAAAATAAATGAAAACGTCTTACCTGTTGTTTATTGAAGGTCGATGATGCGATTGAGAACAAGAAACGAATGAATTTCATCAGAAAATCTTGAGCTTAAATACAAAATGAATCTTATGACCTTAATAATAATTGCATAGGTATTTACCTAGTTTCCGCGGCTTACGTAAGACTTTCAACTGCATTAGTTGTCTCTGGTGGATTTTTAATAACAGGATGGTCATAGCAAAGTATTATACATGCATCATAGACTATCCCATTGAAAATATATTCATTCGTATATAATTAATGCATAATAGCCTTGGGCGGGCTTGTTTCCTATACTTTGTACACACACACACAGTGCATTCCATTATATTTATGCACTTATACAGGATGGTTCTACCAAAATATGGGGATTTAGCATATACTGAGTGGTAAATAACTTAGAAGGAACATTGTTTAACTACTACCATCTGAAAGTAAATAAATATTTACGTCATTTGAAAAAAAAAGGAATGTTATTTGCTAAAGTTGAAGTTTTCATTGAATGAAATATATTCAATTCAATGTAATAAATTTGGAAGCAACATTTAAATTGGTAATACTTAATTGCAAAATTAATATTAACGTAAATAATCTTATTGATATAAAAATTTAGTTTTAAAATATTTATTATCCAAGGTACATGCATTGTAATTTGAATTGTAGCTCTAAGCAAGGTTGTGTTTGACGTGTGTCAATATTATTGATAGATAGTTCTGATAAATTACTTTCGGATATTCTTTTGGTTTCTTTTTTTTTTGACAGAGATAACGTGTAAGTATCATTTCTATGGTTAAACTTTTTCATATTGTTTTTTGTTAATACTTACACGGAATTACTCTATAGTTTAGAGTTTATTTAGTATTTACATGGTTTAATTTTCTATATAGAGGGTAGAATGTTGTAGTTTTCAATGAATTGTTTTTATTGTTATTTAAATTAATCGCAAAATATTTTTGAAAAAAAATAAAAGATATAGTTGCGTCCAAAAATATTTTTTTTAGTTCTCTCAGAGTAGAAGGTACCCTGTGAAATACAGTAATATTTTCTCGTTATATGAACCCAAGCTTCGGCCCTGAGATATAAAAAAAAATTTATAAAGCTAAATAATAATAAGTTTTATATATCTTAGGGATTCCGTCGTAAGGAGGGCTGAATTAAACTCTCAACTTTTCGAAAATTTTTATTTTCTTTTTCAAGGCTGAAATATGAACATCTTTTTGGTAGGTATATCTTTTGTAAAATAATTTTTTAAAAACTTACGTGTAAAGTGAGTCAATAATTCACAAAACTAAACTTCTTATTCAGCAAGTAAAACATTCTTTGTATGTAAGAAATTTCATATAATACATTGAAGGCACTATTTTGATGTGGAATGTCAAAACTCAAGTGACATTTTTTAATATTCTTTAAGATTGAGTAATAACAGAGTTGTTGTGACTAACTTAATAACTTAGAAGACAGTCTTAAGTTATTAAGTTAGTCATAACAACTCTGTTATTACTCAATCTTAAAAAATATTAAAAAATGTCACTTGAGTTTTGAAATTCCACATCAAAATAGTGCCTTCAATGTATTATATGAAATTTCTTACATACAAAGAATGTTTTACTTGCTGAATAAGAAGTTTAGTTTTGTAAATTATTGACTCACTTTACACGTAAGTTTTTAAAAAATTATTTTACAAAAGATATACCTACCAAAAAAATGTTCATATTTCAGCCTTGAAAAAGAAAATAAAAATTTTCGAAACGTTGGGTAGTAAATAAGAGTTTAATTCAGCCCTCCTTACGACGGAATCCCTAAGATACATAAAACCTATTATATATATATATATATGTCTAACTATTATTGTGGGGGATGCGGCAATGTGAATAAGTGAACTCTTTTTAGTTTGTTCTGAGCTTTCGGTAATTTATTATCACCATTATCAAAGAAAACTAAGCAAGGTTAATCACAATATCTATATATAATATGTATAATATGGAGAAAAAACATGGTATAAGATATAATTTTCTTTTACAAGAAATTAAATTAAAAATAAAACTATCAAAATTGACATTTAATTTCTTGAAAAAAAAAATTATATCTTATACCATGTTTTTTCTCCATATTATACATATTATATATAGATATTGTGATTAACCTCGCTTAGTTTTCTTTGATAATGGTGATAATAAATTACCGAAAGCTCAGAACAAACTAAAAAGAGTTCACTTATTCACATTGCCGCATCCCCCACAATAATAGTTAGACCTAACTAGTATCGGCAACGAACTATTTCCTATATATATATATATATATATATATATAGTATTGCACACTTACCTTCCACCGTGAGATAGAGGTTTGTAGTTCAGAATTGAAGTGGTACTTTTTGCGTGGCCGAGACATTGTTTCCAACGTACGGTCGTATAAAAATAAGTACATAAAGTCAGCATATGTATGATGAACCATCAATTAGATAACGCATTATTTTATTTAAAATATATTTGTAGTGTGTTTCCCACGATGTTTCCATAAAATTCCTCACAATTGTATTCCTTATTACATTTTACAATTATTAGTATTGCTCTTAATGTCTCAATTGTTAATTGTGTTTTTTTTGTTATCCACATTTTGTTAATAATAGAAAAAACCCGTTCTGTTGCCGCATTTGTGCCTGGTAACCACATTGCGAACTCGACAAGCTTATTAATGTTTTTAAAATTTATATTTTCAGATTTGAAATGCCGGAAAATTTCAACCCACTTTAAATCTGGTCTTAATTTTTGATCATTCCATTCATTTACTTTTTCTTCTGTTGCATTTTTAAAATACGAGACTCCATCAAATAAATCATTTTCAACAATATTGTTGTTTGGAAAGTATTTTACCAAACATTCATAAGTTTTTTCTACTTTCTCCCACTCTATATTATTATTGTTGAGCATAATCCACGTGCATCCATCAACTGTTTCGACCACTTTTCTAAATTCTGTAAACAATTCATATAAAACATTTTAAACTGGAAATTTTCCAAGTCTTGTTAATAATTCCGTTTTCTACTAAAGTATTCATATCTCGTCTAACATTTAGTGATAGAAATCCCGTTTCCATTCTTTCCGTTATTTTAATTTAATAATTTTATCAGACACCTCAATAATTGTATTCTTGTCACCTTCTATACATTTTACACTATTATGAAAAATTGATGACTGACTATGTACAAACTATAGCTATAATTCGGATGTCTCGTCGTTAAAAAATCTTTCTAGAACTGTGGGGCATTTGTCAACAGATAGGAAATATGATTTTAAAGGACTATATAATTTCAATATTCTTTCAATGGCAGAAAGCAGGGCTAGCCATCTGGTCTTACTTAAACCTAAAATTTTCTTATATTCAACTTCTGCTTCCTCACAGAATTCTTTCAATGATTTCACCCAAACTGTGTATATATAAAAATGGGAATAAATTTTAACTATAATATTTTCCACATCAACAGGTAATAAGTCAGCTGATGCCTGCATCGTGTTGTGTATAATATGAGCATCACAACCAACGTCTATTATTGTTTGATCAACGTTATTATTTAATTTTGTAAATATATTATTTGCGCCTTTTCTTGACACCCCACCAAAATTAGTATTGGCATTGTCAGCACAATAAGCCACTAATTTACTTTTCAGCTTATTAGTCAGTACACCTTTTTAACAATAAACTACCTGTTTGAAGGTCATTTCATAAAAATTTTTCTTCGGTGATCGACCGTATGGGTACCCCTGACTTAAAACAACAAGAAAATTCAAAATCTAATTTAGAAAAACATCAAGAAAATTTAAATTATAATTTGGAACAACAAGAAAATTTAAGATCTGATTTAGAAAATCATGAAATAGTTAATTTATAAAGAAGAATTCGTACCCAAACTTCAGTATCTAATATTGAAATTGAAGGCACGACCTCGTCCTCTTCTATAACCGAACCTGGCCCCATTCAAAGTACAGTTTCTCAAAGCCACTCAAGCAAGACCTAAAATCACCCATATTTGATGGCCAAACGGCATGGGAAACATATCGACTCCAATTTGAAGCTGCGGCCAGAGCCAATAGATGGACTAAGTCACAAATGGCGGCTTCATTAATAGTGTCGCTTCGTGGGCAGGCGGTAACTGTTTTGCAGTTTCTTCCACAAGACACCCCCAATTATGCGTCCCTCGTACAGGCTTTAGAGACAAAGTATGGCCAACGGCACTTGAAGCAAGTAGTATTCCAGAGTCAAAAATTAAATGGATGCCTACAGGAATTTGGGGCCGATATAAAAAGATTGTTGCATTTTGCCTATCCTCAGGCACCTAAAGATTTCCTAGAGCAAATCGGTACACAGGCGTTCGTTGATGGTGTTCAGTTTTTTGGGTGGAACATGAAGAAGGAAGGATGAAGGAAAGCACTCGACATCACTTCAACTATTTACACTATATTACAACATGTATTTACATATATATTTACACTTGTTACAAAGATTGGTGAAGATACCCCTAAGGTAGAGCTTCAGTTTTAGGTACAAAACCATAAACTTGGAATTATAAAATATTTTACAGTTACTTTACTTCTCGCTATGTAGGGCTCGGTTCTTGGACCGTAACTCTGGAAGTGTGTGTTTGATGAGGTTTGTGGGATAGTATGTGAAGAGGGATGTGAGATTACGGTGTATGCGGATGATGTGTGTTTGAAAACAAACCATTTGTATTCGAACTTGCATGCCTTCACCCTACCCCCTTCTCTCATATCCGAAATAAGTTTGTAATCAGTTATAAAAGTAACTAAAAAATCTACCAGTGTTCCAGTAAGTGAGCAGTTATAATAATTTCAAAACTCACTATAACGTAACCGTCGATATGGAAACAAAAAGTTAGTTAGGAATTTAGTTGTCTGTCAAGTTTGACAAAATAAAATATGTTTTTTTGAGTTCCCGACTATTTTTTAATATAAAATGGATTAATGTTCCATTAAAACTCATCGTAGTACCATCCACAATTAAAAACACAATCCTCTTCCTCCGCTACTAAGCCTGTAATCCATAGGCCGCTGGTATAAAAAGTAAGTAAAAAACCAAACCAGCTTCAGGAAAAATATACAGTCCACTCAGCTCATTTCCCAAATGGAGGAGAGAAGTGAATGGAAAACAATCCTCCATTTTATGGTCTAATTCGAGCCGGATGCCAGTTATGGTCTAATTCAAGCCGGATGCCAGTTATGGTCATTCTTCAAGTGATGCCAGTTATGGTCATTCTTCAAGTGATGCCAGTCAAGTCCCTTATCTACTGCACACCATATTGAAACCGAAAGGTAGTATCTTTTAATAAAACTCTGTTCAATTTCACGTAAACTATCTAATAAAAATAGTGTCAAAACTATAGTGAAGTGCCGCTATTGAATTCTGCATTTCCCAAGAATAAAATTGAATCAGTGCTTAGATTATAAGAAAAGTAGATAAGTCTTTATAGAAAACCAGCTGTGGCCAAAATAGTATATTTTGTTTGTGTTCTGCTTTAATACGTTTCAGATACTGGGAGATTAGAAGAAGTCTTATATTAAAACGTCAAGTCGTCGTCTGTTTTAATATGCGTGATTATTGATTTACTTTCTTTCTGATTTAAATTTATTGAATTTGCTATTGATTTACACTGTTAATTTTATTGTTCGCATGAGTTGGGCCACAGCAATTCTGTTTAAGTTTTAAGTTTAATAATACTACAGATGGTGGTTTCTGAGATCTAGAAGCTAGAAACACAAAAAGTTTGCTCATTTAACTCTATTGCTCTTATAGTTCGGGAGCATACACCCGAACTTTCACTCTAATCTGATAACCTTATATCTCGGGGTTATTCATAGTTTGTGATTTGTTCTCTGACGCCCTTATAGTTCGGGGGCTCATGCAATAATTTGTTAGTTGTAATCTATTGCTCTTATAGTTCGGGAGCTTACACCCGAACTTTAACATTGCTCTGATAGCCTTATCTGTCGGGGCTACTAATTGTTGATTCACTAGTACAAATAAAAAACAAACATGGAATCTCTTAAAAAGAAAAGACGCAATTGTACATCTCAACTCGAACGCATAGTAAATTGGTACGCGGCCAACAAGGATTGTCGCGATAAATTCGAATTGCAGACTCGAGTTGACATGCTCACTCGAACTCTAGAAACTTATATTGATACCCAAGATCAGATAGAAAATCACAAAGATTACAAAGATGAAGATGAAAATAGGGAAGAATTTGAAAATCGCATTGTGAATGTAATTAGTAACTTCAAACGAATCATAGAATCCGTTACTGTATTGACTCCTAAAGCCGATCCTTCTACTTTTCATGATCGTAACATAAAGCTACCTAACATGCATTTACCAACATTCTCTGGTAATTGCGTGGAATATCCATCATTCATTGATCTTTTCAATGCATTAATTGGAGATAATTCTAAATTAGCTTCTAGATCTGAGAAATTCTACTATCTTAAATCGTACTTACGGGGCGAAGCGTTACAAATAGTGGAAAAAATACAGGTAACTGATGATAAATACGCGATAGCTTTGAACCTTCTTGAAGATCGGTATAGAAACAAGAAACAAATCGTCATAAATCATTATCAGCAGTTATTGGCTCTTCCCACTATACAAAAGTGTAGTTCTCAAAATATGCGACAGTTTTGTGCTAGCTCCAAAGCTATACTAGATGCTTTGGATTCAGTTGAACCTAATAAGGAAACACTATTTGACTCGTTAATAGTTCACTTACTGGAACAAAAGCTCGATTTTAACACTCGTCGCGTTTTTGAAGAACAAGCTGAGGTGAATAAATTATCAACGTCTAAACAATTTTTCGATTTTTTGCAAAAACGTTGTGTAGTCTTGGAAAACATAAATCCAGATTTACAACCAGATAAGAAAAATGTTACCAAACACTCTCACCATACTTCAAAAGGTAACGCTCCTAAAATCCACACTCCTCAGGTGGTTCTTCACTCTAGTTCCACCGACAATCGTTCTACACTTTCGTACTCTAAGCCAGTCTCCATTTCTCACTCTCAACAAAGCTCTAGTGTCTCTGTTAACAAAAACTGTGATTATTGTAAAACCAGTGGTCATTGCATTTATAGTTGCAATGGTTTTCGAAATATCCCTGTTCCTGATAGAATAAATTTCGTCAAAATCAACAAAAGATGTTACAACTTCTTAGGTTTGCAGCATTCTATTCAAGATTGTACCTCCAAAGGTACATGTGCTACTTGCAATAACAAGCATCACACTCTTCTTCGCCTCACTAATACTCATTCAAGACATAGTCTCCAAAATTCTATACCCTCTAATCAGCATCCGACGCAAAACCCAGCTTCAAGTTCCCAAGAAAATTTGAACGCTCAACCCCAGCAGGCTACAGCCTTGTCTGCGCTGAACACTGCTGGTTCTCACATACTATTAGCTACCGCTAAAGTACACTTATATCCTGAAAACGGAAGGCTAATAGTAGCAAGAGCACTATTGGATCCTGGAAGCCAAACTTCATTCATAATTTCCTCTTTAGCTGCAAATGTGAAAGGAATCTTAAAACCATCTCATCTGCAAGTGGCAGGTATTCTTAATGAACATAGTGTTATTAGGGAAGTGATGGATGTAGACATATACTCTCATCGCTCTTCATCTCAGAAGTTTACTGTTTCCTGTGCCGTGGTGCCAAAAATCACCTCTCATCTTCCTCAAGTGCCCATAAATTCTTCCAAACTGATCATACCTCATGATATCAAGGCCAAGTTAGCAGTCGAAGAATTTGACTCTCCAGGAGAAATATCGCTTCTATTAGGAGCTGATATTTACTATGAACTATTACTCCCTGGTGTCGAATCCTTGGGAAAAGGTTACCCTACTCTAGTTCAGACCCGATTGGGCTGGATTCTTTCGGGAGCCGTGCCTCCCCAGTGTCTATCTGCTCTGTCTCGCTTTGCTCACCCCAGCTACTCTTTCCACACAACTAGCTTCACTCAAGAAGAGAAGCTAGAGGAAATTTTAGAAAAATTTGTAAACCAAGAAAATGGTTCTTACCACTTAACAAATTCCGAACAGGATGACCTGGCGGAAAAAATATTTCAAGGCACTACCCAAATTCTCCCTAATGGAAAATACCAGGTAGACTTGCCCATAATTCATCCGCTAGCTCAAAAAAACTTAGGGGAATCATTCACTCAAGCGCAGAACAGATTTATGTCATTAGAAAAACGGTTACAAAAAAACCCACAACTCAAACAAGAGTACAAAGCAGTACTTGATGAGTACTTACTCTTGGGTCATGCTCGACTTATACCTCTTTCTCTTCACAACGCTTCTATGGAAAATAAATACTTTGTCCCACACTTATGTGTTGTGAGTTCTAGCACAGAAACTAGAATAGTTTTTGACTTTTCTGCAACCACTACTTCGGGTCTTTCTCTTAACGATATAAGTTTACGAGGGCCCTCCGTACAACCCGAGTTATTTGATATACTTACTCGATTCAGGCTTTTTAGATATGCACTGACAGCAGACATCACAAAGATGTATAGGCAGGTGGCAATGAACCCCAAATATTGTTCTCTCCAAAATGTTCTGTGGAGGGACAATCCAAGCGACGAAATTCAATGCATCGAACTGACCACTGGCTCCTTTGGCCAGAAAAGTGCCACATTCCTTGCCTGCAGAGTACTCAAAGAAATAGCTCTACGACGACCTGACTTACCACTTGCTCAACAAACCATACTTCTCCAAACCTATGTAGACGATATTCTATCAGGAGCAGATTCAGAACAAGACTTAAACGTTTTATACAATTCTCTGGTTACTCTTTTATCTCCTGCTCATTTCAAATTACACAAGCTGAGATCCAACTCAGAAAATTTCTGTAGCTCTACCTCTCAATGTGAACCAATCGTCAAAGAATTCAATCCCGACGAAGCCCCTTGTAAAGTGCTAGGACTTCTCTGGCAGCCTATTTCTGATAATTTTCAGATATCTCTCCCTAAATTGCAAGAAATATACCCTATCACTAAGAGAAAAATATTGTCACATGTGGCCAAGTGCTATGATCCCTTAGGATTAGTAAATCCTGTAATAGTACAGGGAAAAATGCTCATGCAAAAACTATGGTACAAAGGTATTGAATGGGACCAGCACATCACTGAATCCGATATAGTAAATGACTGGAACAATTTTCTGTCTAATATCTCGAATTTATCTTCTTATGTAATTCCTCGCTGCCTTATATTGCACAAAACCGTGACAAGATACGAATTGCACGGATTTTGCGATGTCAGCACTACAGCTTACGGATGCTGTTTGTACTTACGCACTTTTTACTCTGATAACTCTGTCACGTCCTCTTTAATAGCCGCCAAATCTAGAGTAGCTCCCATAAAAAAACGCTCACCATACCCAACCTGGAACTATGCTCTATGACTCTCTTATCTCAACTATTTACTAGAATTCACTCAGTTCTCCAACCTGTACTGACTATAGATGAATCTTCCCTATGGTCAGACTCTCAGATAGCACTATTTTGGGTCAAAGGCTCTCCCACCCAATGGAGCACCTTTGTCTGTAATAGAGCCTCCCTCATTCAAACTGCTACAAAACAAGCAACCTGGAGACACATATCTTCTGTCCAAAACCCCGCCGATATGCTGTCCAGAGGAAAATTTCAACCTGATTCTATTCACCTGTGGAAATCAGGCCCCCCTTTTCTCTCCAACCCAGAATCCAATTTAGACTCTTTCGATTCTTTTTCTCCAATATCCAATCCTCCCGAAGAAAGAAAGCACTCTGCCTTGAATACTAAACCATCACCTAACCTCTGGGAATGTCTTGTCTCAAAATGTTCCTCTCTAAACAAGCTGCAACGGACAACTGCTTATGTTCTACGAAAAAGTGACAGGTCTCCTGAGCCCAAGAGAACTAGAACAATCTAATTCTTTCATAATAAAACAAATCCAGACAATCTCGTTTGTTATGGAAATTAAATCTCTCATATCGCTTCTCTTAACCCGTTTCTAGATGACAATAAATACCTCAGAGCAGGTGGACGATTGTCCAATGCTGACTTGCCCTTTGACCAAAAATACCCAATATTGTTACCTTCCAAACATCATCTCACGATCCTGATCTTACGTCATGAGCATAAACGATTAGGTCACGCAAGCCCTCAAAATGTATTAAATAATGTACGATTACATTATTGGCCCATAGATGGCCTCAGATCTCTGAAGAAAATTATTTATTCATGTCCCACATGCAAACGCTTCAATGCTATTGCTTCCAGCCAAATCATGGCTAATTTGCCCAAAGAAAGGGTTACTCCTTTGCGTGCTTTTACCAACACCGGAGTAGATTTCGGTGGCCCATTCTTCACTAAGTCCTCATCACTAAAGAAAGCTCCCTTAATGAAAAGCTATATAGCAGTATTTGTATGTTTATCCACTAATGCTGTTCATATAGAGTTAGTTTCTGACTTATCTGCCGACTCTTTCTTAGCTTGTTTAAAGCGATTCATAGCACGTAGGGGACTGCCATCAATAATATACAGTGACAATGCCACAAATTTTGTAGGAGCTGACAATTACTTGAAAGAAGTTAATCAATACCTACTTGATAATGCTCCTCAATTGGGAGATTTTCTCTCTCAATCTAAAATCACTTGGAAACGTATTCCTCCAAGATCTCCCCACTGGGGAGGAATCTGGGAAAGTGCCATCAAAAGCACTAAAGTACACTTAGCCAAGATTGTGAAAAATTCATCTTACACTTTCGAACAGTTCTCAACCATTTTAAGTCAAGTGGAAGCAATATTAAACTCACGCCCTTTATTCCCATTGTCCGACAATGTGAACGATCTACTCCCCTTGACTCCCGGTCATTTCTTAGTGCACTCTCCTCTCATGTCTTATCCAGAAGTGGACATTTCTCTGACTCCGATCAATAAGTTAAAGCACTGGCAGCTCTGTACTCAGGCGCAACAACAATTCTGGAGACGCTGGTCAACAGACTACTTAAACCGTTTGCAGAACCGTCCGAAATGGATGCATCCCCAACCAAATCTCAAAGTAAACGATTTGGTTCTTCTCAAAGACGAAGATAATCCCCCCATGAAATGGCCACTAGCTCGCATTACACAAGTTTTCACTGGAAAAGATTCAAAAGTGCGCTCAGTCCAAGTATTTACACAATCTGGATATCTCACTCGCCCCATCACAAAGGTGGTATTACTCCCTAACGAGGATACCCCTTCAATCTCTACCTCCCTTTCACCTTAGAATGTTTGGCACATCACCGGCCACTACTATTAGGTAATTGTATATTTCGTTTTAGGATTTTGTTTACTCTAATTGTTTTATCATGGTGGAGATAATGTTGAGGGGGGAGGAGGAATGGATGGAGGTGAGTGGAGTAGTAGAGAGCATGGTAAGGGGGAGAGAAGGACTCGATATGGCATGAGAGGCAGGAGTGATAGGAGGGAGAAGATGACGGTGTGAGCGGAGAGTGTGCGAGGGACCGCCGCCTGTCTCGAAGTATGCTAGGGTAGATTCCGAGGTAGATTCCGAGGCGGGGGTAACGGCGAGTTTGAGGTGGGTTTGGTTGGTAGGCATCTCCTTGGGGATGAGTCCAACACTGTTTGGGACCTGGACCCATTCGAACATGAGTTTCCCATCTCGGCCCGAAAAAAAAATGTAACTGGTCTTGCAGTGACTGGGGCGCTAGCTGCCCAAGGTCAAAATGACCAGTGACAAATGACAGTTTTAGGCAACGTAGCCACACTTAAATTTATACAATGCAAGTACAAAACTTACAGTGTTGGATATTGTATTCAACATGCTCGGGGCCTTGGGTTTCACAAGAAACTCCAAAGCTACGATTGATTAAAATTCTTAGAAATATGAAAATAAATCCTGAAAGGAAATTTTAAGGCATGCGTAATGCGACAAATAAATATGCCCAATGCATATAATTATACTTTTATAATGTATCAACCTTTTAACATTTTGACTAAATTATTTACGATTTCTACAAAGTAAAACTAAGTACGTATACGGAAAAAATTTACATATTTAAAATGATTAAAAATAAAAGTATAAACATATTTACATTTTGTTATGTACAATAATTAAACAGGTAATATGGCGAGCTTAGTAATGGATCTTAAATAAGTTCCATTTTTAGTTTTGACTTCGACTTCGACAACTTTGTTGTCTTTGCCAGGGATTACCCGTACTATTCTTGCGACAGGCCATTTCAATGAAGGCACATTATCCTCTTTTAACAACACTAGCATTCCTTCCTGTACATTAGGAACATCATAGCGCCACTTGGGCCTAGATTGGAGCTGTGCAAGATAACTTTGATGCCACTTTTGCCAAAAATGTTGCTGCATTTGGCAACATTGTTTCCAAAATTTTAAACGATTTTGAGGAATAGCAGTAACATCAGGTTCAGGGAAACTAGTTGTTGGATGGCCAACGAGAAAATGACTTGGCGTTAGATAAGACAAATCAGAAAGATCATTTCAGACATTTCAGTTAATGGTCTTGAATTAAGGATACCCTCCATTTGGACTACAACAGTGTTGAGTTCTTCATATGTTAATTGGGATTCCCCTACGACTCTCTTTAGATGGTACTTGGCGCTTTTCACCCCAGCCTCCCACAAGCCACCAAATACTGGGGAGTAACTAGGAATGAATTTAAAATTGATTTTTTCATCTAAAAAGAAATTATCTATTTTTTCCTCATTTTCTAATTTTTGTTGAAGTTGGTAGTATTTATTTTTTGCCCCTTTAAAGGTTGCTCCATTATCGCAAAACACCTGAGAAGGCTTACCCCTTCGTGAGATGAACCTTTTAACCCTTTCGTCCCTGAATATGAAAAAAAAGTTTTGAAAGTTAAATTTACGTTTAGTCTTTTGATTTTTTGTCAACTAACCACACTTCACTCTCAGAAGTAATTTTTTTCGACAGGGGTGGTGGGGAGAAGATGGTACATATGTGTACCATCAGGTTTTTAATTCGGTACGAATATGTACCATCAGGTACCAAATCAGCGAAACAAAAAATATTCATTTATTGAAAAAAATTAAAATGGTTTACAGATTTGCAGTATAACAGAAAAAAATCTCTAGTAAAAAAAAACAAATATTCACAAAAATAAACCTACATTATATTCCCACACACTAAGCTTCCAAAAACTTTTAGAAAATCTTACTTTGTCTGATACAGTGAGAAACAGTGTTGGCATAAAGGTATGTTACATACAGTCTTAGGCCTTTTTTGAAGTTTTTCTCCTGAGCATCTTACACACCTTCTGCGCTGTCGTTCCACGGGAAGGTGTAAGGGCGTGGTTCCATACAGTTTTATTTTTTTTTGGAAATAGGGCCCTTTTTAGGTGGTTGTAAATTAGTATTTTTGATACCTTCTGCTACGAGTTCTTTAGAAAGCTTCACCAGAAATTGCAGATAAGCAATCTTTCCGTTCTCACGCCTCAGGTCGTTATATGTAATCCATGCATTTACGGCACACATACTAAGGCATGTGTACCATACTTTTTTTCCACCATTTCGCGGATTTTCTGTCGTGATCATAGACGCCAATCATCTGATCCGCTCGATCAACACCTCCCATTTTTAGTGTGGTAATGTTGGGTTTGTGGAAATGACTCATCAATAGTACCTCTTTGGTATCTTGCCATTTTACACACAACAACCCACTATTTGTGGTCCTAAATTCAGATTCTCCACGTTTTAGTTTACCCCCCATTTTAGGAACGTTTTTTCTATTGGTCATACAAGTACCAAAAGCGGGGAAATCTATAGTCTCCAATAAATGTACACTAGTAAAGAAACGGTCGAAGCATAGAACTACATCGTGAGATTTTATAGTTGATGCTAATGACTTTACAGCTCTTTCTCCAAGAGTCAAAGCTTCATCTTGATCGGTGGTTGATACTTTTCCGGAGTACACATTTATATCATATGTGTAACCTGAATGAGCATCACAACGAAGCCACAACTTGATGCCTCGTTTTGTGGGTTTTAGAGGCCTTCAAAGACGAACGTCCTTTGAATTTAGTCATTGACTCGTCAATGCTTCGAAACTGACTATCTTGGCGACATTTACTAAATCTGTGTGTGAGGCATGACGTTAGGTCATCCACATAATACGTTTTAGAGCAATTTTCTGGTTTTTCTGGGGGTGCAAAGTACATTTTTGAGGACAAGAGCATATATCGATCACGTGATATGGTTATTGCAATGGTTTCAGTTCCCATTGACTTCTGCTGACTCCAGTAATGTTTTAAACCGGGTAGTTTATTATAAGACATCACAAACATGCATCCTATTACTTTTTGTATTTCTCCTTTATCAGTTTTTTTTTCATTTCGTTTTTTGGTCTTATTTAGAATATCAATTCGCTGATTTGTACAGTCTGCTATATGAAGATATAATGAATGGGGGAATATTTCATGAAAAGCGTCCATTGGGTTCATATTTTTATTTATTTCTTTGTGAACTGCAGCAGATATTTCAGGAGGTATAATTTTTGCAAGAGTGAATGATGCAGCCGGCGGTACCCATTCTATAAGCCGATTTGTGTTATTTGGAATTTGCACTTCCTGGTCTGATTCTGACTCACTTCCTAAAGTTGAATTGGAAGAAACATTCAATGGAGGTCCAACTACTTGTGGTGATGGATTGCGACAATCTGAGGACTGCGGTGTATAATTTTGTTCATCTTCATTGGGGTCATAGTTATCGCTAGATCCAGAACTAAACAGTTCTTCTTCTAACTCCGACAAATCTGACATTTCATCAGCAATATTGTGTAATTCCCTCTCGGCTAATGCTCGGCCGCGGCGATTCATTTTGGTGCTGAAATCAAAATAAAATGCTTTGTAATATATCGAAACTAATCAATATACCTACAGGTTTTACACTATACAAACTACATGTAATTACGTTATTATTTTACGGGTTTTTTTACTTTGCCTATTTGGCGTGTAGTAAAAAAACAATTCATGTACCACAGCAAAAAAAAGTCACCAAAAAAACAATAAACAAAACTATTTTATACATACCTCAATGTAGGAACACTTTGTGAACAATTTGAGAACAAACGAACAATATAATATTGTATCATATAGCAGCAATTTGTAAAAAATATGCAGAAATTGTCAACACGTGGCACCCAGTTCGCAGTCAGCTGTGCACTGGCGTAAAATGCGTTATAAACGTTGCATTTTTTACACTTAAGCATGAAGTCGGAACCCAAGAATCCGACGTGGTACAAATGCTGTTTACATAGAACGTTAAATTGGGCTGCTAGGCTTTTTTATAAATCTCTGGTACATATATGTACCGCTAGGGACGAAAGGGTTAAAGGCAGCTAAGAAATTTTCTGTAGTTAGGTCAGACAAAAGCTCTAGGTGTATTGCCTTTACAGAGAAACAAACAAATAAGGCTATGTATGACTTAGTTATTATGACCTTTCTTATTCTAGATTGTTTTATATAGAAAGGACCACAGAAATCCACACCTACATTCTGAAACGGTCTAGGCGAAACCCTTCCCTCAGGCAAAGAACCCATAAGTTGCTGAAAACAGCGAGCCTTTGCTCTAAAACAAACCAAACATTTGTGAATAACCTCCCTAACACCGCTAATAAGCCAACATTTTAAATTAAGCGAACCAAGAACTTGCTTTTGACCAGCATGCAATAGTCTTTGATGTTCTTTAAGGATTATTAGGTTGGTAATATGGCTACCTTTTGGCAACAATATGGGGTGTTTCTGATCGTAATCTAGCCTTGGAATGGTTAACTTTTTATTAAGTGGTACAATTCTGGATTTGGAGCAAAGAAGATTAAGAGAGATATTATTGCCAAAAATTGCTCTTATGTATAAGGCAGTCCCATAAGCGACAATAGAAGGGTCACAATAACCTACCAATTGAATGCTCTCAGCATTTGCTAAGCTTAGATCGGGGGAAACAAGAATTGGAGGCATAGAAGAAAGATCCGTTATAAAAAGCTTCAATTTTTTAAGTAAATCATCTGGCAGAATGTCGTCCCAATTGAAACCATAATTCCTGCATCAATAATTTAGCTGAAACCAACAAGGGTCTAACTAATCCTAAAGGGTCGTAAAATTTAGAGATATAGCTCAAAATTTGACGTTTTGTCAAACATTCTTTAAACTCACTCTTAGGAGGTGTTATTTTGAAAGAATCAGTTGTTGGAACATAAGATAAGCCTAAAGTTTTAACAATGGAGTTTGATTTATTCATATCAATTTCGTCCAGATAACATTTCTCTCTAGGAATGTCTTTATTTAGATAGTTCGTTACCGCACCATTTATGCAATTCAAAGGAGCTTAATTTCAAAAGGCTAACTAACTCAATTTTTAATTGCTGGGCTTCTTGAAGACTATTCGCACCGGCTAAGATATCATCGACATAAGTGTTTTGTAGTATGGCAGTTGAAGCCAAAGGAAAATTATTGCCTTCAGTATAAGCTACATGGACTAAACAACGAGTTGCTAAAAAAGAAGAACTTTTAAGCCCATATGTAACTGTCTGCCACTGCAAACATTGTATTTTAGAATTGGGATTTTCCCTCCAAAGAATATTTTGAAATGATCGATTCTAGTTTTTGTTTTCATACTTCCGTCAAATACGACGCGCAAAGAAGTTGTTCTTTTATCTTCCCTAATAACAGGGTGATGCCCCATGAAATAAACAGAACCGCTATTTAAATTGTAGTCCTCAATATTTACAATTTTTGCATGACCTAATGCTGAATATTCGTCAATAAACGCTTTATATTGTTTAAATAAATGTGGATTTAGAGCAAATCTTTTTTCTAAATTTTGAAACCTTTTATATGCAATGGATAATGAATCACCTAAATTAATATTTTCTAAGGGCAGCTTTAAAGGTAAATCAACCATAAACTTGTTGTTTATTTTCTGGATTGAATTGCAAAAAACTGTTTCACATGCATCTTGTTCATCAGAATATTCTGTGTAGACCACTGGAACTTTCTCTACTTCCCAAAATTGAGAAATTAGTTTTTTAAGGTCATCATTTGAAGAGTAAAAGACAAGAAAAAATTTTGATATTTGGGATTTGTGGAGGCCGAACCGCCAAGAATGTATCCAAAGAGAGTATTTTGTAAAAAAATCCCATTGTCTAAAATTATTTTTTTTTCTAATGAAACCTCAAAAAAGATGTCAGAACACAGCAAAATATCAATGTCTCCTGGTTTATAAAAATCATTGTCTGACACCACAATATTGGTGGGCAAATTCAAAGAATTGCATTCTATTTGTGGTAATCTGCTTATGTATTCAACAATTGAACACTTAACACCTTTCTTATAATCATAAAAACAAGAAATAATTTCAAGATTTACAGAATTTGTAACCTGAGTAGAATTTTTAGAAATGCCCAAAATATTTACTTTGTTTTTAAAAGAAGGAATTCTCAATTTAAAAAAAATCATTAGTTATCAAAGATACTTGAGATCCGCTATCCAAAAGACAGCGAGCTATTATAAATGAACCATTTTTTAATTCAATTTTAACTTTTACTGTGGGCAAAATTACATTTTTTGTTATTTCATAAAATGAATCAGAATTAAAATTCATAGTTAATGCGAACTTATCAAAATCTGAATTTTCCACTGACCTTTCTGTGGAATTTTGTAAATACTTTTCCAAAATTGATGTTTTTGGCACAAGTTTTGCATTTAATTGACATTTTACATTTTCCTTGGTGCATATTTAAACAAGTCCTACATTTGTTTTTATCTATAAAGGACAATCTTTCATTTGCTGAAATATCCTTGAGTTTACTGCAATTATAAATTTTGTGGTTTGGAATTGAACAAAATATACATTTCAAATATTTTTGTACAACAACTAACGCACGCTTGTCAGTAGACTTGTCAAAACTCCTTCTCTCACTACGATTGTCATTATGATCGACAGCTTCTAAGGCTGTTGCTCGGTTTTCCAAATATTGTAAAAATTCAGTGAGAGTAGGCAATTTTGAAAGGTTTGTGAACTGGTCAAGTTTTTTGGACAAAATACAGATTAATATCATATCCCAAAGGCTAACTGGTTGATTTAAATTTTTTAATGCACCAATTTGTTGACGAACTTTGCTTATGAACTCCCTTAAGGCTGTCGAAGTACCCTTGGTTAAATTGGGAAATTCTAAAATTGAATTTATATGTGAGTTGATAAGCATAGCTGCGTTGTCATATCTGCTTTCTAAAATTTGTAAAGCTTCATTGTAGGAGCTGTTTATAATGGGTAAAGTACTGATTAAAGAAAGAGCCTCACCTTTTATAAAATTTCGAAGATAAAATAATTTTTCCACATGAGACAACGTACAATTTTTATCGATTACAGCTTTAAATATCTCAATAAAAGGTTTAAATGTATTTAAGTCTTTACCATCAAAGATGGGTATCTCTATGTACGGTAATTTGGCACTTGAAACAGGAGAAAATGTAGCATTTTGCAAACCAGAACATGATGCATTATTGGTTATTTGAATTGTTGACATTTACATTTACATTTTTATTTACAACTTCAGAAAGCTTTAAATTAATTTTAGTAAGAATATTAAAGTAATTTTCTTCAAATTCTGAAGAATAGTCCATGCTAGTTGGGTCAATATATAAAATTTGATTTTGAGCATCTTGAAAAGTTTTAAAATTAGATTCTAATATTTCTTTTCTACTTTTCAACTGACTCGATAAACATTTAGATATAGGTTCATTTTGGTGTTCCGTAATATATCTTTCAATTCTTTTATTTACTTGTTCAATAGTAAAGTTTAGTTTAGTAATTTCTTTTTTAGACATTTTGTAAATTTTAAACTAATGTTTTACAAGATAGGAACTAGCTTACATGATAAAAGAGGTAATATAAATTTCAAGATAAATTTGTTAGGTTGTTCGTCACTACACTAACCAATCCTGAAAAAACTAAAACGTTTGTTTGTTTATTAGTATTAAATTGTCTATTTTTGCAAAACACAACAACTTTGAAAGGGTTTTTTATTGAAAATACGTTTTAAAATAAACAAACCACTTGTTGATTTGAATGATGAGATTTTTGAAGTTGTGAAATCTTTTTCACCTGTTGTTGCTAGTGCCCTCCATATTGCCATATGAAAGTTTTAGGCAACGTAGCCACACTTGAATTTATACAATGCAAGTACAAAACTTACAGTGTTGGATATTATATTCAACAGATGGGTTACAAGATGTGGAAATGAAACAAGCCCTCCGGCTACAACACCACACCATAGAACTCTGGTTGCAGTTCAGGAATATGAGGCAGCAAAATGCCTATCAAAATCTTTCCGTCCTAAATTGAGAGAAATAAGATTTCAAGAACACGAAGAGATAACTTCAAATAACCACCCACAATCTACTCTCTCACAAATCTTGGATATACTCCAAACTATGCGACGAAACACCCAAAATGAAAGTAGGAGATGTTCAACTGCGAAAGAATGAGACACATTCAGAAAACTTGCAAAAGCAGAGCCCGTTCAACAAATAAGGAGTCGAGAAATGAAGTAGGAAGGTCGCCTAGATCGCCATCCGGAGCCCCTCATAAACTCCAACAAGAAATAACCTCAGTAGATATGCGTCCCTGAGAAGTCGTTCTCCCACACATAGCCGGCTTTCATCAAGGAAACGAATAAGAGTTGACACTACGGACCGGGCATCTACTGGGAGCCCCAAAATCCGCACTTATATTTGGAATGGAAATGAACAAAACTTACTAGTCAGAGGGCACGTTTACAATCAAAATTGCACTTTCGTCATTGATGCCGGTGCCACCAAGTCTTTCATTCGAACAGGGATTCTGAATCGGAAACTACAACCTACTGAAACACACAGACACACTGTTCCTGTTCGTGGAGAAATAACAGCAACTACAAAGATTGGTAATACATTGATAAAACATTTATTTCTGGTAGCCGATATTAAAGATCAATGCATCCTTGTGTGAAGTTAATTTCGTTCCCTTTACTTTCCTCTATTAAATTAATAAATTATCGTATGGGAGGCGAATAGCCAGTCCTTTCTCATACCCAACACCGAGAAATGTTTCAAGGCTGAATATATTTGCTGTGGACGAGAGTCGAAATCGATCGAGGTCCGTCTGTAGTGAAACTAGTCACTTCTATTTTGAGATTCCCACTTCGACCTCGTGTCTCTTCTTCTACCAATTATAAAGTAAATATGAAGCAAGAATTCACTACTGAAATGTAAATTCCTTTCCTGGTCAAAGCGTATGAGCGTGACACGAACATGAGACGTAAGTCTGTTGTCTGTCACATGATTTCGTGTATTTAAACAAGCGGCAAAAGGGTTTCGTTCTTCTTTCCTGTGAACATGTACTATTGAAACCTTTCTCTTATCTTATCTTCTTTAAGAAGTGCATTCATTTGAGTGGTAAGTCATTTCGCTTAAATGTATAACTAACTCTCCTTTCTTAATAGTTTTCTACCTTCCCATCTTTATTATGTAGCAATGTCGTTCCAGTGCCAGGAATATATAATATCGATATGAATTTGTTTTTTTCTTTCAGTTTTCTTATATTCTCTTTGAATATATTTCAAACCTTTTTTTTAATATATACATATTCAAAATATGTCTGTATTCACCGGTATAGAATCGGTTATTCGATTTTATTGTTTTTTTAAATTATTTCTTTTATCTAAAATTCAGGATGTATGAACCACGTTGTTAAATGATTTTCTTTAGCATTGTAATCTTTAATCATTGTAATATCATACTTCAGACATCCTGGATTTTGGTTAAATTGGGTAAATTTGTTCCATACTACATACTAGTATTGTTCTTTAGCACTTTACCTGGACCCGAAACCTTACCTGGACCCGAAACTTTATCTGGACCAAAACTTTATCTGGACCAAAACTTTACCTGGACCCGAAACCTTACCTGGACCCGAAACTTTATCTGGACCAAACTTTTCCTGGGCCAAAATTTTACCTGGACCCGAAACTTTACCTGGGACATTTTACATGGGACTTTAGAACTTTACCTGTTACCTGTACTTCAACGAGGACTCCATCTCTATCACTCCAGGAAAGTACCATGGAACGCTTTACCTAGAACTTTACCTGTTACCTGTACTTCAACAAGGACTCCATCTCTATCACTCCAGGAAAGTACCATCTAGAGATTTTTCAACTCTTCAACAACCATCAATAAAAACTAGTAATTTTTTCCTTTGCTTAATTGTTTGTTTTTCAAAGTAAATATACAACTTGTAAATTTAATAACGTTGTTCATAAAGTTTATTTTCCCTTCCAATCTTACAGGATTTGTCGTTATAATGCTGATGTGAATAACAAATAAGCTAGTATTATTCAGGGTGGCGCCCACTTACCTTTCTTAATTTTCATAATTTACCTTCATCTAATTTCAGTACCTTAAATAAATTTCAAGTAGGATTACCCGAGAACCGGTAAGACTACTCTCTGAATTTGTACTAGTTTGGTCTCAGAATCTACACCTGAGGTGCTCTCTAAACTGAGTAGCCGTTGCACTTGGTATGGAGATTATGCAGAATAAATTTATCATAGACCTTCAAAATTCTAGTAATTGGAAATGAAGAGATAATCCTAAATTCGGAAGAAGAGACTTCTCAGATAAAGGTTGTAACATGTCTATAGACCTGTTTCGATTTTACAGAATAAATCCTTTTAATTAGCGCTCGTCGTCACTAGCCACATACAATTATAGTTCTGTGATCCCAAACTCTTCAACCCTGACCGTAAGACAATTGACGTCTGCCAACGGACGCTTCCATTTTTTGCACAACGCCACGTGAAACACCCCTTTCCGTTATCGACCGCCTAAGGAGACAGATCATCTTTCGCTATCTTTCATATCTTAAGTACCTATCTTATGAATTTTGCTGTGGTAAGTTCAAAATCATAATTTATAATTAATAAGCTTCTTCTAAAGTACTGTCTGATATAATTTTCGTATGCATTCTTTATTTTTTTACAGAGATAGACGAAATTAAATTCAACACGTGGTCATAAACTGTTCTTTTATACTAATATGGTAGTTTTAAACTAAATATTTTTTTATAATTCACAGTTTTACTTTTATACAAACATTTTCAAGCTTTTTTAGTTGCGAAATAACTCTTTTAATTATAAAATAACATTTTTATAAATTACTGTTAACCTATAAAATATTCTTTCGTAACGCCAGTGCCGGTTTCAGATATTTTTTCATATAACTAAATAAATAACTTTTTGCTATGATTAGTTTCTTTCGGATCATTAGTATATTTTTTTAATTTAGTCGATAATTGCTATTTTTACTGTTTTAACATGGAACATATAATGTTGGAAAGCTTTCAGTAAATTGAATCAATTTTTTTGACTTTCAAATAACTGCCTTCCTTTTCTTTAACCTGAAAAGCTGACCAACATAATGTGCCATTACTTTCAATTTCCTATAAATCCCTGATCCACCTGTACTTCTAGGTAAGCACAGCCCCTAGGCTAGGATACAACCCGAGGATATAACCCCGAGAATATAGCCAAGGATAGAACCCCAGGATACAGCCCTAGATCAGAACACATCACTTCCGATCAAGACCTGACTTCTTCTCCAGGAAACCACTTCATCTAAGCTAAGTACCTATAAAAGTACATATTCCGTTATTCATTTCCTGTGGCAGAATAAATTAAAAATTTGTTTTCAATTCTTTTTTTATTAGAAATCCTCAACTATAAAAGTTGAGGGAGATATCGCCCGGGGTGATTTTTAGTAATTTTTTTATTTTTTAACTTTCATTTAAATTCTACAAGGCGTTTCTACCTTTTCCGCCTTAGTTTTTTCTTAGTCCTTTTTATCGTCAAAAAGGTAGTGGCGCCCTCAACTTTTACAACCCTTCTGTTATCCTTGTGCAGCATAAACTTGGGGTCGAATCACCCTTGAGAGGAGTCTCTAGCCGGAGCCCTTCGAGCTGGTGCCCTGTGAGGTACAGACATTTACCGTTACAAATTGGCGCCCAACTAAAAGCACACATTTACCGTTACAAGGTTATAGTGGACAAATATATAGAAGTTCCCGAAAATTCTGAATGAATCGTCTTCGCGAGACCAGGGGCATCGTGACCAGTGTTCGGTTTGTTCGAAAGACACGGGCCTGGGTGATCACAGAAGTTACACTGTATATAGATTTACTAGTAGTATCACCTTATGGAGAAATTGTTTGATGGAATGGAGAAACGATAAGAGACACAAATACGGTTAAATAGTGTTGAATATATCCTGCCTTTGAGAATCTAGCCGAAACTTCGGCACAAGATGTAATTGTACAGAATATGTAAATGATTAAAAATACGGCTTTCGTCGCCGGATCGACGGTCGTTTATTTTCGTTTCATATGCATATGAAATTGTCTTAGAGAATACCACTCATTGGAGACATAAGATTCTAGGGCTATAGTACCCAAGGAAGGATTTCTCTGAGGAGAATATTGTGGAAATATTATTAAGCATAATAAGGGCAACTAATCTCTTCACATAAACAGAGCAGCCAAGAGCAAAAAAAAACAAAAAAAAACTTAAAAGCTGAGGTGCCTTGGACTTGACACATTAGCAAACTCTTATACCAAACCATTGCCAACCTTCGGAACTTTGTAGTAGCGTAATAGATAGTGGCTTCCCCTAAACATCGAAAAATATCACGAAGTTCATCGACCTTTTGAAGCCAAACCGAAATCGATTGCACCCTATCCTCGAGGTCAAATACAGGTACAGTACCACATCTCCTCGGACCGTCTTGATAGGCCGTTCTCGTTCGGCAGTATTTTCGAGAAAAGTGGTCATTACAGTGGTCAATCGTTCAATAGTCATTCGGTGTCGAAGAATCAATACGGTTTCTTCTTGGGGTAACAGATTCACTCAAACCCGAAGCCTCTTGGGTTTCAATTGGTAGCGGTATTTTATTGCGACGTTGGGGACCCATTTCAGTTGATTTTATTATTACTTTTGTGATTTATGGTAGAAATACGGTAAATAAATATTTAATAAAATAAAAAAACAAAGCTAGAATAACATTTAAAAAAATAGTGTCATCTCGGCATTGTAATTTTATGTCATTGAAATAATAAATCCAGGTCATCTCTATCCCACTTCTGATAAATTGTAAGGAGGGAAAAACTTGACTTGAGGAGAATGAGTGATTTGTAAAGATTGATATATTTAATTAGAATTTAACTTTTAATTACTTACTGTGTACTTACATTATATTATTTATAATATAGATAATAAAACAAATCTAAATGTTGAAAATAACTATTTACAAGACACTGGACGTGAGGCCTGGATTTAATTGAACAGTCCATGTGGACATGGTCCAAGTAGGTTGAACAACCGAGATGACGTACCTGGAATTAGATAGAAAAACACTCTGAGTATTCAATTTGCCATAAATAATGATTAATTATTTAACTAACGATTAGTATAGTTGAAATCCCCAAAATTAATGAAAGTATTAATAATATACAAGGTGCATCTTATGTGTTTGAACTGTGATTATGCATATCAGTACTAAAGTAAAGTTAAAACTTCACTTGATCAAAAATAAATGCCTAATAGTAAATATTTAGGGTTATTAGGAAAGGTGCAAGGGGCGCAAACTCTCCCCAATGCATGTAAGGAATATGTGGCACAAACTCTCCACAAACAATATTATAACTACTGTAAGTGGCACAAACTCTCCACAGTACAGCAAAATAATATTACACTGCAAGTGGCACAAACTCTCCACAGTACAGCAAAATAATATTACACTGCAAGTGGCACAAACTCTCCACAGTACAGCAAAATAATAATACACTGCAAGTGGCACAAACTCTCCACAGTACAGCTAAATAAGGTTACACTGCAAGTGGCTCAAGCTCTCCACAATACAGGGGGGTGGAAGGAGATATAGGTGACGTGAGAAGTCACCCTGTATCAGGAATGGACAAACCGCAAGTGGCGCAAACTCTCCACAGTACAGTATAGGTATGTGAGTTAAACTGCAAGTGGCACAAACTCTCCACAGTACAGCTAAATAAGGTTACACTGCAAGTGGCTCAAGCTCTCCACAATACAGGGGGGTGGAAGGAGATATAGGTGACGTGAGAAGTCACCCTGTATCAGGAATGGACAAACCGCAAGTGGCGCAAACTCTCCACAGTACAGTATAGGTATGTGAGTTAAACTGCAAGTGGCACAAACTCTCCACAGTACAGCTAAATAAGGATACACTGCAAGTGGCTTAAGCACTCCACAATACAGGATGGTGGAAGGAGATATAGGTGACGTGAGAAGTCACCCTGTATCAGGAATGGACAAACCGCAAGTGGCGCAAACTCTCCACAATACAGTATAGGTATGTGAGTTGAACTGCAAGAGGCACAAACTCTCCACAGTACAGTAGGATTGGATGAATACGAAATGCAACAACAAATTAATGTTCTTAATAACGTTGAATATTAAAGAACTTTAAACAAAGTTATTATTAAAAATAATTAGCAAATATATATACTCTATGTGATAAAATATCTTTTAAATTCAAATATCAAATAACAGGCAAAACTGAATTACTCTGTGAGATAGACTCACCTATTTAACTCCTGATATGCACCACAATACACACTATATTTTAATAGATTTATTTGGCTCAAGTGAACACTTCAGTTATTTTCTAGAAACTAAATCTCAAATCGTTCATAAAATTTTCTTTCCCCTTTCGTGGCCTCGAAGACTACGTTACATTTTGATACTTTACTTATCTGTTTCAGACAATTGGTTGTTTGGTCGAGAAATGCATTTCTGAAATATTAGGGTATACCCATGATTTAATTCATTTTACTTGGAACGAAAACTATTTTAAGAATAACAGGGTGAGAAAAAAAATTGTCTTACACATATATAATTGATTATAATGTCCATAAATTTTATGTATCCATAATTGTAAGATTGAAATCCCAACATGGGAAATATCCATATCATCTTGCTTAATTAGGTATTGTTGATACGGATGCTTGTTGTTGTGATAATGTTACTATTGCAGATATTAATCATATAATATTTAATTGTATTAAATTCAAAAAAGAAACAGAAAATCTTCTTAATTCCTTTAGTAAATTAAACATACAGTTCCCTGTAAATCTAGCTCATTTATTGGGGCTGAACAATAAAATAGTTTACGACGCTCTGGTGGAGTTTTTTAGACAAATGAAGCTTGATCTGCAATGAAGTCGAAATGTAGATTTAAGTAACATCTGAACGTAGCTTAGAATAAAAAAAAAGAAAAATCTGTGGCTGAAGGATTTATTTTATTTCCAAGCCAGTTCCTCCACAAAAAAAACTATGTTGGACTCATATAGGTTACTTTCCCCACTTTTTTTGATAGTACCAAAGATGTATTTGATACTATCGGCAACTTAAAAAAGGGAAATGGTAAGTAATTTTTATGACAGGTAATTTAAGAAAAGCCATGGTAGTTCTTATAATATTTATTCAGAAGCCAATAACTCCAAAGTTAAAATAAAATTCTGAAATATTTGAAATAAACAAAAGTAGCTTATGATTTATGAGCCTTTTATTCCAATAACATTTTATTCTGAATCAGATTGCTCTATAATATTATTATGCAAATCATCGTTTTTCAAATTTTTTTTAAATTATGATATAATTCAGGTATGGCATTTGAAGTTCAAAGGTTGTTCAAGTCTTTGTACTTAGCTTTCGATATAGCTAGAGAGCCAGAATAAGCGGGAGGTATTCCGGATGTCATGATTGTAGTGTTAATATTTTTCTTTAACGATTTCCTACCAGAGGTTCGTTTGTTTATTGGGTAATTGACGTAAAGTAATTTGAGATTTTCGCACTGAATTTTCAAATATTTGATTTGAGCCCACTTTATCTTGTTATTCTCAACATCTACTTTTCTACAGCATAAGAGTACATAGCAAAAACTATTCTATTTTTGTTTTGACCAGCGCAACTGTCAGAAAAAAAATAGAAATCCTTTACACCTTTCTGTGTTTTTTTTTTTATAAATAAACAGCACTGCTGGTCTCCTTGGCGCCTTTTCTACCTCTCCTTCATTTTCACTCAAAGGCGGTTAAATTATACCCTGCTAGTTTTCCCTTATAATAGAACGCCGAAACTTCTGACATCGGCGTGGATAAAATCTCTTGAATATCATAACATGCCACAACTACCGAAGTACTTTCTTGTGCAAGCGATTTCATTTGGGTTTTGAATTCTCGAAGCATTATGGATTGTATACTTGGGCTGTAAATTCTCTCTCTCCTCGATCGACGCTCTTTTGTAAATATCACTTGTTAAACATAAATCTTTTTTGGGTTTAAAAAAGTCTATGTTGTTCATTGTAGAAAACTTCCCTATATTGTCGCTCAGTAGCTTTTATTTCTGGTTCGTAGTGATTGTCTTGTAACCATTCTTTATACAGTTAATACAATTTAACAAACGTTAAATATTCGTCAAAATATTGTTTGGCACTTCTGGCTCTAACGTAATGCGAATCTACAAATAGGATCTGAGAAATATGCATCCTTGCACTTTGTTTAACAGCATCAGGCACTTTATTTGGTCGATTTACATGACGGCCACGTTAATCATTGAGTGAAATACACTGGAAATCTTGCAGATCAATTTTATGGTAAATAGTACTCACCCACTTATCTGTAATATCTAGGGTATCAGAAAACATCTTTTTACATACCTGAACTTTATCATTATTAATCATAAATGAATATTTATAGCTCCATTGGCGCCTTGAATGGTTAAGTGATTCTAAGACAACTTGTTTTTTAGGAAATCTCTCAACACATTTATGTATAAATTGTACTTGATCATTATGACTTCCAAGTGCCCAAAACTATAAGAAAATCTGATTTCTCATTAACGATACCTTCTGAGAACATTTCCTAGGACAGCTGTTATGACACCCCGGTTTCCTTTGCTTTTTCCGTATTAGCTTGCCCTGTTGGTTTGTGAACTCGAATCCCAGATTTTTTTCTTTTTATTCAAGTTACATTTCCAATTTTCGATATTGCGTTTCCTCTTACGACCTGGAGTTGTTCTTTTGGGCATGTTTCTCTTGTACTTGGGTTTCTGTTGCTCTGCATTAGTAACAGTAATTTCCGTATCAGCAATTAGGTTTATATTTTGTTGAGAAACATCTCGAATTTGCCCATTTTCTTCAGATTCATTAGAACTGCTTTTTCCTAAAAAAAGCATTATTTTTAATTGTCAGTTACGAGATCGAAAATATTGATACTTTACCTCCTGACTGACTAACTGATGGAACATATTCAGAAGGTTCTTCAGCAGAAAAAGGTTTTTGTTCTGTACTAGATTCTAGGGATGGGAATTTCAGTTCCACGCTTGGAGCGTTGCAACGGCTACCGCTCCAGAAAAATAGCGTTACAAAATACCGTTTCTCTGGAGCGACTTCCGAGCTTAACTACCTACTAGCTACCGCTACTTACTGAATGCATGATTACATGTCGGGGCGTCAGTTTGAACGTTGTACTTGCAACGGATATTGTGGTAGGTAAATTTCGTGTGTAATGCATTATATCCATTGAGATTTAATTAATATATTCGAGTATAATATGAATATACAGATATTTAATATGAAAATAAAAAAAGTCTGTAAAATTAAAATAACAATAATTAAAGATTAAAAGAAGACAATTTAAAAAAAACATCTCGGAACAACCAAACAACATTAATAACCTAAATTGATATACTAAATATGGAAAAAATCTTCAAACAACAATTGAATACAAATAATAAAAAAGTATTAAAAACCATATTATTTTGTTTTTTGGTTTGAATTTATAAACAATAGTTGTTTTACTTTGGTAGAGCTGAGCCTGCTTCTACGATCTGATAAAATCTGTCCAGATTTTGAGAATTGCCTCTCACAAGGCACTGAAGTAGCGATGGTAATGAATCTTTCTTCAACCAATTTGCTAAGATGAGGAAAATTGTAGGAATTATTTTTCCACCAGCGCACTGGATCTTCTTCCCTGGAAATGAGTGGTTCCTCCAAGTACCTCTGAATTTCTATTATAACTTTGGAGAACGGGGTACCACTTGGCTGAACAGAAGCTTTTCTCTTATCAAAACTCTTCCAGATACTACTTTCTGTATTATTCACTTCAGTATGTTTTGTCTGAAGTGCTGAAATCTTTGTTTTTTAGTTCGGAATACACTCCATATAGTCCATCGCTTAAAACTATGACAGAAGAAGCCGTAACATATTTTTGACCACTCATTAGTTTTGTTATGGTTTCTAGAGGTTTTAAAATTCCGATAATTTCTTTCAAAAATTCCCATTCTTCTACCGAAATTATTGGCAGGTCTTTATCTAAGAGAGCCATTGTTGTTCGAATGGGCACTTCGAGTTCAATAAACCTCTCTAATTGAGTTCCAGCGAGTCTGTACGTCTTGTATAAGCTTTTTTGGTTGCCGGTCAAGCTGCCTTTGATGTTCTAACAATTTTGCGTTAGCAGAATTGCTTCGCCTAAAAAACCCAACGATTGCTTTTACTTTGTTCAAAATATCTGAAAGTTGTTTAAGGGAATCACAAGCAATCAAATTGATCGTGTGAGCATAACAACCAAAATGCTTTAGGTGCAGATCATCTCTAATTGCTTTTTTTATGTTTGCAGCATTATCTGAAATTACTATCAATATTTTTTCTTCTAAATGCCATTCTTCAATAATATTTTTTAATGCACATGCCAAGTTTTTACTTGTATGACTCTCACTAAACGAAGCACACTCCAACAATAAGCTCTGAACCTCAAAGTTAGAGTCTATAAAATGTACAATTACAGCTAGAAAATTTTCTGTATTTCGGGAGGTCCAACAATCTGTGGTTAAACTTAACTTTAGCCATAGTAACTTTTGTGGTATTATATATTGCTTCATACTGAGCTGGTAATAATGTTTTAGTAATTGTTTTTCGAGAGGGCAACTGGTACGACAAATTTAAAGCACTAACAAAGGTTTTAAACCCATAATGTTCAACTAGAGAAAAAGGCTGTAAATCGTGAGTAAACATTAACATCAACTTCTCATCAATTTGTTTTTGCGCAGTTACACCAATTTATTCCCTTCAAAAAGCTACCAACATTCGTCTAAATCGAGCTGGTTTTTAAATCGGTCGCTGAAGATTTAGATGCAGATTATTGTGTAGAACCAACGCCACTAATATCGTTGTCTTCTTTGATTGTATTTTCAGAAGTAATAAAAGTATTTATCTGTGTAATTTGGTTGTCTGATGAAGTCTGTTGTCTGCTGGTATTGAGATTAATAAGAGGATGCTTTCTTTCCATGTGTTTTTTTAAATTATTGGATGTAGATTTAAAAGTTAATTCCTGCTTACAAATGTTACATGTTGCCATTTTATCAGCTTTGGGTTTTTCAGTAAAAAAATTCCATATTAAAGAGGATTTTATTGATTTTTTTGGTGCCATTTTGGTGATATTTATTTAGATCTAAAAGTAAAAAGTAGACCAATTTACATCATGAGTAACTCAATTTAAAAAAGCCAACCTTACCTTCCAAAAACAAAAACCAAGTCCAATAAAAATCGATCGCACAACTATGTTAATTTATATTTTATACCACTTATTAGGAAATGGGATAAATAGTTCACACAGAGATTATCTTTAAGCTTGAATATAACTACCTATATTTGAAAAACCGTCACGATTAATCTTTATATTTTCTGTCTGAGAACTAAACTAAGACTATTTAACTAAAATATTTTTAGGGCAATTGAGAATACATAATAGGTATTCACACAAAGGTTGTTCAAAAAACTGTCTTCGAAAGACGAAATCTCATCTTGCACATGTTGAAGCAATAAACCTTTATATTTTACTTTATTACGGTGACAAGTATTATTAAGATATTTATGGCATAATACCCTTACATTGATAGATTATTTTTGTAAACAATGCAACAAATGCCCGATTTCACAAACCATTTCCTAATGGGAATCACCTAGGAGAACAAATCGCTTATCAAAAATACAGATTATAAAACATAAAACCAACGTCGTATCATGCGTTACAACGTTGCATCCTCCTCGCCTATTCGCTTCAATAATCGTTTTACGTTTCACGACTTCCACAACGTCTCAAGTCTCAACTTGACTAAAGATAACGCAACTTAACGTTGCTGCCTGCTATTGCAGTAGTTCGGCTTTTCGCTCCAAAAGAGCGAGTAACTTCATCATTGTGGAGCGGGTCGCAGCGCTCCAAAAAAATAACGCTCCAGAACAACGTTACTTAAACAACGACACATCTCTACTTAGATTCCAAATCAATATACTTTGAGTTTAAGCAGCTATTAAGACGAGGTTTTCTTTAAAATCTATCAAATCATTGCCACTCTCAATGACCATTGAATCTGAGACCTGACGTGATGTACTTGGAAATACAGAATTTTCTGAAATATCTGAGTCTCTTGAATGATTTTCTAAGTTTTCCGTCCTACCAGAGAGCAACTGTTGCTCAGTCCCTGGAAAACAAAATTATTTTTACTTCAGCAACACTTTTCTTAGACTCTCAACACATTTTTAAATAGTTACGTCGTAATCTTTGCAAAAGTTAGGTTAGGTATTAACTACTTACCACGATCTGGATCACTTATTCCACTGTTTCTTAAAGCTAATTCAAGTATATGTGAACTACGATTAATTTTTCAATCATAAAAACTCAAATACCAATCAATTGACAACTAATTTTCAATCAAGAAATGCCACCGAGAACAGGAACGTACAAGTGTGCATTTATGTAAACAACAACGGCTTGGACAGTAAAAAGGCAGTAAACTTATAACATCGGGAGTCTATGGGATAAAAATGCATACAATAAGGTTGTATCTGAGTTACGCTACCTTTTTTATTTTCACACTGATAACAACTTGGAAACAACAATGCTATAACTCAGTTTACAACCTTTCATACTACGTATTATACGAAACTACAAATTTGATGGAGGAAGTAACAGTGTAACAGTGGGCGAATCGTGAGCTACGGGGGTGTCGATATCACTAAAGGGGGTGAACAATCAAATTAGAAATGTCCACATGATATTCTTTTATTATGTAACACGTCACCAGTGTCTCCGAGATCACTGCAACTCCTGCAACACCAGAGAACACCTTGGTACCGGTTGTAGAATTTCTGTTTTGAAGTTCTCCACCTGAAAACAAAAATCTACGTCTTGAGTCCCAAACAGGAACGAGAAGGCAACGTAGCTGGCTGTCACCACCCACGAGTACGTGGGAATCAGGAATCGACGACTCCTGAAATGAATGTCCGAAAGGTTGGATTCGGCCTCCGCGGCTATCAGCTGTTGTCGATAATGAGAGGTCTTTATATGGTTACGTCGGTTATAGGGTTAGGACTGGGGTAGAACCAGGCATATTATTTATACGGGAAAATCATTTTATATATATAATATCAATTTAATTCGCTTTTCGTCCTCTTTACATTCACTCCTGCTTTTATACTATCATTCTCCTTTGGTTGGGAAATTAAACTAGTCTTTAATGAATTTTAACGGGTTTATTGTTCAACAAGAAAAAAAATAGATATGAGAAAACAATTAATGTGAAATGCTTCAGATGCATATATATATATTTTAACTGTACGTGACTAAAACTCTAT
Organism: Lochmaea crataegi; assembly: GCA_947563755.1. NCBI lineage: Eukaryota > Metazoa > Arthropoda > Insecta > Coleoptera > Chrysomelidae > Lochmaea > Lochmaea crataegi. Next base: position 43,223,246 of record OX387429.1, read on the forward strand.
TAGTATTAGGAGGACACTTTAAATTTACTTACTACAAAACCAAAAGAATTACTATGCAAAAAATTAATATGAAAAATTGTCGGTGCGGCCTAAATATTCCGTACCCCTTATAAATTGGATTCTATTAAATTAATATCTAGCAATCAAACTGTGCTCCCTTTCCTAGTTTAGACGGTGATGCCCAAACATGTGGACTCTCACGGCAATATTAGTTTAAAAATAAAAAGAACATAAAATAAAATAAAACAAATTATACAACCAACTTATGGATGCGAGATGGCAATAGTAATAGGCTAACCAAACTACAAAAATCATAGGTACACATTCAGTACAATTTTTAAATTAACTCACCAAATTCTCTAGACTGGGTTTTCTCCAAAGTGTGGAAGACTGCTTAACCTGGGCGGTGCTCGTTGGCTCCAATACCCGATTACCGATCGGAATAAGGTTTACTCGAAACCGGTTCGCTTCTAGCGAACCTTATTATTCCGTATCACCAACCCTGTTATCAAGAAACTTAGACCGTAGAGCGCTTCAGTAGACGCTCCCTTGAGATTTTAGTTTAAAACTTGACAAAAACTTTTTCTAAGTTAACACACTACTTTATAATATAAAAATTATTCAAAACTTAGAGAACCCAAAATGAAACCGCTATCCGCGCACCCGAACTCGCAACCAGATGCAACCGTGACTTCCGTTCCACTCCTTGAAATTTTTCCCTTGTTCCTTTGACTGAGCAATTTCGCAGTCAGCTTTTTTACTTTCGTTCACATGTTGCTTTCTGATTGGTCTACCCCTTTTCGCGGAATCGCTAAATCAGGTATTTTTTTCGGGCTCAGCGAAACTGTTATTTTGTAACTCGCTTCCCGTCTAAAGGTATTTATTTCAATATGTTAAACTGTTTTTTTTTTACCTTTATATTTTTGCATATTAGCATGTTTGGTCTATTATAAATTAAATGAAATTTGTTAACAGGGGTGATGTTCCCTATTTTTCTTTATTTGGTATTTATTACAATTAACTAGCAGCTAACATTTAAAATTTTTGTGTTTACAATTAGTATTGTTATAATTTTTGAAAAGCACGGTAATGAAATAAAAATCCTTAAAACTTTCACATCTAAAAACTTAACCAAATCTGTAGTATATAATAGTAAACCGAATGAGAAATATGTTTTATTCCCTTTTGTAGATAAACACATTGATGGAATTTTGAATGTTAGTTAATAATTACTGATGAAAAAGTATATCATGTCGAAATTCAAGATTTTTAACGCTGACTTTAGGATATATCAATATTAAAATTAGCAATTTGAACCATCTCACAATATTTGAAATATTTTTGCCTAGAATCTTGCTGTGTTGAATAAAAATTGAGGTAATTTCTTCTAGTAGACTTGTGCTATTAATTGCTTTCAGAGTCACTACTCCTAATGCTGCCACTGCGATAGTCATCCTCTGAAGTAGATTCATCGGACGATCCTGTATTCATATTAAACTTTAGAGAATCTACAGTATCATCAAAAATGTGTTCTTTTTTAATCCATTCTGATTCGCATTTCTTTACATGTTCGCAAATAGAACCTAAAAAAAGAATAAATTTTATCGAGGCTCCGGTAACAATATGTCATATCGATGGTCTAATTCTAATACCCCGTAACTGTATGGATCGATTTTTTACAGGAGATGCCTTTTTTTAGTATATAAGTGCTAAATATGATTCAAAAGGTTTCAAAACTTTTTTTATTTGAATACTAAAGGATAAAATAAAAGTACTTTTTTTAAATCTGTTTTTTACTGAATTATGTAAGATACAGTTTATTAGAACATGAAAAATTAAAAAATGTTACGGGATATTATAATAAGTAACACTTAACAAAAAACTTCAAACTAAACTGTTAAAATTTTAACTTAATCTTCATAAGAACATTCTTAATGTGGCATATTGTCATAAAAGCTATGAAAGTCATTTGACAAAAAGCATTTGATCTCCTGGAGATCTTTCCACTTTGTTTGCTTTATTTTTAGTCTGCATTGATGAAGCGCCTTGTACCTACTCGATTTCGGGATATTTGAGGGATCACGCTGGAAGAGGCTGGAATTCATCATTAAAGTCTATTTTATATTCGATAACTTTTTCCTCAAAATTATATTTTAAATGTCGCAAGTCAGTCACGGTCGGATCGTTCACCTTTCTTCCTGGTCTTATTGAATTATAGGTCCCAAGTTATGCGTCTGCATAATCCAAAAAAAAATTATAGGTTATATCTACAACCTCTAATGGGTATGGCTTAATTCTAGCTTCCTTGGTTAATTTGACATAGTCACTTGGTAACTCATTGACTCGATTTTTCAACTTACGTTCTATGAGTGAGTGTACGGCGTCACACTCCATCTGAGTGTGACCTTTCTCTAAATATTTCTGTTCAATGAGTAATTTTTGTTAAATAGAATAGTTTAGAAGTGCATTCGATAAGAACCAATTGAGATTTTGGACAACGGCCGTCTGAGTATAAAATTATGGGAATATTCTTAGTGCATTAATCTTTAATAAAATTAAGTATAAAATTAGTGAAGGTCGGTGCAGTTAAATCAGCGTCTGTTTCGTTAAACCAATAATTCCGGCAAACGTGGGTATCCATATCATAAATAGTAAAATTATGCGCGGCTAATTTTGTCTTGTAATAGATTTTACTTGCATTGACAACTGGACAAATTTTTACTGCCTGCAAATCCATACAAAATGTGTACACCCTTCCCTGCTTTGCTAGTTCCTTGTCTTCAGCTTTTTCTTGCCTTGCGCGTTCTTTTTTCTCCAAATGTTTTTGATACTCGACTTCACTGATATTTTTGGTTTCGAATCCGCAACAAATATCGCACCTCTCTTTTTTTTTTGGCTGGAACAAAGCTAAATTCAATTCGGAAAATATTTGGTCAAAAACAGGGCTGCTTAAAATTAGATTGGAAACCCCGTTCTGTTCGCAATATTTTTTTTACTCCCTATAAAGTACTTGCTTTGTTTGAAAAAACTGTTCCAAGTACAATTTAGTGGAATCTCTTCGACAATAATGTGACGGCATCTTAGACAAACTATAACTCCTTTAATTTGTTGCGTTCTTCAACACTTTTTTTTTGTATCGTCACTAGGCGGTTCACTACTGCTCAGTTTTTTTAATCCACTCGTGAATCAAATCCTCTTTTGGACCAATTGTCCCTAGGAACATCTTTTTGCATACCTGTAACTTTGAGTTATCTATTTTTCGTAAATAATAATTGAAAGACCCAGTTCGTCGAGAATTTTCTCCTACTGAATTACGGTTTTTTGGTACGTATTCGATACTTGAAGTTATATACACCTTTTTTTCACAAGATGCTATTTAACCACCGAATATTTTTAAACCAACGTTGCCAAATGAGTGTTTGTTGTTCCTTTCAAATTATTTTTAGCGGGACTTTTGTAAATAAGAATAAGTTTAATCATTGAGAGCCAAGCAGGGTTGGTAATGTAACAAAAGAAATATAAAAAACCCGTAATTAATATAGTCAATGGCTATGTAGTTAATGTAAACAACTATACTGGTTTTCATTTAAATGGTGTGAATAAATTCGGGGGGTGATAGCACTTCTACTGGTGAAAAAGTTCCAATAAGTACGGTTCGTTAAATGCATATTAAGGAAGTTAAAAGGTTAAATTTAATTTTTTTAATTGTAAGTTTACAAAAACGTGATAAAAATACAGAAATTATAACTAAAATTTACTGAATCAAACCCTCTTTATACTTGTACGTAAATTTACTGAATAGTGTGGGATTGTTTTCATAATTTTGAAATAATGTGAAGAACAATGAGAAATGGGTAAATAAATGAAAAAGTACATAAATTTAATAAATTATTTATTTATAATATAAACAAACATGCATTATTACAACTTCATCAATATGTGTGATCATAAATGGGTGATACAGATATAAAAAGATTTAAATTAGGCTGTATTACCCTTTTTGTATGTAAACTGTTTGTTGGACGATAGTCAATTGGATTAACAGAATTTTGGCACTTTACTAAATTGTTTGCAATACTCAAATGATGGTGAACTTGATTTAACATGGAATCATCAAGAATATCATAATCAGAGACACTTAAATGGCCCAATAACGATTTTATTTTATCTACCTGCTTATACTTATTGTTTGAGGGAGCATTACTTTGTTGAGAAAGAACTTTTAAAAATGCATTTAAATTATTTAATTCTGGAATTGTACTACAATCTACTGAATAATCTTGGAAGATGTTTGACTTGTAAACATGTGAATACATATTTGGCAAATGGTACACATTTGTTAACAACAAATCGTGATCAGTCTTTTATATACTTGCAAAGAAAATATATTTTCTTAATTTTGAATATTACCGTGCATTTCCAGGCGTCGGCATAGTAGTCAGCGTCATGCCCGGTCTAACGGGATGATATGACAAAAAAGGAACATGTATCAAATTTTTACTCATTGTCACGTAGTTATAATTATCATTTTTATTAATTTAGTTACTACTTGCGATTAGGAACTGACAATATGGTTTAACAATAAATTTCGTTTCTCTTATTGCAGGTAAGTTTTGTAAACAATAATTTTAAGATTTGTAAATAACGAAAAATATATTTCTCTTATTGCAGAAACTCAGTCGTGTTCTCATTATCGATGTCATACCTCCCAATTGACCAAAATATCCACTATATACTTCATAATATGTTTCAGTTTAATTTCTTATTATTTTCCAGTAATTTTCAAATTTGTTAACAACATAACCCATACTTTGCTTGACTGCTTGTCTATGATAATGTGACAACATTGTTGTTTGTCTTGTGTGTTCTTCTTTAGTCAACCTTATTACCCGTTCGATGCTTTTATCACTCACATATTGTAGTACTGCATTTAGTCCTTCATCTAAACGCTTGACTGTTTTCCTTTCAAAAAATTGTTAAAGTAGATTTTTTTAAAATACTCTCCAAATCTCTCAGTATCTCCTCTCCTCTAGAGATACACTTTGTTGTAGCGTTTTCAAAATTTTATAAGTAGATTCACGTTTTTCCTTCCTAATTATTTTAGACAAGCTACTCTGCCATGCCCTATCTACATGCCATGAGCCTCGGGACCCATAACCCTACACCAAGCACTAAAAAATGTTTCATCCATATCTGACATAAATGTCTTACACGGAACAACTCCTAAAAGCAAATAGAAAATAACATAAGCTGATAAATTTTTTGTGGACAAAAAGAGACAAAACCTTCTGCCACAGTAACACTAACCAACTGTCCAACTGTGTCTTTTATTACCGAGAAAAATGTTTTCCTGTTGGTGAACATTTCTGCAGTTGGAAAACCATGACCAAACTCATCTATTACCATTAGGGTGGTTAATTGGAAATCATAAGAATTGAGGCCATGTGTGCTATCAATAGTTATTATAGTGCGAAAATAATTGAGCATCTCTCGTGAAATTGATTCATAATGATAAGGCAAAAATGATGATTTTCCAAAATATCGTGACCTTGTGGTTTGTAGAACAGCACTGGGTTTGTTTCTTGATCTCTAACTTCTCTAACCCACAATTTAATAGAAAATGCATCATTTGGGTTCCTTTTACCATCTTTAACTTCAACACCATATGTAGTTTTGATATTCTGACTATATTTTGATGTTACAAGGTCAATTCTTTTGATATCTGGAGTAATATTGTCCCCTACTTCTATTGCAGCGATAATAAAATATTTCGGAGGTCCTATTAGTTCTCTTATTGTGTAACACATAAGAACATTTATTCGTTTTCTCAATTTCTGCTTTCCATTGGATAAATTCTAAAACAATAAATCCTACATTGGGCTGGAGCATACCATAAATAAAAAAATGAATGTACCAAAAGAAACACCCTATTATTATTTATATTAGATATTTAGTGGTGGGTACACAGATTTGGGAACAGTATAGATACCTTGCCAATTTTGTAGGGATATTTGCTCAATGTTAAAATGTGACATTTCATGTTGTGTACTTAAATGTTTTAATAGCAACGCATTTGATTGAAAATCCCTATTATAGGCTTGCTCCAAACAACGATGATTAAACTTGATAAGGGCACTGATATTTTTATTTCCCTTTTCCGGCGTTCTTTTGTGAAGGTCATCCTTAATTATTGTTAAATCATGAACCTCTTTAAGATGTCTTGTGCAAGACGATTTATTGGCGAAAGTTTTTTTACATAAACCACAAGATGTCCCAGACATTATTTCAACATATCATATAACTACTATATAAAAAAGATTATTTCAATTAGCAAACGTCTACTACAGCGAAGAGCAAATATTTTTATTTATTTATTTATCGAGAACCGCACATGTACACAACATAGAGAAATTAATATTAATTGTTTTTGGTACACAAATGATATGAAATGACAATTGAAATATGAGATAATAAATTTGACGTTGGTTCAATATAAACGATGGTTATTTAGCATCTAGTTTTTTTCATCCCAATTCATGTTGTTCCAAAACTTTGTAAAAATATTTTTGCGCTTATACTCCGAAAATTTCTCACAATGCCTGCTTTTCATATTTTTACAGGCATTTGAAAAACACATTGCACTCAATGGGTGGTATTAATAAACTGAAGCATAAGCTCCAACTCGAAGTATTTGGAGTATATGCTCCAATCGGTATTAATAATTGAAACGATGCTTCTGCTCAAACTCGGTTGACTTTTAATTTTGAGCATGTGCTCCAGTATGTATTAATAAACAAAATAATTTGCTCACCCACTGGAGCATTTCATACATTTTGTTTGAGTCTAGTCAGTAGCAAACTCACTGCCGAAGTAATTGGTACCATAGCGGAGTTTTTAAACAATCTACGCAATCGTAAGGTGTATACAGTGAGCAGAGAAGTAGACGAGCGTGACTGGAAGGTGTTGTATCGATTTAAAAGGGAAAACATTGAATGGATGAGTAAGCATTTCTTGGGACACTCAGACAATGTGTATGTGGCGGATCCTGGTTTTCAGTGTCCGTGTCAAATGTAATATCAACAGTTATTCCAAGAATAATGCAAAAAGCATATTATTGGATTCATTTTCCTTCTACCGACGAAGAATTTGAAACAGAAAAAGCATCGTGGCAAGAATCTTACAATTTTCCGTGTGCAATAGGAGCAATAGATTGCACTCATATTCCCGTTCTAAAACCAGCTGTCCATGGAGATGAGTATATCAACAGAAAAGGATTCCCTAGTCTCAATTTGCTTGAGACTTGAAACAAGTCAGAAATGTTTACAAGTGTGGATGTTGCTTGGCCAGGCTCAGTTCATGATATTTGAACTAATTCTGCAATCCTACCGGTTATCAGGAGAAATGGAGTTCATGCTGTTTTCCTAGGCGATGCGGGATTTGGTATTGTCCATGGTTAATGACATCTTTCAGAAACCCTGGCAATCCCGTTGAACAAGCATTCAATAACATGCTTACTAGAGAAAGGGTTATGATCGAGAGGTGTTTTGGTCAAGTAAAACAGAGGCTCCCCATTTTACAACACAAAATTAGACTTGCGATTGAAAAAGTACCTCAAATCATAGCGTTTTATATTACATAATGTTGCTAAATACTTAAAAGACGGTGATTTCCCACAGGACGACAATCGCGAAGAAAATTTTGACGAAGTGCAGATTGACTATAAGAATATAAGAGCTCGAGAAAGAGGAAATATAAGGAGAATGAATATTGCTAATATTATCCATCAGATGAATTAAGACTTCGTTAAATTAAGTTAAAAATTTATTAATTAACAAAATAAATGTATTTGTAAACATTATGGTATTACAATCAACTTGTCATTTTATTTTAACCCGAGAACGCTCGCGCCTGAAAAGTTACGTTGATGCTCGCGGCTGGTCGTTTTGACCGACTAGGAAATCCTTAAATATTTCAGTATTTGTGTTGTTTAATAAAAGTATTGAGCTATTGATATACTTTTTATAGAAACTTTATTGGCTATAAACATAAAGTAGGTATATTTTTGAGCAAAAATGAAAATGACAAACTCTTAACGCAATAAAAAAAACAAAGTGATATTCTTAACAAAAAAAAGGTGCTAATTTTCTTCGTTTCCTACGCACCTTACACAAATATCTACCCTGTGTTCCTTGCAAACGTATCTTGAACAAGTTTGAAAGGTTGTGGTGGTTTTCCTATTTTTCTTTGAGCTACAATATCCACATCTTCCTACAACACTATCAGCTCTTGTGGTTGGCTGCACAGGAATTCTAAGTACGTTGTGAATACTGGTTCGAATATTCAAAGGTATATCCATTGTTAACCGTCTGTGTATATGCTCAGAACATAACTCCGTGGCAAGGCTCCTCAAAAATTCACGTCTCTTCTGGATTTTCTTTGCTTTGGTGTTGAACTCATAAATGACCTGGCTGTTGATTCCGCCAATATTCATTTCACAGAAGAAAATTGTTAGTGGCCACCTAGCAGTTTTTCGCGAAACTGAATAACTGCCTTTCATCTCATCGACTTTATCTACACCACCCTTGGTTTTATTATAATACAATATAATTTTTGGTTTTCTGTTCACAGATTCCTCAACCTCACCCTGATGATGCATCGTCGATATCAAAGCAACCGTCTTACCTTTTTTAGGTACATAGGAAAGCAGAGTTATGTTCTTTGTAAATCCAAAAATTGTGCTTTTCACTTCCCTTTGTTTAGAATTGACGAATTCTTTTGGAAGCTCCCTTTTATTTCTTCTGATAGTCCCGACAATTGTTAATTTTTCCTTTAGTAAGTCTTGAGCCAGGTCAATAGAAGTAAACCAATTGTCCATGGTTATATTGCGCCCTGATCCCAGAATAGGGCCAACAAGCCGCTTGACAACGTTGGCAGGACGATTATTTAGCAAGAAAGGACCCTCTGCCTGTTTCCCAGCATAAATTTCCATATTATAAGTATAATAGGAACATGAGTCCGCTAGAGAAAAAATTTAAATGCCATATCGGGCAGGTTTACTTTTTATGTATTGTCGGAAACCGCAACGTCCTCGAAAACCTTCCAGCATTTCGTCTATTGTAGTCTCTGCTCCAATAGTGTAATTTTCTTGACATCTTTTTACAAATCCCTCAAACGAATGCCTAATGGGAGCTAACTTATCTGCTGTTTTTCGAGCTTCTCGGTCATGTATATTGTCGAACCGGATACATAGCATTATAAACTGAAACCTAGACAAAGTCATAACACATCGGAAGTATTCTATTCCGGTGCCATCGGTGGCCCATAAATCCGAAAGATTTAGGTGTGAAGCACGTGAAACGCCAGCCAAATACAACAATCCCATAAATGCTCTTACTTCAATAGCGTCTGTATCTCTGGCATCTCTTTCCCGTGTATAGTTAGCACGAACGGACTGAATTTTTATATTTGTACATACCACTATTTCTTCTATAACTTCATCAGGGAAAAATAACTTCCAAGAGGTTAGTGGTGTTACAGCAAATTTCGATTTGTTTGTGGGACCTTCCCGAAATCTTACAATATTCGCTGGTTTTACTTTTGCGACACGGCTTATCGGAGGATATTTACACCAAAACATCCCAGATTTTCCCACATAATTCTCAAGGCGTTCAGACAAAGGCACATCGTCGTATGACTCATCATCATCACTATCATTCTGATCAGGATCTGACTGCTCCGAGTTCGTATCATGGTCGCTTTCTTCTAGAATATCTTCTTCAGGGTCCGAATCACCTCCAACTATCTCTTCGTCTGTTTCTATTTCCTCATACAATCTTTGTAAACGTTCGATTTCTTTTTCATGATCCATTCTACAAAATAAATAGATTTCTATAATATGTTATCTGCTATTATCTATTTGATTTTGCCACATTTATTTGATTATAACCCCCAATTTTTCTGTAAACAATTAATAATTTGGTACAAACCTTAAAATGCTCGCGCGTCGGTTAAAACGACCAATTATCAGTTTTCAGCTTCTAGCAACACTCTCTAACAAAAACCAAATGTAGACTGGCCCGCCGGTTCGACTTAGGAAGACTCCAAAGCGCGTCGTGAAATGGCGGCCCAAATAAATGTGGGAGGGGGAAAAACACATCCTTGGCGGCAAATCGACCAGGATGCGAGCGTTCTCGGGTTAATGAAATGTACTTGACTTAACCAACTTGCAAATCTAGCAATAACTTTGATGCACTTGCATTACTTTACCATCGGCATCAACATATGTGGTAATTTTTTCTTTTGCTTTGCTATTCTAAGCTGTTCTAACAGAACAAGACGTTGTAATTGTGAGGTTGTTAATTTGCGTGTCTCATCTGTTTCGTGGTCCTCAAGAGTATCGGAACCTGACTTAACAAATTTTAGACGCTTAGGTGGCGGATTTAGGTAGGAACTTGTGCCAAGCGTATCTAATGCTGATGGCTCACAAAGTGACTGCGATGATACATGTATCTGAATGGAAGAAGTGATTCCGAGTGAAACAGCTCCTGCAACAAAAATGTGTGTTTGGGAACTGTAACTAGTTGCTTCATTTTGGAAGGAATTTTTTGTAATATGAAGCTATTTTTTAAACATTTTTCTGCCTATTTTGCCAGCATCAGGAATGTTTATTTAAGCGGCAATATTTTCAATATATGTACGTACAACAGTAATGTACTTATAACATCAAAAATTTAAAGGATAGTATCTAATTAAAAAATTAGGATAGGGCCTCAAAACCGTTTAAACATTTCGTTTGCTTAAAAATTGCGACTTTGAAATAAAACATATACGTCACATAAAAATTTGAGGGAGAATCTGTGACATATACGTATGTTTTACTTTAAATCTTACCTTCTAATCGTTTTATACTTGGATTCGAATCTCCTTCAAGTAGTTCGTGGAGAAGCTTCTGCCATTCGTTTAATACAATGGGTACATTTCCAGTTTGCTTTAAGTCAGTCTTTTTTTTTGCCCGGGTTTTCATGTTGTTCAGTTTTTTTAGAATTTGCCCCGCTGACATATCTACTCCATAGTTTTGATGCAATTCTTTTTTCATTTTTTTAGACAATCTTCCTTTTTTTGTTTTGCGATTGGCACCTGCGATTTATTTAATATATCAGGGTGTTTTTTTAATAACTGAATAAATACCACATCAGATACATCGTCGCTATTACTTTCCATGTTATAAAAACACACAACTCCACGACTGCTAAGAAACAACTGAGAAGAGGCGCCGCGCAGAGCTTAAACACGTCGAAACAAGCATGGAGCATTTGCTCACGATACCTGAGCATAAGCAAGGGGGTTGAGCAAAAACTCAACTTTTCTTTATTTTTACCAACACGAGTAAAAGCTCAGACTCCGACCTTAGACTTCGAGTATTTGCTTCGTGCTCAGACTCAGGTTTTATTAATACCACCAATTATTCATATCCACTCGAGTAGATGCTTATACTCCGACCTGTTACTCTAAGCTCTTGCTTGGAGCGTTTGCTCATACTTATGAGCATTTGCTTTCTTTTTATTCATACGGCCCAATGGGTACATTTCCAGTTTGCTTTAAGTCGAAACACGCATGGAGCATTTGCTCATGATACCTGAGCATAAGCAAGGGAGTTGAGCAAAAGCTCAACTTTTGTTTATTTCTACCAACACGAATAAAAGCTCAGACTCCGACCTTAGACATCGAGTAATTGCTTCGTGCTCAGACTCAGGTTTTATTAATACCACCCAATCTTTACCTTCCATTCGTAGTTTTTTAGTTGGGTTCTTTTCCCATATTTCTTTTAAACTCGTTCTATTCCGTTTTTTACTGGATGGACCTTAGCTCTCCTTCTTGTCCTTCAAGTTCATCTTCTTCAGTATGTGATTCATTTGAGCTTATTTCATAGTCGGGATCATTTTCCTTCGCTTCTAACATTTCTGCATCTGACTGAGCATCCTCAACATCGACATCTTTGTCTATTTCAATTCTGGTGTAATTTTCCAAAATATCTATTGAAAATAAAAAGGAGATTATTTTATGAAAGTTTTATGATAGCTATTATTAACGAGAACTTTGCGACGCGAGCTGATAAAGTGGCACAAGAGTAAATAATAAGCATGAAACTCGAATACCATGTCGTTTCTACGCCTATTAAAACAAATAATTGGTCCACTATTATTACTAAAAGAAGTGTGAATAATTGAATTTTTTGCTACAAAATTATCTAAAAAATATATAATTTCAAATACTACAAAGATAACATACTATAATTTAAAAAAAAACTATTCGTACCTTCTGCAATGTCAGTCTCGTTTAACTGATTTATTGCTGACTCACAAGCCTGTAAAAGCATTCCGTCGGATTCAAAATTCATGTCTTCAATTTTGGGAAGAGAGGGATTTGCCACAGCTGGTATATTTTCTTTGGTTTTCGAAACTGGTATATTTTTTTCACTCCCCAATGCCTTTTGGGAGCCTAAACTCATCTCTACCATTTTTCTTCCCTGGGAAAATCCAAAAGCTAAAAAGTTATCCTGTTTTAAAAATAGCCCGTATCTGAAATTAAATGCTTAATTTAAAACGCATCATTTGAAAAGTAATAACCCGTAACGTAAACAATAAATAATATTGAATATTTTCTATTGTAAATTTTAAAATTACAGCATAACATTTTATTACTTTTGTAAAATATACATTCAAAAACATTATTTAACAGTGTTCTTACCTTAAACGAGTACATTTCTCAATAAAATGCACTTTTTCTCACAAACAGCAGGCCAGTCAACAAACTACACGTGCAAACTAAACGTAAACTGAACGATACGATATATTATTTTTGCAGCGTTGCAATGCGGGTAATTAGAATGGTCAAATTTTTCGCGCCAATACGGTGAATTTCAACTCATGACAGAGTAAACGTACAATCAAATGGCGCGAAAAAGAAAAATTCGACTTTTTTGCAGATACGGGGTATTAGAATTAGTCCATCGATATGAGACATTGTTAAATGTGTTTGTCTTATTTGACTGTTGGAATTATCTTTTGTTTGATATTGTTTTAAAACCCAATGATACACTTGTAAGTGACAATAGTATAACTTTCCTTTTATAGAATTATGATAACCACGTTTAAAAATTGTATTTCTCTGAAACTGGTTATATCTGATATAAGTGAAGTCTTTACAAAAATATGGGACAACAGTTACTTACAAAATATCACTTTTCGATAAGTATATATAATTAATACAAACCTGAACGAAATATTAATAGGGCACAATGCTTCCAGTCATTAAACCCTTATATTCGCTGTTTTTTTTGTGCAATATAATTTACATGGAATGCAGTACACTTTTTTGTTGCTTCCCAATAATAAATCCACGAACGTCGTACACTTGTTCCATTTGAAGGGTTGTGTAAAAAATGCTTTTATTTGCATATCGACGAGTTATTCCATTTTTGCCTTCATATTCTCGACCGGAATTTGAAAAATCTAAACTATCTATATTTTGTGGTTTAAAGTTCTTAATAATGTAGTCAATATTTTTTTTTTTCATTAAGTTACCACAATTTAGGATAATCCATGTGTTCGAAAACAAACCATTTGTATTCGAACTTGCATGCCTTCACCCTACCCCCTTCTCTCATATCCGAAATAAGTTTATAATCAGTTATAAAAGTAACTAAAAAATCTACCAGTGTTCCAGTAAGTGAGCAGTTATAATTATTTCAAAACTCACTATAACGTAACCGTCGATATAGAAACAAAAGGTTAGTTGTCTGTCAAGTTTGACAAAATAAAATATGTTTTTTTGAGTTCCCGACTATTTTTTAATATAAAATGGATTAATGTTCCATTAAAACTCATCGTAGTACCATCCACAATAAAAAACACAATCCTCTTCCTCCGCTACTAAGCCTGTAATCTATAGGCCGCTGGTATAGAAAGTAAGTAAAAAACCAAACCAGCTTCAGGAAAAATATCCAGTCTACTCAGCTCATTTCCCAAATGGAGGAGAGAAGTGAATGGAAAACAATCCTCCACCATGAAGTTAAAATCGGAATTTTCAAAACATGTTATAGAACTGTTATCACCGAGAACAGAAATGTTTTTATTTTCGTTCTGCGGAGACGTTACCGTTGGTATTAGATTTATTTCGCTATCTACATTACATTTTGATGTGCTCGGGGGCGCAGAATCTACATTTTGAATAACTTCAATATCAGTTTTTGTGTCACTATTGGTGCCGACACTATTTTTTTTTTTAAGAAATTGGTTAACTTGGGAACTTTACCTAGAAGTTCTTTCTTTTTAAATTCTCTTTTGCCTCCTGTGGCTTTTTAGGGCAACTGTCAAAAATTCGCTTAGACATAACAAAAAAAAATTTGCATTGCATGCTTAGTTAAAGAAATGATAATTGGCAATTTAAAAAAGGGTTAAATCAAGTTTGTCCCTTATTTATGCGACACTCACTCATATACGAGTACATACTTAATAAACTTACCTTAAATATAAATTTCAAATTTCAATGAGAATGTTGATGCCTATTCAAAGAAATATCACAGTTGATAATATTAACACAACACCAAAGCATCAACAACAAAGTGCTAATAAAGAAGAATATATACGATATACCAAATATTGAATCAGCACGTGCACTAGTCCAGTGGGATATCATACGAGCGGTACCTTTCACTTTGGCGGTATTCCGATATTGTTATAACATATTGTATCATTAATATTGCCAGTGAACTTTTTTCGTCCCTTGCCGGCTCTTTATCATAGATTAACGAAAATAATACATTTAACAAAAAAAATGACCAGTGTTCCGTTGCCGCTATTTTTTCTTTTTGAGTTGTTACTGGATAACTAAATATATTGTAATATTGTAGTTTTGGTTGTTATTATTATTTAATTTAATGATTTAATTTTATCATCTTTCCTATTAATATATTTAAAATTTATACTTCTAATTAGATATTCCCGGCGCCAGCTCACATTTCAAATAAATGAAACAGATCAAAAAATTAAAATACTCAAATTCTCAAGGTGGGATCAGCCTTCTATATTGACTCAATTGTAATTTCAATAATTAAACAAAAAATTTACTGATTCTGCGACACTGATAAGGTATAACCAAAAAAAAAATTAAAACAAGAAATATAAGTGAATTTACTTTTAAACAATGATTTTATCCTAACTTACACCAATATACAAATTTTCCTTTTTTAGGAATAACTTTATAAAAAAAATGTTCAAAACACAGACAAACTATACAATTTATTTTAAAAGTTCATACCTTCATTCACTTTTGAAGCAATAACTCTTCTTTATTCGAGAGCTCTCTAGAAGATGAAGGATCTAAATTCTCTGTTCAATGCTTTAAGGAATGCCTCTTCCTTTTATCTCTTTGTTAAGCAGATATCTCCAAACTCGTTTCTTGCTCGAAGTCTCCTTCTTTCAGTTCCTTTCAAAACCTTTTTTAAACTTATCAATCATCTGACATTTTTTTTCATCAACTCCCGTCATCATTTCGTTTCCATGTAAACTTCCGTTCACCGATATCAAAGGCTTCCCTTTTATTTGATTATTTTTGACATACAGGATGTTTTCCTTTCAAATATAATATTTTCGAAATATTCTCTCAAACATTTCCATAAACCCATTCTAATACTAACCATCTATAAACTCAATATGACAATACATTCCAATAAAATATTTTAATTAACCAATTTCCATTAATGTCTGTATAAACAAATTCTCTTCTTTATACTACTATAAAAATATTTATCCCTTTCACAGCTCAATCTCATTTATCATTTAATTAAGCTGTCCAGGCATAATGTTTATAAACAACTTACCCAATACAAATCGTTAAATTTATTGCTCATGTTTAGCCATTTATCAATATATTAGGTATCAGTTGGAAAAGAAGAAGCAAAAAATTGAATAGTCATAAATAAACTTCATTTTAATAATTTCTTGCGTTTGCTGTGGGGCCCTAGGGCAATTGCCCTTTTTGCCCTAAGGCAAATCCGGCCCTAGTTGAGTTACATACACTTTCGATTTCAAGTAACCCCATAGGAAGAAATCTAATGGAGTTAGGTCAGGTGAGCGCGGTGGCCTTTCAATTGTTCCTCTTTTACCAATCCATCTACTTCTGAAAGTTTGGTTAAGATAATTGAGTACTTCTTTTGAGTAATGAGGCGGAGCACCGTCTTGTTGGAATAATACGTCAATATCAAACTCTCCTGGGCGTTGATGTACTATTAGTTTCATTTCGTTAGTAATCTGGTGTCGTAATAGATTTAAATAACTCTCGCCATCTAAATTTCCGTCCAAAAAGAAGGGACCTATTATGTAGTTGCCTAAAATTCTAGCCCAGACATTAAGTTTTTGCCGGTATTGCGTGTGCAGGTCTCGGCGAATGTGAGGATTAGTATCACTCCAGTATCTCACATTCTGTCTATTAACCATTGAGCGTGAATGTGCATTCGTCACTAAAACAAATATTTCCGCAATAATTGGGCAAGAGTCGATTTTTTTCCGATATCTCACAAAATTCTATTCTTCTGTCGGCGTTGTCTTTCAATACCTCATTTGTCATAATTAATTTGTACGGATGAAATATTTTTTTACTGTGGTAGCAGAAACACTACACTCATGAGCAATGCTTTTTGCTGTAGACTGTGGATTATTGACGACGGATGAAACTACATCAATTTGTGTGTCTTCAGATATTGGCTTTCGTCCGGCTCCTTTTGCTTGTAGTACACTGCCATTGGTTAGGAATTTAATCACATGTTGTCTTAAGTACTTTCGACAAATTGGATGTTTAGGAAATGTCTTCTTTCGCTTCATGATAATTTTCACCAGCCCTGTAGAAAATTGTTATTGTTATTCTTCTAAAGGACGGAAGCGTACCATTGTTGTAATGTACTGGACAATGCAATAGCTTTCAATGTAAAATAAAACTGAAAGAAATCAGCAATAATTGATTTGACGTTTCTTTAACGAGTAGTTTAGTAACTAAATTAAAGAGAAAATTGCCAGTAGTGTTCACATTATACAGCGAGTATAGTATACAGTATAAAGTAAAAAGTAAAGTGGGTGCTGAATGGTGTATGAAAATGAACCGACTGCAACGGAAAAAAGTAAATCGAATGATAAAATGAAGATCCCGATTCTTATAGGAATTCTCTGAGATTATCATACCAAAAATTTCAAGAACTGTTAAGAATAGTTGAACATAAACTGACAAAATCGGAAACGTGTGTGAGAAGTCCTATTACTCCTAAAATAAAATTGGAAGTCACATTACGCTATCTGGTTCAACTACAAGGATAGTTTTGCTTCCTTGTAGTATTTGTACAGAATACCGAAATATACTGTTTCAGTTTTTTTTTTACCGGAGGTGCTTTGCGAAATATATATGGGAACTATATAGCGGAAAGAAAAAGTAAATAATATGTAATTATAAATCGTTTATAGTTTACAAGTCAATCAAACAAGACCAAAATGTTTGTATATTAATACTTTGAATGTAGTTGTCATCATCTTCAGACTCAATTAGAGCGTGGTGAACTTGGTGATTATAGAGGAGTTTATTACACTTGACTTCACAATTGGCCATGTGGGGCCGCCATGAGGACATCAGGTCCGACACATTTCTGATAGCTACCTTGTCAATTATTAGGCCCAACTGGGCTTGGTCACCAAGTATTAACTTTTCATATATCAAACTGCTATTACTAAGCACATAAACCAACAAAAAAACTAAAAACGTTATAAGCAAGACCATTATCTTTGTAACTTTGCATCACTCTCGCTGTGTGTGTGATCTCTTGTTCCCACACCAATCAATAATTGTCAGGAATGGACTGCGCGTAGGGTACCGGTATCTTTTCTCATTGGCTGCATTTTCGCGGTCAAAACAGACAGCGCCTATAGGAGAGATTCAAAGAACCTCGCACTCTGTGCAGTGTAAAGAGCAACTAACAACGAATAGAATTTTAAACTATTAACTTGAAATTGCCACAGTTCGGATTTTGTCCAAATCCGAACATACTGGGGGGCTACAAGGAATTTAGAAAACATTTTCATCCATGGGGAAAGCGTTGAAAAGTGAACACTGGATTACTTCAAGACGAGGTTGCCCGTTGGTGTCCAGAATAACCATGGGTCATCGCCATGAAGGTGCACAGTACTCACTTCCGTAGCCTTTCATGGAAGGTACCATAGGTCAAGAGTTATTGGAAAAAATATCATCAAACAAATAGGTATAGAAGATTCCAGTTAATGGCAATTCTGACAATATAATGAATGGGTAAATGAATATAACAAGGATTACCCTGACTTAAATCGGGGCAGAACATATACATAACCGTAAGGGCGTTATTACTCACTAGTAAAACGGATACATTAAAAAAGGTTACTTTAAGTAAATCATAAGGGCGTTCTTACTCACTAGTAGAACGGATACGTTAAAGAAAGGTTACTGAACAGTAAATCATAAAGGGCGTTCTTACTCACTAGTAGAACGGATACATTAAAGAATGGTTACTGAACAGTAAATCATAAGGGCGTTCTTACTCACTAGTAGAACGGATACATTAAAGAAAGGTTACGGAACAGTAAATCAGCAAATCATAAGGGCGTGGCCACGAAGTTGAAGCAAAGTGTAAGAAAACTCTAATTAGAACTGCAGGGGGTTATGTTCAAGGAATTTTTGGGTTTATTTACATATTTACAAATGGTATTAAGGGTTTTAGGAAGAAATGGAATCATTTTTAGGTAATGGCACAATTTTAACGATGGGACGTAGATATTGTCCAGAAGTCGTTTTTACTTGAACTGACCTTATCCTACCATCTTTGCCAGGTATCACGTCAGTGATCCGTGCCAAGGGCCATTTTAATGGGAAAGTTTCATCGTCTTTCACTAGTACCATGTCACCAATCTTAAGATCTGGCCGAAGTGTTGTCCACTTTGGACGATTCTGTAGCTGGTTGAGGTAATCCACTGACCACCTCCTCCAGAAGTTTTGCTGCACATACGAACAATGTTGCCAGAATTTTAATCTGTTTACCGGCATGAGGGAAATATCCTTTTCAGGAAGAGACATTAAGGGGGCCCCTATCAGAAAATGACCTGGGGTCAGGGGATTTAAATCAGAGGGATCTGATGAAAGGGGAAATAATGGTCTCGAGTTGAGAATGGCTTCTATCTGACAGAATGGTAGAAAATTGCTCGAACGTATAAGTAGAAGTACCAATTACTTTGTACAAATGGGACTTGACAATCTTAATACCGGCTTCCTAAAGACCTCCCCAATGCGGGGATCTTGGGGGAATAAATTTCCAGTCGATAGAGCTCGAAAGTAAATGTTCCCGTTTAGGATTGAACTGTTTAACAAGAAATTGCGATAATTCTTTCAGTTGGTTGTTGGCACCAACAAAGTTAGTCGCATTGTCGCTATAGAGGGTAGTCCACGTCGGGACGTAAAACGTTTCAGGCAGGCGATAAATGCCTCAGTGGATAAATCGGAAACTAGTTCCAAATGAACGGCTTTGGATGAAAAACACACGAACAAGGCCAAATAGCACTTGGTAGTAGGGGCTTTCCTGAGATATGAGGATTTTACCCTCTGTTTGGAAGGGTCGAGAAGGGGAGATACGTGTTTTAGGGAGATCTGCCATAATCTGTTGTGCATTTATGGCCTTAAACCTGTGGCACATAGCACACTTGTTAATTATTCGTTTTATTTCTCGAAGGCCCCCAAGGGGCCAAAACTGGAGGCGTATATTAGCCAACACATTTTGAGGGCCACTATGTCCTAATCTGCGGTGTTCCCTCTGCAACACCAACGATGTGAAATGACTACCAGAGGGTAGCAATATGGGGTGTTTTTGATGATATGAGACGTCAGCATGTGAGAGTCTACCACCAACTCTTATAATTCCGTCGTCGTCAACAAACAGGTTTAATGAAGCTAATCGTTTATCTGAGGGAATTTGTTTCTTACGGAGCAAGCGTAGAAGGTTGGGAAAATCATGTTCTTGGACGTGAGTCACAAGTAAGGATAGGGCTGTGTCTAAATCCTTGGAAGAAAAATAATTATTCTGTACATCATGAGGAGTTTTAAGGCGACTAACAAACTTAAAGACATAGGCAACAGATCTGATTAGCTTAGTGAATGAGGAAGATCGAGATATCAGAGCCATAAAGATATTTGTTAAGGGGGTTATTACTACAAGGGATTTTTTATTTTCCTCGGGGAGGTTTACAATTGTTAAAAAGTATCATAGAATGCAGTATCTTGAGATGAGTTCCATAAAAAGGATGGTCCGGAGAACCAAAACTTGCTCGGAAAGTCTAACGGTTGACCTCTAGACAGAAGATCTGCAGGGTTCAAGTGAGATCTAATATGCCTCCAAGAGGCTGCATGGGTTAACTGTTGGATTTGGGCAACTCGGTTGCAAACGAAAACTGACCATCGTGTAGGAATACTTTTAATCCACGAAAGTGCGATCTGTGAATCAGACCAAAGAATGAAGGATGAAATTTGCACCTGTTTTTCAAGAATGAGTTTCACACGGGAATAAAGATTTGCCAACAGTGTCATAGCACACAACTCCAATTTAGGTATTGTTAAGGGTTT
The DNA here is from genome assembly GCA_947563755.1 of Lochmaea crataegi. Lineage (NCBI taxonomy): Eukaryota > Metazoa > Arthropoda > Insecta > Coleoptera > Chrysomelidae > Lochmaea > Lochmaea crataegi. The sequence goes on from OX387429.1 coordinate 43,243,925, forward strand.
GTTTAAGGGTGCTACACGAGATTTAGAAATAATGAGTTGAGAAGATGCTGAGCAATCTGCATATGTTGCTTTTAAGTATATACATCCTCCGTATGCCACTGAGCTGGCGTCACAGAAGCCATGAAGCTCTACTTGACAAAGGGTTCTATCTAACAGAGTGTATCTGGGAATATTAAGTTTATGAAGCGACTGTATGCTATCAAGAAATTTATACCATTATTTAATGAGGGTAGGATCCGTAATAGGTTCATCCCAACTAAGTTTAAGCATCCAGAGTTGCTGCATTGTCAGCTTCCCTTGGACGATCACAGGGTTAATGAGCCCTAAAGGGTCATAGCATTGGGAGACGATTGACAGTATCTGTCTCTTAGAAATACATTTATCAAGAGGAGATGAAGGAGTCGAGATTTTCAAGGTATCAAGTTTAGAAGACCAATAAATCCCTAAAATTTCACTAGAGTTTTCGTCCAAGTCTAGGTCTTTCCCTGTCGGTGATTCAGGAAAATGAGTGTTCATCATTTCAACAGAATTGGAGCAAAATTTATGCAGGTTAAAACAAGATGATGCAAGGACGCTTTTAAGCGAAAAATATAATTGTTCAAGTTCAACCAACGAATTGGCACCTTTCAGAATGTCATCCACATAAGTTTGTGACAGTAGCGCTTCCTGAACCTGGGGGGAATGTGGGTGTCTTAACGCAATCTCCTTCAAAACACGGCAAGCCAAATAGGGAGCACTAGTCTGTCCAAATGACACTGTCGTCATTTGTAAACATGAAAAATTATCAGAAGGAGAGTCTCTCCAAAGTGCATTCTGCAGGAAATGGAAGTTGGGGTTTAATGGAATTTGCCGATACATTTTCTCAATATCGGCAGTCAATGCATATTTAAAATTCCTAAATCTAATTAAAATGTCAAGTAGTTCCGGTTGGACTCTGGGGCCCTTTAAGGAGATATCATTCAATGAAACTTGAGAGGACGATTTTGACGAATAATCAAATACAATTCTCACTTTTGTACTGGTGCTGCTTTGCTTTAGTACACAAAGATGTGGAACGAAATATTTCTGATTAAGTTCAGATGTCTGCAGGGTGAGGGGGACGAATTTACCATGTCCCAAATTAACATATTCAAACAATAACTTCCTATATTCATTTTTCACGTGAGGGTTTTTCGACAATCGTTTTTCCAAGGAAATGAATCTGTGCTTTGCTGCTACAAATGAATCACCCAGTGTTCTATATGCAGTTTCATAAATCAAAGGCAAGTCTACCTGAAATTTACCATCAGGGAGAGTTTTAAGGGTTGATGTGAAAATATTTTCGGCTTTCTCGTCTGCCTCAGACATCTTCTCGACGGAAGATATTTCCTCCTGAGCCCAAAACTTTTCTAATAGAGAGTCTATATATATTTCTTGGGGCGGCTCACAAGAGGTAACATGAGATGAAGTGGATAGCACTAAAGGTTTGAGATTGTTGTTTACAGAAGAAGGGGGAACTACCCCTGAAATCAACCACCCCAAGTGGGTGGCAATCAGCGAAGGAAGATTTTTTCCTAACTTAAAAATTCCTGGTTTCAACAAGGAATAGTAAATTTCAGCTCCCAGTAGCAAGTCTATCTGGGAAGGTGTCCCAAAATTTGGGTCAGCCAACGAGGAGAAAAGGTGGGGGGGTATATTTAATGAAGGGATGTCAACACGAACTTGAGGAAGGGCTTGTGTGATTGTGTGATTTTGTCGACCACAGCACAACTGGTCTCAAAACATGAACTTTTGTCAATGGCGGAATGGAAAATAATATCGGTCATACGATTGATGTTCTGGCTATCATTGAAAATGCCAGACACCAATAAAGGTTGGTCATAAGTTACAAAATCTAATCGTTTCACGAGACTAGAACATATAAATGAAGTTTGACTACCCGGGTCCAAGAGCGCACGAGCTTGGATAGGGGGTCCCTCACGGGGCTTGGACTGCCGTTAAGACTTAACATGGATAAATGAGGAAGAGAAGAAACATTTTTCTCTGAGTTAGTTTGTCTTGAAGTAACAGGGGTGTTAAATTCATCGTTGCAAGAATCAGTAGGTACAACATCGTCAGGTGTGTTGTAAGGTCTACTGTTGGAGTAATTAGCCTGGCTATTACCTAAGGAAGTTCTATTTATTGAAGATATGGCAACGTTTCGTTTCGGACTTTCTGCCGGCAAATGAAGAAGTACATGGTGCTTCTTTTTACAAATGGAGCACGAACCAGTTGATATGCAATTTGACAGTAAATGTCTTGAGCCTAAACAACCAAAGCACATACGATTTGATCTAATAAATTTGTAACGTTCTGGTACTGAAATTGATCTACTTCCTGACTTGCCTACCATAGATGTTATCTCAGTAACGTTAAAATACAATAATGAATACCTACTGATTGTAAATTTATACATTCCTCCTAAAGTCCCTCCCAGTGATTTAGACATACTCTTCGACAGAATCTCCTCCTTGCACACCTTATACGATAATAAATTATTAGTTGTTGGTGACTTTAATATAGCTGAATATGCAATATCCAAATCTTCTCAATTTCTAAATGCATCTAGGAGAGTACAGTCTCTAATCAACTTTCAAAATTTTTACAACCTTTCCCAATTTAATGAAGTGTTAAACGGTAACAATCGTCTTCTCGACTTAGTTCTATGTAATGTTGACGAGTGTAAAGTGGAGAGAGCACTCGACATATTACTTCCAGAAAATACTCACCATCCTTCTCTGACAATTGATTTTCCTATTAAATATAAAAACAACCTCATAACCCCTCAATCAGGCACAGGTTATAATTTCAAAAAGGCCGATCTCCCAGCTTTGTACCAATCTATATTAGATATTGATTGGACTAGCTTAAACTCTTGCGCTAATGTTGAAGACAGCGTAAATCTCCTTTACGCAAAACTTGATAAATCTTTTGAGCTATATGTTCCCAAAAAAAGGTACATTAAAAAATAATATCCGCATTGGTACACCTATGATATCATTAAAAATCTTAAAATTAAACATAAATTATTTAAAAAATATAAGCTTACTCGAAACCCTCAGGTTTATCATGACTTTTCGAGATGTAGACCAGCAGTAAAATTAAAAATTAAAATGGCATATGAACATTTCGTTAGAAAATCCGAAGAAAACATTTTGCGTGAGCCTAAATCATTCTGGAACTTTATTAACAGTAAAAAGGGCGAATCATCTTCAATCCCGAATACTATGTTCTTTAACAATGTAAAACTAGACAACATTCAGGATATAGTTAACGGTTTTGGTACGTTTTTCTCAAGCAACTATACGACTTCCAATGGTAATAATTCCCATAATTATCCGAATAATTATGAGGTTATAAATATTACCACTGTCTCTGAGAAAGAAGTTTTGACTGCCTTAAAAAAATTGAAACCAAAAACCACTGCCGGAATAGACGGTATACCTGCCTTCCTTATTAAAGATTGCCGCCAAGTTTTGGCTCAGCCATTACCAATTATTTTCAACCTGATTTTGAAAAATTCCAATTTTCCAGATAAATGGAAGGCCTCATATGTATGTCCTATTTTCAAAAAAGATAATAAGAATGATATTACCAACTATAGGCCAATAACTATTCTGAATAACTTTTCTAAGGTGTTTGAAATAGCAATACATGAATATATCTCCAATAAGGTTAAACATATTATTTCACCAAACCAGCATGGTTTTATGTCAGGTAGGTCAACTATCACCAATTTATTCTGCAAAACGCAATTTATTGCAAAGACGTTGGATGAAAGAAGTCAGGTAGATGTAGTCTACACTGACTTCTCCAAGGCGTTTGATAGAATCAATCACAATATCTTACTAGTTAAACTGGACACACTAGGATTTCATCGAACACTAATAAATCTCCTCAAATCATATCTATCGGATCGACCGCAATTTGTAAAATGTCTTGGTTACACTTCAACGGTTTTTTATCAAACCTCTGGAGTACCTCAGGGCTCTGTTTTGGGGCCACTTCTTTTCATTTTATATATTAATGACATTCTGACTAAAATTGACGTTAAAGCTATGTTATATGCTGACGATCTCAAGTTAATTCACAGAATCGATTCTATCCATGATTGCATTAAACTCCAAAATAATGTCGAACTACTAAATGAATGGTGTGTGGAAAATGAGTTGTATCTGAATGTCAGTAAGTGCAGTGTGATGTCTTTTTGTAGGAAGGAGTTAGGCATTGTGTTTCAATATAATTTAGATAACTCGGTATTGGTACGACCTGACCTAATTAGAGATCTTGGCGTTTATTATGATCCTAAACTAACATTCACTGCGCATATTGATAAAATCACTGCAAGCGCATATCGCATTCTTGGATTCGTAATTAGAAACATGAGACTATTTAAAGATTTTAATACAATGAATATACTGTTTTCTGCATTCATACGGACCAAACTGGAATATGCCAGTGTTTTATGGAATCCTATTTATAATATACACATTTCTACTATCGAACTTATCCAGAGGCGCGTTTTATCAACGAACTTACCGAACTAATATATACAAATCTTCACCTCTACACTTTCTAATTGAAAATTATTCTAATATCGAAAAATCTGTTGATATTTTAAACTGCAGCCAATCGTCAGTTAGATATTATTGTTTAGAAACCAAAATGTAATTTACATGCAACCTAAATGTAATTTACATGCAAAACAGTTATTATAATTATTGTTTTTGTATGTTTCACTGTCTGTAGATCTATATTTTGATTTTAACTGGTGCTAGTTTAATTTATGATATGTCTAGTTTGAATATACACGATTGTAATGTTTTCTTATATATTGTGATGGTTTCTTGTATATTGTCGTATGTTATTTATCTAACTACTGCTAACCTTATCCTGTAAATTGGGTATATCCCGTAGGATATTGTAAAATAAATAAATAAAATTTAGAGCAAGAATAAATTTTGTGCCCGGTGTGTCTACAATAACCACACCCCAGAGGAGTGGCAGGGGTGGATTGGGTACCACCAATGAGTACTGGCGAAGTAACTTGATTAGTGTGCGATGCACTTGTTAACTGCTGATCTGATGATGGGTTTTGATTGGACAATAATGTAATCCGATTATGGGGTGTGGTCACACCAGAAGAATGACCACGATGAGAATGATCAGACCTCTGTTCCTGAACTTGGAGATTTTCCAAAATGTTACACCTTTTATCCAAGAAATCAAAAAACTTTTCGCTAGTAATGAGGTTTTGATTATTTTCATTTTCTTCTAAAGCTTTCTTTGTTTGAAAATCAAGTTTATTTTTTAACAAGTGAGTTACTAGTGCATCAAACAATTCTGTTTTATCAATATTCAAATTTAAAAGAGAGTTTATCATTGACTTAGCATCAGAAGTAAAGTGTCGAAGCTGCTGTGCCGTACATTTATTAACTAAGTTACAAGTAAGAATTTTATGGAAATGATCAGCAACAATCTGTCGTGTATTGTTGTACCTAGAATCTAGTAATCTGAGTGCAACATCAAAATTATGTTCAGTAACTGGTAATTGTGATATCAGTGCCAAAGGTTCATTCCTAAGGTATGATTTTAAATAAAAGAATTTTTCTGTTTTAGACGATAACCGTGAATTGTTAACTATAAGGGCATGAAAAAAGTCTATAAAAGTACCATATTGCATGCAATCCCCTTGAAAGATGGGTATATCAATATTAGGTAAACGTATATTTGTGCTGCTCTGTACGCCGCTATTAGAGCTAGCACCCTGATTCACAATATTCAAATTAATCTACAACGCAAAGCAAAATATTTGTCTTCTATCGACTCTCTTTCTGACATCTCACGCTCAATGTCATTAGACGCTAATTCAATGGCCCCCTGTATCTCACAATATCTGCGAAAATGACTTTCCAGTGAATCTAACCTAAATTGAAATGCATATTTGTCCGTTTCACTAATATTCTTATCTAACCACGTTGCAATTCGAGTGATTGACGCTTTACACACCGTTCTTTGCGTCAATAAATTATCCATATTCATATGATTTAGGGCTATTTTAACCCTCAAACGTTAAATTGAAAGGTAAATTGGAAAGATATCAAAAATATTTTTGATGAAGCACTCACTATAGTAATAATCTTAATCTATATTGTATTACAATCAAATATAAACCCGTTTTCGCGCACATATTCAGCGTTATATTCAGAGAAATGTCAAATATTCTTATTAAAAAAATGAAAACGTTTCACAGTTCAACATAAATCAGTATTAATTATAATGCAAAGCTCAAGAACAAATCTTCTCCACCCGGTATTACTGATTAAAATGAATGAAATGAACTTAATACTTTCCACGAGTAAATATCAGAGTCACCCTGTAGCCGCTCGAAAATAAAAATCAATAAAATGTTGCCTACGTAGCAAACTTAAATCTCACCACGTCAATAAGAATCTTTTCATATTTTAAACGAATGTAAACTAGCATAGAACTGCGATCAATCTATATGATAAGACACACACCAGCCACAAAAATAGCATGCAAAATAAAACACAAATCAGTTTTTATTTATTTCTGCTGCACCTGAAATGATGAGAAAATACATAATATAAATACCATACATAATGCCGGTGTGCGCTTCAAATTAATGTAAATGTTTCTCTGAATATAAAGTAAAACTTTCAAAAACTTACATAGTACCAGGACGATTTTATTTCTTGTAATGTCACATATATCTTTGGGGGGTCACACAGAGCAAAGTCATCAGAAACTGCAACACTTGAAAACGAGAAGAACAGCATCTAACAAAAGTTCTAAAATGGCTCGACGTATTTGTTCAATCCACTCGCTACTCTAGCCACGAGCGATGAACAAAGGCAAGTCTGAGCAGGCGCCCCATTTTTTTTGGGGTCCACAAAAAAGTTCACTATACACACAAATTTTGACTGTAAATCCATCACACTGGAAGCTTGAAACGAGTAAAAGGGCAAACTATACACAGGATCGAAGGACCATGAACAAAGAGAAGGTTAAACGGCCCCATTTTTTGGGGGGCCCACAAAAAGTTCACTATACATACAAATTTTGACTGTAAATCCATTACACTGGAAACTTGAAACGACCAAAAGGGCTAACCATACACAGGATCGAAGGACCATGAACAAAGAGAAGGTTAAAATAGCCTTATTTTCCTAATAAAGGCCGTTAACACTCTCCGTTTGTGTACAACGCTATAGTGCTTTTCCATGCGCTGTAATCGAATATGCATAAATGAAACACTTGGTGATTATAGAGGAGTTTATTACACTTAACTTCACAGACTTCACAATTGGCCATGTGGGGCCGCCATGAGGACATCAGGTCCGACACATTACTTGTTGCTACCTTGTCAATTATTAGGCCCAACTGGGCTTGGTCACCAAGTATTAACTTTTCATATATTAAACTGCTATTACTAAGCACATAAACCAACAAAAAACTTAAAAACGTTATAAGCAGGACCATCATCTTTGTAACCTTGCATCACTCTCGCTGTGTGTGTGATCTCTTGTTCCCACACCAATCAATAATTGTCAGGAATGGACTGCGCGTAGGGTACCGGTATCTTTTCTCATTGGCTGCATTTTCGCGGTTAAAACTTGTCAGGAATGGACTGCGCGTAGGGTACCGGTATATTTTCTCATTGGCTGCATTTTCGCGGTCAAAACAGACAGCGCCTATAGGAGAGATTCAAAGAACCTCGCACTCTGTGCAGTGTAAAGAACAACTAACAACGAATAAAATTTTAAACTATTAACTTGAAATTACCACAGTTCGGATTTTGTCCAAATCCGAACAATCCTTGTTGGTCAATGTCTGAATATTGAGAATTAGATGTGGAAGATCTGCCTCCAATCTGTTGTGAAACCTTTCCCTGGAAGTCATTTAACATTAAAGCAAAAAAATTTCAATTGTCGCCTTTCACGGGCTAGAAGAATAGTCGAAAATGCTATTGGTATCCAGATTAAGAGTGTTTAAGAAATCGATGCCCTACAGCCCCGAGAAAGTTTTTAGCATTGTGAAAGCGTGCTACGCTTTACATAATTGGCTCAGAGAAACAACATTACAGAACAGGCAGATCGAATACACTGTAGATTCTGCAGGTATCGTCATCCCTGGTAATTGGCGGGATAAACCACCTTCTAATGGTCTACAACAACTACCAGCATGTTTATCTAATCATGCATCTCAAAGTAGTACGGATCGTCGTGATGATTATGCAGATTACTTTGTGGGAGAGGGATCGGTTCCATGGCAGACAAGAATGATTTATTGAAAACTTCAATATACTCACCAAATTGCTGTCACTTGCAGTCAGTGCTGATGCTTTGTTTCGTAGGGATCCATTCAATATATCGAACCATTTTATTGAAGGAATGTATACTGTGTCCACCCCGGCTCCAGATGCCTTGGACTCCTTTATTTTTTTTAATTCTTGCGAATAAGTTGACCTACAATATACGATTATCCGTTTATCCACATATCAAAATTGAAAATATTATTGTCACCTCTCGAATTTAATTAGAAGACACTGGCACATTTGTCTCAAACTACAAGGTGGTCAAGAGTTTTGGAGTTTTTTCACCGGAAGTGTCTGGCGATTACCCGTTTATCAAAATATCATACGAAGACACGGCACATTTATCTTAAACCACAAGGTGGTCAAGACTTTTGGAGTTTTTTTTTCGGAAGTGCCTGGCGGATACCCGTTTATCAAAATGTGAAATATTACAGTAATGACGCCGACCGAATATAATCGTTATCGATTTTTATAATTTTCGCAAATCGCGTAAGAAAATTCACCCAGAAACTGCTCGTCTAATCTCCGTGTTTCATCTACATACCTATTTTTAACACAAGAATAAGAGATCCATCTATTAAAAAATGAACTCTGTATCCAATCATCAAACGACTTTCCTCTCCCTACACAAAGTCTATGAAGATCTCTGCACAAACAATATTGTTCCAAACTATCTGAATTTTGTAGAATAAACGTTCGAAGATAATCGCGAAACAATTTTGGAGGACCTAAGTTTTTCAAATCGAAGTTAAGGTTGTCAATGATACTTTTTGAGAACATTAAAATGAAAACACTACAATTGTGGTCATCAATCTGCAGTGAGTGGTTTATCTCAAAGAGATTCCAGGATCACTTGTCAAATAAACTAAAAAGACATTCATAAATCTAATTGACTACTGATATACTACTTCCAAGGGGATTTAAAAATGAAAAAGCTTTATTTTCAATATCCGCGACAGCTAAACACCAATGGTTATTATTTATAAAAACTGGAATTGAAGTTATGCCGTAGCATGATATTTGTGGCTTTTCAAAATGATTGGGATTGTTGAAAATATCGGAAGAATGAATGCTCGATATCACACATATTCGGTTTGTATGCCCTTTTGAAAAAACAAAAAGAATTATATCTATCAGAAAATTTGATAGCCACATTTTGTAAGTGTCATTGTTATCCGCAAGTAACATGATCACCAATTTCAAGATAATCAAACGGCTTAGCTCCCTCATAAATTCCAACAACGTACCGCACACCGAAATCGGAATAATTATCTTTGTTGTTTGCAGTATAATTTGTGCGAGTCTCTATTGGTGATTGAATACTCTGAGCATAAGACGGCTGGAGGCGTTTGGTTAAATTAATCGCATTATTTAAGTAAGTTTGTTTCATTTTTCGTTTTTTTACCCATTTTTCGGTCGCGAGCATTGACTTTATATTAATCTGTGCTTTTATTCCAACTTCCGTTTGATGCCTCTAGCACACCCTGATTTAGGAATGTTCAATTTAATTTATCCAAATTTAGCTAATACAATTTCCCGAGATGCCCGTATAAATCTACTGCATTTTTTATTACGCGGTAACCGAAAATTATTTTTTAACTGTCCAAACCAAATCTCTACCGACGCGTTACTAAATCTTTCTTCACTGTCATCGCTGATGACGTTCGACCATAGAGGAAGAAAAGGCAAATATTTTTTCAATATTGTATTTATTAATTCAGGATGAAAATACTGATTTTTTATTCCAGTATTACCGCTGGGTTTAACAAAATTATCGAAAATGTTTTTCAAATATTTATAAACATTGCTATTTTCAAAATTGGTTTTGCCATTCTCTTCAACATTGACATTTATTTCATCGATATCATCATAATTTCCATTATTATCGGAAATTATAAGTGACAGACTGTATTCCACTTCGCAGGATTTAATTTTTGATAATTACTAAGGTTTTGAACCACGTTCCCACATTTTAGAGATTATTAACAGAAAATAATGATGCCAAAATAGTTTAAAAAAATTATGTAGCCGATTGCTTACAAGTTTATCAACATCAGTAAATATGCTACAAGAGTTCGGGACCATTTTCGAGTTTTTAACGTGGTAATCTCCATAAGAAAATCTAAGGTCCAAAAACACCGAAATTGGCTCATTTTTGGAGTGGGGGTAAATCTCAATCTACGCATGTGCTACGTTATTCGGATGGGTGACGTAATAGGGATAATGAAAAAAATATTTTAAAAATTCAAACTACCCCCTTTCATCCCCCACGCAGCACCCCTGAAAGTTAACCCATCATAGCAAACGACGTCTCGTTTAAAAGACCTTAACGTCTAGTATATACATGAAATAATGAAAAAATTCTACCCCCTTTTATCCCCCTACGACCACTAAAAGTTAACCAATCAAACGTCATCTCGAAAGGCCTTAACGTTAAGTATATATATAAAATAATGAAAAAATTCCTCCCCCTTTCACCCCCACCCCTAAAGTTAACCAATCGTACTACGTCTCAAAAGGTTTTAACGTCTAGTATATACTTTAAATTTTATCCCACCCACAATACCCACCTGTTTAGTATTCCTAATTCCAAGGACCCCCAAATTCACTATCTAAATTTACACACATCTTTTGAAAAATCATTATTAAGAAACTTTCACCGGAGTCTGGGCGCGAACCATCAACCTTCGCGTCTGAAACAATGCGTCTAACGAACATGGCTATTCGCACTCATATGTGAATGATGCAAGGAGAGGTATAAAAAAAATAATCTGAGTGCATTTATGTGTTCAGCTTGGTTTGAAGTAAAATAGACTTAAGTCTAGTATGCACAGGTATATTGAAAATTTAAACAAACACATCATGACAAGTGGTATATCGTTGACCTTATTCTCTAGTATACGAAATATTCTTTTAGCATATACAGAGTGTTGCAAATTATAGTTCGCGAATCAACTAACGTATCGCTAAAAAGACATTAACGTACAGTACCGTTATGACAAGTGACATATCGTTGAAAAACACCTCATGAAACATTCTTTCAACATATATAGGGTGAATCATTAGAGTACAAAGACAAGTGACATATCGTTGAAAAGGGTATCGCCTCACAGAGGGTGTATCATTGAAGTATATGGAAAAAATCAGGTGGCATTCTCCATCTAGTTTTTTCATGACATGTATAATCTGTCTTTATTTTAATTTAAATCTTTAATATAAAAAGTTGATGAATAAATAGAATGTTTAAAACGACGTTTCGTTTGAAAAGACTTTATAAGCTTTTATAAAATAAAAAATTTAACTATTATCATAATTGATAGGGTATATACAAGGTGTTTTAATAAAACCCATTATTGCAAATATTATTTTTAATAAATCCTAATTAATACAGTATTAATATGTTAAATAAAAAATATAATTAATAATGGTTGATGTCCTTCTTCAACACTCAGTGGTGAATCCCCATATTTTGGTATAACCACCCTATAGAAATATAATGCATTGTGTATAAGAAAAAAAGCCCGTCCAAGGCTATTATACATTAACTATATATGAAATGAATATATTTTCAATGGTACAGTCTATGATATAATATTAGCATCTGTCTTTGTTTTAATTTTTTAAATTTGAATCTTCATGTTTTACGAATTTCCTTGATTGTGAATAGATTTAGTCTACACACCACCTTGAAGACTTATGGGGTAAGATATCAGCGCGTTATCTTTTCTATTTTTTGTGGTAATCCACAATCTAAAAACCATTTTCATCTATTAGGTTAGTTAAATAAAATAACAAATAGTTTCTTAAATTGATATAATACCGTTCATTTCCACACCATCTTATATATCACAATAATTGATATAAGGAGATAGAACCATGGTGCGTTGTATTTAATATTTAAAGTGGCAAATACATCCCCTATTGGCCTACGGAAAACCACTTTGTAAAGAAAAAAATATTTTTTCTCAATTTTCATTCGGGCTGTAACACACAAAAATTAAAATATATAAATTTTTTCGAGTGATAAATTTTATACTTTTCCTCAAAAAAACACATATCACAGAAAATGCATTATTTATTAGTAAAAAAATTAGAAAAACATTCATTACGGATCATTTATGATCATTACCCCCGCATATGATGATATACTAGATAAAGAATTTTTTTCATTTTATATTTTCAATCTTACCCAGATACTTTTTCGTTACAAGACCGGTCGAAGAGCAGGTTGAGACAAGCTTGGGGAATAATCTCATTGATACTTACGGATCATTAACGACTACCATCCCAGTATCTATTGATATACTAGAAAAAGAATATTTTCATTTTATATTTTTAAATCTTACCAGATACTTTCAATTCAATAACCTAGTTTTTTTCTCTTACCTACTTACGCACTTGGATGAACAGGGCACCCTAAAAATATATTATAAAAATTTTCAATTACCAACAATTAGATACTGACACTTACACATATTTTTAATAATTATTTTAGGCCAAAAGACCGATCGCGCCCCCAAAGGAGCTAGTTTATTAGATTGAAACTTCAACATATAATTTTTTCGTTAAAGTGATTTTATCTAATGTTAAACAAAAAATAACATATTTTTTTAAGAGATTACGTCATGGTAATTTAAGAACCATATGTCTAACATTTTTACAAACTTTATATTATACTATAACATAATATCCATAAAAAAATTAAAAAAAAAAGATGAAGAAAATATTAATAGGTATACCTTTATATACCTTTTTATAGTAATTGATTGAACAGCATTAATTTTTTATAATTGAAAAAAACTCGGAATGCTTTTATATTTAGAATAAGCATAATTTTCACGTTTCTCCAACCTACTAACTTGTGAGTTCCATTTTTGTACCTACTCCATTGTTTTAATAAGTTTATTTTCATTACTTTTTTTCAAATGTAATTTAATGATTTCAGAATGGAATTTTATTATCTAAAACGTATGATGTTTTTGAATTAACGATAACTAAAAATCTAGAAATTTTGATGTAGTTGCATAAATCTATTGATATTTTTAAATTTTGTCCAGTTGCATGAATCCCCCTTTTAGGATGGTATAAAAAGATATCTATTTGCTCTCTGCTACTAGTTTAACTTCAACTGTAAATCTGCAAAAAAAAAATGTGGTTATTCTCTGTATTTCTTCTTTTTATTACTTTTCGTTTAACGATGGCTGGCGATATAAATTTCTTCTGTGAGGACCGGCTGGCGATGACTGAGCGGGAATTGGCCCATCAGTACAAAATGAATAAAAATTTGACGGACCAGATTCAATTGACGTATGATCTGCTGAAGGAGAAGAAATATGATAGTAACAAGGATATTGCCAGGTACGTTTTCAATTCTGTAACGTAGTAAAATATGAAATTAAATTTCATTAAATATTATTGCTAAAGAGGGTTTTAATTATTTACAGGCTGTCCTTCTTAAATGAGAACTGTGCCATCCTAAACATGAAGCAGCGAGAGATGTACAGAGATATAATTTCGGATCAGGGTAAAAATATTTCTTTACTAGAAAATAGTTTTAGCCTGATTTCGAAAAATTATTCCGATTGCTTAGGAAACATATCCCTTCTAGAAAAAAAGGTTAAATCGAAAGATTCCGATCTTTATCTTCTAGAAGCGGATAATGCTGATGTAATTCAGGAAAAAGATAAATTAAAAATCACAAATAGAAGATTGAGAAGAAAGATAAAAAAATTGGAAAGTCAATTAGAGTTTTTTAGTGATTATTCTTCTAATTAATCTAATTATAGTTATTTAAGGAATTTTTATCTTTCTTCTCAATCTTCTAATTGTGATTTTTTAATTATTTATAGATAGGTGTTAGTCTAATCATTTTAATTTTTTTATTTTTAATAGTCTTAAATTAGTTTTCGTTTGTTATTTGTGTATTTTCATTTCACGAGATGAAATAAACTATCATATTATAACTACTTTAATTTTTATTTACCCTGAACATCCATATGTATATTTTTACAATATTGGTATTTATAATTCGCTCTTTTAGCGATTTAACCATAAAATTAAGATATATTAGATTCTTCGAGCGTTTCTTTTTATCAGCCTACAATTCTAGAATAAAATCGAAATAACTTGTTTGTAACTGTATAATTTTACATTGCAATGACAGGGTTAAACTGACTTTTTGTAATATAGGAGTGGAAATAAAAGATGTTATGGTTTCTAATTATTTATTGAATAAACTCAAATTGTAATGAATGTGAAGAAGCAACATGAACGAAGACGCTGATTTGCTAAACAATACAAATCCAGTTGTAATATTAAAATGGTTGTCATAACACAAAAAAAACAATCATCAATTAAACGTTATAAAAGATAGGATATATAAATTTATAAATTTTAGTCTAAACAATGCAATTGGAGTTATAATATTAAAATTAATTTACGTTAATATTAAAAATGTTTGTTATTGCACAAAAAACAATAATCAACTAAATAGTATAAAAATAGTTCTTTCTCGCAAATGGAACATCTAAAACATAATTCTGCTAAATTTCCTGAACTACCGGTAAAATGTTCATTAACATGTTCTGATTCTATGCTTTGACCATGCTCATTATTCCAATCAAAAAAACAACAGGTGCATAATCGATATTCACTTGTCGAATAATAGCATTGTAGGATACATATTGGTTTTCCAAAACATGTATTCATCCATTTCACATTGTTTACTTTTTCAATATGGAATGACTTAATGTCAACAGTTGAGCTATCATATTCTTGGTCTAAACTACCGAAACTGATAACTGAATCAACTTCACTGTCTTCATCATCTGCTTCAATTCCATTGATGTCGGCATTATCTTGGTTGTTTAGCAAATCAGCGTCTTCGTTCATGTTGTTTCACATTCACTACAATTTGAGTTTAATACGTATTGCGGCGTTTAAACGTATTATATATAAAATTTCCGACATGCGCAAACAAGAGTAGCTAGGGCATGTACGAATGAAAGCACTATGCAGTGTCTCACCACAAAATCATTTATTATAATATAAGCTAGTAAAAACAAATTTATTGGTAGGGTTTTATCAAATATTTGTAGAGCATTCCACCATTTTGATGGTTTTGCTTTGTTGCTGTTTTCTTTTTATTGATTTTTTCATCATCTTGGCAAACTTACAGTCTGGGCTAAATTTGAAATGTTCTTCATGAACGCAATCTTCGGATAACCACTCACGAATTTCCACATGACAATTAAAACAACGAGTTATGTCACTATAACCAACATAAAAAACCCGCTAACGCCAAATCTATAGGAGAAACTTTACCGTTTTGCTATAACTATTTATAGATTTCCCCATCCATTCCAATACTAGCATAATTTTTCCCACCACTTTCACATATCTATAAAAAGTCATGAAGAAACCATTCCGAGCATAGTTTTGTCTTGTTTGTTGTTAAAAAAAAATGTCTTCAAATATGGTTCAAAAGGAAGTGTTTTTGGGGGAGCGTCGATTTGACTTGAATCAGTCAAAGTCAAAGTTTGTTACAGTGTGTTTATCAGCAGAGTGCACTCCTTGTGTAATAATTTCAGGGAATAGGAATAATTATATAGTTTTTTACGAAAAGGAATGGGAGGAATTAATATGTTTCAAGGATTTGATTAAAATGATTCACGATATTTACTTATGCGTACAAAATCACCTTTTTAAATCTAGGTTTGCGGGGGTCGACTGTTTTCATGTGGTTGAAAGCAATAATATATTTGGCGTTTGTCTCATTAACCTTACTGGGAATAGCACCCGTTGTTGAATGCATGGTATTATTGTATTTCTTAACAATTTTTGGTAGCAATTCCAACCATTTATATGACCCTTACACACTAAATTCTTTCCACAATAAAGTTTTGAGTGTTCGAATAACTCTTTCTACAATGCTAGCTTTAAGGTTTGAAAATGTGCTGTAATGATTTATTCCATACTGTTGCATCAGCTGTTGGAACTCTTTGTTATAAAATTCTTTACCCATATCGGTCTGTAAATTTTTAGGCGGGCTCATTTGGGAGAGTACTTTTGCATAGCCTCTGTAATGTCTTTGACATTTTTTCGCTTTACAGGTTCAGCCCAAACGAATTTACTAAAAGTATTGATTATTACAAGTATATATCCAAAACCTTTGTTAACGCTTTTATAATTATTCAGAATCGCCAAATCAGCCTGAAGAAGATCATGCAAACCTTTGACAATCACATGTCGTCTCTTGTAATTTTTACGAGCTGGACTATACAATTCATTAAACACATCTCCTTTTACAAAAAATTGTTTTTTTCTAGCAAAAATAGTATTTCCTTTCAATTAATACTTTCAATGTTTCAATTTAATGAGCTCCCATGTGGATACAATTCTCTAATTGCATTCCGAAACATAAATCAAATTTTTTTAGCGCGCTTTTATACATGCGGGTACTACTAATAAATCGTTAAACATTCCGAGACATAAATCGAATCTGCTATCAATTATTACAAAAATAACAAATTTTATACATGCGGGTACTACTAATTAATCCACTAATTAATTATCCTTGCTCTTGTGCTGTTCGTTATATATCAAGGTCAACCAGTCATTCGTCTGCTGCTCAGTGTCTGAAAGATGTTTTATACTGAATTGAGTACATATATATATAAACTGGGAGTATTTTTCATTCTTCAGTTTATACTTAAATTCGCGCTATTAATGTTTGTGTCAACCAAGAATTTTGTGTTAGGAGAATCTTTAGTGGGTGAGTAATTATTTGTTTTTTCCAATCCGTAAAATCCACCGATTTTTTCGCTTTTAGAATATATTTTTATAGAGTGATTTAAAAAAAAAAATAATTATAATTTTGAAATAGTTTTAGTAATTTAATAACCTCTTTGTTATGAATAAAGAAGATTTATAATATTTTTTCTTTATTTTAGTGAATGGTTACGTTTTTTAAAATATTTTAACATCTATGTAAAATGTAAAAATATCATTCGATTTTTTAAATATATAGTATTGTTGATCTACTCTAGTTCTATGATAGCTCCTCGTATATTTCAATTTAAAACAAAAAAACTCATATTACCCGAATTCTGATGTAGAAATATTTTTTTTTGTAGATATTAACATTTTGATGATATTCTGTTACGTAAAAATTGTTATCATTTTGTCTGATAATTTTTAATGGGATAGTATAATAAATAAAACTCTATTTGAAAGCGCGTTTTAAGTCCTTTTCAATATAAATTTGATTAAACTATTACTATATATAAATAAATTCATAAGTTAAAGATGGCTTTTTTAAATTTCTTAAACTTAAAAATATTATTAATTGTCCAGTTGTCGTTTTTTTTTTTCATAGTGTCAGGTAGGGACCATAATTTAGAAAGCCGTTTATTCTTGATAATGGTATCTGGAACGTTAAAATAAAAATATTATTGTTTAATTTCATGAAAAATCGAGAAAAAAAACTTTTAATTAATTTCATACTACTTCAATAGTATAGCTATCAATATCAGTGTAATTGACTTGTTGAGAGTGGTGTGATTTTATTTTCATTGTTCTCATGTTCAAAAGTGAAAAAATATACGAGGTATCCGAAAATATAGAGGTATCTATATAACTAAAATAGCTAAAAATATAAAAATGAATTAATACAGTTTTCTGTAAACTGTATTAATTCATTTTTGTCTCAAATCCACGTGATTTGTTGTCTCGTTCGAATTTTGGTTTGTGACTTAGAGGTGAGATGTCGCTATTTTCGCAACAAAAATATTTCCGTAACTGGACAGTATGTACCGTTGTTGATTATAGTCACATTTCAGTCCGAGATTAACTCTCGGACGATAACATATACCTTGTACTGATGAGGCGCAATACGTCGAAACCGGTCTACAAGTTGTGTTATCCCTTCTAGTTGCAAACCAGAATGGTTGGTTTAAATCTTGTAGATTTACCAACCCCGTTTGACTTAGAAGAAGAAACAACTACTTCCCGGGCTATATGCCCCGACAGATATTGAATTACACTTCTAAGGTTTGACTTAGAAGTGTAATTCAATATCTGTCGGGGCATATAGCCCGGGAAGTAGTTGTTTCTTCTTCTAAGTCAAACGGGGTTGGTAAATCTACAAGATTTAAACCAACCATTCTGGTTTGCAACTAGAAGGGATAACACAACTTGTAGACCGGTTTCGACGTATTGCGCCTCATCAGTACAAGGTATATGTTATCGTCCGAGAGTTAATCTCGGACTGAAATGTGACTATAATCAACAACGGTACATACTGTCCAGTTACGGAAATATTTTTGTTGCGAAAATAGCGACATCTCACCTCTAAGTCACAAACCAAAATTCGAACGAGACAACAAATCACGTGGATTTGAGACAAAAATGAATTAATACAGTTTACAGAAAACTGTATTAATTCATTTTTATATTTTTAGCTATTTTAGTTATATAGATACCTCTATATTTTCGGATACCTCGTATATTTTTTCACTTTTAAACATGAGAACAATGAAAATAAAATCACACCACTCTCAACAAGTCAATTACACTGATATTGATAGCTATACTATTGAAGTAGTATGAAATTAATTAAAAGTTTTTTTTCTCGATTTTTCATGAAATTAAACAATAATATTTTTATTTTAACGTTCCAGATACCATTATCAAGAATAAACGGCTTTCTAAATTATGGTCCCTACCTGACACTATGAAAAAAAAAACGACAACTGGACAATTAATAATATTTTTAAGTTTAAGAAATTTAAAAAAGCCATCTTTAACTTATGAATTTATTTATATATAGTAATAGTTTAATCAAATTTATATTGAAAAGGACTTAAAACGCGCTTTCAAATAGAGTTTTATTTATTATACTATCCCATTAAAAATTATCAGACAAAATGATAACAATTTTTACGTAACAGAATATCATCAAAATGTTAATATCTACAAAAAAAAATATTTCTACATCAGAATTCGGGTAATATGAGTTTTTTTGTTTTAAATTGAAATATACGAGGAGCTATCATAGAACTAGAGTAGATCAACAATACTATATATTTAAAAAATCGAATGATATTTTTACATTTTACATAGATGTTAAAATATTTTAAAAAACGTAACCATTCACTAAAATAAAGAAAAAATATTATAAATCTTCTTTATTCATAACAAAGAGGTTATTAAATTACTAAAACTATTTCAAAATTATAATTATTTTTTTTTTTAAAATCACTCTATAAAAATATATTCTAAAAGCGAAAAAATCGGTGGATTTTACGGATTGGAAAAAACAAATAATTACTCACCCACTAAAGATTCTCCTAACACAAAATTCTTGGTTGACACAAACATTAATAGCGCGAATTTAAGTATAAACTGAAGAATGAAAAATACTCCCAGTTTATATATATATGTACTCAATTCAGTATAAAACATCTTTCAGACACTGAGCAGCAGACGAATGACTGGTTGACCTTGATATATAACGAACAGCACAAGAGCAAGGATAATTAATTAGTGGATTAATTAGTAGTACCCGCATGTATAAAATTTGTTATTTTTGTAATAATTGATAGCAGATTCGATTTATGTCTCGGAATGTTTAACGATTTATTAGTAGTACCCGCATGTATAAAAGCGCGCTAAAAAAATTTGATTTATGTTTCGGAATGCAATTAGAGAATTGTATCCACATGGGAGCTCATTAAATTGAAACATTGAAAGTATTAATTGAAAGGAAATACTATTTTTGCTAGAAAAAAACAATTTTTTGAAAAAGGAGATGTGTTTAATGAATTGTATAGTCCAGCTCGTAAAAATTACAAGAGACGACATGTGATTGTCAAAGGTTTGCATGATCTTCTTCAGGCTGATTTGGCGATTCTGAATAATTATAAAAGCGTTAACAAAGGTTTTGGATATATACTTGTAATAATCAATACTTTTAGTAAATTCGTTTGGGCTGAACCTGTAAAGCGAAAAAATGTCAAAGACATTACAGAGGCTATGCAAAAGTACTCTCCCAAATGAGCCCGCCTAAAAATTTACAGACCGATATGGGTAAAGAATTTTATAACAAAGAGTTCCAACAGCTGATGCAACAGTATGGAATAAATCATTACAGCACATTTTCAAACCTTAAAGCTAGCATTGTAGAAAGAGTTATTCGAACACTCAAAACTTTATTGTGGAAAGAATTTAGTGTGTAAGGGTCATATAAATGGTTGGAATTG